>OX381709.1:29824886-30424886 GCA_947462335.1 Harmothoe impar | reverse complement strand
AGGTCAACTTTGTTGGGGCGAACTGAACTGGCGTAGGGCCTATCAGTGTCGGTTTAAACTCGTTTGCCAGGGTGAGTCCCGAGCTGTCTACATCAGCATGCACTATGACATCTTCATTATGCTCACTGGGGAGGTGACACACAAAGGGGGGAGGTTCTAGTACCTCAGGTGTGGAAGCTGCATTGGATACAGCGGGGACCGAGCCATGGGCCAGATCTTGTAGACGTTGTGTGACAGACTTAGGAATGTTACTTGGTTCTGCCGACCCTTTGTGGGCAGGCAGGTCAACCCCAGGTGGAGCTTGGCCACCGGGGGGGCGTGGTACAAATATAGGCACAGTGGGGTCAGGGACCCAGGGGGGTGGTGAGGGATTGGCGACATTAATGCAGCCGGGTAGTCCATGGACAGGCCTGTTATCAGTGGAGGTTGTGTTATCCCCAGGTTCAGTTGAACCGAGGGCCTTACTGAGAGGTAGACTAATAGTTTGGCCGGTCTTGTCCGGCCTGCTGGCGAAAGAACTGGCCACCATACTGGTGGTTTGCTACCCTTGCCCTATTTCTACAGTCCCACTTAGGGTGGGAGTACAGGGTGTTAAGATGCTTCCTGCAGTGCTTACAGTGGTGACCCTGCTGGGTACCACCTTCAGTGTGACCATCAGACTTGGAGCAGCCTGCAGCCTTGTTGAAGTCCGGACAGGGAACATCAGTGCGACCTGTAGCCTGTCGCGGTGGGCGCCTCTGGTTTGCAGATTGGTTATAGGGGTGGGCCGATCCTGCTGCCTGGTAGGACCTGGATTGACCAGTTGTAGAGGTATCAGTGGTTTGATGTAACTTTCCAGCTTTGAACTGGGAACCCTGGCACCTGAGGTCATGTATGACTGCGTCACCAGTAAGCCAGCTGAGCCTACCTGTGGCGACTCTGGTGAATACTTCCTCTGACCATTGTCGCACTTGGCCCCAGGAGAAGACAGCAGCGTCTTCCACTACTTGGTAGATGTGGGAGGCGATCTTTGGTTTCACCAGAGCAGGGGTTTGGGGGTCACGCATATAACAGAATAGACCAAACAAATACTTGGCCACAGTAAGGGAGTTGATAGCAGTCTTAGTGCACTGTGGACCCCTTGTTATGTAGTCGTGGGGGTGAGTGTGCCTACCTTTGAGAGCTGAGAGCTGGTGGGCCGTATTGGAGAGTAGCACTTGTACCTGCTGGTTCACTCCCGGTGTATTAGCCTGCACGGTGTTAAGAGGGAGGGCATGGTAGCCATCCGCTGGAGGCGCAGCTGCTTGTAGAAATGCGCCCACCTCACCATCAGTCGTAGTCTGCTGCTGGGATGATGGAGGAGGCAGGTAGGGCGCGTAGAATGCAGGGTTTACTGGCGGAGGGTAGGCTGGGAGCTGGTAGGGAGCATACCTAACAGCCGTGGCCGCCGAGCCTGCCGCCGCCGAGACCGCCTTTCCTCCAGCCTGCGGGCGAGAGTCAAGGATGCTGCCGGTACTGACAGCAGTGACAGGCGTGGGGGTGGCGGTAGTGACAGTGGTAACCGCCGCCAGCGTTCCAACACTGACAGCCGGGGTGATGCCCTGGTCGACAGCCGCAGTGACCTCGGTGACAGGAACAGTAGAGGTGACAGGAGGGGCCGTAGGGACACTGTCTTTCTTTTCCGGCACCAGGACCGTGAGTTTAGACAGCATCACCGTGGAGAGTGTCTCGACCGAGCCAACACGTTTGTTTAACTCACCGAAATGTGTCTCTAGAGCCGCCACCCGGCCCTCCAGTGGCGGAGGCATGACCGGGATGATGGGGGCCGCCAAGGTCGCGGCCGGAGTCGTAGTTTCCATCGCCGCAGCAGCTTTAGCCGTGGGCTTTTTGGGCCTACCTGACGTCCTTGTGGCCTTTGTGGTCTTAGCCGCCGTTGTGCCCCTTGTTCCGGGCATGATTATACGGAATGCCTAACTTATTGGCAAATCAAAACGGGAGAAACAACAAAATATCCCAGGTAGTTATGAACTCCGAGGAAGCAGTGGACGCAGCGTGTGACGTCACGAGTCTATGTGTAGATGAATATAGGTGGCGCTGAGGTCGGCATCCATGGGTTTGCCGCCACCGGTAACAGTCCTTATCCCAGCCATTATAAGCCACATTCCTAGAATTAGCGTCCAATACTGGCAGTCAGAATATATACCATGTATAGTATATAATTGCATATATATATATATATATATATATATATATATATATATATATATATATATATATATACCGTAAAACCCCGCCTATAAGCCGACCCCGCCTATAAGCCAAAAGTGAGTTTAAGGACAAGAATTCGGCTTATATGAAATTCAGCTTATGTTTGTGTGACATTCAGGAGAACCCCGCCTATAAGCCGAATGTGACTTTTGGGGTCTTAGGGTCCCCCTGACCCCCACTTTGGCCTGACCAAAAAGTATTTTAAAACATATTCTAATCATTTTATTTCATTGAAATACCATGTGTAGTTTGTTTAATATATGTATACTTCATGTAAAAATGATAAATAAGGCCTTCAGATAGAGACAGGTCTCTGCATCATTATGCGTCATTATATGGCCATTGTTCCATGCTCCTACTGTGTAATTGTATATGCGTGTAGTTGTTGTGAGCATGTCAATTAGATGGATGGCCTTTTGGGGCCCGAATATGTGTGTGGATAGGTTCAGGCCAGGGCCAGACCCAGCCGTTTTAGTCGAAAACCACGGGGTTGAAAATTATCTACTGACCCCTGGCTTGTTGGCGAAAGAGGTGGGGTAGCTGGGGACCCAGGACTCCCGACATTTTGGTAAACAATAACACTGTAAACTCATCTAGCATACCCTAGAATATTCCAATTTAAAGGTAAATTTAAATTCTTGAGAGACGAGCTCACACATCCTCAGAACACGTCAATTTAAATGGAAAATTCCAAAACAATGAAAGGCCTATTCTTTGATTTGTAAGTGTTTATTATTCATGTGTGTACGCATATTATGTAGAAGAAGGCCTACCTATCATGAGCAATTATCCTCATTAGGCCAAAAAGAATAAAAGGTGTGTTTCAGGCAACCCGACTCTAGTTTCAAAAAAAGGCCGACCCTAGCATTTTTTTCTGATTTTGGAGAATTTCTTTTTTTTTTTTGCAAAATATTCATATTTTTCGGAAATTTTAGCAATTTTTTGGTCAGGAAAACAGATTACATGCCTAATTAACTGTCCAGCCTCAGGAAATTGCTTATTAACAAAAAAGTCCAATAATTTCATGATATTCCTAGTTAAAGTAAGAATCGGTGAGTCGTCTTGATGACCCGCGAGTCGATATGGCAGTCCGCGACTCATTCAAGGTACCTCCTACATTCAAAAAAATGAAAAAAATAAAAAATAATAAATCCGACCTACCTACCCTAAATTTTTGGACCATGTTGCCTGAAACACACCTTTTTTCTTTTTTGGCCTTAATACACTAAAATTAGGCGTGGGAAGTATCTTCACATAATTTCTGGAACGCATGACCTGTTTATAGCAAATATGATGCTACCTTTTAGCGAAAACCAACTAATATTCAGCAAAGAATTCTTGTTTGCATAGTCTTTTCGTAGCAAATATGTTGCTACCATGCATTCTCCATATTCAGCGAAATTAATTCTCCTTCAGCAAATCATGCTTGGTGGCCTGCTGCCATAGGGAACCTTCTCCCTGCGCTCCTCCTGCAGCTGCTTCACTGTGATATACGGTGTAATATCACGGCCACTCACGAGAATAGCGAAATACAGATCCGATAAGCCAAAGCCCAAACTCATCTCATTTGCTTCTTTGATGACCTTCCGATCTACCATTTTAGCAGCCACCTTGTCAACTTTCAGCAGAGGCTGGATTCCAAAGACGGCCACAAGATGCACCAGTTTGGAGAAGGCCACAACGACACAGAGCGCCACGTTGGTCATGACTGCCATCTTCATGCCAGCCTCACTCTCATCAACACATTGCACAACATAATTGTGCACCCTGTCCATATGCCTTATTGTAAAGTCACACAGGAATGGCTCTTTTGGTTTTGCCATAAGGTCCGGGCAGTATGCGGTGTAGGTAAGGACGGCAAATCCCACCCATGTCAGACAACCAGCCAACTGGACCATAATATATGCTGGAGCCTTACTGTAAGAACGGTGGATGTTCAATGAGAAGATGACATCTAAAGTTGTGCAGGACATGATGCATTTGATGAGTGAATACAGTGCGCACACCAGAATCAGTTCCCCAATGAGGTACATCAGTAAAGAAATATTGTCTCCTAGAAGTTCCACTGGTTGTGATGGCTCCCATTGGGAGGTAGAGGGGATATTTTCCCTTGGTGGTAGTGGGTGGTGGCTGGAGCTATTACTGGAGCACCATGTGTTGGTGTAATGGACGTGGCTTTCTGAAAACTGTGCTGGGCACCAACATGTTGCACCTGCAAAGAGGAAATTGGGAATATTGTCAAATATATAAAAGAGAAAATGCCCTTCATCACTTGACACTGCATATCCAGGACCCTTTAAAAGTGGAGACATATATCCAATGTAGTCTTTTGGAGTGATGATTTATTGTACTCATCTTACAGCTATGTAATGTTAAGTAGCTAATTGGCTAATTTTCTTTCAAGGTCTTCTATATAATCAATGGTTGGCAGTATAGGGACTCATTTGTTTAGGGTTTATTAGTAGACAAAACAAGTTTAGCTTATTCTATTACCAGCGGGAATTATACATTCTTCTGAAAAGTATCATTTTACGTTATGTATTTGGTTAAATGTCATTTTCTGTTGCATAGATGAAAGTCCTTACCAAGTCGTGAGCAATGAAGTGTAGCACCAGCAGTCAATAGAATGATAAGGATTGACAGCTTCTGCACCCACTGATCCATGATCACTCAAGAAGCACAACCTAAATATAAGGAGAAAGCAGGATGATATAGCATCAAGACTTAATTCGTTTGGAATTTGATAACACGTTTATTACTCCCGCAAAGCTTATATTTAAAATAACGTTACATTTGGAGGTCTTACTGAAAGTGATATTTACCTTTTTGCAGAGAGCCCCTGTATATAGCAGCATGTGCCTCTTGGGATTCAGTGAGTGTGTGTCTGGGGGCACCCTGCTGGGGGCTGCTGTATTCGATGTAGGGTCAGTATGAGTTGACCCCCTTCTCTCTATCTAGTGCAGTGTATGAGCACATTTAGAGTAGATCCCATGAATAATGCTGTGCCATAATGTTCCACAAATGTCTCAATTCCAGACCGATGTCAGAATAATCATGGTGATCGAGACCCAAAGGACCTCATAATTCATTTGATAACTAAATAACAAATGATAGACCAAGTCCATAATTAGAGAGGTGCCAATGCACTTACAGTATAAATGTACGATTGAGCACAGTGTTTGGGGGTTTACAGCTAAATGCCTAGAGGGTATATTTACCCCCACCATGTCTCAACATCCTGTGCTAATATCTATATGGGACTTATTGGGAAAACCATTATCTTTGCCAGAAAGTTGATGACATTGTACATACCCCCTATGGTTCATGGTACATGTGCATACATACAGGATATTTAATGGTACATAGCAACTTTTCCTTTACTCCTAAAAAGCATTCGACACAGTAAATCATTTAATACTTTTGGAGAAAATTGAAAATACGGGAATAAATCGGAAAATGTTAAACATTAAAGTTACCTAGAGACAAGGAAACAAGAACCTTTGTTAATGGACAATTATTTGATAGTGTTGACATTGGATGTGGTGCGACTCAATGTTCAATCTTTGGTCCCTAATGCCACTGTTGGTTATACTTCATCACCTAATTATAAAGGTGCCATTAGGAATATTCGGGATGACATATACTCTTTCAAATATTGGCGTTGCATGCTTAAATAAGCTCACGGTGAATAGTGACAAAACGAAATTCATGGAATTTAGTAGCGGTAATTTAGTGTTTTGACAATGCTACGCTGCGAATTGAATACACGTAGGTCAAAAACACCAAAAAAACCACAATGGGATCATGCTGATCTTCAACCAAATCGCATCTCACCTGGCAATAAATAAAACTAAGTGACATAGTCATAGGTGAGGGCACCGGGGTACTCTAAAGACCTAGCTGATTTCTCTTTTGTTATTTTCATTTAAACAACACTATACGAGTTTAAAATTTAATGGATAATGACAATATTTGTATATTTGGGACATTGGTGTTCAGACGTCAACCTTCTTTGAAATGAACGAAACATGTTCACGAAGACAGTACATACTCTTATTCCCTGCACTTTAGTGATCTTACTATTGACACATGCAAGTATGCTTAATGTGCCAATTTTGAACTGCCAACTTTTACAACACCCCTGAAAAATACACTATAACTTATGACAGACATATGACTGAGAACTATGACTTTCAAAATGAACAGTGATATAACACTGGCCCTTTCGTCACATTTATCATCCAATAGCTCTTGCTGTGTTCTGTTCAGAATGGAACCCTTCGAGTATATTTTCTTCCACATTAATCTTCTACATTAGTTCTGAGTAAATTGATTGATCCAACTATTATGAATTAATTGCTTTACTTGATCATTGCCGTGTAATGGGTATGAACCTATTTAATTATCTGGGCACAAAATCACAATTATCGTATTAATGATAGGCCTCCATAGGATGCTTCTCCACAGCCTTTGTCTCTACTTCTCAATATCCTTACTTCTTATCAATATTCTACTCAATTAGTATAGGATTCGTCACACGGAATGAGGACAATATGAATATAACAGATACAGAAATTGAATTTTCGATAGATTCCTCTTCCAATCCCTGCATGCCAATAAACACCGGTGAGGGAATCATTGATTGGACATTGAATAGTCTCCTCACCTAAAACTCCACTTACATATTTGAACAGATGCCAATTATTCTACCTGTAGGTTAGCAGTGCAGCCCCCTGGAACCCCACACTGACAACCATCTGGTACTCTATATATAAGAGCGAGCATACTAGATGCCTCACATGGTGACTGGGAGCCTTGGGTCTGAGTCTATGCCAAAGTATTTTAGCTCAGGTACTTTGTTTGTACCATATACTCCTACTATGCAACAATTGTATTGAAATTGAATCAAAATTAATGACCTGAATATTACACAGTTATCCTTTTTACAAGTTAATTCCTAAGCTGGATTCTGGATTTGTTACTCTCTTCTGGTTATGTTTTATATGATCCTACTGCTAAAAGGTTGCATGGTTAGAACTCTTTTGGAAAGGACCAGCTACGTAATTGGCCGATCAATGTTCCGACTTCTCTAAGAAAACACACAGCAATGCGGTTAATTTAGGCCACACTTTTTTTAAATTTGGGTTACTGACACCTCAATAATTTACCAACGCACGGAGGACGAAATAAAAAATAAAATAAAAGTTGGCCCATGGGTATTTTATTTATTTGCTTTATGGAAAGCTTCAATATCCCAATGACGGAGGGAAAAGAAAGGACGATCCAATATTATAATTACAATCTTTTTTAAGTGAACAAAAATATTGAAAACAATTACTTCAAAAGTTAAGAAAATTTGTATTCCCATTTTACCTAAATGAAATGTAGATGGTTGTTTTCCTGTTGATTTTAGCTTTCCATTGGTATATCATACTACATATGTTTTACTTTTTTCTATATTTTGTTTTCTCTGGAATAGAGATCGGAGGGAATCAGACAAAAGTGTAAATTCCAAATTTCATTTTTTATTCTGATTTTGGCCTTTCCTAGTGCGGCGGGCCCGTAACCCACATAATAAAAAAAAGTGTGGCCTTAAGAATGATTGTGGCGGGACCTTGTGGACATGCTCAGAATCTTTAGAAACCCCCTTCTGGACATTTACAAAACCCTAAAAAGCTCACTAACTATCCCTGGTGTATGTTGTGCCTCTATATGGGGTAAAATTCGACACGTGCGACACAGCAACACGGCCCTTTTAAGAATTGACACGGGCGACACGGCCCATTTAAAAATCGACGGACATGATAAGATTGAGTAGAAAGTATTGCTATGTATGGGATAAAAATCGACACAGCGACACAGCCCTTTTGCTTTAAATTTGACACGGCGACATGGCCAAAATTATGGGTACCCATCTAGAGGCACTATGTTGATTCAGTATTCATTTCAGGAAACATTTTTAGTAAGATTTCCCAAGAGAGGATTGAACTGTTGACCCTGGGATTTAGAAGCACCCTTAATTACTGCCAACTGAGCTAACTAGGCAAGTGTCAGCAAGGCCCATTGATTGTCCATGACTCAATATACAATGTTTTCATCAAGCGTTTCCATTAGAGGGCAGGGTGGGCATAAGGTGGTACAATGTACCAGGGCAACCCTGTGAACCAGCCTAAAGACCCCATAGGTTTACTATGGGGGAAAAGACACCTCTCATGCTCATGTACTTTTCGGATGGAAAGAATTGCCCCATTGCTTAGAAATCATAGGGGTGTATAGGGAGATAGTGTATGTACCCTCCATAATGATATTTATAAAACAAGTTTAATCAAAATATGAGTTTTACCAACATGAATATACATGTCTTGTGGAAACTAGTTGAAAAAAGAGGGGATGGAGAAGATGGTGGAGGGGGTTCAGCAGCCTCATTAAAATATGATTAGAGCACATTATCAAGGGCTGGTAATGTTCATCACTGGGATGCTGGACCCTACCAAATACCAGAGATGACCATCAGCATGATTAAACTGTACTTAAATCCCTCTATCAGGGGGTGCTAACTGCTGTCAAAGACTGTGTATATGATAACAGAGACCACCTTAGATAGTTGATTGGGGGTTGAGCAGGGTCTCCACCCCTTTTCTGGTGGCCTTACACATGCCCTCCCTGGGACAGAATCTTAGCCTCTCCTATGGTAATGCCACATAGTGGAAATGGCTGATGAAATGAGTGTAGTGTAGGCAAGAAGGAACTAACTGAAACCAGTGCCTTCACAAAAAGCATATCCCTTATATCAAAGCATATCCCTTTAGTCTTACAGCTCTACATGGTCTTAGTCCAGAAGGTTATGGAGCGGGGTAGGGGGGGGGGTAGAAATTTGGCAACATGGCTAAATCCGACATAAAAAAGGTGAGGATTAGGAATTTTGATGTTGCCAAATTTGTTATCCATGCAAAAGGCATAGAGGTAGGAGTCAATTAATTTCTTTCTGCAAAAAGCATCAAAATGGCCAAAATCCAAAAGTGAAGATGGCTGCCAAATAGTAGGGATGTCATTGACATCCAATTAATGTTGATGACTATTATTGACATAATAATGGTTGTCAATATTTCAATGTATTGCAATATAATTCTTTAAACTATTAAGTACATCTCACACTCGCAACGGTGTACCAATGCTGGAAATCGCTAGACGCAAGCAGCTACTTAGCTATCTCCACAAGGCCTCCAAGGATGCGGACAATATAGTGGTGCCTGTGAGAGTTCTACGCGCGAATGCTAAAGTGAAACTGAAATGCATGAGATCCCGAAGTGATGTCTACGACAAGAGCCCACTGCTACGCGGGATGGAGGACTGGAACAGACTGCCCCCAGAGACTCAGAAACTGAAAGACAGTCGAAAATTCCTGAGTGCCTTATAGTGTAACTTGTAAATAACTCTAGACTTAAAATGAATTCTTTTCTATCCGACCCTTCTCTTCCAGGAGGTGACTTGGCTGCTAAATGAAAAACTCAAATGTATTGTATGCAGATTTTTCAGCCAATAAATATAATTCAATTCAATCTGGAACACTGTTTATTGCGTTACTAAGGTGAGCCAAATAGCAAAAACAAAGGTTAATGGTAGCTGAACACCAGTCCAACTGTTTTCACTGAAAATGTTCACAGTACTTATAATTTTCATGGACAGAGAACAATTTCTTGTGAAAAAAATTGTCAATATATAATATTGCAATATTGACATACCGGTAATAGCGATATGTCAATATAGCGAATGTCAATGACATCCTTACCAAATAGTCAGAAATATACCCCTTTCTATTTAGTATGAATATTGCTGCTAGAAGTTTTTATTTTGTCTGAACCTACTCCCCCCCTCCCCCCACCCAAAAAAAAACAACTGAGCCTGAGGAATCCATTGATGTTATTGGAATGTTGCTAGAACAGTTGGTTGCTTAGCAACAGCCATTCTAATTGCAATTGCCTAGCACACACCTTGTCCCACTTCCTAGGTCATTTTCAGTCGTCCCTACTCCCCCTACATTGACCCTTGGCATACCATTGGTTATCGATGTGTTGCTGAGACAGTTGATTGCTTAGCTACAGCCATTCAGTTTGTCTTTTGCTTAGCAACACATCGTATCCCACTCCCTATTTGATTTTCAGTCATCCTTACCCCTCTTAACCGACTCTTGGCCATCCATTGGTGTCATTGGTGTGTTGCTAGAGCAAGTAGTTTCTTAGCAACGGGCATTCCACTTGTTTAGTTGCCTAGCAACACATTTTATCCCACTCCTCAAATTGTTTTCAGCCATCCTTACACCCTCCTAACCTTGATGTGTTGCTAGGGCAACTAGTTACCAACATATGTGTTCTAGTAGTTTATTCGATTAGGAGCACACAATATTCAACTTTCAAGGTAATTTTCCATATTTTGTTTGGGCATTTATTATAGGTTGTAAATGACCTGTCTCAAGAAGTCTAAAGGGATTTTCATACGATTTTGAGGTACTATAGTATTGGGGATGTGTTTTATACAAAACACCAATAGGCCTGCTGGGCTATTGTTAATGTCCTATAGGAATATAGTGTTTTCATACATTTAAATGGGGTTCAACTTCAGTCTTACTTGCTACTACTCTGTGGGGTTAAACTAGTCAGAGGTAGGCTTCCGCCCAAAGATAACGCAAGGGTAGTGAGATCCAGTTTATCATGGTATTGTTGACATTATACCAAAAATAGAGCACTTTCATAGATTATATCCCAATCACAGCCTTCTCCACATATATATAGAAATATGTATTTCATTAGTGTCAGTTTGCTCCAGGGCTTGCATCGATAATTATATGAGACGGCCTTAACATAGGCAAAGTATGCATATAAGTATCTAGCAGGATCCTTCTATATGAATCCGGTAGTACTAGTCATCGTCCGTTTGACCAATAAATACATTCAATATGATCTCGTGTACATTGTTGTTTACCGTCACAATACCCTATAACGTGTTCTGCCATCGATCTATACACTTCTCCGCTGTCTTGGGTGATACTATATCCCAATCTCAAGAGAACTCCAGGTGCAATCTATTCATCAATCTTTGGCTATTACCACAACTCCAGGATATATACATACAATCAAATCCCAATTCATTTGATCAGCGAGTCTAGATAGTTGTTGTTCTAACTCCATACTAACAAATCCAGTATATTGTATTACCATCTCCATCATTATCTCCAGTTGGATATAATCTAATGTATCTAATTCACAATGTCTAAATGTAAACCACACACATACTCCTCAGGAGTTACACAAGCTCCAGGGCTTCTCGATCGTACTCCCCAAACGCTCACTGATAACTGACTGCTCTCTCTCCCATCCCAAGTTATATTCTCTTTTACTTCTTGTTTCAGCCTCCCACCGGATCAATAGCTAGGCTACCTCCCTCCATGACCATGCCCGGCTCCCATTGATCTCTAATCAACGGCTGCTACTCAACCTTCATCGATCTTCAATTAGGCGGCCCTACTCAGCTTTCATCGATCTTCAATTAGGCGGCCTCACCCGTGACCATCCTGTGGTGATTAGTCAGACCCTGGCCACGACCATCCTGTGTGCAGGGCCTGGTCGCCTGCCTCCACTGCCTATCTACCCCCTGCGTCGTTTCTCCCCTGCCTAGATGTCATGCCCGGGTATTGTTACACCCGACGCCGAGGTTCATCTCCATGTACTACTACCTCCCGCCGCTGGGCCGTGCTCCCTGTTCCCTCATTCGTCTCTACCATTTGAGTCTCCTGACCTGGATTTATCCCTCCGTTATCTTCCCTACCAGCTGCTTCAGCCCGGATCTTATTCTATGTGTTGCTTCCCTGTTTAGGTTCTAAGACCTGACCACGCGTCGAATATATTCAATCCAAAGAACTCTGACTCTTATTGTAGCCAAGTCTCTTATTATTGGACAATATGACTTCATTCATATATATATTTTATATTCATTACTTACTACATGGCCCGCGTACTAGATCTATTCGATTTCCACATTATTTCATGTATCTGAACGGTATCTCTACCCTTTATTATATTGGTCTTTTCGGACTGTGCTATTGTATATACAGTTTCCCATTATCTACTTAGTATATATATGCTCTACCCATACATACTCATACATATATATATATAGTCCCCCTTTTCCCTCACATGTCATATCATGTGTAATCCTTTAGTCAATAAATATGCCTTTTAAGCGTTTTTGCTCTTCTTTGATTTTCCACTATAACCCACTACATGTTATCTGCCTTATGTGATACTGACTGTATGAAATGACAACTGCATGAGTGCAAGACATGGCAAGAGAATGCTGCAATTTGAAGATTGGTCTCTAGAGGCTGTCTCTAATTATGTCCCAGGAAACTGGGGTGAAGAAGGGTGAAATTAGTGCAAGCATGCCCATAGAGCAAGGTAGGGCGAGCCCTGTGTGAAGAAGCTCACCCTATGTGCTAGACTGGGCAAGCCTTGTGCCTATAGCCTCCTCTGCCCAAACCCACACTGAGGGTGACCCTCTGGTCTGTGTGCTGACACACCACCTTACCCAAGGTCACCCAAGCATGCACACCAGTAGTTTAGTAGTAGGGCCAAATTAAAAAAAAGTTTTGTTTCAGGTAACATGGGAAGAAACTCTAGGGTCGGTAGGTCGGATTTTTTATTTTTTTTTACTTTTGTTTTTTTTTACTTCCCATCTAAAATTGACCCGAAAAAGTGTAAAAATGGAGAGATTTTTTTCCAAAATTTTGTTAACCTAAAATTGAACCCAAAAAAGTCTAAAAATATAAAAATTTCTTCAAAATTGCATAAAAAAACGTAGGGTCGGCCCTGTTTAGAGAGGGTCGGTCGGGTGACCTGAATCAAACCTTTTTTTTTTTTTGGCCTAGGTTGTGTATTGCCATGGTGGATAAATGTAGGTTCCTTTATATGGCCACCCAACGCAGATCCGATAGTATAGTGGTCATCACTGTTGCTTTGTATGTGAAATTTTACGAACCTACCTTTACAATTGTCCACAAAATACATCTCACTGGTCTATTGTTCTTAGAACAAGGGCCAACTGGGAGAACTCGCATCGCAGCTGCATAAGGGCCTTCATTATGCTACTGCAAGCCCCTGTCACAACTCATCCACAGTGCCACACAGTCCCAGCCATCAAGCCTGGATTTGGGCAACATGGCGAAGAGTTGGATAGGGCTAGCACAAGATGCAGGCTTGTGTGAGGACAATGCTAGGAACAAAAGGTTAAAACATTCCAATGTACAATAGATATAGGTTCCTTAGATATCACAACCTCGTACCCATATCCTTAGGAGCGCCAGTGCTTTATGTCATGGGACTGCCAGAGCGTACTGATGTGGGGTCTAAAAACGGCCCTCAAATCGCCAGTACTTTATGTCAGGGGACCCCCAGAACGTACTGATGTGGGGTGTAAAATGGGCCCTCAAAACGCCAGTGCTTTATACCATGGGGCTGCCATAGTGTAATATGCGTGATGGATTTTTCAAGTTTTTGGCTCCCAGAGTGTACTAATGTGTAATCAAGCAGTGATTTTCCTCTTTATTCAATTTAAATTCCCATGCCTAACACACATTGGTACACTCTGGCAGCTCTAGTTGGAAAACCGAAACGTTTTAGAACGTTTTGGCACTCCTGTTATGAAACAGATGATATAGGTTCCAAATACACATTAGTACACTATGGAAACATGGTTGCGAAACAAAAACGTTTTAGAACGTTGTGGCACTCCTGTTATGAAATATATTAGATAAACATTATCTGGTCTGATACAGGTTCCAAATACACATTGGTACACTATGGCAACATGGTTGCAAAACGAAAACGTTTTAGAACGTTTTGGCACTCCAATTATGAAAGAGTAGATATACATTATCTGGTCTGATATAGGTTCCAAATACACATTAGTACACTATGGCAACATGGTTCCAAAGATAAAACGTTTTAGAACGTTGTGGCACTCCTGTTATGAAATATATTAGATATACATTTTCTGGTCTGATATAAGTTCCAAATGCACATTGGTACACTATGGCAACATGGTTGCAAAACGAAAACGTTTTAGAACGTTTTGGCACTCCAATTATGAAAGAGTAGATATACATTATCTGGTCTGATATAGGTTCCAAATACGCATGGGTACACTATATGGCAACATAGTTGCAAAGATAAAACGTTTTAGAACGTTTTGGCACATCTGTAAATGGAATGTAAATTTGACAGACATTTATAAGAGAAGGATATAAATCTAGCAGGCATAGAATGTAAATCTAGCGGGCATTAAAATCTTGGTGGGCATAGGACAAAATTGATGGATATTAGAGAAGGAATTAAATCTAGCAGGCACAGAATGTAAATCTGAAGGGCACTAGAATATACTGGGCATAGAAGCAATCTGATGGCCATTAGAGAATGAAGTAAATCTGACAAGCATTAGAATTACAGAAGGATTATAAAACTAGTGGGCACAGAATGTAAATCTGACATGAACTAGTATCTAGTGGGCACAGAATAAATCTGACATGTTTAGAGAAAAATAGGCCACGCCCCTGACATCCAAGCATAAATGATACTAATGTCCGCGCATAGGTGATACTAACATCTGAGCATAAATCATACTAAAGTCTGAGAACAGGTCATAAGAACATCTGAGTACTAACGTGTCCGAGTACTAACGTGTCCGAGTACTAACGTGTCCGAATACTAACGTGTCCGAGTACTAATGTGTCCGGGTACTAACGTGTCCGAGGACTAACGTGTCGGAGTACTAATGTTTCCGAGGACTAACATGTCCAAGTACTAACTTGTCCGAGTACTAACATGTCTGAGTCCTAACGTCTGAGTCCTAACGTCTGAGTCCTAACGTCTGAGTCCTAACGTCTGAGTCCTAACATCTGAGTCCTAACTCGGAGGGGCCGAGTAAGAGGGTCCGAGTAAGAGGGTATGAGTAAGAGGGTCCGAGTAAGAGGGTCCGAGTAAGAGGGTCCGAGTACGAACGTCCGAGTACGAACGTCCGAGTACGAACGTCCGAGTACGAACGTCCGAGTACGAACGTCCGAGTACGAACGTCCGAGTACGAACGTCCGAGTACGAACGTCCGAGTACGAACGTCCGAGTACGAACGTCCGAGTACGAACGTCCGAGTACGAACGTCCGAGTACGAACGTCCGAGTAAGAACGTCCGAGTACGAGCGTCCGAGTTCGAGCGTCCGAGTACGAGCGTCCGAGTACGAACGTCCGAGTACGAACGTCCGAGTACGAACGTCCGAGTACGAACGTCCGAGTACGAACGTCCGAGTACGAACGTCCGAGTACGAACGTCCGAGTACGAACGTCCGAGTACGAACGTCCGAGTACGAACGTCCGAGTACGAACGTCCGAGTACGAACGTCCGAGTACGAACGTCCGAGTACGAACGTCCGAGTACGAACGTCCGAGTACGAACGTCCGAGTACGAACGTCCGAGTACGAACGTCCGAGTACGAACGTCCGAGTACGAACGTCCGAGTACGAACGTCCGAGTACGAACGTCCGAGTACGAATGTCCAAGTACGAATGTCCAAGGACCAACGTTCGAGTACCATCTTCCGAGTATCAACGTCCGAGTATCAACGTCCGAGTATCAACGTCAGAGTGCCAACGTCAGAGTGCCAACGTCAGAGTGCCAACGTCAGAGTGCCAACGTCAGAGTGCCAACGTCAGAGTGCCAACGTCAGAGTGCCAACTTCAGAGTCGCAACGTCCATGTACCAACCTACAAGCACCAACGTCTGATAACCAATCTATGAGTACCAACCTACGCGTACCAACCTATGAGTGGGCATGTAAAAATCTGACGGGCATTAGAATCTAGCAGGCACAGGATAAATCTGACATATTTAGAGAAAAATAGGCTATGCCCTTAATATCTGAGCATAAGTTATACTTATGTTCAAGCATAAGTGATACTACCGTAAATTCTCGCGTAGAAGCCGCGGCTTGTACGCGAGTCAGACTCAGCTTTCTTTTGATACCAAACATGCCTATATAGGGTGCGGCTTATACGAGAGTTTTTATTAGTATACTACAGTACCAAAATCGTAATATTCAGACCCCCTCTGCGGCTTATATAATTTGTCAAAGTTAGGGGTGCGGCTTATACGCGAGTTAGGCTTATACGCAAGAATTTACGGTAATGTCTGAGCATAGGTGATACTAACATCTGAGCATAAATGTGACAAAACGTGGGAAAACGTGACATTAGGGGAAAACACCTTTATTTAAGTTCATGTCTTCAGCTACAATTTGATGCTACAAGCATCAAAATATTTGAAATAGTTGCTGAGAAATGACATATCAAACATGGGATGATAGGGACATGAAGGAATTCAGAATAGACTGCAATGTGATCACATATCAATATATTTTCAAATAATCCATATAAATCATAATTATTAGAAATTAAACCAATAAATGCATATTATTGTACATAGATTTGGATCAGGTAGGAATATTGGCCTTCTGTTTTCAGTTCTGAAATCCTCATGGATTGGGCAATTGGATAGGGATGATTTTTATTCCAAAAGAATTAATTGATGGTTGCCATGGCAACCAAATGTCAACAAATGGGCTGAAAATGGCTAAAAACGTTCTTTTTACATTCCAAATAAGACCAATTTAGCATAAAAATAGTATTTCCATAATAGCTTCAAAATATTCCTTGGGAAAAGTTAGTCTTAGGTCATTTTCACTTAAGTATTCACTTTTTTAGCTATATCTCCTGAAATATCATGTTGAGAGCATTTATGGCTATTCCCCCTAATGTTACGATTTCCCAGGTTTCGTCACAAATCATACTAACGTTCGAGAACAGGTCATACTACCGTAAAACCTCACTAATAAGCCTAACTCGCGTATAAGCCGCACCCCGGCTTTAGGCTGATCCTATAAGCCGCACTGGTGATCTGAATATGGTGACTTTTGTACTGTATTATAGTAGCAAAAACTCGCATATAAGCTGCACCTAGACTCTGTCCCGATCCTATAAGCCGCACCGCCGATCTGATTTGCGTACTAGCCACGGCTTATACGCAAGGTTTTACGGTAACATCCGTGTACTAAGACGAGTAGTAACGTCCGTGTACTATAGTCCGAGTATGAACGTCCGAGTACCGACACTAACGTCCGAGTACTAACGTCAGAGTACTAACATCAGAGTACTAACGTCAGAGTACAAACGTCAGAGTACAAACGTCAGAGTACTAACGTCAGAGTATTAACGAGGTTATTATCCGGAGGTTAGTGTCCGGAGGTTAGTGTCCGGAGGTTAGTGTCCCGAGGTTAGTGTCCAGAGGTTGGTGTCCGCAGGTTAGTGTCCGGAGGTTAGTGTCCATGGGTTAGTGTCCAGAGGTTAGTGTCCGGAGGTTAGTGTCCGGATGTTAGTGTCCGGACATAAGTGTCCGGAGATTAGAGTCCGGAGGTTAGTGTCCGGAGGTTAGTGTCCGGAGGTTAGTGTCCGGAGGTTAGTGTCCGGACATTAGTGTCCGGAGGTTAGTGTCCAGAGGTTAGTGCCCGGAGGTTAGTGTCTGGAGGTTAGTGTTCGGACGTTTGTGTTAGGACGTTCGGATGTTAGCCCTTACCCAGTGGGCACAAAATTCAGTTCAACATTGACTCAACATTGACTCAACATTGTCCACCATATATGAATATTGATTCAATGTTCTGTGCCCACTGGATAAGGAGTGGAGTGGTGTACACCTATATGGGTATGTGTTGTTTTTTACATAGATTTATTGGATTAAATTGCCTTTTTACAGGCAAAAACTAGCTTGAGCGCATTGCCCTTCTGCCGCCAGCACCCTACCTATACAGAACAGTTTGATGGTCTTAAATAATGTAAGTGGCTATGTCATCCACACTGTTATAACACTGAGAAATTCCCGTAAATTCCCGTGTATAACCCGCATCTCGTGTATAACCCGCACCCCCAACTTAGGAGAATCTTTTAACCCGTTTCTGGGTTTGAAAACTCATATTTTAGTACTGTTCTATCAGGCTGGGACAATCATGGGTTTCTCAGGTTGCAGTGAGAAATCACAGCGACGTGAGATCTCACTGCTAAATTGGGGGGTTATCACACAGTGCTGTGAGATCTCACCCCCCTGTTGGAAACCACATTGCTGCTATTTCTAGCATATAGAATTATAGGGAATACAACATTTTATCTTGTTTATTAATTATTTCTCATGAAATACAACTTTGCTATGGAAGCCCATTTAGATGTACCTAGCTGATAACATAATACACCACTGTAGACAATCATTTTCTGGAGCAAATAATGGTAAGCCTACAGCAAATTGGGTTTTCTCAATACCATTTTAAAGGATTGCATGAAAATTGTCCTTTTTCAATGTTAATATCCACACAATCAGATAGTTGGAGTGAGCAATGAGAAAACAATTGTGTGCCCATTTCTACATAATCTTAATTTTTGTTTGCAATTGAGGGAAATCCTTGGAAAATGTGAAAATGTGAATATATATAATATGGGTGTGGTTTCTAACAGGGAGGTGAGATCTCACAGCGCTGTGTGAAAACCCCTCAATTTAGCAATGAGATATCACAGTGTTGTGCTTTCTCACTGCGACCTGAGAAACCCATGGTTTTCCTAGCCTGTCTATAGTAATAAAAACCCTCGTATAACCCACACCCTATATAGGCATGTTTGGTATCTAATGAAAGCTGAGGTTGATTCGCGTACAACCCGTGGGTAGTACACGGGAATTTACGGTACTTTGTTTTACAACATATAATAATAATGATGATGAGATGAGATGAGATGTGCGATATACTGATAATAATGTGGGGTTTTTATATAACGTTCATAAAGCAGCGTAGATAGTCCTTTTTTATCGCTAGCTTGAACTTCCATAGGGTTTCTATCAGAGTGTATTCCGGTCTTAGTTCATTCCAGCGGGCAATGCCTCTGTACAGTACACTGCGTAGCACTATAGGCCTCATAGAATGAGGTACCTTTAGTCTTTTTCCTTGCTGTCTTCTGGTAGGTAAATGTCTATCATCCACAAGATCAGGCAAGCTTGCCAATGAAAAAGCATAATATAATAGATGTCTATCACGTCTCTCACTTAGCTTACAACACTCAGACTTAATATGCATTTGATCAATTGTTAGTACAGGATTTTTCTCCAATTTAACTTTATAGACATGTAAGCCCTTATTCTGTAGTCTTTGCAAGTCGGCATTTTCTCCCTTATTTTCCCTATCCCATATAAAATCGGCATAGTCTATTGTAGGTAAAACCATGGATTTATAAACAGTTAATGATGTGTCAGCATCCACATGGTCCCTTATTTTTCGGGATTGACTAATCTTATTTCTAGCCATAACATTTCTACGATGCTCAGTGAATTTCAATTCAGGGTCTAGGGTTAGGCCGAGGTATTCAAAGGTGTAGACTCTATCTAACAGTACATTATTCATCATAAAAACAGGGTTAATTTTTTCACAATTGTTGTATATCATCCATTTTGTCTTTTTTTCATTAACTGTTAGGCTATTTAATTTACACCATTTGGCCATCTTATTGAGAGATGATTGCATTTTATCAGGGCTATGTGCAGATATAACAGCATCGTCCGCATAGAGACATATATCAAAATCGTCAATCTGAGGTAAGGAATTTATATAAATAGAAAATAATACAGGGCCTAAAACTGAGCCTTGTGGGACTCCATAAACAAACTCTTTATATTGTGAGACACAATCATTAGCTATTGTACAGCGTTTCCTATAAGTCAGGTAGCTATTGAACCATTGTTATCAGGAGTCACCTCCCTGGCCTTCTGCCATAACGTTCTAAAACGTTTTACCTTTAAATTATTACTATAGGACCACTGTAGAAACCTTTCTGCTATAACGTTCTAAAACGTTTTAGCTTCATCTTGTAGTATGAGAGCACTGTAGAAACGCTCCTGCCATAACGTTCTAAAACGTTTTAGCTTCATCTTGTAGTATGAGAGCACTGTAGAAACTCTCCTGCCATAACGTTCTAAAACGTTTTAGCTTCATCTTGTAGTATGAGAGCACTGTAGAAACGCTCCTGCCATAACGTTCTAAAACGTTTTAGCTTCATCTTGTAGTATGAGAGCACTGTAGAAACGCTCCTGCCATAACGTTCTAAAACGTTTTACTCACAATATTCAGCAAATATCTGCAAATATCTACTACAGTGTGAAGCTACCAAAACGTACCAAAACGTATTGAAACGTTTTAATGGTCTCCCAAGGATGTTACAGGGAGAAGTGCCAAGTCCTGCTAATGCGTACTGGGAATAATTACTAATTAGTATCAAATTCATCATATATAATGGTATAATCAATCAAATCATGACATGATGTTGAAATTCAAGTTTTCCATGATACTAACACCTCAAAATAATTTTAATTGAGATGCTATATCATCATGTGATGTACTACTATATTTGACATGTTATTTTGAATATTGCAAAATTAGGAAATTAGCCATTTTCATGGTAAATTATTCTGAATAAATCATAAAGTTATAAAGTATCAGAAGGCAGTAGTTGTGGTACCTTATATGATAGATGTATGTTACGGATGAAAAGCAATATTTTAGGATAATCTTGGCCTAATACATTGCATCAAAATTCCTGAATTGTGTGAAAACTACTGGCGTTTGGGCCTACCTAGACCCCAGAATCCTGGCATTTGGAGGCCCCTTTTTACACCCCACATCAGTACGTTCTGGGGGTCCCCTGACATAAAGCACTGGCATTTGGAGGCCCCTTTTTACACCCCACATCAGTACGTTCTGGGGGTCCCCTGACATAAAGCACTGGCGTTTGGAGGCCCCTTTTTACACCCCACATCAGTACGCTATGGTTGTGCTAAGGATATGGTATTCTAGTGGTCATCACAGTCGCCTTGTATCCCAAAGGTCCAGGGTTTGTGACTTGGCCATGTCAACCTTCCCACCATTTTATCTTCAATTTTCTATTTTTATGAGGAAAAAATGGTAGGTAGGTTGACATGGCCAAGTCACGAACCCTGGTCCTTTGGGGTACAAGGCAACGATGTTGACCACTATACTACAGTGTGGTTATGAGGTGGTGATATATAAGTAACTGATATACAGTCAACTCCCTCTAATGTGGCCACCCTTGGGACTATGAAAAAGTGGCCGCTTTGGTGGGGTGGCTGCATTAGAGGGGGTCATTTTCTGTACATTGTAGTATGTCTGGGACTATGGAAAGTGTCTGCATTAGAGGGATTGGCTGCACTGGAGGGGTGGCCGCTAAGAGGGAGTTGACTGTATATATATATATATATATTGCACATTGGACAACCCCACACCTTGTGCAAGACCTTACCCACCTCTCACCCAAGTTCCCCCACCACAAATTACCCACTGGGTGGGATCGGGTGGGCATGTGGAAGGGCTAGGGCACCTCACCCAAAGCTCACACTACCTCACCCCTTGAGCTAGGCACAAAAGTAGTTCGCCCTAGCTGGCACTAGAATGCCCTAGCCTCACCCCAGTTTGCTGGGGTGCAAGGTGATTCTTGATATAGGCCTATTCCTTATTTGACCGTTGATAAATAGACATACAATGGGCCGATGGAAGACCCAAGTTTTGTGTGGGACTAGGGGAGGATTCATTATTTATGGCAGGGGTGGGGGTGAGCGTTTGGCAAAACGAATACGTCAAAAATAATTACCCCCCCTCGGAATAGGTTGAAAAAAAGGCCCCCACCTCGGAATAGGTTGAAAAAAAAGCGCCACCCCCGACCCTACATTATTTTGAACTTTATTACAAAAACAACATTAGCGTATACTAATTGTATGCATGTAATCCTGGGCACTTTTTACCTACAATTTACTAACTTGCAATAAATACATGTACATACATTTGTAAGGTGTTTTAGTGTAAAAGTCTTGTAATAATTGGAAGCTCCGTACCCCCAGTGCTTACATGAGGCCAGCGCTTTTCTGGAGACTGGCAAAACGGTGGCTGCTTCTGAGTGTCAAAGAGCGATGCAGTGAGGAATTTGCTGGGAATTCGAGGAAAATTTTCGAAAATTTTGAAAATAATAATGTAATTTGGCAGAATATAACACAGGCTCTTAAGAAAATTCACAACATTCGCGACATTGATGAGTCCATATTTGCTGAAGGTCAATGGGGATCAAATAAAGCATAGACAGGTAGATTCAAGTAGAACAGTGGCGTCTATACTGAAACTACCCAGTGTATTGTTTGATCCCCATAAGGTGCCTGGAAGCATGTGTTTGTGGGGGTGGGGCACGTAGCCCAGGCGTTATGCGCCAGATATGGGATGAATCGTGCAAATTGTCGTGAAAGCATAAAAGTTGGTAGGCTTGAAGGACATGTTCATGGGATGAATTTCAGGGTTGGAGCCAGCAAAAATATGGATTATTACATGCAGGGCGGCCATTTTGTTTAAGGAACACAAAATCATTTCCTGTAAAAAACCCAAACTGAAATAGGTCAGTCAGTCATGTCCTGCTTAAAGTCCATGTCCATATGATGAATCTCTGACTTGGAGCCGCTGGGAAACCCCATTATTTGAGCCATGGCAGCCATTTTATTTTGATATTAGCAAAACAGAGGAATAAGCTTAAGTCCTTTAACCTACCTACAAAATGGTGTATAATTGCCCAAATCAGGTCAGTAAGTCATTTCATGCTCAAAGTCCATGTTCATATGATGAATCTCAGAAATGGAGCCAGTCGGAAATCTCAATATTTGAGCCATGGCAGCCATTTTCTTCTGTTATTACCAAAACACATTTAATCTTAATTGACAGCAACTTCTAGGACTATCATTAGGACAAATAGGTTTGTTTGACATACCATGCTTAAGGTCCATAGCAGCAGGATGAATCTTAGGCTTGTTGGGACCCGACAGATTTATTATTACTGTAATAATGGCAGCCATTTTGATTCAGCATTCCATAATCACACATTTCTTGGAATAACCCAACATTTAGGTGTATTACTGTGACAAAAAGTTCAATTAGTCATGTGATGCTTAAAGTCCATGTCCTCATGACAAGTTTCTGAATTGGAACCAGTCATAAAACCCAATTTTTCTGGTCCATGGCAGCCATTTTCTTCTCCCTTCACCAAAAAAACACTCAAATATACACATAACCTTAAACTTGCTTTTGTTAATGGCAAGACAAAACGGCTGACATGGCTGAAATATAGCTTTTTTCAAGTGGCTCCATTTCTGAGATTGATCATATAGACATGCACTTTGAGCATGACATGACCAATTGACATATTTGTGGTAATTATGTACCATTTTGGAGGTCAATTAAGAGTGATGTGTATATAGCCGTTTTTATTGGCAAAGGCATGATAAAATGGCTGCTATGGCTGAAATATTGAGTTTTCCAACTGGCTCCATTTCAGAGATTTGTCATATGGACATTGACTTTGGGCATGACATGATTGATTGACATATTTGTTGTAATTATATACCTTTTTTAAAGTCAAATGAAGGGAAAGTGACTAAAAATATGCTTTTGTTAATGGCAAGACAAAATGGCTGACATGGCTAAAATAAAGCTTTTTTCAAGTGGCTCCATTTCTGAGATTGATCATATGGACATGTACTCTGAACATAACTGATTGGCATAATTGTCACAATTATACACCATTTCGGAGGTCAATTGAAGATGATGTGTATATTAATGTTTTATTGGTGATGGCATGATAAAATGGCTGCTATGGCTGAAATATTGAGTTTTCCGACTGGCTCCATTTCAGGGATTTGTCATATGGACATTCACTTTGGGCATGACATGATTGATTGACATATTTGTTGTAATTACATACCTTTTTAGAAGTCAAATGAAGGGAAAGTGACCAAAAATATGCTATTTTTAATGGCAAGACAAAATGGCTGACATGGCTGAAATATAGCTTTTTTCAAGTGGCTCCATTTCTGAGATTGATCATTCGGACATTTACTTTGAGCATGACATGGCAGATTGACATATTTGTCACAATTATATATACAATTTTAGAGGTCAATTGAAGGATGATGCGTATATTAAAGTTGTAGTGGTGATGGCATGATAAAATGGCTGCCATGGCTGAAATATTGAGTTTTCCGACTGGCTCCATTTCTGAGATTCGTCATATGGACATTGACTTGAAGCTTGACATGACTATATTATGTGCCTCTACATGGGTAAAAATCGACACGGGCGACACTGCGACACGGCCCTTTTAAAAATCGACACGGGCGACACGCCCTTTTAAAAATCGATGGACATGGTCATCATTATAATGCCCTTGTATATGCTATACACATAAAAATCAACACAGGGACACGGCCCTTTTGCTAAAAATCGACACGGCGACACGGTCAATACTGAGGGGACCCATGTAGGGGCACTATTATACACCCATGGCGATCATGTAACTTCCATTGTCTTTAGGGAGCATTCGTTTCATTAGAAATCAGGCACTCATTATTACTGGTCTGGGTTTACCCTATCCCGCTACCTATCTGAAGCTCTTCCTTTCATATCAGGCCCTGGTATCGTATCTACTGTGTTTTACTCCAATCATTGGGCACTCCCCTTTATGCTTTCTGCAGGGTTCCCCTAAAGATTTCGGATTGAAATTCTATGACATTCCAAAATATTACCATTTTTCATCACAATGTTTAGCAGACATGCCCATATGGCGCAGAGAAGTCTTTTTAAATCTAGAAATCTTTTCATTTTCATGACTCACTGCAAAAAAGATTCCATGACTTTCCATCACAACCTTTTCTTTATCTTCCATGACATTTGCCGACTGTCCATGATAATTGGGAACCGTTTCCTATAACAGAGATGCCGCTCCTTGGTCAACAAAAATGTAGGACACATTTTATCTTTAGCATGCTGTTATTTTCCGAGTTAATTTAGGCGTGGAGAAATATTCGGGGCATCTGTACCTTTGTTATCAAAAGGTAATTGGATGTTATGAGGCCCCCACTATGCCGCAGCCGTGTCCCCATAAAACAAGGCTTCATCCCATAATATCTTGCTATTGTGAGATTGCAGTTGAAACAAAACAGTGAGTAACACATTGAATGCATGCTATTATTACCTTTATTATCCACAGTTTCTCAGGCAGAATAATATAGGATTACACGCCAGCTTGCTGATGATTTTTGACAAAGAAAAACGTTTTTCGTAAGGAATACGTCGCCTTTATTATGAAGGGAGACACATCTATGAAAACATTGAGGATCCACCTATATAAATACACATACTAAGGATTACTTCTGGAAGTTGAATATGAGCAAAGTCTCACAATGAATCTTAACAGAGTGATAGCTGGCTGATTATGTTTTCATATACTTATTAGAAATATGTATACATGATGTTAAAGGAGATTGTTAAAGGAAATGACTATATATGCTGTTACCTTACAGTTATTACTCAATGTTTTACCAGATCATTTAACTATCCTAATATCATTCTTGTTATAACAGAAACTGACTATCTGAAAGATGAACAATTTCTGTTCTTGAAAACTGCAGTTATTTTCACCAGTTATACAATAGTGGTTTATACATTTGCCTGTTTGTGTGTCTTTCTGCATATTAACAAATTGGAACATAAGTTATTGTTCTTTCAGTTGATTTTCTACGTTTCCTCAGATCTTGCCCCCCACCCCTACCCCCCCCCCCCATCCCACGAACAACTGATGTCAAGAGTTGGGCTCGTTCGGTCCCCTCATATCTGTTCTACTGACTATACAAAGATGGGATGGATATAGATATTGCTGATGTTTCATCACACTTTATTACATTCCTGATTATTTGCTAGTTATAGTTACTTGTCATTTCCCCTTTAAACATAGTTGGTATACGTGAAAAAAACGTTTGTGCAATTGATAAATTAGCTCTGGGAAACAGCTGTGAGTTTCTTTTGTATGGCATCCTAAGGACTCCCTAATCCACATTCACTGTGTTAGGATATTGTGAATGGTTCTTAACAAAGTTTATATTTCTTTTCTACGAAAGAAAAAAAGAGCTTAAAAATCACATCCGTGTACCAAAGAAACTTATGGAAGGAACACTTCCACATACACAAGGGTTAGCCCAATATCTCGCGTTCATCACGGTGTATCATTTGGTTTGCATGTGGGCCAACAATCGCAAAAATGCAGTCAATAAAAAAATAAATATACTTTAGAGTCTTTGTTTTTACAGTATAGTACATGTACATCATATCTTTCAAAATGCTTGAGAGGAGTCCTCGGCACCAACTTCGAGCATGACTTTTTCCTTGCTTTATCCATGCATGTGATCAAGACAAGTGAGGCACTTTGAATGTCTTCAGTTTTTGTCATCATTTTTATATTATTATGAAACCAACCCGTCATGCTATACATGTAAAGTATGAGGTTTGTAGATCTTAGCACACAAACAATACTAGCCTCTGTTATGGGTGGCCTGCACTTGGGCTGATGTCCTCATACAACAAGTCTAAAACACAATCTGGACTGTGGTGAACAGGTCAATAGCAGACACATCTGGTGGATACCATCATTTATCATAATCTTAGCTGCCCTTCAATGATTTAGCCCTCCTTGAATGTTTGTGCTTCAACATTAGAACACAGTCAATACTGGCCGTGATACTCATCCATGTGACTCATATTCAAACGTCTGCCTTTCTATAGAATTGGATCCCTGCACAGATTGTAATACTTAGGTCAGACGGTTTGATTGATACGCATTCATTTCTATGGACAGATGTTGTCAGAGTTACCCAATGTAGACATAGAGAGATATATTTACATCATTTTGTGATCACAAAGGTTTCAAACGTTGGGAACAACATAACAATGATACAACACTTACCTTTCTGTCACAATTGTCATGGAATAGTTCTTGCTGTATTTTCTGTTTGGAATGTAATCATTAGAGTATATCTGTTTCCATGTATAATTCCTCATATTCTACATTTGTTATGTTAATCCTTAGTAATGCGATTGTTCCAACCTTCCATAAGTAACACATCTAGGGATATATGAGACAAATGCTTTAACAATTTAAACATGTAATAACGATTCTACTCTACCTGTGACTATTACTTCATAGCAGACCTTTTGGGAAGAAAATGCTTGTATCTTTTTTAAGGAAAATATTTAGTTTACAGCAAGTTACATTGGCCACGTATATAAGAAAAGCATGGCTGCAGAATTCCTTTCTGCACCAGAATGTCTTCATTTCCCTGGAACATAATTTCAAAACTTGGCTTTGTTTTGACAGGGCACTAGTCTTAACCAACACAAAACCTGTTGACCATACCTTTGAGTTTGTTTTACATCTTAGCACCAACAGTCTATCAGCTCACAGTTGTATGCTGTTACAGAGGAAAAATGTGATTTCTTTTTCCACACAGTTTTTTATGGAATTGTTCATCCAGCAATGTTGTGCTGGGAGGCTAGCTGCCATATTTGGATTGGCTTCTCTTTGGTTTCCATGGTGATACTGAGGCATCATATGTTCTGTTCATGTCTTGTATAGTCAGATATTTCTTCTTTTGTTTCCAGTTCTTATATCACAGTCACTCCATGCAGTTCTTGTCCACATATCAAAGTGTAGTCTTTACTTGGTAGCTTCCCATACATTGGTCCGAGAGATTTCTCAAATGGATAGGGATTAATTATCAAATGACAGTGGACAACTATGCTTCTTCCAATTACAAAATGCTGAGTGAGGCCAACATACAACTTACAAAATGGCCATTTACGTGTCCTGATTTTACTGTGCATTTGTGGTCCTGCACACTTGAGAGATGAGTACAAAAAGGAGCTGTTTATTCATCATCAACAATTCCACCTCACTATGAATAGTTTTCACCTTAGTCCTTTTTGCATATTACACACTGAACCACTTGCATCTCCCGTTGTATAAGAAAAATAGTCAACTAGGCGCTACATGGATGGATCTATAGATGTATAATAACCGCACAATTTTAATGTGTTCATTTGCATGTTTCTTGCTGGCTCCTTTGGTCCCATTAGAAGCCTGATCCCGTACTCATAACAACGAGTCTCAGGATTTGTCAGTTGGTAATGTACACTGTCCTCATATCGTTGAGAAGGCGGCCAGCGCCAGTTGTAGTTTCAGTCTGTATGTATAGAGTAGCATAGATACAACAGGGTCTCTCATTGAGGCTACTGTGGAAGGATAACACGTGCTTTCATTTCGCTTGAGGATTTGAATGTCAAGCAATCTGTCTTAGAGGCAGACGCATGTTTAGCTCCATGGTAATAGGAACGGAAGAGCACCAGTGATGGAGTGGTCCAGGAGGTATGCATATATACAGACAGCAGGTTGGATTGAGCCATGGCTCAGAAGATAACAGCCTCATATAATAATAAGGGCAACTCTTTTTTTAAATGAGTGCCTCTCTATCAGAATCTTATGTCACTTGACATGAACTGAGAGACCACTGATAGTTCTACAATCTAGTCTCTGCGGGGTCTTTCTCTCATATCTTAAGATCTTGACACTGCACATATATCTGCACCCGTAGTACATATTTCATTAATCCTTGTCAACTATCACAATTGGTGAATTACATACAGTGACTTCTCCATGCCATGATGGTTATAGCACATTTACTATTGGTAATGTGTCACATCGTTGAAGTCTTTTATCATGACTATATTCTTCAAATTAGTTACATGCAATGAATTAACAAGGTGAAATGTGGTGAAAGAGGCAACATCTCTGTTGGTTTCACCCTATATTACACATTAGTACACTTTATAACATGTTTCCAGTCTTAGAGACTACCATGCTCATGGTATTCAACACTTGTTCACATACCGTTTTTTATGGACTATGCAGTAAATCCAAGTACCAATAAGAGTAAGAAAAAACATTTTAGATTAATAGTATATGGTGAGAAGTGCCCGTACATGATAAGTCTCATATATATATAATAGCTAGACATAGATTGGTACAGTGTATAATGCCACATTTTAGCAAGTTTGACATCAAATCAAAGTTGGAGTCTACATAAATATAGTGTATATACTTTTCCCCCTTTCCTATTTGCAATCAACAACTTGTGACAGTGTGTTTTCTGAACAGTCTGCAGACACGTTATATAACTATTAATACATTATATTTAGAAAGTTTAAAGCTCTAGGCTACAGAACTGCCAGAGAAAAATAACAATACCAGTACTCTTAAACAATATCTCCCTTTGTTAAATAATATTATATATCACTGGAAAAACACCTATTCTACTTGGTTAAAAGGCCACGTTCAGTATTATCTACAACATATGAAGCTTCCCTATCTCAAACCCCCATCCACTCAATAACAATGCTCTATATTAATTAAATGTTGCAAAACTATTACATAACAAGGGGAAAAAATGCAACACTCTATGAATGAACCACTAATATAGGAAATTCAAAACCCAATCCACATACATATTATTACTTTGATATGATTCACAGCGGGTGTTTAATATATATATATATATATATTTAAATATATTGCCTCCAATGAACCTATAGAATGGAACAGTGTAGTATTTAGATGGTATAAATTCCCTCTAACCTCTACTTTTAATCATGACTTACTAATTATGGGTTTAAATGATGGCCTTATACAGCTATACTTAAAAAGATAATACTAAATACATTGCCACATACCCTAAACAACCACTTACTATGTCAAAAGAAATACGATACTAAATTAAACGAAACAGAAGGCAAATACTCCTGAAATACTAGGTCCATCAAGTAGGTGCATGGTATGCTAAACTATCTTCATGTTACACCTTATAGTTCCATGGGCCCTATTCACTCTTCACTTTTGCTAAGCATGACTACACTTTCATTTACAAACTGAAATGTAACTTTAACTACAAGCAAATAATGATCTCCTTCCTAACCATGACACTACAATGGTTTTGGTGTAGCAATTAGGGTGTTACAGCTACCTCTCCTTCCTGTTCATTAACTGGAATATACTGGCATATCTAAGCCTCAAAAGAAGAGTTTGTCATTCTGATGTTTTAACTTGTATTGATTGAGCAACAATGATGTTACAGGCACACAATATTCTTTTTCAATAATATAAATCAATGCTGCTGTGTCAATATCTGACTCACTCAGCTTAGCAAATCTTTCTCTTTTTTTTTGTCTGGACAAAAATCTGCAGGATCTTTTTGGACATTTTCCCATCAATTATATGTTAATAGTATGGTATCTTATCTGCAATCTGTTACTCTGCAATACCAATTAAAAATGCTTCTAACTGAGCCATTGCCAATGTTTAGGTTGTGCTTAAAGAATGCCGCCTGATTATTATGTCGAGGATGATAAATATTTGAAGATGCTCAGAGTTGTGAAACATGTACATGAGTAATACTGGAATGCTTAAGTTCTTTGATACAGCAAAAGCAGCGATTTGTTGTCTTGCATTTGTGCAACATTCTTTTAGTTGTTGTGATTATCTTGTAACTCTGTCAATCAGGAAATTATAGGTAGGTCTACACTCATTTTCTAGTTACTTTAAGTACTGGATGGATGATCAACAACATTTTGTGCCATTCAGTTAGGTTTTACCTAATCATTACCCTTTAATGGGCATGAACAAATCTGATTATCTGGACAAAAATAACAGTTCTCTCATATAACTGTATATAGTCTTCTACAGAATGCTTAACCACAACCCTTACCTCCACTCATTCACCTCATTACTTCTTATTATTGTTTGTAGATGTTCACATTAAATGTTTTGGGCTTTTGGGGGCGCATCCTCATTTATACAAAACACTAATACATGTTATCTGCCTTGCATGATACTGACCATATGAAATAACAACTGCATGAGAACAAGACATTGTAAAAAGTCACATAGCTGATGGCAATTACAGAAAAAAAGCCACCATTTGTCTTCATGGCCCGCCTGAGAATCTTGAACCCATTTGTTGATTCAATGGTCAAACTGTCATCTCTACTAACTGGCTTAGCAATGTCTGGCCGGCATTGTTGAGAGTACGCTGCAAATTGTTCATGATGATTGGCCGTCTCTACTTATGTGCAAGGTGATTCCTGATATATTCCTTATTTGGCCGTTGATTAATAGACATACAATGGGCTGATGGAAGACCCAAGTTTTGGGTGGGACTGGTCACTGGCAGCAGCATTGTAACATATATCCCTTGTGCAATCATACAGGTCATGGCGACCAGGTTTATTCCTAATGGCAGTCTTTAGGAAGCATTTGTTTCATATAAAATCAGGCACTAGTTATTAAGGGTCTGAGTTTACCCTATCCATTTACCTTCCTGGAACTCTCTGTCTCTTTTCATGAATGATTAGGCACTGATATCATATCTCAGGGGTGTTGCTCTAATCAGTGAGCACTTTCATTCATTCTCTCCCAGGATGAGTAGATACTATTGATATATATGTATATACATCAGTTTGAATAATTTCCATCATACTGTGCCTGCTAGTTCATACTGTGGGAGAGGGCTTGCATCCAATTGTTCTGAGCCCAGCATGTTTTGCTGAGTAGGCGATCTCACTGCGATGAGGTAATGCCTGGTCGCCCAGATGTATGTACGCACACTTGGATTTCTCATATCATTTAACATGTATTTTATGTATCTGTGTTGATTTTTTTTTTGTCATTTTTTAAGAAACCTTTAGTTATGTACCAAAATATATCTTCTTACCAGGTCCTCCTCAGATCTACCTTATATGGTGTTGGTGATCAATGAGGTGGCTGGTTGTTCGTCCATATGCTTAAGCTCAGTACGTTTGGCTCGAGTTGTTTGTGCTTGCTTTATTTGTCTTTGTTTTGCCTTCTGTACCATTGTTGGCTATCACAGATCTTTACGAGTCTTCTGCTGGCACTAAGGTCAATTGTGCACAGTGCAACTCTTTTTTGTGTGCTATGTCATTGCAACAGTCTTTGGTTGATTCGCAACTTCTTCACACAACAGGTCAGTCTCGCAAAATTCCTTATTGAGACTGTAATTAAAAGGCAATGCGATGCGTAGGTTGGATTGTGTGGTATATCATATAGTCGTTTCATGAACTTTACAAGCACCAGTTTTCATTTATCTTTTCATAACGCTATACATATACACGATAGATTCATTCCTGCATAAACTGTTTTCATTCATATTCTGTAGGACTGGTTTGCGTTTGGACTGCCTTGTGTGGAAAGCACCCTTATCAATGGAAATTCGACCTTCTAGCCAGCTCTGCTAGTATCCAACCGACCTGCAGTTGTTGAGCCTGTTGAATGCAGGTGTCCAGTTATGAAACTCAAATTGTGTGTATCCCTGAGCTCACTACACCAAGTCATGACATCAGTGTTTTTCCTTAACATACCCTCCTGACTCTGGAGCAGTAATCTTTAAGCAGTCGTTGTCATCGTTTAACTCGACAGTGCTTTTTCATTTGAATAATTAACTCTGAAATAATTAAAGGATCTTCAGCCAAGTATTGCACAATGTGTCGGTGATATCACATCCAAAACTGCTGTTAACGGTTTTAAAATATTTTCCGCTGCTATTGTTCGTAAGCAGCAAATGTTGAATGTTATCATGGGGAATGACGGCCTCACGCTAGGCGGTGCCACTGGCTGGATCCTGGTGTAGAGTGGCACCACTTACTGTAGACGGCCGGAGTCTAGGCTGCTACCTAGGCTTGGTCTTCAAGCAGCAGATGGAGATAAGCAGTTTCAGCATCCGCATGCCGATCAGTGACGGCAGGATGTAACTCGTTCTCTTTCAGTGGTTCCCACTTCCGACCGAGGCTTTGCGACACCTGGTGGGGGATGAGTAGACAAAGTAACATGGTGACACCGAAAAAAAGCTGTAACTAGCAAAATCAGCAAGTTTAAATTCTACACAATTGGTCAGTCTTCCCATGGCTCCTTATTAAAGGTAAATACAGAACAGTTATACAAAATATAATATTGATAGCATGCTCTATAATATGTAAGTACCGAATCGTCGTGATTAAGCGCTGGGACGCTCTTCAATTTGACAGGGCTCTTACCCAGGCGCTTATACAAGACAGGTGCTTATTCAAGGTCACGATTTTAGTGCTTAAGAAGCATTTGGAAGCCCCTACACCCCGGCGCTTATTCAAGACCGGTGCTTATTCAAGACCAGGTGCTTTATCGCGACGGTACGGTATGTACATTATATATTTAATTTAAGTTCCCGGTGACACTGGTCGTGAAATCCCAAACAAATGTTTTGTAAAGCCAAAACAATTGTTGTGGGGAGTCAAGACAAATGTTTTGCTGCAAAATATTGTCTTGGAATGCCAGTCACACCTGTCTTGCAATTGAAAACATTTGTTGTGCAATAATTTTTTCTTGGCTTCACTAAACATTTGCCCTTGATTTCACGACCAGTGTGACCGGACCTGTAGGTCTTGTATCCAAGTTCAACAGTAAAACAAGTCTGTGTTTCCGTACCTCAGCATTGAGTTCCTCTGTGACTTGACCGAAAGCAACCCACATGTTGTTCTCTTCGTCTTCTTCTATGGTGGAGATGCAGCACTGGGGTATTTCAAACGTTCGAAGTTCAGGCCCACGGAGACGGGCAATGGCCACGACATCCTCTTTGCCAATGTCGTAACCTGTGGAATTTGAAACATCAGATATCAATAACCCCTCATCTATTCACCATGTGTACCTACTAAATGAAAGAAATAGACAAAGGTGCACGAGTAGAGTTCCTCACTTCGCCTCATGAAATAACCCTCAGTGGGGAACTCTACGAGTGCTCCTTTGTGTTTATATTAACAATATTCCACTTATTTGCTCTGAAAAAGCTAATGTATAGTGCTTAAATCAACAATTTTGATGATTTGACAGGCCGTGAAATACGGGTGAGGGTTATTTCACGGGGGGTGTTAAATACGGCCTTCCTTGGTTAAGTCAATGGGAGTGCCGTATTCACCATGAAATAAAATTAGAATCTCATCTCATTTGGTATCTGAAAGTTCACCTAATTCCAAATATTTGATACATTTATAATTCTTTTCTGTATTTTTTTTCTAATTCTATTAGTACTGATTTTCTGTAATCAATGGTGAAATGACCTGGTCAGGTGTGTACGTGGGATGAAACATGGGAAAGCACACTACTTCGTCTTTGTTCTGCAGTGAATTTCTCTACCTATAATGTATGATAATTGTTGGATGACCGATGGAGTATATAAATGCTAAGAAGTCCCCCCCCCCCCAGTCAATTACCACAGTGTCAGCTAACCAGATATCTGTTTCAGCTCTTCAGATGTCCTACAAATATGGTCTTATGGCCTCCGCCACAGAAAAAAATGACTTCTCTGTGCCGCCGCCCATAGAGATATCATTGAGCCCCCACAATATGTATATGTTCAACGTGAACGGTTATCTACGGTTAACTCCTATGCTGTAGCAAATTACCACACATTTTGACCAATTTCTTGTGTGTGGAGGGGGGAGGGTGTTACAGTGGGAATTATTTAAAGAATTAACAGGATATGATAGGTAATTGATCTTTTGGTATTAGGAGATAAATGGAATATTGTGGAAATGACATGTTTAAGTTTTTGCTCATTCAAGGTGTCCTGAGCTGTCAGAGAAGACTCAGGGTCCCCCTGAGTCAATAATGGCTAGACCACCATGTATGGATAAGCGAAAAGGTGTACCTATTAATGTGAAGCTTGAGAGGTTGGGACATTGCCAGGCCATCATGACAAAGGGGTCCTCCTCTGTATCACTATCGTAGGAGTTGGTCCGCAAACCTTCCATTCCATCCACGATGTGTAGCGACACGAGTGTACTGCAGTTGTGTTGCGCAATGAAGTTCAAAGCGGCTGGACTCACACGCTGGCAGAAGAACATACGGAGATGGGAGAGTGGCAGTGCCGGCCGAAGGATGTCCAGCAGGCCCATAGCACCATCGATGGAATGGATCAGGTTGAGGGTGACCCTGAGATTAGGGTTGTAGTTGACAAGTGTACGCCATACGCTGTTGGGAATGCCTGCTTGTTCGGACTCTACGCCATGCACATGGATTATGAGCCGCTCCAGTTTGGCACGGTTGTTCTGTGCAAAGCCGAGAAGTAACTCGGGTGTTAGATAGTCATAGTCTAGTCCCAGGACACGCAGGCTGCGAAAGTTAGCAAAGACGCTGTCTGGAAGGTCAATAAGGCCATACAATTCTGGGTCCTCCTTAATGCTGGCAATCTGCAGGGTTTGCAGACTGTGGGCCTGATGTGCAGCAAGTAAAGGGACGAGACTGGCACTGTAGTCTGTCAGCTCGCCCACACACCCCAGTGATAAGTGACGCAGGTGTTGGGCTGTCTGGATCACTCCCTCCAAGGCATCTAGGTACCTGATGAAAAAAAAGGTGAGTCATTTACAGGATATACTTTTACCTATGGGTATACTTCCAGACCTGTATTGTAATGAACATACAGATAAAAGAATTGATTGTGAGCTACACAATGTATATATGTATGCATATGTATGATATATAGCCAGGTTAGCTACATTCACTACAGCGAATGCTGCATTAACCTTGGACAGTTGGATCAGCAGATCTATACGGTGTCACCATCCTAAATCAGGTCACTTCCGGGTTTACTGGCCAAAGAGTCCCTTATGAACTTTGTTATTTTGGGGAATTTAGCCTATAGGGGAGGGAAAGAAGGGTTAAATGCATGGTTATTTGTTATTAGGGTGACCAGAAAGTGTTTATTTATAGTCCTAAAAGAAGGATTTATCTACTCCATATAAACAGTGCAGGTTTATGGGGGTGAAACGGCCCTATAGTGTATCTATACACTGCGTAGGCCTCACTGTACAAAACCACTACCCGGTTACCATGGCGATTCACGCAAAATCTAGCCTGACTTTTTGGGGTCACACCCATTATACATTTTTCTGCATGTCATAAGCTAAAATTTGGTATAGGTGGCTAAACACTGTGAGAGTTTTAAGTGTCTCAAATGGCAGGTCGACGGTGGTCAATATTGAAATTTCCGAACGCGGCCGAGTGCTTTAGGGTGGTGACACCATACAGAAACGGCGCCTATTGTCGGAAGAAATTCTCTGGTTGCTAAGGGGAGGGCAAAGGGTCAACATAGACAGGCAAAAGAAAAGTCACCTTTTTGCTCCTTTCTCTTAAAAACACCAGGGGTGGATCCAGGGTAGGCACTTACATATGTTTTAGGACTTAGTCCTATGCATCTGATCTATTGGCATCTGGATAGAACTCATAGACCATTGTACAGTCCACTGCTCTCGATATCTGGATGGAGCTGGGGACCATTACAGAGTAACCTCTTTATAGCCGCTGATTGGCCGCAAAGTTTGGCACCATTATGACGTCATATAAGAAACGTATGGCGCGCGGGGCATCCTGGGTAAACTAAGACCGTCAACTTTCCCCGGGCTGTAATGGGCCCTCGCTCCAGCCAGATATCGATAGAGGGGCCGCTTATATGGGCTAATAGAGCTCATAAAATTAAGCAATTTTGCTTTTTGAATGAAGTCTCTATCTCTACTCAAAGTTGACTTATCACCGATCAAAGATCGATAATTAGCCCCATTGTTCTGCCACACTTAACAGTACTTAAGAGTTTAATTAGGATCCAAGTTTTGTGATCAATTAACCTGTGGTCAAGAGTGCTTGAATCGCTTAAAGAGGCCCGGACATCATATTCTGACTACACATATTTGTCAAATACTGTATTGACCGGACTCAAACGTCACTGTTAGTGGCTATAAGAAGTGCCCCGGATCAACTCTCGCCATACACGGCCCAGCCAACCACTGCAGGTAGGGCAGAGAGCCACACAGATATTTAAGCTAGCACCTTCAAATAAAAAGTAGCTTCAAGGTCATTGAAAATCGGATGAGCTGATGTGTTTCCTGACCTTGGTCAAGGTCAAGGTCACCTCAAGGTCAAAGGTCAAATTTGTGAAAATAAAGTAATTATAGTGATATGTGCAGCTATTTAATATTATTTCTTATAGGATATGCTTACTGGGTAGATGCTCATGGAGCCTTTTCTAGATCAATTCCCAAGGTCATGTGTCAAGGTCAAAGTCATCAGAGATGTGCAAAACATTAGCCGACAGGCCTTTTTAACATATTAAACCAGACAGGATTCTTTCCAATTACTACAATCTTTTATGTTTACTTTGCCATCCTTTTCACAATATTCAAGCCTAAAATGCAATAATATCAAGCAGAAAAGCCATGGTCAAAGTATCATTATATCTAGAAAAACGTCTAGACAGTGCTCATTTCTTAGGGAGTGTTCATTTATTAATTACAAGGGGGGTGGTGAGATTTCGCGCGGAGGGGCAAAACTTTTTTACGCCCCCCCCCCCTCGAGAGTGCGTGGAATGTTTTGCGTCCCCCCTCGCCGAAAATTGTTCGCCCCCACCCCCCTTTGAACTATAGTAACACGCAGGCTTTTTTGCTAAAAAGGGGCTTACATTTTTACCCCCCCCCCCTCACCAGTGGTGAGAATTTTTTACCTCCCCCCCCCTCAGGAGGGGTCGGAAATTTTTACCAGGGGGTGACCTGGGGTGGGGGGGGGGGAGGTTGGGGGTGACCCCTGAAAATGACCATTGGTTTCACTCTTAACTATAGGAAATGTGCTGTAGGAACCTGTCTGTGCCCCCCCCCCCCCAAACAAATTTTCTTGAATTTACCTTTCTAAAACTGCTCGAATTAGAACTTGCTTCATATTTGGTCTGAAAATGGTGACCTTTGTAGGCCTATAATATAGAGGGGAAATGTTTTTAGATTGTGCTTGAAATTCATCTTTAAAGGCTCAAATATGAGGATGTAAAAAGCAGATGAAGATACCATTTTTTTAAAGCAGATATCAGCTGTATTTGCATGATCGAAATAAATCGATATAGAGTACTGGGGGGTATTTTCGGCCACTTAAGCTTTAATTTGCTACCACACATGGAAATATTTATCTAAAGCAATTTTAGTGATAGATAAAGTAAGGGAGGGTATTTCCAACATATTTGGACAGTTGGCAGCACAATAACAGTTTTACTGGTAGGCCCCCCTACTAGTAGGGCAAATTTTCAGTTTTGGGGGGGTATTTTCGGCCAGGGGTTGGTATTTTCAGCCACTGTGCATATGTGTGCCAATTAAAAGTGGAAGTACATGCAAAATAGGTACATTTATTTAATTTGGCTCCCACAATCAGATTTATATTCTCTTTGTATCTCTTATAAAAAATATGTGAATAGGCTTCAACCCAGACTTTCAGGGTCTGCCTTACATATGGATGATGATGGTAGGTCTATCTGTCTTAGCTCACCAAAAAATGTAGATCTATGTTTCGAAATCTATTCAAAACGAATATACCAAACAGGAAAATATATATTTTCTATACAAACTGCTTCATAAATATTAAGATGTGCATATTAAATGTGATTGCCAGCTGAGGAAAGCTGTTGCCAGTTTAAAAAAGTGGTATGGGTGCTTTTTACAGCATAAATACTGCCTGGTGGCCGAAAATACCCCCCACAGCTGAATTATGGCACCTATTTTCGGCCACCCCCCCTAAACTAGGGATGGAAAATATAAATATAGAAAATTTCTACTAAAATATAAAGTAGAACTTTAACATACTAAGCAACACCTGAATTTTAATGGAATTTCACAATATGAATACCCTTAGGCATCTGGTGAGTTTATATTGATGTATTAACAGACATGTTAAGGTTCTCAGGTCATGGCCAACAAATCTAATGGTCTCTCTATAAATGAGGAAATTTATACTTGAGTTGGGTAACCTGGGTACCCTTTCATTTTCAGGAAACAGAAACAATGCTTTCAGGTGTCTTCTGAAAAAAATTACATGATGTATCTTCCAAAATGTAATTGGGTAGGACCAAGATAAGGCCAGAGTGGCCGAAAATACCCCCCGGCCGAAAATACCAGCCAGTACTCTAATAAAAAAATCGAGACCAATATAGTGGTAATCGAAATGGAAATAAATTGGATACCAATGGCAATGACTTCCCTGCCCCTAGATCGCGTACCCTTGAATAATTGTATTTTTTTTTGTATTTAATAGTGTATACATGTGCCTCTACATGGGTAAAAATCGACAATGTAAAATTGTTGTAGAGATCTAGGTAAACTAGTTACTAGAATCCTAGATCTCTTGCGATTAGGATTTTAACACCTTTCCCCCCATATAGGCCTACATTGTAGGGCCTATTGCCTGTTAGATCTCACCCCTTAAAAATGCCCTTATCAGGTGTGAGATATAGCCTTTAATAGGGCCCATTAAAGGGTTAGGCTACACTCGTCTGTGACTTTCTGACATAGGTTCTGCCCTCCAAAAATACATATTCAAACACTGTGACTGTTACAATATTGTGTCAGTAGGGCCTATTAGACTACACTCGTACTGAGTACTACAGTACTCTCTACAGTCGAGGGGACAGAGTCACTGTGCCGTGGAGCGTGATGATAATGTATTCGGATCCCCAAGCCCAAGCCAAGGTGAAGGCCACGTACATCTACGCACTAGCATTCTAAGACGTCACAAAGTACTAAAATACAAGCGGGGCTGATTTAAACCCGAAAGTGATTGCATTATATGCACATTAATATCTGACTAGGAACCCATATCCACTGAAAAATAGCCAAAGAAGCCAGTAAAACTGCATCAGTATGGTGAAAGGGGGAGGGACCTTTCGGAAATCAGCTGGTGGCATGTTTACAAACATTGCAGCAGCAACATGTCGGTCCATCGTGATGTCAACAGCCCTGCATATTTGGAAAATGGCAACGGGGAGGCGGTTAATGTTTAGAATAACTCTGAGATAATGTGATGTGAATGACAGTGAAGAATGAAGTATGTCTATAATATGACCTGTAGCAAGGACTCGGACGTCCATCTGTGTTGTTTACAAACATTGCCACGCAAAATGGCGGCGACGTTTGGCAGAAGGTAATTTGGCTGTACTCACAAGTCGATGGTGCTTGTCGCCTCTCGCGCGGGCCACGCTATCTGACAACTCTCTGGTCGGAGAGCCAGTTTTTCCAGCTTCACATTTCGACTCAAGATGTTTAATATCCTCAGGCATTCGAAGACATTCCCCTCCACTTTGCCGTTGAACTCGATGACCGTCTCCCGGACGAATCGTCCGCACATATCGGCTAAGTGCTTGGTCCTCCGCCTAGCTCCCTGTTTCACTCGGAATGAGATGCTTCTCCACATCACTGGGTGGAAAAGGCAACCTCTCCACCTCCTGCATGTCGACGTGCAGTTTAGTCTGTCTGTCAGCGACAGGTACGAAAGTATTTCGATGATTATTAAGCTTGGTAGCGTAGCCCACGAATTATTATGTGCTGCCATCGCAGCCTCCCCACCTCCTTCTGCTGCGGCCGAGTTTCTATTTTGGTCACGAGAACTCGCGGGATCTTTTTTGTTTACGAGTGCAGTGCATGGGCCCGCCGTCAGGTGGCTGCACTAAGAACGTTTCCCGCCACTCGCTTTACATCGCCGGTTTCACTTTCGGAATATATGCCGTCGGATAAAGTATCACTTAGGCCAAAAAAAAAAAAAGGTTTGTTTCCAGTCACCCGACCGGGTCTACCCAAGCAGGATTGGCTTTTTTTTTTTTTTTTTTTTTTTTTTTTGGCTACATGGCGTTTTTTATGGCTTGTAAATCGGACAATTATTAAGGATTTTAGAGCAAAAATTGTAATATAATCAATTTTCCAAAACGTTGGATGACCAAAATATTTTATGCACCATTACATTTTTCAGTTCATTTGTTTTATGGTCCGTAGGTGGAATTGTAACAACAAAAGGGAAGAAAAAAGGTACTTACATGTTTGTTAGACACCCCCCTCCTTTTTTTTTCTAATTCCCACCTCCAATATTTCAAATTAGCCTATTGCAGTTTTTGAGCCAAGGACAAGAAACTTCAAAAAACAAAAAAATCTGAAACTAAATCGCCCTATAACAAGAATGTGAAAGTAAGGCCACCTTTTTTGGATAACTTGGATTACGGGCACTCAGAGCAAATATTTTGGGGGCGGGAGGAAAAAGAAAAAGAAAAGTGCCCCTCAGCACTGAAATTTTCCAGGGGGCGGAGAAAAAAAAAAGCATGCAAAAGTCTACTTTTGGCTATCAAATAAAGGTATTTTGAGAAATATTTCCAAATATTCCCAATTTTGAAGGCCTAATTCTGGGTGTTTGCTAGTCAGCATGTCCCTTCTTCTCTTTTTTTCGCTAAAATTCTCAAAAATTCCCATCGGAGGGGGGTAAAAAAAAAAGAAGCCAAAATTCCCATCGGCGGATCCGTAATCCAAGTTATGCCGTTTTATTTTGATAACTTGGATTACGGATGACCAGCAAAGAGTAGAATAAGGCTTTTCAGGTTGGCGATTTTTATTATTACTTCTTAGATTACCCCCAAAATGAGGGTTTCCATGCCTTTTTTTTTTTCTCTCTGCCCTTCGGGAAATTTTTTAATCCGGCTCCACCCACAGGACAGCTTTTTTTTTTTTTTTTCTCCTCTGCCCTTCCAAAAAGTTGGAGCCAAAAGCCCGTAATCCAAGTTATCAAAAAAGGTGGCCTTATCACAATAAAACGACCAAAACCAAAAAAAAAAAAAAAAAAAAAAAAAAAAAAAAATCCGACCGGCCGGGTCTATGCTCTGGGGGCATGTTACTGGAAACACACCTTTTTTTTTTTTTGGCCTTAAGCTACCCCCAGGGCTCACAACCCCTCAGTCCCTGTTGTCAAAAATGATGAGCAATCACTACGATTCCTTAATATAGGCCACAGAACTAATCGGGTTGATTAGTTCTGTGTATAGGCCTATAGAGAGTCTAGATGGTGGGGGAGGGGGGGGGGGTGCCCATGTCACATGTCAATTTTAAGAAATGCCCATGTCTCTATGTCACTATCTCTAAATTCTCCATGTCCCATATCACTAAGGCTCAAAATGTTCATCTCATTTTAGGGGTCGACCCCCCCCCCCCCCCATGATATAAGTCAAAAATAGTAAAACCTATACCTATCCTAATGTAGCCATTGATCCCGGCAATAATCTTGTAAAAATAGGAGTGAAATGGTATATAAGAACATGTTATAATCACAACTTTTGTTACATTGCTCTATAGAGGGTGTCCGACCTAGAGTTTTGTTATATGCATAGTGCAGGGCTGGTGGTGACACCACCAACCCCCTAGTGTAGAGCCCCACACCACTGGACAGTCAGGCCCGTATCCAGACCTCCAGATGGTGGAGGAGGGGGGGGGGTGACCTGGCTCCAAAAGTGGACCTTTTACCATCCCGGACAATTTGAAATAACTAGACATCCAATTGTGCATTCTGATGCATCTTGGCATCTAATATTCAACAGCTAAGGTGTAATTATCACCTACCATACTAATTGACCAGGGGTGGATCCAGGAATTTCTAGAGGGGTGGAGGCAAGATCTGGCTGAGGTAGTTGTTAGGGGGTGAAGTATCACAAGTGCAGCGTGGAGTATCACAAGTGCAGTACTGTGTAACGGAAGTGCAGCTAGGGGGGTTTGGGGGTACCCCCCCCCCCCCACTTTGAAATTTAGAGCTCAAATGGTGCATTCTAGTGCATTTACGAGCTGTAGATTGAGAGATTGGTGTGTTCTCATTTAGACAATATTGCCAAATAATTTCCTTGAACATCCCTTCCCTACATATGGGCCTCTCAAATACTCCTTCTCAGGATAGACCTACACCTCTCCCTCCATGTTTCTGACCATCCCTCTGCGAGGCCATTCCCTTCCCATTGCCTTTACCTCTAGCCATGTACAACAACACTATCTAATCATTTTCCCATGTCTATGTCTATGTCTTTGCAGTTGACCCTCACTACCTCAAGGCCACACCAACAAAAAAAAGTTTGTCTACAGATTTTTTTTTCCAAAAATAGGTGCGGTAGGGCGATTTTTTTTTTTCCCCAAATTTTTTTTTGTCAATGGATTTCTACCTTAAAATAGGGGGGGGATGGGTGAATTTTTTTTTCCTCAGGGAAAATTTCTTTTTAAATTTTACATATGTTTTTTCTGGCTAACGATGACAGAAAATGCCACCAAAAAAAAAGAAATAATACTAAAAAATTCCATTTTTTCAGAAAATGATGCGGGAGCTGTCCGTAGACACTTTTTTTTCAAAAAATCAAAAAATAAAATTTTAAAAAATATGGTGCAGGAAATCCGTAGACCAACTTTTTTTTTGGTGTGGTCCAAACATTTATTACCTCAGATCCCTCACTTCCTCAACGAGTTGCCTGGCAACTGGCCTTACATGTTCTATTATATTTGGACTTAATTCCTTGGATGATTTGCTTCCTAAGACATTTATCCTTGCATGTTCCAAACTCAAGGAAGTGAGGGCCGACTGTACTCTACTTCTACATATCCCTGCCATTCCTTGCAATTTTTAGCTATAACCCACCCCCTCCCTGCCTTTCATTCCCAATATCTATCCATCGACAGTCCTCACTCCCTAGAAGTTCCCCACCTCTAGAGGTCACCCCCAAAGGTTCCCCCCCCCCCCCCCCCCCAAGGTCCAACACCATCCATGGTGCTCGCTTCCTAGAAGTTCCTGACCTAAATCACCCCACAAGGTCCCACCAAGGTCCCATACCATCCACGGACCTCCCTCCCTAGAAGTTTTCCACCTCTAGATGTCACCCCCAAGGTCCCCACCTAGGTCACCCCAAAGGTCCCCCCTCCCAAGGTCCAACACCAACCATGGTCCTTGCTTTCTAAAAGTTCCCCACCTAGGTCACCCCCCCCAAAGGTCCCCCCCCCAAGGTACAACACCATCCATGGTCCTTGCTTCCTAGAAGTTGCCCACCTAAGTCACCCCCAAAGGTCCCCCCCCCTCAAGGTCCAACACCATCTATGGTCCTTGTTCCCTAGAAGTTTCCCACCTCTAGAGGTCACCCCCAAGGTCCCCACCTAGGTCATCCTCAAAGGTTCCCCTCCCCCACAAGGTCCAACACCATCTATGGTCCTCGTTCCCTAGAATTTCCTGACCTAGGTCACCCCCAAAGGTCCCACCAAGGTCCCACACTATTGCCAGTCCTCACTCCCTAAAAGTCCCCCCTAGGTCACCCCCAAAGGTCACCCCCAAGGTCCCACACCATCCATGGAGCTCCCTCCCTAGATGTTTCCCACCTCTAGAAATCACCCCCCAAGGTCCCACACCATCGACAGTCCTTGCTCCTTAGAAGTTCCACACCAAGGTCACCACCTGAAATCTCCCAAGACATTACTTAGACTGCCCCTAGATCCAAATGATTCAATCCCTAAAGTCCAATATGATGAAATTTCTATTATATAGCTTAGTGAATAGTATTTGCAGGTATTCAAAAATCAATTTTAATGTTTGACTCTGTAAAATCCTTAATAATTGTCTGATTTACAAGCCGCGAAAACCTCTAGAAAGCTAGTGTCTAGGAATCCAAAATGTGGACCTTTTTCTCTCTGGAGGTCCGTGGGGGGGGGGTGACGAGTACCCCAAGTCACCCCCCTAGCTACGGGCCTGGGACACCACATGTCTGGGGGTGAAATGTAAACTGCATCCACTGGATGCTCTCTCTTGGACTTGTTCACATCAGTGGTTTGTACTCAATGAGTCGGTGAGCATAGAGAGATCATTATTCCAACAGTATAGCATGGATCCATATAATCAATTAACATGCAATATATATATACTAGCTTGTTGTTGCCAACAGTACAGTTTTAACAAATACGTGAGGATCTACCTAAGTCTGATGGGTATAGTACAATGGATGAGAATTGCCATAGCATAGCAGTCTAATCTCTCTGCAATGGGTCACCTGGTGAGAAGATTAGGAACTAATGGCAGTGATGCAAATTACACTCTCAAATGACCAACCAGAGAAAATTAATTTATCGTACTTAAAATCATCATAGCACTTTGATTCAAAAAGTGCTAGAAAGCCTTTGATGTGTAGCTTTCAACTGACCATGTTTTAGTACAATATTGCTTGGGTGTTTGGGGAAAAGGGCCCCAAATTTTGGAATTTTTCCAAAAGAATGCCGAAAAACTGTTCCCTATCTTTATCAAATAGAAACCCTTTCGGTTCCAAAGTGTGAAATCAGGGCTTTCCAACCAATTTAATGATTATGATATGAAAATTCTAAGTGGCAAAGAAAAACTGTCCCGTATGGGTCACCGACCAGGCCGTCACCCTTCAAACTGGACATTTCCTCTGATCATGACCAACTAGAGAAAATTATTTTGTCCTATTAGAATTATCAGATCACTTTGACTCAGAAAGTGCTAGAAAGCCCTTGATGTGTAGTCTTTAACTGACCATGTTTTATGTACGTGTAGCCTATGTACAGTGACTCTCCTCCAAACGACGCAGATTACAGACTTTAATGATATTACATGATTGTGCATTTCCCTGTATACGCTATGTACATGTGTATCCCTAAACGGCATAGGGAATAGGGAATTTTTGTCACTGTGGAACGCGAATGGAACAAAAACGTTCCTTTTTATCTTCTTTTAATTTCAACATCATTATGGGATGGAAGATGGAGATAATTCTTAGGTTTAACTATTTTAAACTGATATTGATGTCAATACCTGGGGTGCATTTTTTTCTTTTCTTGATATTCCAATTATTAAGGCCTACAGAGCTCTTCAAAGTTGCATAGCTACTAAAAAATGGTAAAAATGGCTATTTACCCCTATTATCACCCACCTTTTAGCTAACTATGCAACTTTGAAGAGCTCTGTAGGCCTTAATAATTGGAATATCAGGAAAAGAGAAAAAAGGACCGCAGGTATAAACATGAATTTTAGTTTTCAATTGAGAAATTCAAGAATTTTGTCCAATTTCCATCCCATAATGTTGTTGGAAAAAAAAGAGGCTGAAAATGGAACGTTTTTGTTCCATCCATATTCCATGGGTACTAAAATGAGAAATAATCGAAGGAATTTGATAAAGCTATTATAGATGGTTCAATTGGTGTATAACATGTACAGGTTTAACACATTTCCTTGGAATTATACCCTCCAAACTGTTTTAGGGCAATTTGGGTGCTGAGAGTCCTTAACTGACCATGTTTTATTAAAATGTTAAAAGGGGTTGTTTGGAAATAGGGCTCCCAAATTTTGGAATTTTTCCAAAATATTCCCACCCCCCAAAAAAATTGTTCCCTATCTGATTTCAAATAGAAACCCTTTCGGTTCCAAAGTATGAAATCAGGGCTTTCCAACCATCTTTGAATGATTGCGATATGACAATCTTAAGTGGCAAAGAAAAACTGTCCCATATGGATCACCGCCCAGGCCTTTACCCTTCAAATCGGACACTTTCTCTGAAAATAACCAACTGGAGAAAATTATTTTGTCCTACTTAAAATTATCAGAGCACTTTGATTCAAAAAGTGCTAGAAAGCCCTTGATGTGTAGTCTTTAACTGACCATGTTTTAATAAAATATTAAAAGGGGGTGTTTGGGGAATAGGGCCCCCAAATTTTGGAATTTTTCCAAAAGATTGCCGAAATTCCCACCAGCCAAAAATGTTTTTCCCTATCTGATATCAAATAGAAACCCTTTCGGTTCCAAAGTATGAAATCAGGGCTTTCCAACCATCTTTGAATTATTTCAATATAATAATTCTAAGTGGCAAAGAAAAACTCTCCCACATAGGTCACCTATCACATGTAGTTCCATTTTTTGCCACCCCCCTGGAGGTGGCGCTACTGTCAGCCATGTCACTGAGGGAGAGCCAGCAGGTCTACTTGCGAGTCCCTGTACTTTATATCCCTATTAAAATGCATAAATTGTCTGTCTGTGGCCATCGGGTCCTCCAAAAATCTAGCTGATCCTGTAACATTGTAAATTTGTCCTGTGAGATGGAAAAGTTTTCGCAAAGACTGCAAGACAATTCATCTGGTATTCATATCCTACCAACTTTTATTTTACTGAGCGCCTATAGGGGCCTACATATGACAAGAAATTCATATCGATTTTGTTCAATTGTCTTTATTGAATATTTTGGTTGCTGTAACTATAAACCACTATAATACAAAATATATAAATAGCAAGAGTATGCAATTGCCATTTTGTGTAAGGAACATTGCAAATAAACTGTTACTTGATAAAATGATGTAAAAACATTGTAATTGTTGTCACCATTTCAACTATGTATTCCCCCACCGAGTCATTTTCATGCAAATCACTCTGTGAAGCAATAAACGACTCTAAAATATACATCCAGAATTATATCATATTTGATATCATTTAAAGCTCTTGGTGTCAGTAACGCAGTATCTATGACGCATGTGATAATTAAAAACCAGGTGTCGCTATCATTCAGTAAAGTACCACAGTTATGATAGGATTGATTTGTCTTTTAATCAGCTGTCGATGCGGTTTCACTTCAAGTTTCAAATCTGCAAGTGGGCCATGCATGCATGGTGGCGTAGGGTGTCGTAATGTGTATGTACAGTGACTCTCCTCCAAACGACGCAGATTACAGACTTTAATGATATAACATGATTGTGCATTTCCCTGTATACGCTATGTACATGTGTATGCCTAAAACGGCATAGGGAATAGGGAGTTCCATTGGAAACTAATTATTTACCATACATAATATTCAAAACGTCTGCCCCTGAGTGTCGGATAGTGCCATGATATTGTTTTATTGGGAATTGTAATATTTCCCAGATTTGACATTGAGCGAAATGTTTAGTATGCGCCCTAATGCATAAGTAAGGGCCATGGCCTGCATGTACCTAGAGAAAAAGCGCCAGGGACACTCTCTGCTGACTGATTGGGGCGCCTTAATACTATGAGACAGCAATGTGTGTCATGCTTTCCCTGGGTGAGTCCCTGGGCGTTGTGGCTGAGTACAGAGCAGGGTCTGAGGCAGGGTTGTCTATGCCCTTCTCCATGTCCGGCAGATCCTTCACTGGTAGCTCCGACCCAAGAACCTCTTTGATATTGTCATTGCTTCCGGTGGGACTTGATTGGTTACTATCACCCGAGCCAAAGCTCCTTTTGGGGATAATTTGATGAACCAACATGAAAGATACACAGGCTCCAGCAATGAAAACGAAAATCAAAAGTACCATTGATATAAACATCATAAGGGAGACTGATCCCAACTGGAAAAATGCAGAGATTCCCACGTGAATTGCATAGGCAAGAAGAAAGCCAGTTATACAGATACCCTGCTTGATTTTGCTTATTGGCTTTGGCTTTTGGTCATCCTCACCCTTCACTTTCTTCTCAACCCACATAAAGAAAAGCATAAGCGCCCATGCAAAGATCACGCAGAGATAGTAGATGGCCGGGATTCTTATTATCTCCTGGATACGGACCCAGGTATTGCCATCTTTGTCGGGGATCCAGGAGTAGCTACCAAGGGTGACGGCCGTGCAGATGAGCACCGGGAAGATGCGCACCCAGCCGGGGATCTTGTTCCAGAAGTCCAAGAGGAAGATCTGGGTCAGGACGAGCAGCCAGAGGAAGCCAAAGACAAACATGGGCCAGAGAGTGGTGCCCTTGAGGGCTGGTCCTCCTGTCTGGACGGCCACCAGACCCCCGTGCAGGGCCACCCACACCTCCTGGGTCAGCCTCCACCAGCGGTTCATGTGCAGCTTGGTGTACATCATGGAGCCCTGCAGCATGAACATCCAGGTGTAGACAAAGCCCAGGGCATGGCCGTACGTGTTCTCCATAGGGTGGTACCAGAAGGTGTACACGGCAGCCCAGGCAAAGGCATACCCATGGTACTTCCGCACCAGGTGGATGGGCTTGGCACTCATCCTGAGTTTGGTGCTGATCTTACCCGTGTGCCTCAGGGTTGGCCAGCCGAAGAAGAGCCCCCTCTCAGTGTACTGCAGCAACACTACGAGTACCAGCAGCATGATCACGGACGACTGGGAGCTGGTGATGACCACATCCTGCGCTAGGGCATCATATGTGGTGTGCGTCTGTAATAGGTGCATTATGTGGAAAAAGACGTTCAAACCAAAGCAGATCCAGTTGTACCTGGTGAGGTCAGTGGAGTACTTGGGGCCGCTGCTCTCAGCCTTGTCCAGCTGAGCCAGGTAGATGACAAACCAGATGCTGAGTTGGTGGCCAACATAGCACAACCAGACGAAGAGCCTGGTCAGTGGGGTCACCTCCCAGGGTTTGAGCTGCCAGTAGTACCATTTGCCTCTGAGGTCGCCCAATGGGGCCCCGAAGCGCCCTCTGTAGCTGCCGTAGGTATCGTTCTCGCAAGGCTCTGAGAGGAAGCGGGCGGCGGATGTTGGGGAGGTGTCATGCTCATAACCGGAAGGGGCATACCAGCTCCTCATATAACCTAGCAACACAAACAATATGAGACATGTATCAGAAGGGTCATGAGGATGTCACAACATGTATAGTATACCAATTACATTATTATAGGCAAATGAGTAGTGACAAAGATTACAACAGGCAGAACATTCTGCATTTAGTGAGTGACCATTGGCGCATTCAGAGGGGCGCGCAGCCCCACCCCCCCCCCCCCAGTTTTTGGGGAAAATTTACTTTTTAAAATGCAAAATTTGGGTCAAAATTAGGAAGGGAATATTTTTCCAATAACGCACCCCCACCTTTTAAAAACCTGTATCCACCACTGGTGTCATAAGCAAACATTTGAACGATAATTATTAAAAAGCAGCACGGGGCAATGCATAAAAACGAAGCAAACCGATCACTCATACCGGGGTAATTGCATGGTTCACGCAATGTCATGACAATGGGCACAGCAATGAGTCATGTAGCAGTGCCAAAACATCCCCGCATGCTGATCCTCTTGGCTATGTATCTACATGTATATCGTTGGTGGGGGGGAGGGGTGGAGTTTGACTGTTTATTAACTAAGTAACTCTGGCGTATAGATAGCACAATATGAAGGTGCGTACTTACCAAAGCCGAACATGGCTCCTGTAAGGGCGCCAATAAAGGCAGCACCACACAAGAACATGAGCACGTCCTGCCGCCGCCAGCAGGCCACACCCCCGGGCTTCTCTGCAGCGCCCATGACTGAAACAATTCAAATTCAATTCAAACTTTAAAATTTTTAAACTGCAACAATCAGGATCAAGATCCTGTATTTAGACTGTTACAGCAAAGCGTAGATATTCATTTCTCGATGTAGCAGTTCATAATATTCAAAATCATCATATGATGCCTACATTGCATGGGGGTGATTGTTTGGGCATGTTAGTTGTGTTAGTGTGTGTTACGTGATGTCTATCATACTAATAACAGTGGAGTTAATGAGTCAGGCAAGAGGGGATCCAGGTATTGCTCGGACCAGGAGCTAGGCTATAATACATAACAACAGGTAACATGGCTGGTCTGAGTACCTAGAGTATGGACATGTATGTTACATGTATAACAGCGTTATGAAAAAGGCGGCATGAGAAGTAATCTAGTAACTGAGACATCGCATAAAAAAATACACAGTGAATGACTTTTTTAAAATGAATGACGTCATAAGATTATTCACTATACTTTTCCATTTTATAATTTGTTCCCGTACAGTTTGGATCCTTGGATTGACAGAGGAAATAGGTAATGTTATCAGATGAAATGAATTCGGTATGTATATACCAGGTTAACACTTAATTGCATGTCATCACAATATTTGGGTCCTCCTGTTCGAGAATTGTTGCTGCTATATCACGCATTACATCATAACTGGCACAATTCCAAAACTGCGCATCCTTTAAGGTTGCGCAGAGTCAGGATCCCTACTTGGCGCAACATTTCAGGAATTGCGCAGGGTCATATCAGGGCATATACCCTGCCTTTGTGACGATCCAGTATATATATGGATGGAATATACCACTGCCTGAATGAACTACTGTCTGAATCTACCATCACTTGGATGGAATGTATCCCCAGGAATGTATCACTCAAACAATTGGAGTGTACCACGCTCCTGGTCAGAATGTACCATCATGTATACCTGTTGCATGTTAGATTTGTATTCGGATTTGACAGGAAGGGATTCGGAAACTGAAAGACACAGGACTTTTGGTATGGGGTGGTAATTATTTACTAACAGATCGGGGGGATTATATGCAGTTGATTGAGGGGGAGGAAATGGGGAAATAGGCCAAGGGGTAGTGCCCGGGCTAGGGTAACATCACTGTTATGGACCTTAAGGTATTCCTAACATGCACAACTTCCGTTTCTGCGCTTGAACAGTGTCGCGCAATTCTTGAAGAGTTGCGCAATTTATGAACAAATGGCCTCATCAAGAAGTTCTTACATTGCGCAACTTCCGATATAGCACGTGACATATAATATCCTACCTTAGTATGACTATTTTGGACAGATTTTCCTTGGACGTGGATATATTTAATGAAAAGGTCTGTGAGGTATCAATGTTTGTTGATAGGGACATACATGGGTATTTGAATTAGGCCAAATATCAAACAGAAGTTGGTTTCTCGTAACATGGTCTGACACACCACCCGGAGGGCCACATTTTTAGGACTTGGTTTACAAGTTCCCGTTCTAGATTTCTTGATAATTGTCCGATTTACAAACCGTAAGAACTGGCGCGGCGTGTAGCCAAAAAAGGGAAAGGGTTACCCGGCACTGAAAGGTGGGGAGAATACATTTGTTCTTTTGTAGTTGCCTTAGGGAATATCTAGAGAGGAAGGAGATCAACAGCTCCATGAAGAGGACCAATAAGGATTGTCTATCAGGGCAGAAAGTAACACCTTCGGCAGTTTACTGTTATCTGGATCTTCTAATAAGGCCAACATTTTTAAAAAGGTTGGTTTCCGGTAACATGATCTGACAAAGCAGACCCGGACGGTCGTGTTTTTTTTTGTGTTTGTGTTTGTTTTTGTTCTTGCTTTCCGCCTTTTTAAGGCCCCGTTTAAGAGTTTGAGCCGTAAAATTGTTCGATTTACAAACCGTAAAAACGGGAAAATAGCAACATTTTCTGAGAATCGGAAAAAAGTAGGGGGACCCGGTACTGTTTTGCTAGGTCCGGTCAGGTGACCGGAAACAAACCTTTTATCTTTATTTGGCCGAAGGCTGACATTGCTTTTGAGGAGAAATTGCTTATAAGGAGCAACTTGAACTGGTTCTGAGATCCTCCTTATAACAACGTTTTACTGTAGAAAGATTAATGCTGTGCTGGGTGGGGACAAACTGTGTTATTATATATAGCTTTAGTACCATAACATATACATGTATGAACCTACACAGTGGGATAAAACTAGGTCAAATACATGTGTGTCAATCCTCAATCCGGGTAGAGGGTCTGGATAGAGGACATCTATATATGGGGCCCTTGATGGGGGGGTCCCCATGTCGCATGTCGATTTTAAGAAATGGCCATGTCGCATGTCTATGTCGCTTAAAAATGCTCATGTCCCATGTCGATTTTAAGAACTGTCCATGTCCCATGTCACTATCTTTTTAAGCCTCATGTCGCATGTCACTAGGCCTCATGTCGCATGTCGAATTTAAGAAATGCCCATGTCGCCATGTCGAATTTAGGGGTCTAGGGCCATATATATATATCATACCATTTTCCGTGTACTGATATATATATATATATATTATTGAGGACTAGACACGACCACGAACAGCATTACCATGTACATCTATAGGCATATATCTAGAGGCAAATGATTAGGCCACAATTTAAATAGACTGCCTTTTTGACTCACCTAGATACAGATAATGATCTTTTCTCCTACTTGAGTGGCCTCTGGACCGTGGATGGGCGATGTAGGCGTCTCCTTACTGTTTTTAAAGCAGACCTGTGTTTTCACTGTCGGTACAACATGCGCCAGTGTACCGCTAATAATGCTACTATTGTGGGTCCTATTCCCTGTTTGGCTGCTCCCGCTAAAGCTGCTGGTATATGTTGCACGCACCTAGAGGCAAGCACGTTGCTGTAGGCATGAGTTTGGTGGTTATATAACTAATGTATGCAGGCCTGGTAAAGAAGGTGAAGGTCGAAGCTGTATTCAGGGCACCATGGCCTATCGGAAGGCTTTGGGGCGGAGCTACCACACTCCCCATCAGACCACGCCCCGTCAGGTGTATTAAAGACAGGTAGCATTGGCATTCACCCACCCGTGGGAGTATTCACAGGTATGTCTGTTGTTGTGCCCAGTAGATTAGGGTGGCGATCACACATCAGCACATAGTTGTTTCTGACATTGATTTCATTAACCATAAAGAATAGCAGAGGTTAGAGTTTCCTCTGCTACTACGTCACAGGGTTCTGGGTGGGGGGCAAACAGAGGCCTCCACGTGGTTAGGTAGCTGCACCATGATAGTACCATTAGCCTGAACTAGAATTTATTTAGTGCATATGTGTTGCAGTAGAGTGCAACTTTTAGTAGAACACATATTTCACATTTAAGAGAATACTGATCAATTCAGGAAAACATATCTGACATTGTTATAATTTACAATGTATTTATGGGCGTGTAACTGTCTGAGATATGGTCCATATACCCTGTAAAGTACCAACCACGTGGCCTTTGTTTGCCCCCACTGTTCTATTATTGGGGGCAATCTACAACTCTAACCTCTGCTATACATGAACCTTCCCCTCGTGCCGTGGACAGGAGACAGGCCAGACAGTTCCTACCTCTCCGGTCTAAACCTTTAAAGGCGACATGCCGCTCAAAGATGACCTAACCCTGCTAGCACCACTCGTCTGAACTACATCATTATTATGTAAAACTAATGTGTTTCTCGTCATTTCTACGTAACATTTATGTGATTTAGACGAGTGGTGCTAGCAGGGAATGTACCAATGCAGCCCGGCGTGTAACTCATCAGTGCTGCATGCATTGGTGCTTCATGAAGGTCTCAGCCTCGCATCGTCCGCATAAGGCCAAAAAAAGAGGTATGTTTCAGCTAGGTAACATGGAATGAAAATGTAGGGTCGGTAGGTCGGATTTTCTTCTTTTAGAAAAAAAAACAGTTTTTATTTTAACAGCCAGCCTCTCCGAAGACCCTAAAATTGAGCATAATAGGGTAAAAATACGAATTTTTCCTCACAATTGCATAAAAAACGTATGGTCGGCCCTGTTTGGATACGGTCGGTCGGGTGACCTGAAACTAGCTTTTTTTGGCCTAATACATGAATGTGGAGAGTTACTCGCCAGGGCTACATTCATTGTGACGACCAAGGGCATGATGCATTAACGCATCATGCCGCCCTTAAGGGTTTAATCAAATTGAGGGGCCTAGTTTCACAAACCTGGTTTAATATAAAGCTAATATCATGCCGTGCAGAATTTCGGGAGTTATCACTACTTGACAATTAAAGGGGAGGGGTGGCATTGAGGAGGGATGGGGTAGCCGTTGGACCCCTCACCCGGGGGGGGGGGGGGCATGGACCCGTACCAAACTAATGTTTCAGCAAAAAATTATGAATTGTGTCAGCGATACGGTCTGCAGCGTTCGGATGCTACACTTACAATTTTGATAGGCCGGGAAAATTACCCTGCCGGCGATGCAAAGCCCCCGCCACTCACAGAAAAAACACGCAAAAAGCGGATTGTCTTAACACAGCTATAGCAACTTTACTAGTACAGTACTGATAAGTAAATTAGTATCTCACATTTAGCTACATTTGTGCCAACATAATTATGCCCGGGCGGAGTGCCATACTGTGGCAATCCATTTGTTCACCCTCGAAATCAAAGTTTTGAAGTCTGATATCAGAGTTTAAAACTTTGATATCAGACTTTAAAAATGTCGACATCGGAGTTTCTAACTCTGATATCGGAGCTATTATTCTGATATCAGAATGATAAACTCCAATATCAGAGTTAGAAATTCTGATATCAGAGTTAGAAACTCCGATATCACAGATAGAAACTCTGATATCAGAGTAAGAAACTCTGATATCACAGTTAGAAACTCCGATATCGAGGGTGAACATATCGCTTGCCATACACTTAAAACCCATTCTCGTTTCCCCCCCTTGGTTTCCAACATGAGACACCAGGAATAGCGTGCAGTAACCAGACCGTATCAAAGTGCAAGTGGGGGGACACAAACACGTTAAGACGGCAGAAGCACCGAGTGTGTCCCATTCGCGTTTCTAGTAATACTAGTATACTGTTCTAATCTACCATATGGTTGTGAGTGGTGATATATGAGTCTTGACTGTATAGTCCTTTGTCTTCAAGCAGAGTTATAAACTAAAATCGACGAAGGACACGAGTTCCTATATCATATAGGGCATTCTCTTTGAGAAGTTGTTACAGATAAGGCCGTTTTGTACCACTGATTTATTATCTTAATTCGTCATTTATTTTCGGCACATAATATAGGCCGACTGATACTGTTGGAGGTAAGACTTCATAGTCCATGAGTGAAGATTGTATCCAGGTTCAACAAACCCCTGAGTTTATAAAGGAATGTATGTGGCCTTAACTGCTGGAGCGGGGCCTGGTTTAGCTGGCAGGGGTACGTGTTTCTTAAGTAGCTCCACACCGACGCACGCGGAATGCAACGTGAGTGTCTCGTCTCTACTACAGGAGGCGTGGCCTACACATGGCAAATGGATTAGGATTATAGGAATTAAACTTATATATTTCCCGCATACCTATATTGAAAGCACAATGAGCATAATAGTCTTTAATCCAGCATGTTTGGGAGCGTGACTCGGGTAGGGAGGGGTGGGAAGGGGTCTAACCGGGGTCTAACCCAGCGGGAACCCTCCTGCGTGAGGCACAACCTTGAACCCCGGGCCTTGAACATGTCCTAGAAAATGTCCTATACTGTATTGGGACTCAGTCTCGAGAGTAGCTGTGTGGCAAGGCCTCTGACCAGTACCGGCGGACGCCAAGGTTGAAAGCTCAATTATCTCGAGAGCACATCTGTTAATCAATTAGATTGATTTGGAATCATGTAGCATATTGGGCCGGTACCTGTACTCATATAATACAATGCATGTACTAGGATGTATACATGCAGCGGACCCATCTATTCTTAAATATTGTTGTTTTTTTTGTGTTTTTTTATTTAATCGTTCATAGTAGACAGAGTGACATTAAGATCTTCCCGGTTAATTTTCGCAGGGGTAATCCATCCAGTAAAAAACTCATATAGTTTATCATACGCTTGAACAATTTCTTTAGTTGACCTTCAGGCTTTACCTGCATTTTGCTGTGTAATACAGTCTGGTAACTTAACTATTTACATGTAACAGGTGATATATACAGATGGATGAGTTGGTACGAATAATATAAATTGTTTCAATTTTTAACACACGGTATAGAATACCAAGGTGGATTACACGCAGGGAGGTGGGAGATAGAGAAGGTCTAGAGCATTTCAAGTACATCAATACTCGGGAAACATGAACAGTTTTATCCATAAGGAACCACATCTATCAATGTGGTTAGTCCCCGGCCCCCGCACTCCCTTCATTTTATACACCATCAGCGTTCTAAAAACGCTGATAAAGGGGTCATATTTTGTCATAAAGCACTGATCAGTGTTTTGCAGGAAAAGGGGGTAGTTTTCAAAGCAGAGTCTGTGGAAATAGAAAAAAGGGTCCTTTTTTTAAGCATAGTCTGTGAAAAATGGAAAATGGGGTAGGTGCAAAGGTTTAATTACACAATGACATCCAAGGTGGCAGTTGGTGGTCACTACCAGCATGTTTACACCACACCACGTCCTCCATGGTAATGGCAGCACCTCCCTGTGGACATCCATATACTTATTACAAAGGAAGCTAGATTGCGAAGTATGCACTATGATATCTTCCCATCTAAAACAGTATATAAGAGTATCTGTATTTGCTAGTTTGTTGAAAGGGGTACATGTTAATGATATCAGTGGTTTCTGAAAAAAAGGGGCTGAATTTCTAAAGATGGCAGCGTTTTTCTGAAAAAGGGGTAGTTTTTTGGCTCGTGAAATCCGCGATTTTGCCATAAAAAGGGTACTTTTTAAAGGCAGAAATCCGTGAAAAGGGGGCCTTTTTGAAATCCCAGAACGCTGATGGTGTATGAAATGAAGGGAGTGCGGGGGCCGGGGGTTAGTCCTGTATGGTTTCCTTGCATAATTTGCAACACCCTGACATAGATATGCATTATACCGCATATGTAGATTTATGGCCATGACAACTTGACAGATGTCCTTGTAATAAATGCAGTCACCTCTTTTTCACCACAATCTGCACCTGCCCTGACTAACGATGCCATCTCAACTGGTGGTCGTTTCATAAGATTGTACGTCAAGGTATTCATGTATAATATCCACATACGTTACGCCTGGAAATCATCTCTACTACATGTATGAGGCACCTTACGCCCATCACAACCCCTTGCAGTATATCTACAGGTGTGTGTAGGAGAATGATAAATCAAGTCCATATACGAAAACCACCACACCCAGTAGTAAAGGCTCAGTCTCACGACTTTGTAACAATTGGATAGTCTTTGACCGGGTGACGTCTTTGACCGGGTGATGTCTTTGACCGGGAGGCTAGAAAAGGCAATTGCTTATTTTTTTTTTTTTTTTCCATATCTCTACTATTTGAGAAAATATGTGGATAGTTATTGCATAATACTTTGGACAGTGTAGCTCTTCAAATTCCACATAATATAGAAAGTGGTGTCTTTGACCGGGCAGAGGAAGAAATATAACATTATGCTATAATGCATGTAAAAGAGCCTACATATGAATATAACAAACTTTAAATAAATTTAATTTCATATAGTGTGAAAATATCCTTTGACTTTTCCCACCCATTTCTTACTATATAGGTCTAATTTATGCTATAATAACGTTTTCCGGTCAAAGACGTCACCCGGTCAAAGACGTCACCCAGTCAAAGACGTCACCCGGTCAAAGACGTCACCCAGTCAAAGACGTCACCCGGTCAAAGACGATCCAATTGTTACAAAGTCGTGAGACTGAGCCTAAAGGATTTTTTGGATAGTACAGGGCCATTCGTAGTGGTGCTATATTTGGAATTAAGTCAGGAATAAAGAAGGGTATAGGCCATGTACAAAAGAGTATTTTAATCATTTAAAAAAATCAACAAATACAAAAAATACAAAACACCGGAGATGAAAACAGCATGTCTAAGGTGGCCGAGGTGGCCGGCGGTCATAGACAAACATAAGGGAGTGCTTATTTCTTAACAACAGGCAGAGGGAGTAAAACATTTCGACCCCTTGACCGGGGGTAGGGAGGGGGGTGGTACTAGAAGTACCGGTAAATCATTTATGGTGGTAGGCCATGTAATGCTGACAACTTGGATAACTGATCTCAGGTCCACCCCATACACCTCGAGTCAGGCGCATACCCTTCGAGGACTCGGGGACAGGGTGCACGTACAGAATTCGCTGACTTTGCCACCTCTGGTCCTTGAGGGCGGAGAGTAGACTGAGTACATTCGGACACTCATTACCTCCCTGTTTGATATGCTGTACACGGATCAGATACGTACACCATGTGGCCGGGGGGCCACTTCCTATATGATCTATAGTAACTATGTGCGTACACAAAATCCCGGGAAAGGGGTCCTTTTTGGGCCCCAATGACGGGTCCGGCCAGACCCGCCTTTAGGGGTCCCTTTTGGGTCATTTTAGGGCAAAAGGGGTATATTTTTAAGCCAAGAACATCTGGCCAAAAAGTCCAAAAGTTCTTGTAAAAAGGGGTATATTTTCCCCCAGATTAAGGATGGTATCCCGCTAAAAGGGGTCCAATTTTGGCCAATTGAGAGTATCCTGACAAAAGGGGGTTATGAGAGTGCCTCCCCCCCCCCCCCGGACCATGTGGCACACTCCCAGGGTCCACGCCTAAACTTTTAGGCCACCATAGCTAGGCCTACTGCGGCCTACTATAATGCCTACATGCTCTAGCTTAGTTACATTTAGGCTGATATAGGCTAAAAGCCAATGTTTTTGAACATGAGCAGGTCTGTGACGCGGCCAAGAAATGACCCTGTTCTCAGCCTTACTTCCAGGCCCGTCGCATTTCTGTCCCCCTCACCTCCCCCTTTCCCTTGTACTACATGTACTATACACAAGGTGCATGTGCGAGTGCCCAGCAAGTTGAGTTATCACACCCTGTGCTTGCATTTACGGTAAGAGTGAGGTGCATATATATTGTCCCATATTGCGAGCATCCGTAAGCTACAATGTATAACAAAGGGGTGTGAAAGCTTCCAGACACACTTTTGGCGCGACTTTTGTGAGTGGTGCTCTAAGCATCTATGCCTCTAAATCCTATGGCTCACTAAGGTTATTCCTGGGTACCCTGTTACCTGTAGATGGTGCCCTCATATTAAAATTATGATAATATGCATCTTTCTACAACTTCACCAGGTATTGCATTATAGGGTCTAATGCCCGTGTTGCGGCCTACTACCAGCCGCGGATGTAGCAGCCGCAGCCGTATGTGTGTGTGTGTGTGTGGGGCGGGCAGAATCCCCATACTGAATTTACTGAAAATGTTCGTCCCCCCCCCCCTAACTATAGTAATACACAGACCTTGTTATGGTGAATAGGGCGACAATTGTTCATGTCACCTCTTTCAAGAGGGGTCAGAATTTCTCACATCCCCCTATGACTAATACATGACCCGTCCCCCGCACTCCCTATCATACCTGACACCATCATCGTTTGAGGGATTGAAAGATACCCCCTATTCACAAATTTCTGAGTGAAAAAGTACCCCGATTTCTAGTAAAAACACGAACATTTGGGGCCTAAAAGTAACCCCTATATTCAGAAAACGTGAACAATTTCGGAAACTACACTTTTTTCCTAATAAAATGGTATCATCATTGGAGACTCAATTGTGTAAGCAAAATATGAACCGTATAATATGATATCATTCCAATTTAATTCCAGTCCAATTGTATTATGTGGTAGGCCCACATAATAATTATGTCCAGACCTCTAGCCTGTTTTGAGTGACCTTTATAGATTTCTCAGTTGAAAAACACCCCCTATTTTCTTTTTTCACGAATCTTTTGATGAAAAAGGACCCCTATTTTTAATAAAACGATGACATTGAAATATGGAAACATAAGACCCTATATTCGCGTGTTTTTTTTAACGATGATGGTGTCAGGGCTGGCATTAAGTGCGGGGGCCAGGATACATGAACACCCCCTCACGGGGTACCCCTCTTTTTACCAAAAGATATGGTGTCCGAATCACATTCGAGTACATGCCTACCCTGAGGACGGGTTGGTACAATGTCACCGAATTCTGTACGTGCACCCTGTCCTCGAGTCCTCGAATGGTATGCGCCTGACTCCAGGTGTATGGGGTGTCAGGTCATAGGTTTTCCCAAAAGGATTAGTGGAAAAAACAAAAGAAATGTGTCAAATTAAGAGCCTCCATTAATTATTTTACCAAGTCTGGTCAGTGGCAAATATCGGTAAATCTACTAAAATTGCAAAATCATTTTTGGACCGTTCAGCAATTAGGTCACTTTTGTTTTTAATTTTTGGGCCATGTGAAAAGTAACTGCTGTATTCCTGGGAAAATCTATCGGTGGGAAGTAAAAAGTATCGTACCCCTTTAAAGACGGCATTATACATTGATGCATCATTCCCTTGGTCGTCATGGTGCATGAATGCAGCACTGGCGAGCATCATGCCGACCCTATGGGGTTGATACACCCTCGGAGGGTCGGTAGGATGCACAAATGTAGGGAGTTACTCACCAGGGCTTTATTGGTGCATTATGACGACAAATGTCATCTTTTAGCGACATGCCGTCCTTAAAGGGTTAAACATGATTTTGTATGCCAGGCCAAAATACGCCCCCCCCCCCCCTCCTTTCTACGAGCAGTGACGTAATTGTTGAACTTTTCCTTTGGACTTTTCATATATTGTGAGGAGGCAAACAGAAAGAGTAATCCGAGAAGGAATTGACATTTGTGTCCTGATCTTTAAGATGATATATCATATGCTTAGCTATTGCACATTGGGAGGATGCAATGGCCCTTGAAAACAGGGGTGTTCAAATTTATTTATTTTTAAACCCATGAATATTAGGGCCTGGGTCAATTTCGACGACTTTCCGACCTAAAAGGGAGGGGGACCCCTCTGCACCCCCATACGAGGGAGGGTTATTTAATGGGGAGGGGAGTGATGCTTCGTTAAAACGATGGGGCTGCCGTATACTCCATGGAATAAATTATGGAACTCCCTCGAGATGAGGAGGGGAGTATTTATCAGTTATCAATAAACTATCAGCGATCCTGGGTGCTGTTTCTCCTCATGATATGGAGGGTCAAATCAGTCAAAGGCTCCATAATTTATTTGGCCTAAACTCTTTCTGCTCATCAAATCCCATATCATCCGTATCATGAGGAGAAACAGCACCCAGATTGCGATTTAGCCCTCTCGCGACCCTGTGATCGATCTATTTTCCTGGGAGTTGACCATAATAATTATACCTATTGCTTTATTTTTTTTAATCTTATTTAGAAACTGCCCATAAAATAAAGGTACAATGTGAGTATTTTGCATAGTTTTATTTAGAAACTTGTGAACAAATGATAACATCTGCTTGCGTATAAAAATATGTACAATAAGCTTAGTCTGAAATAATGTGCTGCGTGCTTATACAAAGCATTGACTATTCTTCAGCGGTTTTCAAACGCCTTTCATATCGCCTGCATAGTCGATAACCGAAATAACTAATATGGTATGTGATCAAATAATTGTCTTTGACTGTCGCTCTGCATTGAACAAAGGTCTATAATGTGTAGGCCAATATAGGACGCTGTGTATTGAGCAAAGGTCTATAATATATAGACCAATATAGGATTAGCACACATGGAGGCCCACAAATAAATATTTAAAAGTATTGTCTCTCTGACTTTGTCAGAATAGTTTTCTTTTAAAAGTTAAGTATATGCAATAGTTTTAAGCTGAGACATTGGGTAGGTCGTCATTGCTGCCCTCCCGTGAGGTACTAGCATGGCTTACAGTCACCTCCTGTGTGTCCTCCCTGTCTAATGCAGGTGCCTCTGTGTTGTACTCCACCCTCTGCCCATCCTCCACAGCCACTACACTAACAGGCTTGGCTTTAATGTCGTCTGCGGTAACCACCTGAACTGGTTCTACCTTATTCTTGAGGCCACCTGCACTACCCGTGGTCTTCTTTGCTATTTGACGACGTGGGATGATGTGCTTTATGAAGAGCATCCCTGCTGAGGCACCAATGATGTAGGTGACGAGCAAGATGGCCATGGAAATAAACATGGACGCCTTAAATTCAAAGATTTCTAAGACCATAGAAACAACTACCATGACAGAATAGACAAACATGAAGGCCACCATGTAGACCACCTTCTTGGTCGTGCTGACTTCAGTGGGCTGGAGGCCGGTGCCATGTATCTTCTCGTCTGCCTTCATGAACAGGTACAGGACGAGGTAGGCCACAGCGAACCCGAAGTAGAAGATCATCGGGAAGCGGATAACCTCCTGAATGCGCACATACATGCGCCCTTGATTGTCGGGCACTTGGGAGTAGGCTCCAATGGCAACTGCAATGAAGACGATCAATGGTATCACCCGGGTCCATTTTGGGATCTTTGCCCAAATGTCCAGAATGAAGATCCAGGTGAAGACGGTCATGAAGAAAGCGCCGAAGGTGAACATTGGCCAGAGCTGTGTTCCGTTAAGGGCTGGGCCGCCCGTCTGCAGGGCCACCAGTCCCCCGTGGATGCCCACCATGACCTCCTGGTGCAGCCGCAGCCAGCGGTTCTGGTGTATCTTGGTGTACATCAACGAGCCCTGCAGCAGGAAGAGCCAGGTGTGGTAGAAGCCCAGCACGTGGCCGTACGTGTTCTCCATAGGGTGGTACCACACCGTGTGGATGGACGCCCAGGCAAAGGCATAAGCATGATACTTCCTCACCAGGTAGATGGGCTTCAGATTGAGGCGCAACCTGCGGCTCCATTTGCCTGTGTCGCGGGATGTTGGCCAGTGGAAGAGCAGTCCCCTCTCTGAGTACTCGAGCACCATGACCCAGATGAAGAGTGCAGTGGCGGATGACTGCGGGGTGGTAACCGTGAGCTCCTGTGCCAGACCGTCATAGGTGGTGTGTGTCTGGACAATGTGGAGTACGTGGAAGAAGGCGTTGACACCAAGACTGATCCAGTTGTACTTGTTGAGGGTGGTGGTGTACTTGGCTTCTGTGGAGCTGGCCTTGTGCAGCTGGGCTAGGTAGATGAGCACCCAGATGGACACCTGGTGGCCCAGGTAGGCCACCCAGGCGAACAGCGTGCTCCACACCGTCACCTCCCACGGCTTCAGCTTCCAGTAGTACCAGCGGGCTGACGCGTCCGTGCCCAGACGACCACGCAGGTGGGGCCAAGAGTCATTGCCGGTTTTGGAGGGTTCAGGAAGAAATCGCTGCTGTGACGTCAGGCATAGGTCATGGTTATAGCCAGATGGAGCATCCCATCCACGCCAGGCACCTGTAATGACGAAAAGAAAGGGGATTGTTTAGAGGAATGGTAAAAGTATATTAAAAGTGGTCTGTAAGACTCACTAGAGACGTGTCCAGTATAACGTTAAGCATCAAAAACAATTTACGTGGCAACTGATGGCAGCCTTGATATTGTGTGGAATTAATTTAAAGGAAGAAATTATTGATACACTGGCAAACGCATCAGACTATACACTAATACAGCATACTGTATATAGACGCCTATGTTTACAGGACTATATAGAGGGCTATATATAACTCTAAGGATGCATCGTTATAAGGATGCGTATTCATACATTTGGGGTTGGTGGGGTCGATACAGTTAAATATAAATAGCTTCTTGGGGTTGAACTTGGTCTTTTGCTCCAGACAATGGACTCGATATATACAACTGTAGCATGGGCCACTGGTTGATTTAAATATATATAATATAGCATTTTGCCTTTGGTCAAAGGGTCCTCCTAAGGGTCACATACGAGTTACAATGGATACGAAAATAGCTGCTATATATAAAGGGTCATACCTAGGCCAAAGATGACGCCTGCAATGGCCCCAAAGAAGATGTGTCCAACAATCATAACCCATATGTCATGACGTTTGTACCACACGGGGTCCGCCTTGGTCGTCTTGCTCGTCGTCTGCTGCGTCTCCACAGGACCAGAAGACTCTGTTTGAGCGTCCTTCTCCATTGTTGTCTGCTTCGTAGCGTGTTTTCTGTATGTCTGTATGAATGTGTATAATAGATATTGGTTAATATCCATGCATGCGTCATCTGTTAAACTTCCTCATGGGGTGGGCTCATTTTGAAAGTTCTTTTTAAAACAACTATCGACTAGCCCAGAGGGGGAGCGACCTTTCAGCATAAACTTATTTATATACTATTACCAGGAAGACTTTAGTATAAGTCCTATATAGCCTGCTATTATATAGAGGGAGATGAAGCCAAGCTCAGGAAACTGGACTTTTGAGAGGTTTAACATCCATGCAGGTATTGGATAGGGGGTTGATCTTTTGAATTTTTGAAAGTCTTACCTTGCTTGTGGATTTATCTACAGTCGTGCATGTTGGTTTACTCTGGTAGAAGGGCTGTGTTGTTCTCTGGTCAGTTGGTGGGCAGCTTATAAAGTAGGCTGTGCTAGCCGTGTATATATGGGTGGGTCGTGCTGGGGTATCTTATATAAGGGAGGCGGGGCCACAAGGGGTGTAGGGTGGGAGAGGTGTGGAGCACGTGGAGGAACACGCGGTATTAGGGAGGAGGCCCTTATGGGTGAGGTACTTGTAGCTTTACTGTAATATTGGAATTAGGTGGGAGGACAAATATATACAGTTTGATTTAATTCACATTGAAATACACATCTTTTTATTTACTGGTCATAAATAGTTCCCATTTACATGACTAACTTTTCTATTGAAAATTGGAACATTTATGAATCAGACAATACATTTGTATGTATTGCATGTATGTTTAATTCCTTTGTAGTCTAGGAGAACCCTGAGAGGCTATGATCATGTATACATGTATCACCCTCAAACATTTCTTTGTGTTAACAACTTGACACAACTGAAAAAAGGAAATGAGTGGGGTTCATTTTTAAAAAGTACATACTGACCAACAACCACTCACTATTTGATACTCCTTCATATGATTGCCTGAAAGGGGTTTTCCATGCCCATGGGCGGATCCAGGGGGAGTCCTGGGGGTCCGGACCCCCCCCCCCCTTTTGGAAAAAAATTGATTCTTTTAAATGATCACTTTTACGGTGTTTGGTGCCCCCCCCCCTTTTCAAATTCCCGGGTCCGCCCCTGATGCCCGCCCCCCCCCCCCTCCTTGTTTCATTTTTGCGTATGGTAGCTGGGGAATGTTAGTACCCCGGGGGTATGTATGGTGGGCGGTGTTTTCTTACTTCTGGCCGCCCCAGATAATTGCTATAAAATACCATAGTCCAAGGTATCAACATGAGTTGAATTTGGTTGAGCTTTTATTAACACATACTTATTCACCTACAAAACGACGTACGTAGCCTAGCTAACAAAGAAAAATATTTAACAATAAAAGAATGTGTAACCTCTGACAGTGACAAGGTGGGTAAGGTATTGCCGGGTGATGTTTACTTGCCTGTTAATTTTGTCCCTAAATCCCCCTACAGGGCCTCTTTGGTGTTGCTGCTTTCATAACCCCCCCCCCCCCCCCTCCGCCCCGTACTTGGAGTGGTCATTGCCGCCAATGGGAAACCGCTGATGGCATTAAAAAGCATGTAACCGGATCACAGTTCTACCCCGGAGTCCTACCTTTTGTACAGTATTAACTTAATCCCGACTACGTAAACTGTTTGAACAGTCTATGGCGCAATTGGCAACTGGAGTACTTTATGTATTTGATAACATTTCAAATATCAAAATATGTCAATGTGGCACAGTGTTGAAGGAGCAGCAGTTAGAAGTTCTAACAGCCAATTATTTCATGGGTATTACCATGAATCTAAATATATGGACGTTCATGGTATTACCAACTAAGGTGGATAAGGAACGAGAGAAAATCAATTCATCACAGCCTACTACAAATAACATTGTCGATTGATTTCTTGTATGGGATTTACCTTAGCTTAGGATCCGTATAGATACGTACTATATATTGACCGAGTTGCACACAATGGTTCGCGGGAACCCATGTGATTGCTGGGTGCATTAGATTTCACTTCAATGTAATGATAAGTCATCGCATTCGACTTAAAATCATTATGACTATGAAAACATGTTGAAACGAACATTGTTATTCGAGGACACAATAATTTATTAAATCTATTGAATGCTCGCGATAGTTGAATTCTAGGAAGCCTAGTATTAGAAAATTGATGAATAACAACATCACGTGTACTCCAATGTGAATAATTCGCAGGTGGGTGGCTAATAACATGGTCTGGATCTGCTCCAAATGTCTCTTTGACACATTGCCAGACATTTGTAAAGATCTGTGGACATATTGGCCCTCCGGGGTCTGAGGTATAGAAGACGGGCATGCCTGTTTATTGAAACGTGAATGACACGGGGGTTAGGTAATCCATGCTGTTAATGAAGGACACAGTGCTCATGTTTTAGACTGTAATTTTTTCTTACTAATGAAAAATTGTGTGTGCCGTCCGACGTGACCGGCAGACGAGGCAAGAAGTTCTTATTATTTTGAACTCCTTTTGACACCTGGAGGAAAAACAAAAAATAAATCAAGACCTCCTGTAGGGATAGTATTGATATAAGGGTAGACTTGTGCTTCATTTGCTGTAAGCACAGGTCATGGTCGAGTGGGTGAAATATACATTGATATAGTGAGAATGTAGATTGAGCATTTTTGCCGAGGTAGGTGTGGTCATCCCTTCTCTCTGTCACTCTCCTTAGTGTGAGAACCATTTGAAGTTGTGGGAAGTCATGTGTGTGTAGATATACATACACACCAGTCTACATTGGGTCAAAATGACGACCCTGAGGTTTTCAGTGTGGTGCCAACTAAGGTCGTTTTATTTGGATTACTTGGATTACGGATCCGCCGCCGAGATTTTTGGCATTTTGCCAAAAAAAAAAGAAGTTTTTGTTTTTGTTTTTTTTTACCTTTCCCCTCCGAGATTTTTTGAGAATTTTACAAAAAAAAAAAAAGTACATGTTGACCAGCAAAAGGTAGAATGAGGCCTTTCAGATTGGGGATAATTCTCAATATATCTTCATTAGATTGCCCAGAAATGAGATTTTCCATGCCTTTTTTTTTTGCCCTTCGGGAAATTTTGTGATCTGGTGCCCCCCGTAGGGCAGCTTTTTTTTTTCTTTTTTTTTTGCCTCTGCCCTTCCAAAAATTTGGAGCCAAAAGCCTGTAATCCAAGTTATCAAAAAAAGGTGGCCTAATGCCGTTTTATATATCTATATAGGGGAATAACGTTTTGCCACACAAAGGAACCATAGAGAAACGTTATATGACGTTGTATACCGTTTTTTGTTTCCTGGATTGGTGGGTGGGCAACTTATAAATTGGCTACTAGGGGCTGGGCTACTTGTGTGGGAGTTACTTCTTTGGGGTGTTAGTAGAGACATTCTCAGGAATGAGATGCCCGGTCTGCGTGGTCAGAGCATCAAAGATGGCGGATTGTAGGTTGAATGAAGGCTTGTTTTGGTTAGTTTTGAGGGTGTTATGGAGGTTGGCAGGTTGTACAATTCAGTATGTATGACTTAAATATCAATACAAACAATCTGGATAGTAATTGCACTGCAATAGGAGGCTAAATTCACTGTATTGGACATCCTAGAACTAATGAGTGATGCCCTTGCCACATATCAAAGTATTTGTTGTGATGCCCGTTACACTTTTCTGTGATGCCCTTTCCACGGGGATATGTGCCATAGCTTGATAGCTATATTGTATTTTCAGTAGTTATCAATGGAAAGATTTGTAGGTACAGGCCATAGGTAGGGAGTTCAAAATAGTGCTGCCATGGCCACTGTGATCTGTACATTTCTGTGATCCAATATGCACCCTTCCAAGAGGCATCCCTCAACATAATGAATAATATGACTTGGTACCATGGGGATGTTGGTAATTATGTTTTTTAAAACATATGTGAAATCCAGGTGTGTTTGACCCTGCCCAATGCTGTCCCTAGCCATGTTAATAGGACCTGTTTTATCTGAGTTGGAAGGGTGAGAGGGGCCAGTGCTACATTACCCTTGGCTGCTGTGATCCTGCCTAGATCACAGAAATGGGAAATATGTTCAAGTGCAATCACCATGATATATCTGGATCTAGCTATGATAGGAACATGATCTTTACAGATCTGAAAAGATCTCATAGGGACCTTTACCACTGCAACCAATATGTATTCTTTAACTCATTTTTGGAAATTTATCAAACTCCCTACCATAGGCCTACAGTAGTATTGGACTAAATTATAGTACCTGCTGCAATGGTGATCACTGACACAGGCTATTCGGGTCTCCTTTGAATAGGCACTTAGGACCCTATACAAAACAGCCACCTCTTTCCCCTCTGCCCTATAGGGCTGTTTTCCAGCAAACCCACCAACCCTGCATTACATTTAGTCATCTCACATATAAACTATGACAGTTATCAATATGCCGTCTTTTGCTTTGTATTCCAGACATATTTATCTTTCCATGGAGGGGTTATAAAACTACTTTCGATATATATGTCATATAGGGGGTAAACACCCTACAGATGCACACAGTTCATTAAGAACATGTAGATCGATTCTCCCCATCCATGCACTCACCCCTCTCCATTGACTCCATATCTACAGATGTCAAAACTTGGCTGTGTAGTCTCAAGGTATATAGTGAGTTCTGAAATAATGAATCTCAGGCATACAGGTTTCTGCACTATATTACTAGCTACCTTGAAATTATATGAGGCTACCTTAGTTTTATAGTATTCTAAACTGATTGAATAAATTATATATATTTGCATTTCCCGAATCTTACATGATTATTGTATACAAACCAATAGGAATAGCATGGAGGCAAAAACACCAGAAATGTGATTTTGGACCAATTTGAGTAACCAATATGCACATGTATATACACCAAAAGAATTGTGTTACGGGGCATCACTTTCATGGACTGACAATGTGTTACGGGCATCAGTGGCAGCGTGTTACGGGCATCACCATGAAATCACAAAACCCATATTTCTCACTGGTCTGTGGGTTTTAAATTGAACAATGAATGGTTATAGCCTTTTTAATCGCTCATGATCATCATGTGTAAGTTTAAGCATTCACAAGTCACTAGAAATAAGGCAATCTTGCCTTCTCTGTTGGAGCAATAATAACAACTCCACCATCTTTGATGCTCTGACCACTCAGACCGAGCATCTCATTCCTGGGAGTGAGAGAGGCAGAATTTCAAAAGAGGCCCAGAAATCACTTTAAGTGGTTACGGAATGCAAGAAGCTGGCATCCAGGCTAATTTGAAGCTTGACCTATACTGATTAAGTTTGGGGTGGATGCCACGTTCAAAAATCGTCTTTTCTCTGAAATAGGGCCTAATAAAAGTAAGAATTACCGAGATTCTCTATTTCTGCAATAGCTTTGCAAGTAACAGTGCTAGACATTCATTTAAAGTTGCTAAACCCACATTGTCAGGGTCTAGCACCACAATGAAGTCACCATAGCTTGTCTCCAATGTATATTTAACCTTATAGAGACCTAATAGAGGTAGCCCCCAGCCAACACACCCAAATAGGCCCCATATGGGCGTGTCTCTGGGCACCATGGGCTAGCCCATATCTGGGTATTTACTGGGAATTGTCAGGGCTTCAAGATGGGGCCCATGTGGGCTCAGCCCAGAATATCAACATGTCATATTCGCACTGCAAATCCTTCGATTCATACTCATTTAATTTACATTTCAAATTGACATTATATACGTTTTTGTAAAAGTGGGTTTCATCTGGGTTGGAAATGGGCAAACTTGGCAAAGGTGTCCCTGAGTTTCCTATGGGCTCATCATGGGCAGCCAGATAGGGCCCAGATGGGCTGAGCCCATGTACTGAACTTAGTTTTTAATGGATTTCTTGCATTGCAGATACTTTAATTTATCCTCACTTGTCCCTTTTGTAGGCCAGCCTACCAACTTCACTTTCTGGGCTAATTCTACCAACACAACTTTCATGATCAGGTTTAAAAGACCTTTCTCCAAAAGAGTAGGGTTCACCTGGGCTAGCCCTGGGCTAAGTGGGCAGGTATTGTTCCTTAGCTTACCACTAGATGTCATCATTGAGAGTACATAGGATTTGATATCCTATAGAAATTTTCTTGTTTTTATTACAATGAGCCATAAATTCACAATTCCTTTAAAACCATTGAAATGAAACTGTTTTCACAGTATGTTCATATCATATGGAATTGTCTACACAAGTTTGCATGCCTATGAAATGGATGCCTATCTCCCCTATTTGCGAAACAATGGCAAAAAAGGTAAATTCTGGTAATGGCCCAGCCAACACACCCTAGTGGGCCCTAGATGGGTCACAGATGGGCTGCCTTATGGGGCCCATATGGGCTGCCCGCTTCGTTTTGACCGGGGCTATCAGGTGGGGCCCAGAAGGGCTTGCCCAGGTTTGAAGTGGGCTGGCCCTGTTCAGATCTAGTTGGGACCCAGGGCGGCTCCTTTAGTTGGGTAACACGTAATTGGGGGATGGGGGCTGGGGGGGCAGACACAACATTTTTTTTAGCTATAAGCTTAGTTGTTATGTAGTTGATGACCATATGTTAAGAGTAGTTACCAACAAGTATCCCAGTGGGTCAATTAATTTATCTGCATTTAATGTGATCTCTTCCCTTTATGTAAAGAGAAGCAAAATACATCCTTTGACTAACTACAAGTCTGATCACATTGGGTGACATAGTCAGAGTTCCTGTATGTCTGATAGTGATACCTGAAGGAGACCTGGGATTATGTGCTAGGATCACATCCTGGGGAAAGGTGTCAGTATCAGAATGCTCCTTGTTTCTCTATTCATATGCAAACTTGTGTAGATAATTTCATGTAATATGAACATACTCTGAAAACTGTTTCATTTCAATGGTTTTAAAGGAATTGTGAATGTATGGCTCATTGTAATAAAGACAAGAATATGTCTATAGGATATCAAATCCCATGTACTCTCAATGATGACATCTAGTGGTAAGTTCAGGAACAATACTTGCCCACTTAGCCCAGGTGAACCCCACTCTTTTGGGGAAAGGTCTTTTAAACTAGATCATGAAAGTTGTGTTGGTAGAATTAGCCCAGAAAGTGAAGTTGGTGGGCTGGCCCACATGGGGCCCACCTGGCAGCCCGCACCAAGCCCATTGAAAACCCATGCAGACCTCAGCCCACTTAGCCCAGCTCTAGCCCAGGTGAAACCCAGGTAGACAACATAGCATAAGAAAAATGATTTGAACTTGCATTTTCTAGAAAAGAGGGACAAGTGAGGATAAATTAAAGTATCTGCAATGCAAGAAATCCATTAAAAACTAAGTTCAGTACATGGGCTCGGCCCACCTGGGCCTATCTGGCTGCCCATGCTGAGCCCATGGGAAACCCAGGGACACCTTTGCCAAGTTTGCCCATTTCCAATCCAGATGAAACCCAGTTTTAGAAAACGCATATAATTTTCAGAAATGAGCATGAATTGAAGGATTTGCAGTGCGAACATGATATGTTGATATTCTGGGCTGAGCCCACATGGGCCCCATCTGGAAGCCCTGACAATTCCCAGTAAATACCCAGATATGGGCTAGCCCATGGTGCCCAGAGACATGCCCATATGGGGCCCATTGGGGTGTCTTGGCTGGGTACCTCCATTAGGACTCTAGTGGGTAAAGTATGCATTGGAGAGAATTTGTGATGTCTTCATTATGCTGCTAGACCCTGGGAATGTGGGTGTAGGCACTTCAAATGAATGTCTATCTCCCCTATTTGCGAAGCAGTGGCAAAAATAGTTAATTTCGGTAATGGCTACCTGTATTAGGCCTCTATAAGGTGTCACAGTACAAATTTGCCCTCAGAATGTTGTACTCGTAAATAGTGCCAATGAAAAATGTGCATATAATTAGTGGTAGGAGGCCTTAAATTTGTCACAGAATCATAATCTGTGGCCCAAATTGTTCCCAAAGGCCTTGGTAAAAGAAATATAAAAAGCTGCTTGTTGCCATGGTAACCCTGGGTGGTGCTTGGAGGGGTCAAATGTCAAGGTCAAAGGTCGCTGGGGACCTGTAAAATTTCTCTAGTTTGGGTGAGTCAGTTTCCATGGCAACTAGCACAAAATCAGGGGTTGGCTACTTGTGGATGGGCTATTTGTGGGTGGGCTACTTGTGGTTAGGTTAGTTGGGGATGGGCAACTTATGGATGGGCTATTTGTGGGTATGGGCTACTTGTGGGTCGACTAGTCAGGGACGGGCTATTTGTGGGTGGGCTATTTGTGGATGCCCAGCTAGCACCTTGGATGCCCAGCTAGCACACAATGTTACAATTATTCCACTTACTTACTTTATATTGCATCTTCCTGATGTCTTTCAAAGCAGGTCATATTAATATCATTATGTTACATTGAAAAGATGTCTGCAGAATGATGTCTAAACCATTTGCATATAGGACATAATGAGGCTAAGAATACGACGTAACCAAATGTAGTAAATATCTATTGAGAAAAGATGTAGAGATGACGTGATTAACTACGAGTCTTGCTAGCTGGGGTCTATTTGTGGGTGGGCTTCTTATGGATGGTCCATTTCTGGCTGGGCTACTTATGGGTGGACTATTTGTGGGTATGGCCTACTTGTGGGTAGGCTATTGGTGGGTCGCCTACTTGTGTGTAGGCTATTGGTGGGTGGGCTACTTTTGGGTAGGCTATTTGAGGAAGGGCTCCTGGTATGTGTGATGCTTGTGGGTGGGCTACTTCTGGATGGGCTACTCATGGGTGGGCTACTTGTGAATGTGGACTATTTGTGGGTGGGCTACTTGTGGATGGGCTACTTAAGGATGGGCTACTTGTGGGTGTGGACTACTTGTGGATATGAGTTACTTGTGGATATGAGCTACTTGTGGGGTTGAGCTCGGGTTGAGCTACTTGTGGGTGTGGACTACTTATGTATGGGCTACTTGTGGATATGAGCTACTTGTTGGTATGGACTACTTATGTATGGGCTACTGGTATGTGGGCTGCTTGTGTGTGGGCCACTTGTGGATGGGCGACTCATGGGTGGGCTACATGTGGATGTGGACTATTTGTGGGTGGGCTACTTGTGGATGGGCTACTTGTGGGTGGGCCACTTTTGGTGGGCTGCTTGTAGATGGGCTGAGGGGAGAGAATTTCAGGGAGTCTGCAGAGTCCATGGAGAGTCTGCTGAGAGTAGGCAGGCAGAGACTGTGGAGAGAGCGCCATCTGGTGGATGCCAGTGAAACTAGACAGATATGACATCTCATGATAAAGGTTGACACAATCCGTTAAATAATTACCTCTGTGAATATGGTTCATGAAGGCCATTCATGACGTGTTCATGACTCCTCTATGTCACAGAAGCATCTCACAATAAACGTCTCAAAGAGCTGGTTACTAAAGGATAGAATGGGGAGGAGTCATATTATATGCAAATCTATAAAGGTGAGGATCAAGGCCACTGCCCTCTTTGTAGCTATTTACTCATATACATGTATTCCCAGATGGTATTTATTTTCTGAAAGTGACCATTTTTTAAATGTAAATATCACCAAGAAATATTCGGAGTACAGTTTCAATTCTTTCCCCGTTTCAAAGGCATTTAATGACTCTTTCTTATGGTCTATGGTATCAGCAGAGTAATACAGTAGAACAGATTGCTTTTTGCAGTAAAAAAGAAAAGTTTAGACTGGAAATGTGGTGATTTCCATCGTATAAAACACCCGGCCATGTCCAATTATGTGTGCACTATGAAAATAAGTGAAACGTGATGCTCTTATTTGAAACACTTATGCTCGCTTAGTTCTGTTCAAATGGGCAGCTTATAACAAAGAGGTAACACAAATCATCACTTTTTAAGTATCTTAGTTTATATTCCCCCAAATTGTTATAAACGATACTGATGAGAAATGCTAATTGTTATCTATATTTTGGCATTTTGACATCCTCCCTTACTGAAAGATGAGCGGGAGCAGTAAAGTAAATTGCTGCCTTCATGCTCAGGAAGACTCTGTCATAACGTGTTTAAGCTCATAATCAATTACATGAATTCTACTAGCAAACTAATCAAGTGTTGTAACAGAAACATAATTTCATCTTGCAAAATAAGAACATTCAAGTAAAATTCAACAATGCATACAGCACGATCACAGCGTAGTAACATTGAAAGTATGTGCTGCCCAGCCACTTTTTATCGACTAATGTACCGCCTGAAATGTTGACGCGGCCATTCCCTTATTCTATCAGTAACCGCTGAGAGCTAATTCTGCGCAGTTAATATAAAATTTACATCTTTTAAATATACCTAGGAGACATCGCTATAACGTGTTACAAGTACTTACATGTCATTCAAGTTTAACTAAACTCATTTTAATAGACAGGAAAGCCTGTGGTTATTAGTGACGTTTTAAAACATAAAGCTACATAAATACCACATATACAACATGTCTCTGATTGAGACAAAATAATCCATATTTGCTGCGGTTACCATTATTATGTTCCATTAATATGCAATATATAATACTACATTATCTTTCCTTCTGTATTGCTTCCCCATTTTATAAACATTACAGATTCACTTCAACAAATTGTTCACAGGAAGCAGAGCCATAAGTTTGGAGTATGAAATCGGCCCATTACATCACATTACCATAATAGTGTAGGCACTACACACCACATAACTCACATCATTTATTTTAATACATGTAGCAGAAATCTCCCGCACTATAACTCATCAATACAGGCCTGCCTTCTTTTAAAATCTGTAATATTACCCTCCACTATATTATAGGATGTGTTGGAAGGCCTCGTATTGTTACCCTGAGTGTGTATGTTAATGGTAATATATACTACCGGTAATAGGAGTAACCTTAAGTGACTTATAGTGGTACATACCAAAGTTAAGTACATTTGGGAATGCTGTGAATATAACAGTAAAGCCATTTAGACGAATCACGATGATTATATCAATTTAAGTATTAATGCAGGGTAAATTATTTAGTTCTAAAGTAGTATTACCGGACAGTAATTCTCCCAATTCTTAATAGGAAAACTTGATTATTTAAGTTAAAATTCCCAACAAACACTTCGGAATTTAGAAAGTAAGAAATGTAAAAAGTGGCACAATTAAGACAATGACAACTAGGCTGTACAAGACTAAACGTATTCAACATCATAGGCTATATAGATATAACTCGGGAGTCACGTTGGGAGTTATTTCAGGACGTGAATAACCGCTCTGCCTGAGAGGTTTTGATTTCGTGTTTGTATTAGACGTAGTAAAGTAGGATATGACAATGTCATTGACATAATGACTAAACACACGTCTCTGCCATGTACAAACTCATCTATGTCACGAGTTTCTTATCTATTTTACATCATTTTGTTAACTAACAAAGGGTGATTTATGACTTATATTGACTGCATAAACAAAGACAAGGTCTACTGTAAATTCTCGTGTATAAGCTCACCCTCTTATACTGACCGTGCGTTTGAGGAAACCCCATAAGCCACATATTAGGTCTGCTTACGGCTACTTGTACTGTACTACATGTATTGTACTTGAAAAAACACCTCCTATAAGCCTCCCTCTGAGTTTAGACAAAGACTATGAGTCACACACTACGGTTCTGGCTGCGTACGAGCCGCGGCTTATACGTGAGAATTTACAGAAGGACTGACAAATATGGAATAACGGTAATTCTATATCACTCAGCGATATAAGAGTTTACCTACACATTTGAACTGCCAAGATTCACAGTACTCTTAGCGTGGGGGCCAGCCTTGTCACATAAGGCACACTGAGGCACTTTTGTATATCTATTTGCACATTTACTCTGTATGATATCATTCGTTGAGCTGCTGATTTTATCAATCACAAGGCAGTCATTGAGCTCCTATTGAGCTTCTCCATTGGCTCTCATGCTCCCAGCAGCCGTTGTTTGCCTTTCAACAAGGCGTCTGAAGTGTCCATCTGGAATATTCAATAGGTCGTCGAAGGTACCAAGCTCAGCTATGGCCCCCTCGTGCATGACAGCGACGGTGTCTGCCTGCCGGATGGTGGAGAGGCGGTGCGCGATGGTGATTACGGTGCGCTTCCTCATGATGCGTTCCAGCGCTTCCTGCACCAGGTACTCACTCTCTGCGTCCAAGGCACTGCAGCAACAAGGAGGCATACATCACTTATCATCTTTAGTAGAACTCTTAAGAAATATCCATAATGTACCACTAGTTGACCCACGTAAGGTCTTTTCTCTTTTTTTCTCTCCTATTGTCTTAACTCCCCTGCCCACATTCAGTTAATTTTTCTTCATATACATGTACATCGTGAAAATATCAGATTTTGGACATAATGACATCATGAGCGTGATTTTTAGCATGACTGTAATATCCAATAATTTTACATATTGCAAAAAGATTTGAAAAGAATAGTAAAATGTATCAATATAATACATACCTTGTGGCTTCGTCAAGGATAAGGATTCTAGGATTCTGAAACAATAACAATATATTGTAAAAGTTAGAGTTCCAACTGTTGCGGTGACTAATTTCCACTTTGGCATGGTAATTTAAACATGATTAATCATGTTGTAAGACATATGTTAGATATTGAATATTTCTATACAAATATCCCCATACAGTAACCCAAACTAAGAGAACAATTGGTATGCCTCGCTTATAACCCACTAGGGGGCAGCTATGGGCAGTGTGTGCAAAATATTCCTACTGCAGACCCAGTAGCTCATTCCCATTCATGTACACATTAGTGCATTGAATTCTGCACAGGTGGCGATTCTGTGCCCATTTCAGTAGAGAAATATATATTCAAGGATTTCAGGTAATTTATTGATAGAGCTCAATTCTGGCCACCCCAGTTAAGGTACCAACTTTAAATGGCACAATTCTAGGAACACAGTCTGTAGAATTTTGCCATTTAATAGAGTCATTCCACTCTGAGAAAGTGGCAATTAAAAAGAGGACCTTTGTAGTAGTTTTCTGTTTTCGTTTAAAGTTATAAAACATTTGTGGGGTTTCTTAACTCTTTACACACGAGTAAATGCAACTCTTGCTGATCATAAAATAGTTTGTCATACCTTCAAGATTGCCCTTGCAATAGCAATCCGCTGCTTCTGGCCCCCTGAAAGCATGACTCCTCGCTCCCCAACCAGGGTGTCCATCCCGCTGGGAAAGCCCTGAATGAAGTTGTAGGCATTGGCCTCCTTAGCCGCATTGATGATTTCTTCAGGGCTGACTTTGGAGGGATCTATGGCGCCATACGCAATGTTTTCAGCTATGGTTGTAGAGAAGAGGGCCGGCTCCTGTGTGGGTAAATGATTGAAGCTATAGAATTTGCTATACGTTTATTAGTAAGTATTCGATCTAACCCGTACTAATTTTACAGCTTTAATTGGTATGAATGCAGAAAGGTACTTGCATTCTAACCCTGCCTTAATCAACCCTTTAAATCCCAACCAAATCTTACTTGGCTTGCCAGTGGGACGACCTCCGAGAACCATCAGTTCCCAGGAGGACGGACCTTATTTCAATTCCTATAGTATTCCTATGTAAATGGCGTCGAATATAGTCACGGTTAGGCCTGCCATGGTGTTGACTATAGTCGATGCTAGGCCTCAATGGGTTAAGGAATAATTGCATTACCGAGACCAACCATGTAAGGTACGTATTATAATGTAACCAATTAAGTCATCTGCATACATAATTGCACGCACCTGACTGACGATGCCCATGTGCTGCCGTAACCAGGTGGGGTTCAGATCCCGCACGTCCATACCGTCCACCCGGATACAGCCGCTGTCAGGGTCGTAGTAATGCAGAAGGAGCGAGGCCAGCGTCGACTTTCCAGAACCGCTAAATCCTACCACGGCCAGGACAGATCCTTGTGGTACGGACATGGAGAGCTGGCGACATACAGCCACGTCGGGGGTAGGAGAAGTCCACCTGACAGAAGTCTATGTTACCCTGTAGGGGGACCGCGGGAATGAGGCCATCTAGAAGCAAATGGTACAGGGACTTTGGTCATGATGAGGTGGAAAGGCTAATTGTAATTGTTGATATATCACCATCACTGCAGATGGAATGGGTACTAGTTTCTAAGTTATTAGACTGAATACAAACCACATACCAGTGAGTGGAATGGATGTCTTTCTGTCAATGAGCTCCCAGATTCTGGAACTTGCGCCAAGACCTTTATTCAGCTCGGAGTAAAATGAACTAAGACCTGAAACATTGAGACAATATATCACGTTGTATGTATACATTGATGACTAAAGATTAGTATGCATACACCGTCAAATATATCTAGTATAGAGACTCGGAACACAAGGGGAAACTCCTCATAACAGACGAGTTGATACATCATGTGATAAATACATCTTTTACATACATGTATCGATGAATACATTCATGAACAACTTCCAAAGTTGTGGTCCTAAGGGAAGCAACAATTCCTCGTTAACATACCCAACTTTCATGTTTCGTAGTTTCTTGATAATATGTGGTCGCCATTTCAAATATAGATTACCATTTTCCATGCCCTTATTATAAGCTATGATTTTTAAGTATAATCTCTCACGCATACCAGCAATGGAGACTCCCACATATGCGGCGTACATGAGGAAGGAGGAGAGTTGTCCTACGGTGATGAGCGACTCGCTCATCTGGAGGCCGCCCGAGTAGATAACGGCCAGGATAATGACATTACCAGAGAACCCTGTCTGCAACGTAAAGGACCACATGTATGTTATTGTCTGAGGCACCTTTGTGGGTTGTTTTTGACACCATCCTGACTGAATGCCATGGGCCATGAGGCAGTGCTGCCGCCTATGGTTTTACAATCCAACTACTGGTTAAGTGTGCACACATAATTACATTTTAACAGTAAACAGTATTATAAAAAAGTAGGACTACACAAACTGTCTATTAAGCAATGGATTTAATGAATTACTTTTTTATTATTTCATATACTCACTCAATTATAGCGAACAGTTAAGAAAATTTAAAGTGTTAGCTTACCAAACCCCAGAAAGTGCCGGATGCTAAGGCTTCCTTATAGGACAGTTTTAGAACACGTCCAATCTGATCTTCATAGGCATCTTGTTCTCTGCCTTCTTGTCCAAACGCACGCACAGTTCTAATGTTAGACAACCGCTCCTCTGCAACCTACAGGAGGCAAGTGGCAAGCAATAAGTCGATATCACTATAGACATGTATGATATGTATCTGTCTGTGAATATTTCCAAAACTCATAGAAATTGTAGAAACTATGGCCATAGTAATGCCAGTATGAAATATAATGGTTGTCTTTAGGGGAACGTAAAAATGTAAATTTTGTCATCAGAGATGCCACTTCCTGGTTGTTGAAAAGCAGGAAATCTTGGTTAATTGTATATAAGAAATTAAAATCATCTATGACAGAGATAGCAGTGAAAAAGTAGGAATTCCTGCACAAGTAGAAAAAGTGGTATCTCTGTGCCATTGGCACAATACTGAAATTGGATGAACAGAAGAGTGTATTTTCAAGCGAAAATACCCAAAACCAACCTGCGTGGAGTCAGCGAGTGCGTCCTGCACCTGACGCGTTATCTTCCGTACGTAGCGTCCATATATCACAGAGAAAATCATGATAGGGGGCACCACCGTCAACGCCACCCCGCACAGCTTAGGGGACACGTACATCTGTTACATGGGATAAACACATACATGTAGTTTGCAGACTAATCTTCACCAGACAAGGCATTTCTGAAAGTCATGAAAATTTGCATCTGGGCCTTCACTATTGGTAAACTATAATTGTACATTTTACCACACCCTGGGCCCAATGGGCGTGGAGTCGCAGATTAAAATGACTTAGTATTTGATATAAAGTTTTCAGTCATCTTGAACGAGATTATTAGACCGTTATGTAGGCCGTTCACAGTGGTCTCACACAGTGCGGACAACAAGCTCTCTCCCCTCATTTCCCTCTCTTTGCAGTTATGCCCTATTTATGGCTAATTCACCCCAATGATCATGGATATCTTTATACTGTTAAAAAGCTATGCTTTTAGTCTACACAATATGAAGTTTCAGCAATGATTTGTACATGTTAAGTAGTGATTCTATTTGAATGAGTAAGTGGGGACTGGGAAGTGTGAGCTGCCTGTGGAGTACCCACTTTTTGGCACTGCAAATTGATAGCTCTCCAGAAACACTCTGTAGGAGAATGTCTATTATGCTGGAGTAAACTGCTCTGATCGTTTTGTATATGGATGATTTGGAAAGCCATGATATAGGCCTACATTTAATGATGTCATACCCTTTCCTCAGACTCAGAGAATCAGAGCTACAGTAAAATCTTTTCTAAAGTACATCAAATCACCTTTAAATTTTAGGAGGGTAAAAGTGTGTGACCACACATTTAAATTCTATATGTGTCTAGTATCTACTGTCCAAGAACCAAAATAAACTGATGAATATAAGTCAGCATAATACACAGATATGTGGAGCTATCCTGTCTGAGAGGTAGTACATTCCCTATGTAAGTCACCCTTCACTGCACCTGGATCACCACCAGCTACTCTGGCAGGGGAGGGCTATTTCTGACCCAATCCACTGCATGGTAACAGAGGGTCCTCCTGTCCTGTCAAAACCCCTTACTTTCTGCAAGGAAAATTAATTTTAAAATGGTTCTTATGGTGCTAGAACTACAATTCTTCCAGCATTCTCTTAGTTAAGATTCCTTCTATCTATCCTCCATGAAAACCCCAACCTTTCTGCACTCACTAAAAACCGTCAGAACACCCTACGTTATGCATATATAGCCCTAACTAACCTACCATCATGCCAATACCACCAATGGCTTGAGCTGTAGAACGCAGGCCGTCAGAGATGTTCATGGTGACAGACTGACTGACTAGTGACGTGTCGGTCGATAGCCGAGTGATCAGCTCTCCAGTCTTCACTCGGTCAAAGAAACCCATTTCTTGTTGTACTACTGATCCAAACAAGTTTGCACGCATCCGACGCACAATACGCTGTCCTATTGGGATAAAGCATTCATTATTACTTCAATACAGTATGAAATGTATGGTTTATAATATAACAGTAATATACAATGTATTTTATAAGGCACCGTAGTACATCGATTCTGATTATTGTGAGTAAAGGTTAATATGATTTGAAGTCAGTAATTCCGAGACAAGAGAGTTAAATCATCTAAAGGTATATACATGTACACACGATATCCATATTCATCATGTCATATATATGATATCAATATTCATATTGAATAATTGTACAACACTCAACAAGTCTACTGTTGAAGTTCGAGGAAGGGGTCATGAATCAAAAACTATCCACCCAGCAGTAGTGAAGTGAGTATCCAACGCAACGTCATACACCATATGAATCAAAAATTAATTAAGTGAGATAAAAATACCTGAGGTGCTCATGAGGTAGACTCGGGCCATGTTGGCCAAGGCTCCGACAACGAAGACACCAAATAGGATGACACAGAAGCTCTTTAGTCGGGTCAGCATGTCACCACTCTCCTGAGTGTATATAATGTCTATCACCCTCCCTATACCAAATGGTACGGCTAGTGAAACTGCACTTGATACAAACAAAAATCCTATGGCAGCTGCAAATAAATGACAGTCTTTAGAAAATGATGATATGTGCATGTAATCAAATTAAGGTGATCGTGGGAAATCAATCAGTATCTACAAAGGCATAACACAGACTGGTTGTGATATCTGATCAGAAATGACGTAACATGTATATTAAGATCTGATGAGTTTAGATTCACAGCACTTTGGACTGCTGTGTATGTAGGGCTCTATAGACCGGGAAAAGTTAACGAAAATGTTAAATTCATTTCGAATGCCCGCATGATGTATTCAATCATGTGTATTGAATACGTATTTTTAATTATATATTAATAAGCATTGCATGTAAAGGAGAAATAAAGGTATACACTTAATTACCTAATATCCTCCATCGTTCTGGCTTCGCTAACGATAGAAGTCGGAACACATCAGACCTTTGGGGTAATACTGATTTTCCTTTAGCATTGGTCTTTGGCGCGTTTTTACTGCAGCTTCTAGACAATATTTGAAACAGAGAAAACTTGTTCTTCCCACTGTTAAAAGTGCGCCCTGTGTGTCTAAATTGTGTAAACTGCTGTGCACGAAGACAGCAAAACATGGGGGTGGACCTCCTTGTGTGAAGTAACGCTGGTGTGAGTGTTGGTCTGTGTGGTAGTGCTGCTGTAGGTGAGGAGTGTCCTTTACTGCAGGCCCGTAGGAGGGTGGTGTAGAGGCGGTGTTGGTGGTGCCCTCCCCCTCCAGATGCTGCCCACCCCAGGCTGGAGGTGGGAGACTGACAGATCCTCAGTACCAGGGACTGCATCATGCCCACGGTACGCTATACGCACCTCCGTCACGACCCCTGGTCAACATGACAAACATAGCATCAGTCACATTGCAGGCAACACTAGATACAACTTACAAAAGTGATTTCTGAATGCTAAACCATACTGGCAGCCCACAGCATTGGTGGGCGTGGCGAAGAGTAAGAGAAGAATATCCCTAAAATATACGGGGGAGAGCCTATGCTGGTTCTAGAGACTAGAACCAGGAGGCTCATGTCGTCAGGTGTCAAACCTCCATTTTGGCCACTTTATGTAGTTTAAACACTTGGAGGGTTCACTCTCATTTACTATCTGTTGTTCTTCCGTATAAATCAGACCTATAGCTTCTCATTGACATGGCCTTTAGATTAGATTTTAAGCTTGAAGAAATGTGAATTCTTTAAATCTGAGAGAAATGGAGCATGCCGGGGAGCATGACATGTCAGTCTTTCAGAGTTTAATCAATGCATTGTCTTCTAATCAGTCTAGGTTCCTCACCTCACACCTGAGGTAAAGGGGAGGTGATTAAAGTGATTGATAGCTATCAGTGTTATCAGTGTCCACTCTTGAGTTGGGGTCATTCGTAAGATGGCGGCTTTAGGCTCGCTTCCGTTTACAGCCGAGCCGGCACAATCAGGTAGGATATTGGAAAATACTGCAAACTTTGCTATGCGAAACTAGTCTTACCTTTTTCACGCTAAGTTGTTCACGTAACTACTACCTCTAGTGATGAGCTACTCCCTATGGCTATGATTACTGTGGACTGCATGTTTGTATCTAATGCCCGCATGATGTATTAAATTATATGTATTTGATACGTATTTTTAGTTACTTAATAATTGTGCATGTCTTACTGTATAATGCTCTAGTCAGTGTTTGCTCAATCCATAATACTATAAAGCTTCCAGTCCTGTGCTCCATCCAATACTGAATTCACCAATAGCGGTCTCGACTTGGGGGAGCGGGGGGGGGGGGGGGGTAGGGGTCCACGTGCCTAAATGCATAGCTCTACATGCTATCGATACACTCAGGACTAGCTGAACGAGCACGTAGGCCATCCCTGCTGGTCTTGTGTCAGGAGCAACCCTGACAGCTGAGTGAGAAGAGGGCCTCTGGCCCTGGCACTGTGACACAGATAAGCCTATCGGGTACCCGGTACTGCATGAAAGGCCATCCATAAAAAGGATAAAAGAAATCCCTGGTACATCTAAGGCCCTCTTCACAGCGGAGAGGGATGATTTCTGTCTAAATGATGTTCAAACATAGTCACACAGGATAGGGAGTGCCCCCCCCCCCCCCCGGGGTTAGCTATCACCTGTGCTTGGACATGGCCTATTGTCCAGAGGGCTTACAGTCACAGGTGCCGATTGCCTTGGGCCGATTGTCATAGGGCCTATTGTCAGGGGGGGGGGGGGGCAATCACCATGTGGGTAAAATGCTGGGGGCCTGTTCTCCTAGGACCGATTATCAGGAGGGCTGCTGACCCGGACTCCCATTTCCTCCATACTGACCATAGGCATAGCCCATATGGCTTTAGATGTGGGAATCATAGACTCCCAGTAGTCATTGGTAGATATACAGGGGTTGATGTTGGAGATAGAAAATGCACCCACTGTAACAGCATTGGGCATGAATTTCACTACGTGTTTCAATGTGACTTATTCAACAAGGAACGGGCACTACTTAAGTTATTGCTGAATATATAACACCTCGCCCAAGCGTACTCACCTTGGATAAATTATTTAATAGTAAATTAAAGACCCCTTTGTCCTGTCAAATGTTGCAAAGTTTTGCACCATTATAATGAACAAATTCAGGCCTGAGCAGAAATCAAAAAGAAAGGCCAGAATTAAACAACAACAAAATAAGAGGCCAAAAAGAAAAAGGCAAAAATTTAAATTTAAAAAGTGATGGTACCTGACCCCCATAGTCCCTAACACATATATCTTAAACGAGGCAGGTGCTATTACACTAATCAAATATCTATATCACCTGGTTCACAACAGGTCAATTGTAGTGCTCACTAGTTAATATTATGTATGATATATACCGGTATCCATTGGTGCTGACAGCTGGTCATTGACGGTGGAAAACATTTCATGCCACCAGTTAGCGGATGAGCAGTTGTAGAGGATTGCATAGCCATACACTATACGCAAATGCAATGTAACTATCGGCTAGATCTGATCTATTTCCTTAATTCCTTTAGTTAACTCCAATGAGGTTGTGAATAAAACTAATTGAATAGAATTGAATTGCTACTTTTTGTAGCGTAGCCCAAAGTAGAGACATGATTTGGAATAGATGGAAAGACCTAGTCTAGGCTAGACTCATACTCATAGTACCGGTCATAGTCTGACATACTCATAGTCATACTCATAGAGCTATCACTGACGCTGAGTGGACAACCCCTACCCGCACCCCCTACGACTGGTTACACACGCCGGGAAGAACTATCCCTATGCTATGATATGACATGTTATTTGAATGGTCTCTTACCTGCTTCAGGCAGCCCTCAGCCCTGCCACCTGTCCTTCATTTCAACTTCAAGGTGTCTGGGGAGTGGGGGAGTTACAAAATCCAGCCTGATCAAGAACCCATGTTTACTTTACATTAGATCCCCTGCCGCATTTAGCTTATACTAATTATAGTCGTGATTTAGACAACAGCGTCAACATAATGGTATTTATTAGAATAGGATAATCTAGTACAATATGGCATAATTTGTCAAAAACTTGCATTTGTTTACTTACCTTGCCGAACTGGACCGCAGGCCGAAAAGACAGACGAACACTTCCGGTCCTAAATTGTCGGTGGCGCCATCTCGCGGCATAAAATCTATTTTAGTGCCGACATGAACCACCAGCCGGTAGCACCATGATTTGCCGCCCGTTCACGATGCATAGCAATACACTTTCCATGTGTTTTGAGATTGTAGTATCGTTAATTAGGTCTAATTATCAAAAATACAGTAGGCCTAGGGCCTATGTCATATATCTAAAAGTGGGCTATAGAGGACTACTTTTTTTTTCTATCATTCATTTCCCCTTTTTTCTTTCAGTTAATCATATGATAGTGAGTAGGCCTACATAAAGAAAAAAAACTGGTCTTTTTTTACACTTCTTTTATTCTTGCAATGTATAGGCCAGTCAGGGGCGGATCCAGGATTTTGGAAAAGAGGGGGGCGTGGAATAGGCAATGTACTGGGGGTAGGGGAGACCGGGGCAAAACGTACCCCTTAAGGGAAGATGGCAAATAACTCAGAGGTAAACCCCTGAATTGAAACATTTATTTTTTCATAACAAAGCATAGACGTATACCATCCATGAAAATAATTAATATTGTGCTAGTATCATTAATAGCATAGTGGGATAACATAACATATTCTGACCAACGACGGTCATGGGCTAGTCCCGGGGCAAAAGGGTTTTTGGGGCGGGGCAAAAGGGACCCCGGAAATTTCTTAATTTTGAATTATTATCTTTTTTCATAATTTTCTTGCTCCCATCTTTTAGCTATATTATTACTCAGTTCTTTAGGTATTTCTTTATTGTCAAGCATGACTATTATCTAACATTTTTCAATTTTAATTGATTTTTATTACCGTTGAATATCATGCATTCTAATAAAAATTTCCCCCGAATTCAGGAAAAATTCCCCAAACCGCAAAAATACCCCCCAAAAATAAATATTGGCTTATAAGAAATTATTTTTTATTTTTTTTAAATACAAGATTTACTATGCTTAACTATAGGAAGGGCCGTATTCAATGCCCCCCATTGAATACAATGTGGCCATATTGAATGGGCTAAGAAAAAAACGTCTTCTTCATTAAATGGCTTCAAATCTAAAAATAAATGCAAATGCCAACTACATTGATACCTCTCTGACGTATTTCACTTGTGGGGGCTGGGGCGCATCCCACTCAGCCTGCGGCTTCATGGGATACTGCCCCAGCCCCCACTCGTTGTTGTGATACCGACGTACACATGTTTGTGACGTCACTACTTTCGGGGCACTTGGGCGACGAGCGGGATGGCGCACATGGTTCATAAATACAAGTCATCTTAAACCAAACTAAACTGCCTCCTTTTGCTTATCAATATCACTTCATGGTGGCTAGCGGTAAAAGGATGTTTGAAGAGACTGTGTGCCACATATTTGATGTTGTGGGACACCAAGAATTGTGAGTAGAGCACCTTTTCTTTTCCCCACATCAGACCATGTGCTATCTTTGTGTGTCCATGTCCTAAGCTATCCTTGTGTGTCTACAGTCACATAAAGCCAAGCCTTCATATCACCCAAGTCTGCCAAGTAAACCCAATCAATTGTGGAGCCAGCCATATACACAAGTTGTGTAGTGTCCAATGCAACTTAGGCCTATACCAGAACTGTGATTGTTAAATGCTAGTTAGTGCCACTGACACAAATAGCTCCAGTGCACCATACCAAAACTAGTGTTATCAAAATGGCTGCCAAATACCCTTCTATGAATTGGGATGCTTCTGATGTAGCAGAGACATTTACACTTTTTAAACAGAGGCTACTCTTGGTATGTGAAGATAACGAAGTCACTGATGCCTCCAAGATAGCCAGAAAAATCAAGATAAGTGTAGGAGAAGAGGGTTTACGCCGTATTAATGCATCTGGCCTTAGTGAAGTAGATCTAAAGAAACCGGAGAAATTATGGGATCTGTTCGAGAAACAGCTGAGAGTTGCAGTAAATTTCCGTATTGAGCGACTGAATTTGATGCAGTACCGACAGAAGAGCGGTGAGTCACTTGATGCTTTTGTCACACGTGCACGAACGCAGGGCTTGCGCTGTGAGTTTACAGACGCAGAGTTGCAGGAGCGCATTATCGAGCTTGTCATCGCCAGCACTCCCATTGCAGAGTTCCGGCGGGAACTCCTGGATAAAGACAAAACACTGACACTGCAAGAAACTCTCAACACTGGCCGACGACACGAAGCAACCGAGAAAGGCAATGAACAGATCCGAACTCTTCGCGAGAACACGACTGACCAGACTTCTATAGATCACGTCTCCAAAAAGAAGCCCTGTTGGAACTGTGGTCGTCACCACGCAATCCGAAGATGTCCGGCATTCAGGGATGAGTGTTCAGGATGCGGGAAACAAGGACACTGGGTAGAATTTTGCAGGTCGAAGCCCGACGACACTGGCAACAGAGGCCAGAACATTCAAAGCAAATCCAGTTCCAAGCCCCAGAAACACTATCCGAACGCAGGGAAGCAAAGGAAGAATGTGCATGCAGTAACTGCACATGAGAATGAGACACCTGGTAGCTCGGACGCAAGTGACCCTGGTAACTATTCAGAAAGTTTCTACTGCATTAAGATGTCTGATAAGTGTTTCGATGCCATATCCAGATATACACGCGATGAAGCGTATACTACAATCGGCATTAAGTGTCCAGGGTTAGACGGCACAATGGGTCTCAGGCTGAAGCTTGACATTGGTGCCCAAGGTAACGCATTACCAGTACGCACTATCAAGCAGATGTTTGGGGACATCGACCCTGATGATGTGTTGTCACCTGTGGGCAAAACTAAGCTAACAGCCTATTCCGGTGAAGACATAAAATGCATCGGCAAGCTCACATGCGACTGCAAGTACGGCAGAGGAGACTGGGTACGCACAACGTTCTATGTTGTTGATGTGCCAGGACCGGTTGTGCTCGGTCTTCCTATGTGTGAGGCACTCAACTTAGTAACTATAAACTGTCATGTTGAGACCATAGTGGCCCAGCCAAGCCGGAGGGTCAACTCCCTGCAGGACCTTAAAAAGTCATTCCCTTGCCAATTTGACCAGATTGGAAGGTTCAAAGACCCAGCGAAGATATTGCTCAAACCTGATGCAGAGCCGTACATTGACCGTCCCAGGAAGTGTAATGTGAACCTTCTTCCCAAAATCAAGGCCGAGTTAGGAAATATGGAGAAGAATGGCATAATCAGAAGAGTCAGGGAACATACCGACTGGTGCTCAAGCATTGTCTATAGCACGAAAGGTGATGGTAGCTTGAGGGTATGTCTTGATCCGAAACATCTCAACAATGCGGTTAAAAGATGTCCTCATAAGACTCCCACATTAGAGGAAATCAACCCATTCTTTACAGGTGCGAAATACTTCAGCAAACTGGACGCAAAGGCTGGGTATTGGAGTGTTCCTCTGGAGGAAAGCAGTCAGTTACTGACCACTTTCCGCACACCTATTGGTAGATATTGCTTTCAGAGGTTGCCATTTGGCCTGAACACTAGCCAAGACATATTCCAGCAACGAATGGATGAGATTTTGGAGGATCTTGATGGATGTGTTGGCATCGCTGACGATATCTGTGTCTTCGGTTCCACAGAAGATGAACATGATGCTAGACTCCTGAAGCTAATGGAAGCTGCCAAGATGCATGGTCTTGTTTTTAACTCGGCGAAGTGTGCTATAAAGAAGCAGTCAATTTCCTTTTTTGGAAACGTGTACAGTGAAGATGGCATATCACCAGATCCGGCCAAGGTGAAGGATATCCATGAGATGCCAGTCCCAGAAAACCGAGAGGACCTACAACGCTTCCTAGGCCTACTAACATATCTGGGATCATTTATTGCAAATCTCAGTACACAAGCAGCCATACTTCGGGATCTGCTCAAAAAAGATGTCCCATTCGAGTGGTCAGACGACCATCAGCATGCGTTTGAGAAGCTCAAAGGAGCCATATCTGACCAAGCGAAAGTGGCCTTCTATGACTCCACCAAACCAATAGCGTTGGAGGTGGATGCATCACAAAAGGGCCTTGGTGCAGCATTGATACAGGAGGGCAAGCCTATAGCCTTTGCCTCCAAATCACTCACCAAGACACAATCAAATTATAGCAACATCGAGCGCGAGACACTAGCTCTTGTGCATGGGGTAGAAAGGTTCCATACATACCTGTATGGCAGATCTTTCACAATTGTATCTGACCACAAACCCCTTGAAATGATCTGTAGGAAGCCTATTATATCAGCACCCCCTCGACTCCAACGGATGTTGCTGAGGATACTCGGGTATGATTACAGTGTGGTATACCGGCCAGGAGAAGAGATGGTCCTATCAGACACTCTATCACGACTTCCAAACCCGAACAATAAATCGGAAGTCAAACTGGATCTACGTGTTGACGGAATCTCATTTGACCTCATCAGCTTTAGCCCAGGCAAGCAGGCGGAGCTTCGACGAGAGACCCAACGATGCCCAGTGCTTAATGCCCTGGCAGAGGTAGTGTACCGTGGATGGCCAGAAAGGATTGGGGACCTGCCAACTGACCTCCGAGTGTTCTGGTCCTATAGAGATGTCATTGGTCTTGATGATGGAGTCCTATTCAAAGGAAGGCAAATCATTGTCCCGGAGAGCATGCAGGGGGATATCATATCCCAACTGCACCATGGTCATCTAGGCATAGAGAAGACACGGCTGCTGGCACGTGATACAGTATACTGGCCAAGGATAAACAATGATATAGAGAGGTTGGTAAAAGGCTGCAACGTATGCCAGGAGGACCAAGATGATAACAGAAGGGAGCCGATGTTAACTAGCAAGGTTCCAGCCCGTGCTTGGCAAATCATAGGGACAGATTTGTTTGAGATAAAGGGGCGCCAATACATAATTATATCTGACTACTACTCAAAATTCCCAATTGTCAGAGAACTACAAGCACCCGTGACATCTGAGGTAGTTAAGGACATAGTGGAAGAGGCCTGCGGTACCTTTGGCCGACCAGACGAGATTAGGTCGGACAATGGGCCACAATATGCCAGTGAGACATTAAAAAAATTCTGCCGTCACTGGGGAATCAATCATACAACGTCCTCGCCACACTATGCCCAGTCAAATGGCTTCATAGAACGCCAGATACGATGGGTCAAGTCAGTGATAAAAAAATGCATCAAGACAAAAGAGAATGTCCAGATGGCCCTCCTGAACCTGAGGGCTACTCCAGTTGACAACCGATTGCCGTCACCAGCGGAGATGCTGCTGGGGAGGCAAGTAGCCTCCATATTGCCTACAAGGCAGACAAACATTGATCAGGAAGTCAAGGATCAGCTGGAAGGTAGAGGCGAAAGGGCAAAAGAGCATTATGATCACACTGCAAGAGACCAACAACTGGCACCACTGTACCCAGGGCAAGGTGTCCGTATCCAAGACCAAGTGACAAAGACTTGGGCACCAGGGACAGTGGTCGAAAAATGCCTGGAGCCAAGATCTTACGTCGTAGAGACCCAAAAGGGCAGCAAGCTGCGCCGCAACAGGCATCACCTCCGGCAAACCCTCCAGACGCCCCGAGCCCCGATTCCACAGCCCGTGGACCTCGGCAGCGAGGACAGAAGGGGAAAAGTCATTATGAGGCAAGAGACTCAGCCTGTGACCGACAACACAGAAGTGGCAGCTACCGCTTCTCCCCAGAAGGCTCCTGAGACAGCCCCTATGCCTGTAGTTCGCACGACTAGGACAGGCCGTGCCATCAAACCACCAGCACGCTATCAGGAATAAACCCAAACAGTTAGGGACCACCTGCCAGCTAGAGGACAGAATAAAGCCTCCAGGTGGATGAAAACAAGGGCAGTCTACCCTATGTTTTCTAGTTAAGTAGTTGTTATGTAACAGTTAACAAATTAAGTTCATCTATAGTAAAAGACTTGTTCATACTCATATATAACAAACATTAAAGACTTATTCAATTGAGATGTAAGAGTTCATGTAAGAGCGCTGCTCTCGATACCCCATGGACACAACCTCAAACTGTCACCATGATATGTTCTTCTTGTAACAAGGGGGATGTTGTGATACCGACGTACACATGTTTGTGACGTCACTACTTTCGGGGCACTTGGGCGACGAGCGGGATGGCGCACATGGTTCATAAATACAAGTCATCTTAAACCAAACTAAACTGCCTCCTTTTGCTTATCAATATCACTTCACTCTTGAAATACGACAGAGACAGTATTGATCAATGTGCGTTGGCATTTGTCTATATATTCAGATAAGCATGTCTCATCATTCTTATCATTTTTTAGGCCAAGCATGGTTATTTTTTCATGTTTTGATCATTTCTATGGGGTTTCACCATAGGAATTATGATTGTGAGGGGGGGGGTCCATTTTGCCCCAGGCTGTGTCTCACGACCTTGGGCCAATGTTTTTGTTTCTGACTGGGTGCCGTCTCTTACCGGGTGCCGTCTCTGACCGGGTGCCGTCTCTGACCGGGTGCCGTCTCTGACCGGGTGCCGTCTCTGACCGGGTGCCGTCTCTGACCGGCTTGGCTTGATAAGGTCAAAATACCAACAGCAGGAGGCTAATTGTAATTATTATTATAATTATAATTATATAACAACCGCAATAACGTTTTTATAAATCCTTATATACATGAGTATAATTCTTTTTAAAACACCTTTTTTCTGACACCTGTTTACATGAGTAAACTCATGTAAACTGAACCCTGACCACTCAAGGCCCCTCTAACCATTCAAGGGCTGCCTGCAAATCTGGCACACAACCTGCCATGCAGAAAGGATAGTCCCTTTAGCACAATGTTCACCAGGTACCCCAATCTTTGACCCCCACTAAGGGAGCGTTCATTATTTATGCCAGGGGGGGGGGTGTGCATATCAGGGGGGGGGGGGTCATTTTTTTTAGGGGTATTCGGAGGGGGGGGTCTTTTTTTCCAACCTATTCTTAGGGGGGGGGTCTTTTTTTTCCAACCTATTCTGAGGGGGGGGGTCATTTTTTTTAGGGGTATTTATTTGGGAGGGGGTATTTTTTTACGCGGATTTCACGACACATGTCGCGAATTGGGGTCATAGAGATAGCAGAACTTTGTTAAATTTCCTACCCACCAATTGACACTTTGAATGATTCACTACTTTTCTTTTCCTAAAACAACAATAGCTGGAGAACATTAATTCAACACAAGAATAGGAGTACAGAATGGAGGGGGTCTAAACAGCAAAGCTATCAGTGTGCAGCTAGATGAATGCTATTGTGGCGCCGAAATATGACAGTACGGTATCTGAAATAGTTTGGGTTAATTGGATTTTAGCCTTCCCTATCACGTTTTGGCGTCCATATGCAAGGGTGAACTTGCCTATATATGTCTAGACCCTGCCTTTCTTCCCAATAGAGGAGCACATGCACGGTATGCAAGATGCAGATCTACCTCATATATTGATACATTGTAGCTTAGGTCCACTCCACCAGTTAAAGGCGTGATTACACCAGTCATGATACACACTTTTCCTTGGTGCCTTGTACCAGTCTGCGGCAGAGAGTAGTCTCTGCGCGCCTCAAGTCTCCAACGTAGCCTTCACTCTCCAGCAGAGGTTTGGTATTGACTAACTATGGGTGGCGGCCATTATCCACCGGTGGATATTGGAGAGTGATGGAGAGCTGAGCCTTACAGAGATATAAAACAGTCCCACGGGTGGAGACATCTAGCGTCAATATCTCGCGATAGATTGGCCTTGTACCAGACCCTGCTAAATGGTCCACAGCGTTCTGATTGCAGAGCTCTCAAATTTTTTAGAATAACTTCACCATCCCCCTAATAGCTGCCTGCTTCTCACAGATTCTAGGGCTTATAAAATCAGTAGACTCATAGAGTAAACATGATCATCCCACTATAAATCGGTGTACCGAATGCCTTGAAATGTAGCAAATAGCCACAAGATCCACAGAATTTTCTGCTGCGGATGCCACTCCTTCTGTCATCAATTTCTAAATCTCCCTCTAAGTTCATCTTTGGCTTCAACAGAAATCAGGCACTGAATTATCATTGCTACTCATTGCTCCTTGGCCTCATCAGAATTTTTACAGCTCTATATTTGGTTCTGGTCAAGTTGCTGCCGACGTTCTGCAGGGTTATCAGTAAGTTATTCATCAAGTTGGGGATCCAGCTTAAATCCTATAATCCTTATTTTACTGTCAACACTTGACATGGTGTTCTACCACAAAGAAAGACAAGCCCTACTGCCCACACAGAGGCGAGGGTCCTTACCCTAGAACTTTGAAGGCAGGTGCCTTATGGCATTTCCTCAAATAAAGGTTATCAACTATGGTGCACATCACATCCATGCATAACATTGATGGCTTAAGTGATTGTAATTGATCTGTGCTATTATATACCAAAGACACGTTCCCCTGTGACTCTTTGTTCTACTTCAAATTCTCACCCTCAGCTCCCTATTTCTTACTGATCCTAGCCTTTGGAAAAGCAAACTACGTTTAAATAGTGATCTAGTTCATTTAGCTGCAAGTTATAATACCAGGATACATCAAAATAGGCCGATTGACCTCTAGATTTTCAAAAATTTCCTCAGGTTTGTCACTATTATAACATACAGAGCATCCTTCATCAAACATCAATCTTTGTTTTAAGCTGCAGTATTAGCGGAACAGGGGGGCCTGGGGGCCTAGTAAAGTTGGGGAGCCCACTTTTTGAGGAAACATGAACATTCTAGACTCAGAGTACCCAAGAATACACCAATCTCAAGGTAAAATTCCTATAATTTTCTTGAATGACAAGCTCAAAGTCCCTCAGAACACATCAATTTCAATGTGAAATTACAAAATTTTCTATGGATCATATTGTAGACTTCAGACCACTCAGAAAAGACTAACTTAAATGTCAAATTCCTAAATTTTCCTGGGGCCTGCGGCCCCACAGCAACCATCTGTTTCTCCCTCCAACCAATACCCATCAGCTGGCCGTGGGAGCTGGGCCCCCCCCAACTTTATCCACCTTCCGCTGCCCCTTAGCTGGCCCATTCCATTTTACTTCTACCAAACAGTATTAGCAGGACTTGTTGGTGGGGACCAAAAGAATTACACCCATTTTTAGCAAAAAAATTCAAACGTACCACGGAACCAGAAAAATGTGCTCTCTCCACATGTGGGAGATGCAAAAATATTTACCATATTGTGATGCCCTATAACTACTCCCTCAAATAATGGTTAAGCACATGCTATAATAGTTTATAGAATAGGACTATGTAGACTTTGTATGTCGTTGATGCCATTATTAGGTATTTATAAACGTCTATGGTGAGGGGGGGGGGGGGTCATTTTTTTTCAACCTATTCGGAGGGGGGGGGGGTCTTTTTTTTTTGACCCATTCGAAGGGGGGGTCTTTTTTTTTTACCCATTCAGAGGGGGGGGGTCTTTTTTTTTTTACATATTCGTTTTGCCAAACGCCCGCCCCCCCCTGCCATAAATAATGAACGCTCCCTAAACTACCAGAAAAATAAAACTTGAAAAAATAGTAACATTGAGCTATCACAGCCAAACAAGAGAATCCATAAAACAACCATTTAAGATTAAATCTATTGAAATAAATGATTGGTGCACTAAGAACTGATGTTCTTTTTATTTATGTATTGACTTCAAGCTTGAAGGTGCCTGGATGAGGCTCCAAATGGCCTGGATGAGGCTAGATTCAGCCCAATTTGACCATACTTTTCAACAAACCCATCCAGAAATACATGCAGGTTACCAGTCTATATTTCTGGATTCTTTTTTATGGGTACTCAATAGTGCAGCGAACACACTGGCATCCATTATATAGTTATAGTATACATAGTAAATGAGCCATTCTAGTGAGAGCTCTGGAACTGTAATACATATGCAGGGGTAGACACTAACGCTGGTCCGGGAGCCAATGGCCCGTAGTTTCGGGTGCGGGCCCGCAGTTTTCTCAAGAATTACATTCTTATGGACCCGGCTGGCCCACAGGAATGGATGAAGAAAATGTATCTGCATGTACATAGGCATGTTATATGTCGTTGAAAAGAGAAAATCGCTGGGGGAACAGCCATTAAGACAAGGTTTTGATATGATATTAACAACAGATACTTCCGATTTTCTCTTTAGAGAAAGGGAAATAGGCTAATCATTGTGGGCCGGTAGTTTTCTGTGCGGGCCCGTAGAATTCTAAAGCTACGGGCACGGGTGTCTGATGGCTGAAAAAATGTCTACCCCTGCATATGTAGTAAGAATTTTGGGCGTTACATAACAACAGAGCTACAGCAATATAGAGACCACGCCCCAAATAATGACACCACGATATAAAGAGGCAGACGTTTATTTATAACGCCCATGATAAAAAGGCGTTTGAACAACAAGTGAAAAATACAACCAAACTTATAATGCATAGGCCTACATGGAAGGCTCTGTAAATCGTCTATCACCATTAGGTCAATCAGCCCACATCTTTTGATACCTGTACTATATGAAATAAACCCGGATGTCATATAAAATACACAGTCCTTACTCAAACTGTGACTTAACTACTATATCCAGCAATTTCCATCACACAATAGTATCAGTTGGTATGTGTATATACTATAGGCATGTATAGTGATATGACTGCTCTCGACGTGTATATTACATACACTTCAAGAATAGACATAATATTATTGTCTATGGTCTGCCACAACTGTGTATGGAGAAATGATCAATAAGTTAGAATACAAATTGACACATAGTCAAAGCAAGTTACACCAGGCAAGATAGCAGCTATGCCCCCTTTCACTGACCGACTCTGATACATGTATAGCAGAACTATGAATCTCATCCTGTTTAATTAAACGTTTAACTGATAATCCTGGTTATGGTTAGATCAAGGTGAAAGTTCATTTCAATCCCCACGAGGATCTTCATTAGGAGGCGTAGTCTCCCCGGAAATAGACAATGTTTTTGTCCGTCTCGTGGACCTTAATCTCATATAGTCTACCGTCCGGCAACAGTTTGGCCAGGTTCTCCCAGATGAAAACGGCCACGTTTTCTGTCGTACTACAAACGGAAACAAGGATACAGATTTGATATCGCCAGCTAAAATCTCCCGTGCGTCTACTACTTGATAAAATTAGGGTGTTATGAAGATTGTATAAATATGAGTCGCTGCTCGGTTATTGATAGCTTTAATATGACTACATGTTGCTAGAATATGCCTGTGTCCACTAGCATATATCAGGCCGTTTGTCGTCCGTCATAACGTGAATTTGAATACAAATATGAAATATATGTTCTGTCTCCCTGTGGACACAGCTGGACGACAAAATTCTCAAATACAAAAGTGGAATAGCAATATGTAGGGGTAAAAAATGGACGTCAAAAGTAGGCATTTGAAAATCTAACATGTTTGATTTTTAGTGCAGAAATTGGAATATAATATGCTCTTTATTCTATTGTAAGACCTCGTCCATGTTTGCCCTGGGCAGTCTGGGCAGCAATTTATAATGCCTAGTGGACACAGCATACCTGCAGTTAAAGTAGAATATATCTACAAAATATATTCCCAGATATGTACATATTGCTGGACGTCAAAACGGCCATATATTCCACTTTCCTTGTCATATAATGGACACAGGCCTAATGAGGTGAAATAAATAATAATACAACTGGTGTCCCTAATTAAAGTATCGTATAAAAGTAGACTTATTTGTAGGTATATTCAACTATATTAAAAATAAAACAGCAACATGTATATAAAAGATAACGATATCTGCAAGAGTGGATTTTTCTATATAACAATCATTCCAGAGGTATCATAATAACATTTAATTTCAATACAAGGCAGTTTGTTGAATGATATGCTTGGAGAACTCACCTGACTGTGTCTTTGAAGTATGGGACGTCTTTGTCAATGTGCTTGTGATCCAACACGCTCATAACTGATTCCTGCAATGTTTGTTAAACTGTGTTAACATTTAATACAGAAAGGCAGAAGTGGGGCATAGAAATGATGCTATGTAGGCCTACAGTTAGTGGGGCATACACATGGTATATATGAATAGATGTGCAGTTCACCATGAGATGTATCCAGCCAAAACGATTAACAATATCAACTAAGCCATATAGTGTATATATATATATATATGTATATGTATATATATACATATATATATATATATATATATATAGTGATCTAGCATGGGTTGTGGGGTCTCTGCTCTCACCCTGGGTTGTGGGATCCCATAGAACTAACCGATTCATAGAAAAAATAATTACAGTTTTGCACACCTCTGAGTTCATAGAAACCGATTTTGATATAAAAGTTTGAAATTTTATTATTTTTATTTCTTAGCACTGTGGGATCCTGTATCACCTCCTTGTGGGTTCCTGGTTGACCTTGACCTATGACCTCTGTTAAGACCCCACAGCGGTTTAGTACTATCTACATATAAATCACCTTGTGGGATCTTGTGGGAAACCCCCACAAGGGACTGCATCAATATATAAAAATGTATTCATAAGATGGATCGTGTGGGGCTATTCTTTTCAAAATGACATTTGACTGACTTTTAAAGGGGATACAACTAAAATGACCTCTAACTAAAAGCTGGAAACCCTTGATACAGTGCAGTGGGCCAGTCTTCCAATCTCAGTGCATGAAGAGGTCCTCCCTATGGGAAGAAGGCCTGGCTGCTCATATTCATGTCAGTTGTGATCCTGGGTTGTGGGATATTAAATCAGTTACCACCCTGGCATATGGGATCCTAAGGTTTCCTAAGAACTATACAGATAAATTACAACAAATGAAAAGAACTGCAATATTATGTTTCGTGGTGTGATCAAGTAGGGGGCCCCAATTGCATTTGATCAGTAAAAGGGATCTAACCAAAGGTATTTCTGAATGAATGAGTCTACACTGTCTGGAAAACTAGATTTTTACTATGAGGAATATGTTCATGTCTACTTGAATACTTGGGCAGATAAATCCCCTTCTGTGCAACAAATGCATTTGCCTGTGAAATGACAAATCAAATATACTGTAGTTGGTCTCTTAATACGTATGTAACACTTGAGTACAAAAACCAGACAAGGTAAATTAGACTGTAATATACGGCGACTTTATTATAGGAAACTCTTGGTGTATTATAGTACCAGGTATAACCATCAGCTATACAAGAACAGTAACAGATATATAATATAGTAGGCAACCCTATAGCATAGAGTTAAGCCCGTGAGCACAGGGTGGTCATGTCACGACAGTCCCAAACCTGACTGACTTCCAATGGGGAAGTAGCTGTGTAGCCACCTGACCGTACTAGCAGCGCCACCTGTTAGGTTTAGTTATGTAAAATGATTATGTAACAACTACCGACGGTAACCGAAGGTGGTACCGGTACACTACCGTATATATAACCGAACTAGAGGAGTCGGTGTATGTAACGAACCAACGACACTAGTTATATGAATAAAACAGTTATTGAACACAATAGAACCGTGTTACATCTTATAACATACAATAGATATACAACGATAACAGTTAGACTTATAGTCAACCCGTTACACTACCCCCCTTAAGAATGTAGGAAGGGCTGGTTTTATAATAATAATACCTCTTGGATACATTATACACCACGTATATCTATTTATCAACAAGTAACATTTCTACTCATAGTAAAAACAGGCATACATACATGAACATACAAGTTAACATGTACATAACAGTTTATATCAACAGTATTGTCTTTGGTATCAAACCACAGTCCCGTAGGCACATGATATAAAACTGTCCAACTGATAGTCCTAGACTAGTATCAGTTAATAGAAAAGGCACCAATAACCACCTTGGAAACCCAACACATCACCTACTACATTCAGCAATGGTGTGAATCCGTGTGGAGTTAGTGTCCTTATATATAAATAATAGAACTATAATAGTTCTCACTTCCTTTGGCGAAGAAAAGTTTATAGATGGAACTATAGTAGTTCCCACTTCCTTTGGCGTAGAAAAGTTTATATATAAAAATCCATAATAGCGTATCCTAAATAAGGTGGGATAGGGCGTTAACCTTATTAGGGTTGGTACTCCAGTACCTAGCAGTTTATGGTGGTAGAGATGGATATAGTCCAGCACCCGTATAGTGCTTCCATCTCTTGTGAAATATAAATATAAAAAGGTAGGTCCGTGCCTCCCTATAAATAATTATCACAGGAGGATGATCCATATAATAGTTTATAGGTCACAATAGTAGATAGTGACCACAGGATCAGGAGCCCTGGACAGTAGTAGAGAACCGACGGTTGTGGCTTAGGTGTAAACCACGGTTGAAGACATCAGGCTGCTTCCAGTGTGGTGGCAGTAGAGACTAGGTTAAGTCACGAGTACCGGTTGTCCAGGGGCGTGTAGCTGCGTCGAGGGTTTAGTTTTACCTCCGAGGGGCGGAACAGTGCACCCCAGAGGGCCTGACAGGGGACCATCCTTAGGTGTCCATAGGGACACCACCGGATGGCTTTTCCTCCCCATCAGGACTTCCTCCAGGAGGGGCCTCCGTGGCGCAAACCACAGTAGCCTCCACCTGGAGAGGAAGGGCTCCACCTGTAGCATCCGAGTGGGTACTCGGCGCCATAGTAGGCTCCCCGCCGCTGACCACCCGGGTAGAGTGTGCCATGAACGAGAATGGCATCTCATACCTGGGTGGGTGTACTGACAGTACTGGGGTCACAGGAGGAGCAGGCCTTGCGGCAAGCCCCAACCTAGACTGGAGATCTGGAAAACCAGTTCTCTCCCACTCCGTCAGTTTTAGCCCGAATTGTCGGAAGAACTTGGCGTCACAAGTTGTCAACCTTGATTCAAGCTGCTAGATCGTAGCCCTCCAGAGGGCATGATCTTGCTCCAGATTTGCCTCACGCTCGGCAAGGATTCTGGTTCTTTCAGCGACCCAAGCTTTTCCCTCCCGGATAGCCTGTTCTCTGAGCAGCTTGTACTGCTCAAAGTAGGACTTCTCCAAGAAAGAAACCTGAAACTGGAGTAGCTTACTTGCGTTTTCAGCCATTTTCGCTCTGTAGCACTCAAATCCGGGGACTAGAGTGTCAGAGAATCCAGCGTCATAGGCAGGTCTGTCTCCGGGCAACACAGGTAACCCTGCTAGCCCATCGTCAACAGCCCTGTGCTCAGGTTCTGGAGTCACCTCGTCATCCCTTACGGGGTCAGAGGTTGCTCCGTGCTGTGGTGGAGCAGTCGGCTGGGCTGACTCCCCATCCGGCTGTTGTACCTCTACCTGGTCAGCGTCACTGACAGGTGAGACACCCTCCTGTGCAGCCAAAGCTTTCTTTTGCTTCTGGCTCCACTTGTACTGTCTGACATAGTCAGCAGCAACCTGACCCGCCTGCTCGTCACCCAATGAGTTCTGAACAATAGCCAGTGCATCACCCAGTTTCTGTCTCTCCTGCCGGGGCAGTTGGTCAGCAACAGGGGGCAATGCAACCAAAGACACCGTGACGGTACCGACGGTTTGGCTACTGTCGACCTCGGATGTTACCGTGGCTGTGGCGGCCCATTTCTCTGCAGGTTCACTGCGGGAACGGTCACGCCCACCTTTGGTATCATCCGTGGATGACTGGCGGCCCCTTTTCAGATCTTTCTTCTTAGGAGGGGTATCCTTTCGCACAGTGGGCATCGGAATTTCTGTATCTGGCCCGAGATCGGTTTGTTCGCACTTGGCGCCCTTACACAATCTCTCCCAGTCAGCTTCCGTGAGGTAATTCCACTGTTTAAGTCTGTTGGTACGCCACTTATAGTGTAGATTACCTACACGTTTGTGGCACCCCCAGACCTTCAGTGCTGCCTCAACTCCACGACTAATAGTGCGCTTGTGAACGCCTTTATTGTCGCAAAGATGCCTTACCAAATCTGCCCTCCGTTGGCAACGGAATAGCTCGCCGTCACTGTACTCGGGGCAGGAGGTCGACGAGGTAAAAACAGGCATACATACATGAACATACAAGTTAACATGTACATAACAGTTTATATCAACAGTATTGTCTTTGGTATCAAACCACAGTCCCGTAGGCACATGATATAAAACTGTCCAACTGATAGTCCTAGACTAGTATCAGTTAATAGAAAAGGCACCAATAACCACCTTGGAAACCCAACACATCACCTACTACATTCAGCAATGGTGTGAATCCGTGTGGAGTTAGTGTCCTTATATATAAATAATAGAACTATAATAGTTCTCACTTCCTTTGGCGAAGAAAAGTTTATAGATGGAACTATAGTAGTTCCCACTTCCTTTGGTGTAGAAAAGTTTATATATAAAAATCCATAATAGCGTATCCTAAATAAGGTGGGATAGGGCGTTAACCTTATTAGGGTTGGTACTCCAGTACCTAGCAGTTTATGGTGGTAGAGATGGATATAGTCCAGCACCCGTATAGTGCTTCCATCTCTTGTGAAATATAAATATAAAAAGGTAGGTCCGTGCCTCCCTATAAATAATTATCACAGGAGGATGATCCATATAATAGTTTATAGGTCACAATAGTAGATAGTGACCACAGGATCAGGAGCCCTGGACAGTAGTAGAGAACCGACGGTTGTGGCTTAGGTGTAAACCACGGTTGAAGACATCAGGCTGCTTCCAGTGTGGTGGCAGTAGAGACTAGGTTAAGTCACGAGTACCGGTTGTCCAGGGGCGTGTAGCTGCGTCGAGGGTTTAGTTTTACCTCCGAGGGGCGGAACAGTGCACCCCAGAGGGCCTGACAGGGGACCATCCTTAGGTGTCCATAGGGACACCACCGGATGGCTTTTCCTCCCCATCAGGACTTCCTCCAGGAGGGGCCTCCGTGGCGCAAACCACAGTAGCCTCCACCTGGAGAGGAAGGGCTCCACCTGTAGCATCCGAGTGGGTACTCGGCGCCATAGTAGGCTCCCCGCCGCTGACCACCCGGGTAGAGTGTGCCATGAACGAGAATGGCATCTCATACCTGGGTGGGTGTACTGACAGTACTGGGGTCACAGGAGGAGCAGGCCTTGCGGCAAGCCCCAACCTAGACTGGAGATCTGGAAAACCAGTTCTCTCCCACTCCGTCAGTTTTAGCCCGAATTGTCGGAAGAACTTGGCGTCACAAGTTGTCAACCTTGATTCAAGCTGCTAGATCGTAGCCCTCCAGAGGGCATGATCTTGCTCCAGATTTGCCTCACGCTCGGCAAGGATTCTGGTTCTTTCAGCGACCCAAGCTTTTCCCTCCCGGATAGCCTGTTCTCTGAGCAGCTTGTACTGCTCAAAGTAGGACTTCTCCAAGAAAGAAACCTGAAACTGGAGTAGCTTACTTGCGTTTTCAGCCATTTTCGCTCTGTAGCACTCAAATCCGGGGACTAGAGTGTCAGAGAATCCAGCGTCATAGGCAGGTCTGTCTCCGGGCAACACAGGTAACCCTGCTAGCCCATCGTCAACAGCCCTGTGCTCAGGTTCTGGAGTCACCTCGTCATCCCTTACGGGGTCAGAGGTTGCTCCGTGCTGTGGTGGAGCAGTCGGCTGGGCTGACTCCCCATCCGGCTGTTGTACCTCTACCTGGTCAGCGTCACTGACAGGTGAGACACCCTCCTGTGCAGCCAAAGCTTTCTTTTGCTTCTGGCTCCACTTGTACTGTCTGACATAGTCAGCAGCAACCTGACCCGCCTGCTCGTCACCCAATGAGTTCTGAACAATAGCCAGTGCATCACCCAGTTTCTGTCTCTCCTGCCGGGGCAGTTGGTCAGCAACAGGGGGCAATGCAACCAAAGACACCGTGACGGTACCGACGGTTTGGCTACTGTCGACCTCGGATGTTACCGTGGCTGTGGCGGCCCATTTCTCTACAGGTTCACTGCGGGAACGGTCACGCCCACCTTTGGTATCATCCGTGGATGACTGGCGGCCCCTTTTCAGATCTTTCTTCTTAGGAGGGGTATCCTTTCGCACAGTGGGCATCGGAATTTCTGTATCTGGCCCGAGATCGGTTTGTTCGCACTTGGCGCCCTTACACAATCTCTCCCAGTCAGCTTCCGTGAGGTAATTCCACTGTTTAAGTCTGTTGGTACGCCACTTATAGTGTAGATTACCTACACGTTTGTGGCACCCCCAGACCTTCAGTGCTGCCTCAACTCCACGACTAATAGTGCGCTTGTGAACGCCTTTATTGTCGCAAAGATGCCTTACCAAATCTGCCCTCCGTTGGCAACGGAATAGCTCGCCGTCACTGTACTCGGGGCAGGAGGTCGACGAACTCCCACTCACACAGTACAAGTAGGGACGCACATTCATGTGCTTCTCTACGAGATGACGGGCAAACTTGAGCAAGTCTGGCCACCGTTTTGCTGCTGTAGCAGTCCCTTTCAGGCGCTGACAGCGAACATACGGACAGGGATCCCCTGGCACGTAGTTCCTCCAAGCATATCTCAGCTTGGAGCGGCATGATTTGTTGATGTTCGGTTTATTCCCTTCCAACACTGCTCTGATGTACACTAGGTACCAGTCAATGGGGTGGGAGTCACCGGACAACCAGTCTTCGTCATCCGAACCTTCTGTCGTGTGAGGCGGCGGAAGAGCCATTTTGCCATTTTCCCTGGCCCTGCTCTCTGCGACAGACCATCCTTCGGCTTCCGCCTTGGACACTCTATCAGCAATAGCTTTGAGCCTATCTGCCTCAGTAGGTGCGACCTCTTCGGTAGCAGGAGTTTCAGGGGAAGATACAATCCTCCTCTTAGGCTTCCGCTTCCGTTTGGTCTTGACACGAACCGTGGACCCGTCTGATGAATCACCATCAGGCGTAGGTGAACCTCACGGTTCACTCACCCGAGCCTTTAGTAGGACAGCAAGTAAACAATAGTGTAGGTACTGCCGGGCAGACCTAGGCACCACTGATCAACATGTTACCCTACGGGCAAACGTGCTGATCTGAAGAAGCCTGGCTGCGTGTGGGGCTTATATACCCCACCCATCCCCCGTAACCCCGCCCCTTGACCGGCTTCTCAGCCAATCAGGGGTCGCGTCTCCAAGACACGCCGAGGTGACCCAATTTCTCACGGCTCATTTGGCGGGAGAAATCGATCAGGTGACGCGGGCAGCGCCCTTCCCACGCCTGGCATATCCGACGGTGGGAACACTCACTTGTTGTTTACATTTTCGTGGCCGAGCCACAGGAGAACCCGGGAATGATGTACGGGCGTTAGAGGACATACACAGCAGCGTGTTACTAAGCAATATGTGGTCAAAACTAATCCCATACTTAGAATTAATCGGCAAAGCCAGCCACCCGCCCTGAAAACGTGCTTTTCTTCCTCCAACGGATAACCACACCGGATAACCCTTCTCTTCTCGTTGTGTTTTGGTGATCGTGTACCGGGCCAATGACCACCGGCCCAGTACGGAACTGTCCATGGAAATTTAATGAAGCCAGCAGCTAAATGTCGTCAACAAGGTAAGAAAAAAATGTTTACACAATTTTATCTCGCTCTCTGACACGTGTACTCCTCCGTAGACCTTGTACCGGTATGTCCAGCAATGATGAAACCGGAGGTATCACTTTGCTTTGTTTACCGGTGTCCACGGTTAGTCCTTTACGCACAGCTGACCCTTTTTTACGAGGCCTACCGCGCTTGGGCTTGGTAACACACGACTGCGGTTCAATCGGTAATTTCCTAGGACGACCCCTTCTCCGTGCTACCGTCGGTACCGACGGTATGATCGTTGGTCCTGCCTTCGGTATCTTCGGTAGCTTAGGGTCGGTTGGTGCTGGTACTCGACCAGCACCGAGGGAATCTTCACCGTCATCTATATATGGAACTCCATACCAAGGTCGGAGTCTAGCCACATGTGATTTAGTGAGAGTCCCTTTTTGCAAACGTATTACTACAGTAGTTTTACTCACCACCATAGTAACCGTATGCGGACCATCCCAGGAGTACAGGGTCTTGACTTTGGAATTAGGTGTGCTAAATCTTGCGACCTTATCCCCCACCTTGAATTGGCGGAGTTTAAGGCCCGTGTCATAGCCCACCTTCTGCAAACTAGCAGATTTTTCCAAGTTGTCCCTCACTACTCCATAGGACTCGCGTAATGATTGTCGGAGTGACTCAACAAACATTACTGTGCAGGGTTGCTCGAGCTGGTGTCCCTGCAAGCCATAGACCATGTCGCTAGGCATGACTATGTCGTCACCCATTACGAGCATATTAGGCGTACAGCCCGTAGACGTATGTTCGGTAGCATTGTAAGCATGGGAGATATAGCGAGCGTGCTCATCCCAATCATCCCGGTGCTCATTAACCATTGTCGTGAGACATTGGATCAACGTCCGATTGAAACGTTCCACCATACCGTCCGATTGTGGTCGATAGGGGTTCGTATGCGTCTTGCAGATGTGTATTTTACTACACAGTTCTGCCCACAGTCGAGATTCAAACTCGCGACCCTGGTCGGAGTGAAGCATTAAAGGACCTCCCCACGTGAGGATCCAATTCTCGAAAAGTGCTTCTGCGCAGGTAACAGCTGTATGATTTACCAACGGATATACTTGGACATACTTGGTATAGTAGTCCTGTACCACCATCATACAGGTATTCCCACCGGGGGTCGTGTTGAAACCACTAATGATATCAACAGCGATCCGGGCAAACCGAACACCGAATAGCTCTTGACTTAGAGGTAGCTTACCGATACCAGGTCCAGGCTTTGATAAACCGCATTGGGGACATTGCTTCACCCAACGCCGTATGTCCAAAGTCATACCAGGCCAGTAATATCTACTCTTAATCTTTGCCTCAGTTCGTTGTCTGCCAAAGTGTGCTGAAGTTCTGTGGCCATGACAGTAATTGAGCAACTGTAGTCTGAGTGACAAAGGCACTACAGACTGAGCTGTTCTCTTCCTGCCAGGTTGCACCCTCCAGCGGCACAATACACTGTTCCGTATAAAAAGATTATCCCACTGAGCTAACTTCTTTACATTCCAGCGAAAGTGCGGGGCGAACAGGCTTGGACAGGCCCAACAACTTCAAGGAGTACACCCTCGAAATAGCCGGATCTGCAAGCTGCTCATCCTTCAAGTGATTTAACGTCCAGTTAGGAACTTTCGCACCCACAGACGCAATCACTGCATTGTGAGACCCACAGTCTCGGCAGTCTACACGGTGACAGTTCCGGATAGGATAGCGGGACAAGCTGTCCGCATTCACATGATCTACTCCACTCCTGTGTATGATATGCTCATTCGTCATGCCAAACTCAGAGAGGTGGTTCAACCATCTACCCATCATCCCCTCAGCGTCCTTGAAGTTAAGGAGCCACTGCAGAGATGAATGATCCGTCCGTACAAGATAATTCCCACCATATAGGAAATGTCTGTACTTTTTTGTGTAAACCACCACTGCCAAGAGTTCACGCTTGGTTGTGCAGTAGTTACGTTGTGTTTTGCTTAGACTGTTGGACGAAAATGCCAGCGGCACTTCTCGCCCATCCTGGATCTGCGACAAGGCAGCACCAATACTTGTATTAGAAGCATCAGTGTCCAAGATGAACTTACCAACAGGTGCAGGGTAGTGCAAAACAGGTGTTTCTAAGAAGAGTCTCTTTAACTCACTGAAAGACTGTTCTGCGGTTGGAGACCAGACTATTTTAGCCTTAGCCTTCTTCTCTCCAATCATCAGCTCTTGTAAGGGAGCTGCGACTCTCGATAATCCAGGTATAAAATCTCTGTAGTATGAACAAAACCTGATGAAAGAGCGTATCTCCTTCGTGTCCATCGGACGAGGCCAGTTCTGTACCACTTCGATCTTATGAGGATCAGCCATGATGCCATGTTCAGAAACAATTCTACCTAGGTATTCAACTGATTTCCTAAAAAGCTTGCACTTTGAAGGTTTCAATTTCAGACCATATGATAAGATGCGTTTCAGCACAGCTTGGAGGTTCTGTAGAGTTTCCTCCACAGAACCACCGAAGACGATGATGTCGTCCAAGTATACTAGGCACTTTTTCCAAAGTAAACCCCGTAACATGGTTTCCATCATTGCCTCAAAGGTTGCCGGGGCATTGCATAGCCCAAATGGCATGACGTTGAACTCAAATAGTCCCATATGGGTAGAAAATGCGTTTTTTTCTCGGTCCCGGGGGTCCATGCCGATCTGCCAATAACCAGATTGTAAATCTAGTGTACAGAACCATTTCGCCCCACCCAGAGATTCCACACATTCATCTATCCGAGGTGGAGGATATGCATTCTTCCTAGTGAGTCCGTTCAACTTCCTATAGTCGATGCAAAATCGACAGGAACCATCCTTCTTGGTGACCATCACCACAGGACTTGACCATGGACTCTCGCTAGGTTGAATCACATCTTCATCCAACATCTTTTCTACCTCAGCCTCCATAGCACTTTTTTTAGCCATGGGTAACCGACGGTAGGGGATTCTACTGGGAAGCGCGTCCCCAGTGTCAACCCGGTGTTGTACCGTATTGGTACGCCCTAGAGGATCTCCTGGTTGCGCAAAGGCGTCAGATAACTCCGACAGCTCATGTGCCACCATTTCGCTCTCTAGGGTTGTGAGGTGTGACTCACACAACAGGGACCTTAGATGTTTCGGTAGGTTGGATTTAGCTAGAGCCTCTTCGTGGAAAGAGTCTCCCGCCACCACACCTACTTCCACAAAGTCCGTAGTTAGTGAGTCTACCCCATATGCTCGCGTAGTGATACCAATAGGCGTCCCTTTTCGTAGAGTGATTTCTCTACTACTCGAGTTACAAATCGGTATCACCCCCCAACGAGCGTTGGCCAGGTAAGTATGATAGCCAGCAAGACCTAACTCAGAGAGCTTTAGATCTTCTGGTTCAAACATTCCCGGCCGTTTGGCCTGCACTCCCACGCAGCTGACTAGGACATCTGATACATGTCCTGCTGCCAACTTTGTGTCTTGTGCCACTGACGCCACAGAAGAACCATTCCTTAAAACGCACTGTACAGATTGTTTATAAGGATGTTTAATCTGAAGTCGGCCTGTTGCGGTGTTCATTGTTACCCCGTAAAGAGCAGCAAAGTCCATCCCCAGTATGCCATCATCAGTGATTTCGGTGATGGTTGGACATATCCAGTATGTCTTGCCATCGACCAACATAGGTTTTACAGTTCTGCCATAAGTCTGCATACTATCTCCCGTAGCAGTCTGAGCCTTTACTCCCAGTAGCGGAGCTTCGGGCTGGTTGCAAAGACGGGCCATGAATTTACGATCGACCAAGGTGTGTGATGCACCCGTGTCGACCAAAAATTCACCACGCGTCCCGGAAATAACCAGACTCAGGTACCAACGCTGTCCCCGTAAAGGGACACACTCAGAGGTCAGCATCGGGCTTCCCCCTCCATCCATAGCAACCCCTTTTGTCAGGAGGTAATCCCAACATGGGTCGCTCGGGGAGTCTTGAATCACACTGCTCTGGGCAATTGATTCTAACCAAGACTCCTCTAAGCCAGCGACTACAGAATCCTCAGGACTCCGTTCGTCTTTGCCAGCCCCGCCTTGCCAGACGCTTACAGGTTGTACAGACCCTTCTGCCTCTGCGCGGCCTTGGTTCATGGAAGAGTTAATACCGTCTACTAATCCCTTACAGGCATGGCTAACTGTGGGGGCGCCATCCTTGCCAAGAGGATTGGCCCCATTCAGTTTTCCGTCTCCTTTTCGGTTTTAGCAGCGACGGGTGCAGGGGCTTTGCACTCGCTAGCCCAATGACCCATCTTCTGACAGCGTCTACATGGCTGAGGTTTCGTGTCCTTTTTCTTCTTCCTTCTCTTTCCAGATCGTGAATTAGAAGTGGACGCAGAGCTCTTTTCCAAGTGCTTCCGCAACAAACCCTCAATCATCTTTTCCATGTCCCTGTCAGGCATTACTGCCGCCACCTCCTCAGAGGCGGGCTGTTTCTTCTTCGATGGTTTCGTGGCGGCCTCTACCACCTGAGCTCCTTTCGGGGCTACAGATGGAGTTGCCGACACTCCTCCACTAGGAAAAACAGCCTGTTTGGTGTCATACACATCTGCATGGTCAAAAAGGTCAGCCAGAGACAAGTCCGGCTGCCATTTTTCCCGCAGATATGCCTGGAGATTGGTGTCCCTGACTCCATTGACAAACCTGGAGGTTAACTCCTGGATGACAGTGGGGGTGTCAGGTCTACATCCCTGATAACACTCGGATATCAGTTCCTGTAGAGCAAATCCGTAGGATCTCAGATGCTCGTCCTTGCGTTGGACACGTTTGAGCAATTGAGTCCTTCGGTCATGCTCACCAATCTTCCCAATCGCCCATTCAGCCGTTTCTTCAAGTGAGCTCAATGTCTTGATCTTCACTCTCTCGAATGCCAAAAGGGCTGGTTCACCCGGCCCGTTGCAGAGTGCCTGCTTCAGAGCAACCAGCGCTTGCTGATTGTTCCAGCGATTGCTCTCTACAATAGCCTTGAACCGAACTTTGTACTTTCTCCAGGGTGGCGACCCTGTGAAAGGCGGAATATCGATGGCCTTTTGACGGGCTGCATCTGGATGTTTGATCTCCCCAAAGTTGAAAGGAGCATACCGTTCATCCAGTTCATCGATGTCCCGCGGGACGATGTCTGTCCCCAGCTTCTCAATCGCCGGGTTCCGGTCGTACTTAGCCCGCTGGACAGGAGTTAAGCCCTGTCTAGCTCTGGGCTTCGGTACTGGAACCGAGACCAAGGTCTGCTGTTGGTTCAACATCGTTGAACCAGTAGATGGGTGGGTGTACCCTGGAGGTGTTGCCGTGCCTCCAAAGGCGCCACCACAGACCAGAGTCTGTAGATAACTAGCCCCCATCTGAGGTGTCATACCTGCTACCGTGGTGTGTACTAGCGGCGGGACACCTGAAGGTGTCACTGTCGTGTACACATTGGGTACGGGTATGACTGGAGGTACCACCGTGGTAGGTGGTGGTACCTGCACTGACTTCGTTTTCAGGTCCTGATTGACTTCCCTTAAGCTTGCGAGGTCTTGCCTGGCTAAGTGGAGCTGCGCGCTCAAATCCTTTCCCAAGGTATTTAAGCTTGCAACCTCACATTCGCCAGACACCCTCTGGTGCAAAAGTTTGTCAACCTCCACCTTATGTGAAGCCATCTCGTTTTGGAGTTCCAGCAGGAACCTTTTCTTCTCATCAACCTCCTTTAGGAATAACTTCCTAGTTTGGTTGATGGAAGCAAGTTCCTTCCGGGCTTCCGCGAGCTCATGCAATTCAGTTTTCCTGGTGGTGATACGCATGTCAGCCAGTAGGTCCCCATCCAGCGGTAAACTGGATGGCTCATCTACTGCTGGCAGGTTCACTTTACCAGGAGCTTTTGCTGCCACATCAGTCTTCTTTGATAACCCTCCACTCCCCATACCGCCGGGTGTAGGAGTGGCACCATCAGTGAAGACCGAAGTGTCTGGATCCAATGAAGGATCCGCTACCGTCGGTGTGGAACCGACGGGAGCAGGGCCGAGAGTTTTAGCCTCTCTACCCGGTATTTTCTGACCCTCAGGACAGAAAAGATTCGTGGAAAGAGAGTCCAACGATCTCCTGGGGCTGATGTCAAAGGGTACTGGGACCGGGGATTGCTCTCCATCCTCACCTCCGGCAAAAGCCTCCACAATAGGATCACCTATTGCTTCTTGGGAGAGGTCGTCACCGGGCACCTCCAAGGCTGCCCGGCTCTCCCCCCTATTTGTTTTGCCTGTGAAGAAGCGTACATTTTGTACGGCTTCCTCACGTTCCTCAGCAGGGGTTTTAGTCCTGCCGCTGAACGACAAAATCATATAGGTAGTCCATATACTGTAAGTCTATTTAATACCTTATCAAGTTCGGTTCGATCAAGTGGTCACGGCACCAATGTAGTTGGTCTCTTACTACGTATGTAACACTTAAGTACAAAAACCAGACAAGGTAAATTAGACTGTAATATACGGCGACTTTATTATAGGAAACTCTTGGTGTATTATAGTACCAGGTATAACCATCAGCTATACAAGAACAGTAACAGATATATAATACAGTAGGCAACCCTATAGCATAGAGTTAAGCCCTTGAGCACAGGGTGGTCATGTCACGACAGTCCCAAACCTGACTGACTTCCAATGGGGAAGTAGCCGTCTTATATACAGCGCTGCGTAGCCACGTGACCGTACTAGCAGCGCCACCTGTTAGGTTTAGTTATGTAAAATGGTTATGTAACAACTACCGACGGTAACCGAAGTTGGTACCGGTACACTACCGTATATATAACCGAACTAGAGGAGTCGGTGTATGTAACGAACCGACGACACTAGTTATATGAATAAAACAGTTATTGAACACAATAGAACCGTGTTACATCTTATAACATACAATAGATATACAACGATAACAGTTAGACTTATAGTCAACCCGTTACAATACCACAAGTATAAACAATAAAGTCCTCATAATTAGGGTTTGAAGAGTCCTCTAACAAAACTGCACCCCCTGTCTTTAATTAAATGTGCCTACTTGACAAGACCTTATGAGTTCTATTCATGTCAGTCAGGGTCCTGGTTTGTGGGGTCTTGAATTAGCCCTCAGCCTTGGCTATGGGATCTTGTCCTACAGAGGATAAAGTACCAGGGTCCTCAGTGCTATATTGATAGATACTATCTAACCACATTGAGTAAGGAGACAGAAGAGTATGTTTATTTTAAAGAACACATGACCAGGGCTGCAAACTTTGATGTAAATATTCACACATCTGTGACAACTGGAGGAAGACAGACATAGTCTAGGCTGTTGTAACAGACATCACACCGACTTGAACTGAGAAAAATCCTCTCAGATGACCAGTTCAATACCATTAATTCCAAAGTTAAACCAAGGTTTTGTACATAGCCACATCTAGAATACTTTGAAAAAGTGAAAACAGATCAATCTAGTGTCTCCTGTAGCATTTTGAAAATTTTACTTACACTTTTTTTTTCAGAATCATGAAGTTAACTGAAAAAATAAAACAATTCTTTTCGAAATGCCATTTGACTTACTTTTAAAGGGGATCAAACTAAAATGGCTTCTTACTAAAAGCTGGAAACCCTTGATACAGTGCAGTGGGCCAGTCTTCCAATCTCAGTGCATGAAGAGGTCCTCCCTATGGGAAGAAGGCCTGGCTGCTCATATTCATGTCAGTTGTGATCCTGGGTTGTGGGATATTAAATCAGTTACCAACCTGGCATATGAGATCCTAAGGTTATCTAAGAACTATACAGATAAATTACAACAAATGAAAGAACTGCAATATTATGTTTCATGGTGTAATCAAGTAGGGGGACCCAATTGCATTTGGTCAGTAAAAGGGATCTACCCACAGGTATTTCTGAATGAATGAGTCTACACTGTCTGGGAATCTAGATTTTTACTATGAGGAATATGTTCATGTCTACTTGAATACTTGGGCAGAGAAATCACCTTCTGTGCAACAAATGCATTTGCCTGTAAAATGACACATCAAATGTACCACAAGTATAAACAATAAAGTACTCATGATTAGGGTTTGAAGAGTCCTCTATTAAAATTGCACCCCCTGTCTTTAATTAAATGTGCCTACTTGACAAGACCTTATGAGTTCTATTCATGTCAGTCAGGGTCCTGGTTTGTGGGGTCTTGAATTAGCCCTCAGCCTTGGCTATGGGATCTTGTCCTACAGAGGATAAAGTACCAGGGTCCTCAGTGCTATATTGATAGATACTATCTAACCACATTGAGTAAGGAGACAGAAGAGTGTGACTATTTTAAAGAACACATGACCAGGGCTGCAAACTTTGATGTAAATATTCACACATCTTTGACAACTGGAGGAAGACAGACATAGTCTAAGCTGTTGTAACAGACATTACACCGACTTGAACTGAGAAAAATCCTCTCAGATGACCAGTTCAATACCATTAATTCCAAAGTTAAACCAACGTTTTGTACATAGCCACATCTAGAATCCTTTGAAAAAGTGAAAACAGATCAATCTGGTGTCTCCTGTAGCATTTTGAAAATTTTACTTACAACTTTTTTTTCAGAATCATGAAGGTAACTGAAAAAATAAAACAATTCTTTTCGAAATGACATTTGACTGACATTTAAAGGGGATCAAACTAAAATGGCTTCTAACTAAAGGCTGGAAACCCTTGATACAATGCAGTGGGCCAGTCTTCCAATCTCAGTGCATGAAGAGGTCCTCCCTATGGGAAGAAGGCCTGGCTGCTCATATTCATGTCAGTTGTGATCCTGGGTTGTGGGATATTAAATCAGTTACCACCCTGGCATATGGGATTCTTAGGTTTCCTAAGAGCTATACAGATAAATTACAACAAATGAAAAGAACTGCAATATTATATTTCATAGTGTAATCAGGTAAGGGGCGCCAATTGCATTTGATCAGTAAAAGGGATCTAACCAAAGGTATTTCTGAACAGCTGATGAATGAGTCTACACTGTCTGGAAATCTACCTTTTCACTATGAGGAATATGTTCATGTCTACTTGAATACTTGGGCAGAGAAATCACCTCCTGCGTAACAAATGCATTTGCCTGTGAAATGACACATCAAATGTACCACAAGTTTAAACAATAAAGTCCTCATAATTAGGGTTTGAAGAGTCCTCTAACAAAACTGCACCCCCTGTCTTTAATTAAATGTGCCTACTTGACAAGACCTTATGAGTTCTATTCATGTCAGTCAGGGTCCTGGTTTGTGGGGTCTTGAATTAGCCCTCAGCCTTGGCTATGGGATCTTGTCCTACAAAGGATAAAGTACCAGGGTCCTCAGTGCTATGTTGATAGATACTAACTAACCACATTGAGTAAGGAGACAGAAGAGTGTGTCCATTTTAGAGAACACATGATCAGGGCTTCAAACTTTGATGTAAATGTTCACACATATTTGACTGCTTACCACAGGACGTCATCTAACATGACATGGTACCATCTATATCATCTGACATGATGTGGTGCCATCTGACCTCATCTTATATGATATGGTACCATCTATGTCATCTGACATGATGTGGCACTACCTACCATAACACATTTCTTAACATGACAATTATGTATTACATTACGTGACACTGCCATAGGGACAAATTTTACCAGATCATGTGATGTGAGGGCACATGAAACAGATGGTCCCATATCATGTAACATCATATCATGTCATGTACTAGATTGTCTGACACAGGGGTAGAGTGTTCCAGACCATGTGACATAGGGTTACATGGTTCTAGACCATGCAACATTAAAAAAGTTGTAAAAACAGGTCAGAAAGCCCGTTGTCCCCACTAATCCTTGCCATGCCCCTCATAGGGGCTCATAATGACATTAGGGCACATGTTAGGAGATCATGTGACACAGGGGCACATACATGTAGTACCAGATCATGTGACATGAGGGCACATGTCACTAGGCGTACATGGTACCAGACCACACAAGAATGACATGAGAAAAGACTAGGTAGGGGTAGTCAGATCTTTGAGTGCGTTTCCATGTCACTTTACAGGTGAGACAGTGTGTCACTGAGTCATTTTTTATGTGTATTGAATGTCCATGGAGCTTATTAAAATGTCCATGTCACACATGTCAATTTTCAAGGCCAGCGTTGCTGTGTCGCATGTAAATTTTCACCCATGTGGAGGCATGAACATGGTACTAGGTCATGTCACAACTCGGCACATGGTAGATCATGCGACATGGGGACACATGTTACAAGGAATACATGGTACTATAGTCTACAGTGACAGAATTGTACATGTACAGCAAAATTTGCTGTATTATTTTTTACAGCTAAAGAACGATTTAGTTACAGCACATTTTGCTGTTCATGAACAACAGCTTTTTTATGCCGAAGTGGTGGCGTAGCCACCTGCGGCACCACCAGAACAAGGTATATGATGTTTGCACTTTGCCAGAAGTCAGAACGGGCGCCGCCATCTTGGATTGTGCCGCAATCTTGGATTAAGGTGTCACAACACAAATTTATGCTATGTGATAACAATAGTATAAATCAACGTTTGATAGTTCCTGAGGTTGATTATAATCATACCTGTCCCCCCTAATATGGACCCAAGAAATTCAATGGTTCTATTGGTTTGTTGCATATACAGCTGGTTGCCTAGCAACGGCTATTCTAATTGTTTATCTGCCTAGCAACACACATTTCCATGGTCCTGAAGTTGATAATAATCATACCTACCCCCCCCCCCTAATATGGATGCAAGGAATTCAATGACTATCGGTTTGTTGCTTATACAGCCGGTTGCCTAGCAACGGCTATTCTAATTGTATATCTGCCTAGCAACACACATTTCCATGGTCCTAAGGTTGATTATAATCATACCTACCCCCCCTAATATGGACCCAAGGAATTCAATGGTTCTATTGGTTTGTTGCATATACAGCTGGTTGCCTAGCAACGGCCATTCTAATTGTTTATCTGCCTAGCAACACACATTTCCATGGTCCTAAGGTTGATTAAAATCATACCTACCCCCCCTAATATGAACCAAGAAATTCAATGGTTCTATCCGTTTGTTGCTAATCCAGCTGGTTGCCTAGCAACGGCTATTCTAATTGTTTATCTGCCTAGCAACACACATTTCCATGGTCCTAAGGTTGATTATTATCATACCTACCCCCCCCCCCCTAATATGGACCCAAGAAATTCAATGGTTCTATTAGTTTGTTGCTAATCCAACTGGTTGCCTAGCAACATCTATTGTAATTGTTCATCTGCCTAGCAACACACATTTCCTTACCCCCTAACATGAACCCAAGGAATTCATAGGAAATGCCATATTTGAATTAATATCATCCTCTCTTCTGATAACCCCTTCCCGGCCCTGCTTTTTTGGTGTCTTGAATGGGTTCCCTTCAAACATACCAACCATGTAGACATTATGTTTTCTTCGAATGCAAGAATTGCGGTTGTTGCCGCGTATAAAAATGCCTGAGGCATTTTTTTACGCGGCAACAACCGCAATTCTTGTTACAGTGTATTATCATGGCTATAAAATGATATTTCTGCAATAGAAAGAAAATTTGTGCAAAGTTATAATGATTTAATCAACAAAACCTGAGAATAAGGTATAATGTTACTCTTATGACTACAATGGTGGTGTGGTGCATCATCATACATTTAGCATTATGATGATGTTGCCCCCCTCCCCTCCAATACCTACCCACTGGCAGGAGGACAGCTTGACAGATGTTTTCTTTCACCGACCTGCCCACTCTTAGAGTCAATGAGATATCATGATGGTTATAAGAGGAAACTGAAGACAATTGTATGTATATATAATATATAATATACACATACGCATGAGGAAGACATGATCACCTCTGAACACATCCATACATACACCTATACATGATATTGCTGTTGGTAAAGAGACATATGTAGTAAACATTGCCCAGTGATATGTTTTATAGTCAAGCAATGGGATATTGGCACATGTTTTCTCTTCCTGGAGTGTGGGATCTTGATAGATGGTTTCTGTCCCTGGATTATGGGACCCTGACATTCAAACACCACTTCTCCATAGCCAGCTTGACCTTTGTGGCCAGCCATGCATGTCAAAATCTGCTGTGTATATATATATAGATTAGCTTCCCTCTGTGATGGGTAGAGACACCTAGGTGCAGACCATAGAACCAATATAGCCATATTATATACAAAAAACCTTGTGGGGTCTTCATAAAAAAATGAATTTTACCCACAAATCTATGTTTATCAGAATACATAGGGTCATTTAAACCCATGAACCTTGTGGGATCCTCAGCAGGATCCCACAAGGCGATCCATGACCCCACAACGTGAGTCTGAGGACTGTGAAAGATCCCACAACCCAGGGTCCATAAATGTATATATACATATATATATATATATATATATATATATATATATATATATATATATATATATATACATATATATATATATATATATATATATATATATATATAAATGCAAAAATGCATGGGTACAGTGCTGCTATATACATGTATATTTACAATTATGTGAATGGGGAAGCACTTGATGGTTATGACATAACATTATGTATTTAACACTCACATGAATGTAATTTTTCAAGTCAACCATGTTCATTACCATCCCAGTATACGGGTCCACCTGAATAAAAAATAGACATGTCTGAATTTAAAATATGTGTTTGATTGAATAGAATATTTCTCAGCAAAGCAATATAATGTGTATATAAAACTACACTGTAAGAAGTAAGTACTGTACACCTACAGCAAAAGTTGCTGGCAACTTTTGTTCCAGTAGGTGTACAGCAACTGACTTGCTGTAAATTTACTGCAACTTCTACTGTAAATTTACAGCAACTTCTACTGTACATCTACAGCAAAAGTTGCTGGCAACTTTTGTTCCAGTATATTTTGCTGTACATGTACAGCAACTGGGTGCTGCAAAGTTTCAGCAACTTCTACTGTAGGTTTCATATTGTTGTTCTCATCAATTTATATCAATTAATACACATGCATGGAGAGTACTTTCCTGCATAATAGTTCAATCTCAGCTAGGATAATACACACTACACAATGTAATGGTTTAATCCTGCTTCAATACAGCTGAACCGTATGTGATACCAGCTTTTCCCCAGTCCGGGCACTTAAGCATTTAACTTTTCCCACCAATGTGGTGTCTATTCTTAACTTTTGCTGTTTTTTTGTATTATTCAACACAATTATGCAAATATTAATACACTTTATGATAACTGCATTCAGTCTCTCTCATCCATTCTTATTCTACGATGTCTTGAGAGTTTGTGAGGTTTTATTTGACTCGGGAAAGGGTTGGGTGGAATAATTAATACAGAAATGGTCTACTGCTGCCACCTAGTGGCGGAAATCTACAGCACAATGTACTGTAAATCTACAGCAACATTGCCGGAGACCCAATTTACAGTACATAATGCTGTAATTATACAGCAAATAGTGCTGCAATACCAACTACAGCAAAAAGTGCTGTAAATGTACAGCACATTGTGCTGTTTAAATACAGTAACTTCTTACAGTGTACTTCCGGCTTGACAGCTATTATTGAACCACAATTTGCCTGTGGATATGCAAATTTCATATTTTGCGTTTAAGAATTATTAAGATTTGGGAATACATTTATATGTCTTATTGAATCATGGAATTTGCCAATGGTGTATTCTTTACCAGATGTACTATTACTTACGTTACTTGGCCTAGTTATCGATTGACTATAATGGACATGAGTTTTGAGCAATAGCGATTTAGAAAAGTGAAGATTGCAGGTCAGACAGATGGGTGTCAGATAGCGGTAGACTACTTGTAGATGAAAACATCTGCAAGATATAGGTTTAGATTGTGATCTAAAGCATATGACTGAAAAATAGGTTGTACATGTACAAGTAAAAAGGATGCTGGTTACGAATCGGTTAGCACCAGAAGGCCGGCAGAAGGCGTATGTTGACCAGCGTTTCTAGACTCTCCTTACCATATATGGACAGGGTTATATAGCAACACCTACCTCTCCTTTGACAACTACCTCAACTGGAATATGATTCATAAAGATGTGAGTTAGTTTACTGGGAAAGCACACACACACTCATCCACTAATAATAGCAAGAACTAGTGACAGCTGCAGCTTTAACATCTCAAAAGGAATGTTAGTCAAGATAGCTGTACACCTATTAATTAACTCTCACCATACACAGTAAAAGTCCGGGCCCACACGACAAGCTAATGCATGTCTATCAAAGCAAATAAAGCACGTTCAAGGCAGTTAGGTACAGTGATCAATCACGACATGGGCTTGGTGCTATTGGACGGACGAGAACCGCAACAATCCTTCCCGCTAATTGGATTAGAGATGGTCCAAAGGCTCGAGGCGTGGAAGGGGTAGGCCCTGCAGCCGTTCTCGTACATCCACACAGAAAGGTGAAAATCTCCAATATACAGCCATGAGATTGAGAACTGTTTTGTTATTTTATCATGTTGGTTAGTATAATTATCGCGTGAGCATTCTGATTAGAGTGTGTACACTAACACCGCCGGGGCCAATTGTCCGTAAATGTACATAATTTGTCTCTGTATACTATGTGAGGAAATATAAGCTTTCCCTAAAAAAATTGTTTCTCATCACCAAGGACTGAACAATTTGACGAGGGAGTTTTTTTCTTCTTTTTATTACTCGCAGGCTAAAATGTATAGAATAATATAGGCTTTTCATGGCCAAGATTTACACTTATGCTTCACCAAACTTTTTTTTTTAATTTTAAAGAAGGTTTTTCTCAAAACCTGATTTCTATGATGCGCGCGGTGATGAGAAACCTTTTTTTTAAAGGGCCCAACAGTATAATAAATTTGAATTATTATCTATTTTATCTTGAATAAAGTGAAATTCAACCACAGGCCCGCAGGTCCGGCTACATGCCCCTCGATTTCTTGGACTGTCTGCCCCTGATTAGTAAAGTAATGCATGAAGTGTATTACACATTTCAATGACTTTCTTACCTTTGTAGTTGTGCCCATGCCCATTGGGATTATTACATTTTCCGAAGGTCGTGAGATTCTCCTCATCCGTTAAGTAAGGGCTGAATAAAATATGCAACACAATATTGGTTCCGCCACCAACATTTGTACAAGATAATGGTAAACTATCTTCAATTTACATATGTAATAACTTCCATAATGGGCTACCACAAAAAAGGCATCCATTGATATAATGGGAATTTAACACAGTAAGTGCTGCTTCACAGGCAGGGGACTGTGGCAATCATATCAATTCATGTACACTGTAGGAACAATGGGCCTGGAATCTGGAGTTAGCCCATCATAGATGGCGGATGATTAGCAAACAATACTTAACAGATTTTGTCTGTTTGTAATGTAAATATTTGATATTCTTGCATGATAATTGATAGAATCTTAGTTTAAATATATGTGGTCATGTAGGCAATTGCTAGCCTCATTAAATCAGTGTAATAATAGATATATTGGCAGAAATGAGCAGCCTAACTGAGAAAAAAGTACTAGGCTAACTAATCCTTTTACAAATTTTGATTCATTTAGATTATATTTTATAATGACAAATGGTGACTGCTGTTATATCTCTTTTATTGAGATACATATAACAAATACATTGCCTATGTATTATAATGCCTTTTCACAGAACGAGCCTAGCTGAGTGCCTCAAACCACCAAAGTGTCATGGCACCTGTCGTGAGAATATGTTTGTTACAGATAGATACATTTAGGTTTTGTTAGATAAAGACCCAATAATGGACTTCACTACATGTATTGCCAGATAAAGACAGTTTTGTCAGATAAAGGCCCCATAGCTCTCCATAGGCTGAAGTCTTCTGGTGCTACACATGTGTTGTTGAGTGGAGAAGTTGTTCTGCCTGTCTTACAGGTGTGTAAATAGGTTGTACTGTAGCTGGATTGTACAAACAGGGCATGGTCTGTACACTCCAGGATAAAGTAAGGCCTCTGGGTGCATGGTATATCCTTAAAATATGTACGAGTTCGAAGGTGTAGAGCAAGCTCCAGTGCTTTGCAGCGATTCCAAGTGCTAGTTTTGCAATGTGTCCCAATATTCACTATTTATATATAGATATCAATGAAATCCAATTGGTGTTATACACAATGAATATACGAGTACAGAGCTTGCTAGTGGCCGGAGGTGACAAAACCAATCCAACCTGCCAGGCCCTTGTAGTCGCCGACAGGCCATTGTATATGCCGCTAGACCCTTGAAATGTGTAAAAACACAATTACAGTGCGGATTTGAATTGGTTCTCTCACCTGCCTGATGTCCGTGGGTACATAGAGAAAGCCATGGTCACAAACCCCGAGGGTTGGGGGGGGGGGGCACTCTCACATTTATGGATACCATGTGTAGTGTTGCCGAAATGACATTGGCCATGATGTCAGCTTTCTGGCAGGGAAAGAATTTTTCAAATATTCCAATTACAAGCTGAGTTAGGAGATTTTGTGAAAAACACTTCAAATTCGCACTACAGGCGCCGTGCCAGGAAGCCTCAATCATTGTTTTTCACATATTTCAAGGGCCTGGCGGCATATAGGAATCTGGAGCTATGTCCTGTGGGTCCGCCATTTTATATTTCGCTGGTTGTGGTTAAACCAACTGACAAGACATACCACTATGGGTCCAAATAGGGGACAAACAGGGGACAGACTTGTAACAGTCTTATCAGCTCTTATCAGTGTGGGCTGCCGCAACCAGCTCCAGTCCCGACTAGGCCCTATACAATGGCCTGTCGGCGCCTACAAAGGCCTGGCGGCGTCTACAAGGGAGCCCTCTATATCTCGAGATATTGGACTGCAGCTGTTGTAATAGCAGAGGTTAGAGTTTCCTCTGCTACTACGTCACAGGGTCCTGGGTGGGGGCAAACAGAGGCCTCCACGTGGTTAGGTAGCTGCACCATGATAGTACCATTGGTATGAACGAGAATTTATTTAGTGCATATGTGTTGCAGTAGAGTGCAACTTTTAGTAGAACACATATTTCACATTTAAGAGAATACTGATCAATTCAGGAAAACATATCAGACATTATTATAATTTACAATGTATTTATGTGCGTGTAACTGTCTGAGATATGGTCCATATACCCTGTAAAGTACCAACCACGTGGCCTTTGTTTGCCCCCCACTGTTCTATTATTGGGTGCAATCTACAACTCTAACCTCTGCTATACGAGGGACAAAATAAATGCGCTACATGAAAAGGAGCATCATACAAGCATGCTCCTAAAAATTGATTAAATACAAAATCACACTTCTAAATTCATGTATTATAATCAAGATACCAATTTATATTAAAAAAAGACTTAGACAATATTTTATAATCGGGTTTTCCCCTATTGGACCAATACGATATTCTGGAAATAAGGTCCATGCAGTCTATAAAATAGTCCATTTCCGCTCACTGTTTCAACATTGTGATTTGTATTCAGATCGATCCTAGTACTTAAGCATTACGAGTCACCTACCTGACTTAAATTGCTTTGCTAAAGCAAAGCTAATAAACAGCCAAAGGCAATCTATGTAAATGGTATATTATAGACTTCTGTCTGTACAGCCTGATATGAGTTAGCCTAATCCTTCATAGTTAGCCTAGTACATGGGAATTGATCATTGCTATGGACTAATTCCTTCTCAATTATTCAGCTGGCTTTTCTTATGCCTGTTATGGCCTGTTCAAACGCAGGGGTCTCAAATAAGCGCAGGTCTTGTTTAAGCGCAGGTCGAGGACCCCTCTTGAACCCAAATTCTCTCTTTAAAGGGACGCATACAAGCACAGGTCCCTGTATAAGCGCAGGGGGTAATGGGGACTTGGAATTTATAAGCAAAGGGGTGCTTAAACGGATCACTACGGTATGCTTTACATCCACCATATTATATCTCCATACCAATATCACTTATGCACATCACATAATGGACCTAAACAGGCACTGAGCGATCATTTTATCAGTAACCTAATTAGCCTAGTAATGTATTTGTAGTTATACTAGTATTTGTAATGGAGGTCAATGTAGTTAGCTTATAGTCATCCATATCATAAAAACATTATTTCCTGCTCTTACAGACCATTATATCCAAAAACCATTAGAGCACTACATAATATGTGGCCAAATTAAGCCCCCCGGGCAAAGCCACCAACACATAACTATACAATGTTCAAATCCCTATAAATACTGTGCTGCAGTTTTGCTTACAATCACAACCATTCACCATTACTAATGGGCTAACTCTTTAGTGTTCCTACAGTGATGTATATGTATTCATGTGTACTTCGTTGTATTGTATGACTGTAAATTTCATTTCTAATTGGTCTAGCATTTTGGAAAAAAATGAACTCCTATGAATTGATGTTAAATCAAAATCCTTAAAGCCGTATACATGTACCATCACTGACAAGGCAATGTCACCTTACCTCAGATTCAGTACAGTAGACCTGTTCTGTTGGCATGCTCTATAGTGTTGGGGCTGTCGTATCACATTATGGACGCCACTTGTAGAACTGTAAAGGTGGTGACTAGGCGGGCAGTTACAGCATATTGCGCTACTGAATATTGATCTATGCCCTAGAGTAATCTCCCACCGCCCTACCCCAACATCCAGGGACACAACCCTGCCACTCTCATATTCATCGCCCCCTCCACTATCGCTCTCCTATTCCCCTACTCTCGTTCCCAAACCCTTCCGAAGGAAGGCTCTGGGGACAGCCAAATGACCTTGAACTTGGGATTTTGCTGGGTCTGGGCAACCCCTGCTGGTAGGCTGGAACCAGTGAACAGGAACAGGAAATGGAACCAGAATGTATGATGGTAGTTTTTGGTAGTTTTACCATCAGCCTTTCTGGTTCCATTTCCTGTTCCTGTTCGCTGGTTCCAAGCTACCAGCAGGGGTTGCCCAGACCCAGCAAAATCCCAACATTTGGCAGTTACCAGAGCCTTCCTTCGGAAGGATTTGGGAACGAGAGTACTATTCCCCTTGCCTTGCATGGCATGTTCTGTGGGTTCTGTCTAGCCGTTCTGTCCATCTTATCCCATCTTGTTCTCACTCGCCCTGTTTCAGTGGTTTGTGTCCCTGCCTCTCCCTGTCTCAGTTCCTCTCTGTCTGACTCGGTTTCTCTCTCTCTCTGGCTGTCTGTCGGTCGGATCGTATGTCTGGCTGCCTATAGGCCCGGTCACACTTGTTGTGAAATAAAGAACAAACGTTTTGCAAAACCAATACAATTGTTGCACAAGAAATGTTTTCAATTCCAAGACAGGTGTGACTGGCATTTCAAGACAATAGTGTTTTGCAGCAAAACATTTGTCTTGACTTCCCACAACAATTGTTTTGGCTTTACAAAACATATGTTCTTGATTTCATGACCAGTGTGATTTTCTATCTCTGTCGGGCTTGCTCTGCCTCTCTATCTCTAGGCCTATATGTCTGTCTTTATGTTTCAACAGTTTGTCTGTCTGTCTGGCGGTCGGTCTGTCACTTGGTCTACGTGTGCATCTATCTGTCTGTCCCTCTGTCTGCCTGTTTATATCAGTGGGTACCTGTGACTGTCGCTGTCATATTCAAAGTGAAAGTATCATGTCCGAATATTCGTGTTTTCTGGGAGAGATGTGTAGGGCGGTCGTGGGGGCGGAGGGGTGGCCCTGCCTCCCGTAGCACGTCCATTAGTAAGCAGGCCGTGATTGCCGGCTCACAAATCGATATTGGTGACATGGCCAGGAGTCACTGCCGAGCCGCACTTCGATGTTGGCGCCAACCCCTCCAACTCAGTGTAGCCATCGTTCCCCATTTGTAATTTACCATGGAACTATCGATCCACTGTCTCTATATACATACATGTACATGTTTCTGGTACATATTTTTAGGTTTTATCTACATTATATCATTGCCAGAATTGCCCATTCTTTCCATATTTAGTATTGGCTATAAGGAACATTCCTTAGGAGCCATCCATAAAGTATGTCACGCATGAAAGTTTGACAAGGGGTGAGGGGTGGGGGTGTCCAAAATAAGCGTGACATACTTTACGGACGGCTCCCTCATAAGGAGCAAATATTCATTGGCAAAATGCCCTCCTTATAATGAGATGTTATTGTATCACTTTGGGATCGAGACCAATACAGTGAATACCTGAAAACTGTAAAAATGTAAATTCCCCAAGGACGATTAAATTTACGGATGTAGGTTATGTAGGGATGTCGGACTATCAAGAGACTGACTTATCAAGACCTGCCTGTATACTAGTTCTAGAGGCATGAAGCAGGAGGCGCTGGTAGTCAGTGACAAGCATCCAATTGGCCTCTTTGGACCGGTAGTATTTACTTTGAAGCGTTCTCCCTTACCTACCATATGTTGACCTCCTGTACACGGGCGTGTTCATTTATAAGTTCCAGGGCGGGGTGGTGGGTTTGAGGGGGGGGGGAGCTAAAAATGTTCGAACCCTCCTGCAGGGAGGGGGGGGGGGTAAAAAATCCTGACCCCTCGTGAAGGGGGGGGGGGCGTAAAAAATGATGCCTCTTTTTAGCAAAAACGCCTGCGTGTCACTATAATTTAAAGGGGGGGGGCAAAAACTTGTTGGCAAAGGGAGAATGCAAAATATTCCACATGCGCTTGAAGGGGGGGGGGGGGGGCGACATAAAAAATGTTCGTGCCTCCGCGCACAATCTCACCACCACTCTGTAATTAATAAATGAACACTCCCTAAATTATATCTAAAAGTGGCCTTCGATTAGATATGGCCTTTGATTAGATATAGGCCTACATGGGGAAAGGAGGGATGTGGATAATTAGTACGAAGGGACTGAAGGAATGGTTGGAGGGGAGGGGCGGTGGGTAGAGGCTGGAGACAGGCAGTGTCATTTCTGCCTAAACATGTAGGGTCTAAGGCAGTGATCATTTTTTTTATCAACAGGGGAGGGGGCAAAACAATTTGGACCCCTTGACTGGGGGGGGGGGGTGTATAAACAATTTTGCACGTTCTGCGCGAACCCCCCCCCCCCCCCCCGTTGTTAAAAAACTGGAGCAGTATAATAATAATAGACCAAAATTTCCGACCCCTAATGAGGGCGGGGGCCTAAAAAATTCTTACTCCTATAGGGGGGGGGGGGCATAAAAAATCAAGGCCCTTTTTAGAAAAAAAAAAACCCACTTGTTACTATCTTTCAAAGGGGGGCGAGAAGAGATTTTTCGAGGGGAGGGGTGGACATAAAAATTGTTCACGCCTCTGCACGAAATCTCAACCCCCCCCCCCCACCCACCCACCTGTAATTAATAAATGAACACTCCCTTTAATAAACTTAAAGGTAAACTTTATTAATTTTTCAAGACGGTTAATGTCATCCTGATGCAGTTTCTGTATACTAATTTTCCCCAGGAACAAGCCCCCACCCCCAACACAGAGCTTTGTCGGCACGAGAGACAAGTACAGGCGTGTTTCAGGCTATCACTGTATCAGGACGGCGGGGAGGGCCTCTCTGTGACGGCCAAGCAGCGTGCAGGCGCCGGGGATACTCTACTCAGCCTCCTCCATGAGTGGGCGGGGCCGTGGACCAGCAGCAAGCTGACAGGCTGCTACTGTCAGGGCGGTCCTCAGACCCTCCGCGTCCACTCTACACCTACCTGTGGAGTCTGTGGCATGCACTGAACGACTCAGTACGACTGATGTAAACGATAGGTTGGGGTTTCTTGGATTGATCCATGTTTCAGAGCTGTCCTGTGGCACACCGCTCTTCTCTCTTCGGGTTTTGTTTACAGTCGAGACCCACTGTCACTCTTCTGCCATATACTTAGGTCCTCTTCAGGCCTACGTCCCAATAAAACCTCTGTGGGAGAGCGCACCAAGGTCAAGGACGTACGTAGCTGGTACTGGGTAAGTAAAAGCATGGCGGACAGGTGATGTTTGCATGAGCCAGGAGCAGTTCAAACGTTAATATATATCGTAATTTACATCTTACAATGTCAAGCCAAACCAGAGAAGTTGTCAACCTCCAACTGGGGCATTACTCTAACTTCGTTGGGACACACTGGTGGAATATTCAGGTTGGTACACCAGCTGTTGTACTCTGGTTTCAGACTCGGTGACAGAGCCAGTGCCTGATGTCGTGATGATGAATTTCACTTTCACCGTTTCAGTAGTGTCAGTAGTCACAGATATGAGACTCTACTGTGGTAGAGCACCTGTCAGATTCTATGCGATCATTGGTTGGGTAAGTCCAACTACGTTTCAGCAGTTAACCACTTAGACTTAGTATAGATTCAAGATTCAAGATTCAAGATTGGCTTTATTGACAAATGAGAGGTACATTTACGTCAGCGCCGGGTTGATGGTAGTTGGTTGACAATATTATAAATGTTTTTTTATAAAAGTACATATATATCCTTGAGCCTCTGGTCTGTCCTGCACCTGGCAGTCAGGGTCTAATGATAGTACCTGTCTTAGTTTCTGACAGTTCTCAATAGTTTTAAACTCCTTGATGATGCCACAGATTTTTTGTTCAAACATATTTCTTATACTACATAGTTTAGGTATGTGACAAAAAAATTCAAAAGCAAGATTACTTCTTCATTTTATCATAGCCACTTGGAGTAACATTTTAGAATTCATATTCTTTTGGATTTTTTCGAATATCATAATTTTCAGGGAAATTAGAGCACTTTGAGTAAGCCAAGGTTGGACATATTTTCGTCATAATCTTAAACTCTACAAAGAGGGATGGCCTGTGACCTTTTTATGGATTTAGGCTCAAATTAAAACTTAGATATACCCATTGAATGTAATTATTTCCTGAAAGGCAGTAACCTTGCGGAGATATTGCAGGTTGTCCGATGTTGATATGAGTATTAGAACCGGAATTATGATTTTTTAAAGAAAAAAAGTTATGAAAATAGCTAATATTTGGCTAATTTTATCAATTAACAAAATCGGCGGATCTAATTAACCTATGTGCGCATCGTTAGATTTCCTTTATATTTGGAACATAGTAGCTTAAGACCATAAAGTTTCAGTCTATATGTTTTTTGTTACAGTCCTATATGTATTACGGGTTCTAATTGACCAATTAAATAGATATTGACCTTATTAGTGCCATAATTAATTAAATAAGTAGAGTATATGAAAATTTTGAATTCTAGGCTGAAGGAAATTGTGTATACTTGACATAAAAAATATATGATAAATTGCACACCTACAGTGAACCCTTTATAAAAGCTGATAACTGAGAGCTATCCCTGCACTAGGCCTCAAAAAACGGCACAGTTTACAGTGACAGGCGTCCGCGCTCATAGCAGCAGAACGTTCACATACCTACATAGTTCAGTCAGTTCACATTCGAATAGGACATGCTGTACAGTTTGTGTTTTCTTACATCTTTTACAATCTGTGTCGATGGGCTTTATACCTCTATAACTTCTACTTATGCTATCTAAAGTACAGTTTGTATCTAATCTAAGCTTAGTTAAAATACTGCGTAGATGAGGAGAGCGCACACAATTCAAATATTCTTTCACCTTGTATGGTAATTTCTGGCACCCCTTAAGTATTTGACATCTGTCATGGTTAGCATCATCTTGTACATATTGGTTATAATTTTGGCTATGCATATCTTCCAGTCTTGTTTTGACTCTAAATTTTAGTCTGGCCTTAGTCCAGATGTCAGGCCTTTCCCAGACATCACAACATCCTATTTTAAACAACAGATATTTTATATTTTCTAGCCATGGGTGTTTGTCCCCTTTAATAGTTAGAAAAGCTTGGTCTAGTAGTGGGTTTGAGGACCCATGCTCAAGTCTGAGCCAGTAAAAAAGGTTAAGTAATATTATTTTAATTTCCCTAGGGAATCTCCCTAGTTCACCTAGTGCTAGCGTTGTGCTAGCATACTTTGATAGGCCTAAAGCAAACTTACAAGTTGAGGAGTAAAAAGCTTCACTTGTAGAACATTTTGTCTCTATTTCCTCAATTGTAAATGGAACTGGCCTTTTTCTATAGGCTGACATTACCTTGATTTTATCACATATATTGTCTAGGACCACATGGGCTTGCATTGTGTTTCTATAAAATTTATAAGACTTGGTGCTAACATCACCTACATTCAAAACTTCAAGCATTTTATCCCAGTTAGCTCTAGATGTTGTTTCGCCGCACCCAACCCTAACTGTGCAGTTGCTCTGAGGCATCCCCCAGACTGGGCAACCATATAACAATATAGGTTCTACTTGCTTGTCAAAAAGGGACATAAACAATTTAACTGACACATTTTGTGAGGTGCTCAGGGCCTGTCTAATTGCAAATGAAGCACGCTTGGCCTTTGATACCCTGTCAGTTTGCATCTGTTTTAGACTGCCATTCCTAGATATTATTAATCCGAGATATTTATACGTATTGGCACATTCTAATGTTTGTTCCTGGAATTTTATTGTCAGCTGGGAGGCTCTCCCTGCCGACATAACCATTACTTTGGTTTTACCCGTATTAACATGTAGATCCCATTTACAACAATAGTCTGATAATTTGTTTAGACAATTTTGGAGGCCAGTTGCTGACCGTGATACAATGACTAAGTCATCTGCCCATGAAAGAGAGCTCAACACGGCCTCCCCTAGTTGGACTGGGTCACACTCTTTATCAAAAATTGCGTGCAGGTCGTTTTGGAATAGATTCGAAAGTGTAGGGCTTAAGTTGCATCCCTGCTTCACACCGGTAGTTGATGTGAAACTGTCAGAAATTCCCTGCGAGCATTTAACAGAGTACCTATTATTGTCGTATGCAGATTTGATAACTCGGTATAAATTCCCTGTGATACCTGCATTTAAAAGTTTGTAGAATAGACTTGGTCTGTTTATAGAGTCGAAGAATTTTGAAAAGTCGATGAAGGCCGTATAAAGCTTTCCTTTTCCTTTTTTAACATATTTGTGGAAGAGTGTCTGTATAATAAGTATATTATCTTCCGTTCTTCTTTTTTCTCTGAACCCATTTTGATTTTTGCTCCAGAATCTCTTTTCTTCTAGGTGTTTAACTATTCTATCATTGATTATTTTACAAAAGATTTTGCTGAGGCAATCTGCAACTGCAACCCCTCTATAGTTCTCAGGCTTATTTACATCCTGACTTTTGTGTATTGGTGTTATTATACTTTCCTTCCAACTTTCTGGGTAGGTCCCTGTGGAAAGGATGGTGTTGAAGAGTTTAGTAATTCCCATGTGTAATCCTATCCCCCAAACTTAATCATTTCGTTACTTATGAGGTCAGGGCCTGATGCCTTCCCATTCTTTGAGTTTTTTATGGCCTTAGATACTTCGTTTGATGTTATGTTATAGTCTAGATCTCCTTCTTGGGACATATTTTCCAATAGAGGTAGGCTATCTTTGACGTAGTCCTGAAAACTGTTCCGGCCTTTTTCACTCTGTTTTATATTTAATAGTTCTGAGAAGTATTTTGTCCACTTTTTTTGGTTTATTTGAGGTTCCTGTGCCGATTTCTTTCGTGTTAGCTTTTTAACACATTTCCAAAATAGTTTTGAGTCCTTGGCCTCTATTTCTGCCAGTTTGTGTATTTTCTTCTCTTGAGAATTTCTAAATGTATGGTATTTTACCAGTTTATATGTTCTTCTTGCTCTCACAAATTCTATTCTTCTTTCATTATTTTGCTTATCTTTCTCAAAGAGCCTCCTTTCACATGCAAATCTACGTTTTTGTTGTCTTAGAGCTTTAATGTCCTCCTGACTTACTTCATCTAGAGTAGTTGAGTGCTCTCTGTTGGGGCCGGTTTGCTTTAGTGTTAATGTCTTTTTACTTGCATTAATTATTATATCTCTCAACTCCATTAATTCGATATTAGGCTCATTATTTCGTTTTTCCATATACACTTTTAGCTGGGATTCCACCTCTCTGCACTTCATGTGTAGTGTGTATTTTTGTTTGCTTTTGTCATTCCATATAAACTTTAGTACAGGCTTGAGGTTTGTGTCGCAGCTTGGTTCTGAGGTTTCCCCCGTTACTTTGACTTTCATCACGCATGTTAGTGGATTATGATCTGAATACCATTGTTGGTCTTCCACTTTAAAGCGTAGTACATCTTGGTACAATGTGAGTGAGACTATACAGTAGTCAACAGCTGATACCCCATTGTATGTCACACAGGTAGTTTTTCCTCTGAGGTCCCCTCCATTGACGATGCAGAGGTGACTCTGATTAAGCAGAGATATGAGCTTTTTACCAAAACTATTTACGGTTGAGTCATTATTGTTTCTTTGTGGTATGTGTGGGGTTGTTCTCTCCTCCTTTTCCCCAATATCCATATCTGTAATAGTGATATCGTCTGCAACATGGGAAAAGTGTTCTCTAATTGTCCCAGTTCTTGCATTAAGATCCCCCAGCATCATAATTTCCCCATTTACACTATGTTCTATAATTTCCTCTTGTAGGATATCTAGGTAATCTGAGTCACGCTTTTTGTGGATTTCAGACCCTTCTGGGGGTAAATAGCAATTGCAGAGAAAAATATCATTTTCGATACCGAAGAAAGTTTTGTCCAGTTTTATCCAGAGAAAATCTTTGCACCTGCTTCCTATTTTCTGTATACCTTTACTGAGTGTTGTTTTAAACACTGTACAGACACCACCAGAACCTGTTGTTTTCTTGTTGTGCTTTCCCCGGTCACTCCTAAATATCTGGTACCCTGGCATTAACAAGGTCTTGCTCTCAGTCAACCATGTTTCTTGAAAATTATATATATCAAAACCTTCTACAAAATTCCTAACATCCTTATGTTCTAGTTTTCTACCTATACCACCCTGTATGTTGTGCCTACCTACTTTTAGAGTACCTTTCTGCGAGATTTCCATCCTCTTAAGGGAGTGATCATTTTTTAACAACAGGGGGGGGGTGGTTTTCCGCGCGGGGCGCGCGAAAATTTTTCCCCCCCCCCCCGGTCAACGGGTCGAAATTTTTTACCCCCCTCCCCACGGGTCGGAAATCGGCGCGCGTGCGGGCCCTTTGAAGCATAGTAACGCGCGGGCTTTTTGGCCCAAAACAGGTTAAATTTTTTTGACCCCCCCCCAAGAGGGGTCCAAATTTTTTACACCCCCCCGGTCAAGGGGTCCAAATTTTTTTGACCCCCCCCCCCTGTTGATAAAAAATGATCACTCCCTAAAAAGCGTTATTTTGGACACACATGCAATGCTGATATGTTATACAGGTCATAAGGACACAGTCGTTACAAGATTGTTATAATTATCTATATCATTTTAACACAAAATAATATTCCTTTTTCGGTTGCTGTAATTGTAGACATTTACAAAAACAAAAATAAATAATGAGAGAAAACTGTGTTTTTTTTTGTTGTTTCTCCCCTCCCCCACCTCCCTTTTTTTCACCCCCACATATTTTCACAGCGAAAAATATGCGCAGCGTGAGACAAAACACTCTTATAGTATATAGTGTCTGCACCAATAGGTGAAATGTACATTTTTTATATAGTATAACCATAGATTTGTGTCGGTCCCTTTGGCCGCTATGACTTAGAGTGACCTTTCTATACTTGACTAGTAGAGTTTTGATCATATATAGCACCTTCCAATTGGGGTGAGAGCACCTCTCAATTGTACTAGTAATACTGACGTTTATAGCTGTCTATTTTCCTCATGTGTTTAGATCAATCCATGGCTGGTGTAATGTAGCACCATCCAACCACAGTTAGTACATGTTTAGCTGCTTTTCAGTTGTAGCGTCGTCTGCCGCCCCTTCTTTCCGTTTCGTATGAGTGATAGTCTTTAGAGTGCCAGGTGGGTTGCACCTTGGTATTCCCTCGGTGGGAGGGGCTACGGTCGCCCTCTTCCATGTACGAGTAGTCCCGCCTATCCCTACGCGTGGTAGTTCTGCCAGTTGAAGGCGAATAGCCCCGGTAGTTCCTGTCTTCATGGTCTGCATGGTATTTGTGGTGCGTGTAGAATTCTCGTGTGCGGTCTTCGTGATGATCAAGCTCGGTGGTCTTCTGCTGGGGTCTCATTACCCTATGGTGTGTTTTCTACGCTGCGGATGTTACTCATTTATTAGTTACGGGGGTGGGGGGGGGGGGGGGTGGACAGTGGTGGGTCGGGGGGTGGCGTAAAAATTTCCGACCCCTCCTAAGGGGGGGGGGGGCCGTAAAAATTCTGACCCCTCTTGGGGCCGTCCATAAATGATGTCACGCTTTTTTGGCCCTATTTTGACCCCCCCTCCCCCCCATGTCACGCTCTGTCACGTTTTGCTTGACCCCCCCTCCATGCGTGATGTCACACAAGCAGCTACCCCCCCCCCCCTTGATCATAAATTATAGGTATAGGTAAAATATAGGTATCTGGTTCCATAAGTAAAACCCTAAAATAAGTCTGTACTTGATATCAACAAACACTTCTAAGGGCTGAGTCACTAATTTCTAGCTGGGGGGGGGGGGGGAGGGGGGAGATTAAGTATTATCTCTCATAGTCAGCTGTTCTGTTCAGGAGAAGATCGGACGAGTAGGCCTACACAGAGCTGCTTATAGAGGCTAGAAGGAGGGTGGCTTGGTGAATTTTCCCAGACACCACAATTTTTTCCAATCCCCCCTCCCACCAATTAACGGATATTTATCTCAACCCTCCCCCAACCCCCATTATGTTTGGATTTTGAGAAATGCCTCCCCCCCCCCAACAAAAAAAAGTATGTGTGCCTGTGGAATCATGGGGGTGCAGAGGGGTCTTGTTCCCTTTATAATTAAACATCGTGAATAAGCCCTGGTGGCTTATAGGATTATTTATGAAAGTACAGCTCAATAATGAATTACCTGCTAGTCATAGATATACCACTGACTTGTTGTTGTTGTTGTAATTCTTTTATTTATCCTGCATTACATAGGACCAGGTCCTGTTTGTGTACTGCAGCCATTTTGCATATAAATCAGAGATGACAATCATGAGATATATACAATCAAGTTCCTTAAGGGGATGGTTATCAATCTTCATGTAAATATAATATGATATAATATAATATCAGTTTGTATGAAACATACAATTAGAGAGTTCATCATCCTTGGTCTCGGCTTCAGTCCTTTGAGAGCTCAAGATGTGTATGAGCCACTTTAACTTTACCTTGTTTCAATTAGGAAAAAATTATATAGAAAGCCTGATGACGTAAGGACAATAGGGTAGACAATAGGGTAGGATACATACCTAAAACAGGGTGTCCTCGAACCTGAGGTACGGCTTATACCATACCACTACGATCATGTGCCTGGTCTTAATAGAGGGTTGGTCTTGTATAAGCACCTGAAGTATAAGGGTCTCCAAATCTTTAGTAAGTGCCAAAACAAGACCTTGAATAACAGCCTCGCTTGAAAAAGGGCCTGGGGGTATCACCACGCACAAGTGGATACACTTGTAGGGGCTAGGGTAATAAGGGTTTGTATGGCGGGTTCTGTTGGATGCTGCGTTGCGAACTCGGTCAGAACCCTTCAGCCCAACAGCAGGTGGTAGCACCTGTCTCGGGCTTGGGGTATGGACAGAGGTCGCTATAGGCTTTCGGTCTGCGTGTGCCTGCGCAGGCTGGTCACCTATACATAGCCAGCGTCGGTCACTCTGGATCTGTACTGGACAGAGGCACTGCGATCGTAACGGCTACGAGCCTACTGACCCGCTCCGAACTCTATAGGGAGTTCGCACTGATATAGCTTTGCCTGTCTAGGTTACTGAATAAACCTTTGATTTGCAACCTGTACACTTGATCCGAACTGTGTCGACTTTCCTTCTTTACTTAATAATATATCAGTATTATAAAGGACAAAGTCTCGTTTATTACGCAGTCATGCTGGAGCATTGACAAGAAAATCAGTTATTTGATCAGTGAACTTGTTGGGGGTAGGCCTATGGATGGGGGGGTCCCATGTCGCATGTCGATTTTAAGAAATGGCCATGTCGCATGACAATGTCGCTTAATAATGCTCATGTCCCATGTCAATTTTAAGAAATGTCAATGTCCCCTGTCACTAATTGACCTGCTGGCGAAGCCATCCAGGTCATACAATGGGACACGGACTGGCCGTAAGCTCAAACAGGGAACGAGCGCGTCCTATCCTACAGCACTGACTCCGCGAACACTAGCTTAGTATGGAAAAGCAGTGGACCGGGACGTAGCTTCCATAGGCCTCAACTGGCGTTTCTGGAGAGAGTTAGTTAGTAGTAGCACCTGAATGCTCATAGGTACTAATTGTATCACACCAGTTGGCGCCTGTAGCCAGGTGGACAGCCCTGCCACTGTCGTCGTCTCCTACCCAGCGCCCCCGACGTGTGAACAACAGCTTCCATGCTGTAGGCTTCCCACGCCAAACCAACTACACAGTGACATAGCTGTGGTGTGGCTGTATTCGCAAATTCTAGGTTGTAATGCAGTGGACTTGTGACTTTAGGGACAGCACACTGCCTCACCTACACAGTGATGCACTCCTGCATCATGACTCCTTACATTAACCCTTTAGGGACAGCACACTGCCTCACCTACACAGTGATACACTCCTGCATCATGACTCCTTACATTAACCCTTTAGGGACAGCACACTGCCTCACCTACACAGTGATACACTCCTGCATCATGACTCCTTACATTAACCCTTTAGGGACAGCACACTGCCTCACCTACACAGTGATACACTCCTGCATCATGACTCCTTACATTAACCCTTTAGGGACAGCACACTGCCTCACCTACACAGTGATACACTCCTGCATCATGACTCCTTACATTAACCCTTTAGGGACAGCACACTGCCTCACCTACACAGTGATGCACTCCTGCATCATGACTCCTTACATTAACCCTTTAGGGACAGCACACTGCCTCACTTACACAGTGATGCACTCCTTCATCATGACTCCTTACATTAACCCTTCAGGGACAGCACACTGCTCCAACTACACAGTGATACACTCTTGCATCATGACTCCTTACATTAACCCTTTAGGGACAGCACACTGCCTCACCTACACAGTGATGCACTCCTGCATCATGACTCCTTACATTAACCCTTTAGGGACAGCACACTGCTCCAACTACACAGTGATACACTCCTGCATCATGACTCCTTACATTAACCCTTTAGGGACAGCACACTGCCTCACCTACACAGTGATGCACTCCTTTATCATGACTCCTTACATTAACCCTTTAGGGACAGCACACTGCTCCAACTACACAGTGATACACTCCTGCATCATGACTCCTTACATTAACCCTTTAGGGACAGCACACTGCTCCAACTACACAGTGATGCACTCCTGCATCATGACTCCTTAAATTAACCCTTTAGGGACAGCACACTGCCTCACCTACACAGTGATGCACTCCTGCATCATGACTCCCTACATTAACCCTTTAGGGACAGCACACTGCTCCAACTACATAGTGATGCACTCCTGCATCATGACTCTTTACATTAACCCTTTAGGGACAGCACACTGCCTCACCTACACAGTGATACTCTCCTGCATCATGACTCCTTACATTAACCCTTTAGGGACAGCACACTGCCTCACCTACACAGTGATGCACTCCTTCATCATGACTCCTTACATTAACCCTTTAGGGACAGCACACTGCTCCAACTACACAGTGATGCACTCCTGCATCATGACTCCTTACATTAACCCTTTAGGGACAGCACACTGCTCCAACTACACAGTGATGCACTCCTGCATCATGACTCCTTACATTAACCCTTTAGGGACAGCACACTGCCTCACCTACACAGTGATGCACTCCTGCATCATGACTCCCTACATTAACCCTTTAGGGACAGCACACTGCTCCAACTACATAGTGTTGCACTCCTGCATCATGACTCTTTGCATTAACCCTTTAGGGACAGCACACTGCCTCACCTACACAGTGATACTCTCCTGCATCATGACTCCTTACATTAACCCTTTAGGGACAGCACACTGCCTCACCTACACAGTGATGCACTCCTTCATCATGACTCCTTACATTAACCCTTTAGGGACAGCACACTGCCTCACCTACACAGTGATGCACTCCTTCATCATGACTCCTTACATTAACCCTTTAGGGACAGCACACTGCCTCACCTACACAGTGATGCACTCCTTCATCATGACTCCTTACATTAACCCTTTAGGGACAGCACACTGCTCCAACTACACAGTGATACACTCCTGCATCATGACTCCTTACATTAACCCTTTAGGGACAGCACACTGCTCCAACTACACAGTGATGCACTCCTGCATCATGACTCCTTACATTAACCCTTTAGGGACAGCACACTGCTCCAACTACACAGTGATGCACTCCTGCATCATGACTCCTTACATTAACCCTTTAGGGACAGCACACTGCCTCACCTACACAGTGATACACTCCTGCATCATGACCCCTTACATTAACCCTTTAAGGGCAGCACACTGATCCATCTACACAGTGATGCACTACTGCATCATGACTCTTTACATTAACCCTTTTGGGACAGCACACTGCCTCACCTACACAGTGATACACTCCTGCATCATGGCTCCTTACATTAAAGTCAACTGACTTTTACTATCGCGCTTCAACCTTCGAATAAAGCTGGTCACCACAGCTATGCTGTGCAATTCCTTAACAATTGCATCCTCGTATTTTTGCATCTCATGTCACTTGTCAATAGGCCTCATGTTGCATGTCGATTTTTAAAGAATAGGCCATGTCGCCATGTCGAAATTTAGGGGTCTACCCCAATTGTTGCAGACATTAATATGAACTTTTTTTTTCAAAACGTGACATCATGCACATGCCAACCCCCCCTCCCCCCCTTGTCACGTTTTGTCACAAATTTCTGACCCCCCCCCCTCCCCCCCATGGGCGTGACATCATTTATGGACGACCCACTTGAGGGGTGGGGGGCGTAAAAATGTAGCCCCTTTTTAGCAAAAAAGGCCAGAGCATTACTATAGTTCTAAGGGGGGGGATAATTTTCGGGTGGCACAAAACGTTCTGCGCGCTCTCGAGGGGGGTGTAAAAAAATGTTGCCCCTCCGCGCGAAATCTCACCACCATCCCCCCCCCCCTGTAACTAATAAATGAACACTCCCTTACTGGGTTAGATCTAGCCTACTTGATACTTTCACTGTTCTCAGCTGAACTTTTATTTGATGACTTATCATCTAGGGTCTAGAATCCATTTAGCCACGTATTAAAGGGCTAAATAAGTAGGCTGCCTACTTGACTGGGGGGGGGGTGTAAAAAAATGTCACCCATCTTGAAGGAGGGGGGCTGATCAAACAAATTTCACTTGTTTTGAGCCAAAAAAACCTACGTGTTACCATGCTTCAAAGGGCCTGCCTCAGCGCCGATATTCAATGCATGGTAAAAACATTTCGACCCCTTGACCGGGGGGGGGGGGGGTTAAAATTCCGACCCGTTGGCCAGGGGGGGGGGGGGTGTAAAATAAGTCTCTGTGCAAACCCCCCCCTCCTCCCGCATACTGTGTGGTAGAGTCTTGCCGGCACTGCCCTACGCCATGCCTACGCCTGGGGGTGGGGGGGGGATGTAAGATTCAGAAAAATGTAACCCCTTGCCAGCGCATTGATATGAGTTAATTGATAACAGATTAGGGAGTGTTCAGATCATCAATTATAGGGGGTGGCGGTTGTTTTTTTTTGGGGGGGGGGGCGTAAAAAATGATGCCCCTTTTTAGCAAAAAAAACTGCGACTCTATCCGAGTCTCTGCACAAGATTTTACCCCCACCCCTGTAATTAATAAAGGAACACCCCCTTTAATACTATTCTGGTACCAGTAGTACATGGTAAGGGTTCAGAATATATATGATTTATTTTTCACGTGCGCACCTGAATACACCGTCACACCCCACGGGTTTTTTAGGTGCAGACAGTAGTTCCTATGGTGACGGCCGCAGTGCACGCGAGGAATGCCCATTGGGGCGTCACCTAAGTGGACTCACGCGGACGTTTACACACCTTGTATGTTTCCTGCCTAAGACATATCTTGGTATTGCCTCTGAGTATGAAATATTATTAATGAGGGCGTGAAATAGGCAATGTACTGGGGGTATTGCAAATTTTGCAAATTTTTACATTAGAATATACAGAAAAATAGGGGGGGCGCACGCCGGGTCCGCCCCCCCCCTGAATCCGCCCCTGGACAAGCACCTGACACACGATTTGCATATTGAAGAACTATGCTTTGCTTTCAGGAATCGTCATTTGTCTATAACCCAACGCAGGCAGATGGACCAAAGGAAGTCAATCATGATGTACTATTCAGGGAGGGCCGAAATCTATTGGTGAGTGAGCTATCATGTTTTTAAATATTTGCTAGAACCCTTTATGATATACGTGTACTGTTATCATGATATCGGTAGTATAAAGCCATCTTGACCGAGTTTTATATTTCCGGTATGTCAATTCAATGTATTCACAATGCTAAACGGGTGTTCTTTTCAACTACCAGTATTCCAATTTTGATGGAAAATGCATCAAATAATCATGAAGAGTCTCAGACACTCTTACAGTTACTATGAACCCAGCTACCAGGATGCTGATCTGCAATTTGAAACAAAGTCTAAACATCTATGATTCCTATTAAACTATCGTTAATGAACCAGTCTTAAATAGAACATCATTTCATTCCCGACAGGGCGAAATTACGTTTACACCCAGGCTGATCGCCATAGATCTCAAAGGTGAGCACTAAGTTTGGTCAGAATCAGATGCACATCAATGTAAGCTAAACTCAACAAGGGCTATTCACTGGATGTTCATAAAGCTCAATAGAATTTAAATGTTTCGTCATGAAGGATAAGTAGACTGATAACTTGAATGCTGTTTCCGTTAGTAGATGATACTTTTTAAAAACATCCTTTTCAATAGGGAGTCTGAATACACTGAAGGAAGAAGGCAGTCTCTATGATGTGCCCACACCATACCACGCAGATGTCGTATTATGGTAACTATCCATTTAGTAACTCCTTATATAAAACCACCCGTTTCTTCAAATACTATCATAGAGTATTATGGTGTTGCGTTGACAGAATACTTACCATTCGATTTCAACTGTTTCTATAGAATATACGACATTTATAATGATGTGCATAATTTGCTTACTTGAATAACGTAACATTCATGAATCGATTGGTACCAAATGCAAAATTCCAAGATAAGACTTGACCATGATATAGGCAGTTGGGTGATATCTCTAACTTCCCTATCAGGGGAGATGACGTCACGTTACATCAAATGGAGAAACCAAAGAAGAATGAGTTCCTGCAGGATCTGGAGAAACTAGAGGTAGATACTTTGTCCATTATCTCAATTAATATACATACTTATGTACCGGTAGTTACCATGAAGGTCATTTAACAAAACTAAAAAAGTAATAGTGTAAGAAAGATATAGCTGCACAATATAAACGCTAGAGATATCGTTACCTAATGGAGAACATTTCTTTGCAGGATGGAGAGCCGATTTCACAAGAAGAGAACTCCTCTCCTGAATCGGATAGAGATGGTGATCTATTTTTACATTTTAAACTCTAGAATGAATATCAACTCCTCTCCTGAATAGCATAGAGATGGTGATATTTCTTGTTTTACATTTTTGAACATAGAATGAATGTTCAGAAATTCAACTCCCTATGGTGATGAAGATATGTTATTTTGAATGAGAAGTAGAGCGAGGGAGTAATTAGGAATACATGTACTTTAAAACATATTATAAACCGCACACGGAAGATTACTAAAGGGAAATGGGAATAGCGCTTTTTTTTAAAACTACCATAGCTCTTAATATTGCTGTGAAAAGACTTCTGTTTTGATTATTAGAGAGTGTGGTGCCTGTCAGAGCAGAGTCTGACCTTGGAGCGGGCAAGCAGTATAACCTTGACGCCGGCGTCAGTGTATGGTCTGACTTCCTTCGCACCCATCTCCATCCAAAGTCTGTTCACCAACTACGAGATTACCAGCAAAACAAGTAAGTGTGCTCTGGACTGCTCATTTTAACATAAATAGTTTCATGCATGTACTCGTATACATGTACTCAAGCGGTTCCCAATACGTGTATATTGTGTAACTTATACACCCCTTGCAATATATATCACAACTAAGTACCCTTGTTCGCCCAGGCAACTGTGGTATATGATTACAAGAGCCAAGACCTTGCCATGGTGTCAGTATATATACTTGATTGCGCGTGAACCATTAAATAGAGACGCATCCTGATGAATAGTGTTAACACCAGTTGAAACTGAGTTATTCTCTGAAGTATAAATCCTTGCTGCTCCCTTTGCCTCGCATGTCAGTGAGCTGCATCGGTTCGACATGTTCGGGTATGGCCGCCAGGTGGTGGGTCAGAGCGGGGAGCGGGAAGCCCTGGAGGACCGGCTGCACTACTTCCTAGAGGAGTGCGACCAGCTCCAGGTAAGTGGTCGATGATCTCCATCATATTAAGTTATCAGATAAATTCTAAAAATACATATATATAAAAAATGTAGGTAGAATGTTGAAAATTCCCTGTGAGATGTATGGTAGTTTCAGTGAGGAAAAAAAAGAGAAAGAAGTGACATATTATTGGACTTACAATAACTGAATATGTGTTAGCCTGATCCCAGGGATAATCTCCGTCCGAGCCTCATGCAGCTCCAAACAGGGTATTGCTGTAGAACAGTTTGGATTTATGTATTTTATTTTATAACTGTCCACCAGAAATGTTTCACGTTGCTTCATGTCTCAGGGGATGCACGTGACAGTCGACACACATGATGGTTTCGGTGGACTCGGGGCCTCCTTAATGGAACACATCCAGGACGACTACGGAACCAGGGACCTGTTGGTCTATGGTGTAACCCCTCCTACATTTACTCACAATGTAAGTAGGCCAATATCAACATGGTATTTCAAATAAAATGTCTTCTTTGAAAATCAATAGCAAATATATGTGAATTTTATATCCGATTACTTGAGATGACTGAGATGATTGCTGTAAGTTCATGGAATTGCAGTTCTTGCAATTCTTTTTTTAATCTCAAATAGTTTCTGTTTTCAATAGATTGATAATTCAAGCTGCTTTTTAATTAATATGTCGAGGTTCTTCTGTTTCACTACCAGAGCCATAGAGATCGCGGGTACAGAATACTAAACTCGGTATTAGCTTACAACAGTCTGTCTGCCAGTGGAGCTGCCTTCGTCCCCCTGTCCACATCAAACATCTGGCAGCACTCCAGTCCCTCAGTACAGTTCCCTCATCTAAACTACAACGTAAATATTCACCTTCCTACTATCACTTTAAACTGGCCGTACATGATGTGAATGTGTTTCTATGCGTCAAACCATGTAACCGTCGTGGTTTATCGGAAATAAAGTCGCTTAGTCACACAATATAACAAAGATATATCAACCAACAATAGTCCCCTCTTGCACACGTGATGATTAACTATTGTCTACCGGTATCTATATTTGTGTAAAGCCATTTATCTCACTGTATGTATACTTCAGGTGGAATTAAGGGCCGTATAGTATCCGTATGTTGTACACCCATGCCCGTTGTTGTCAAGCATCTTACTATTTCCAAATAAGCATCCTCGCCTGTCAATGACTTTGCTACTGACATAGGTTGAATCTGCTTATATATAACCATTACATGTACATGTATGTGTCCTGTTGCAGCCTGAGCTGTGGTACCACACCAGTGCCGTGCTGGGGGCTAGCCTGGACACGGCCAGCCTGCCGTACCGTCTACACACGGCCCCCTCACTCCTCTCCCACCTCACAGACGCACTCACCGCTGGCGGCAGGAAGGTAAAGGAACCCTCCTAATAAGGGTCTGTGCAAGTAAAGCAAATATCAGCAGACAAGTAAATCCATGATTTAGTTAGTGCCTCGATTGTTCTTCATCTGTTTTTGAACACAATGCTCAATTTTGCAAATGCTGTTGTAAATAGCCTAGAATGATTCTTTCACTTAAAAAAAAGTTACCCATTCATAAATGCCATACATCTACTATTCGTTATCTTAATGACCACAACCTGACATGTATTGCGTTATGACACGTGTGTCCTGTTTACAGATGCTTGGTCTGCAGACATCGCTCCCGTTCCCGTTCCTGGGGAGTGGAGATCTCTATAGTTCCCTCACAGGGCTGGGGGAGGCGGCTGCATGGTGCCCTATCACACCTCTCTATTCTAGTAGTGTCGACCCCTTCTGTCAATCTGTAGTGCTTAGAGGGATTCAACCATCACAAATTAAAGGGTAAGTCTTTGCAAAAGTTACTTGGAAATTGGTTAAAATAAAACTGCACAATAAAAAGTATCGTAATATTGTGTTGTCCATTATAACCAGAGAGATACATAGTTATACTTCTGTTTATGATTTTACTTCATAATGCAAAAAGTATAATGATACATGTAACTAAATATCGTTTGTTAAGTCATTGTGAGATACTGTAGAGGTAGAACATAATAATCCATTATGTTCCAGACAAGTGTCACAATCCATGCCCCGAGACATCCGACTAGCACAAACTGCGGACGAGGTGCTGGAACTTTACCTACGGGAGCGATTCCCAACCAGTCTAAGGTTAGATTTGTAGCCAACAGTTAATATGAGACATTCTACACCTACTTCCAAAATGCCGTTAAATGCCGCCACGCCGTGGTCCTATGACTTATTGTTGGAATAAAACGACCTGGGCTATGAAAAGGATTGAGAAGGATAAAAGTTCATTACATGATGGCGTTACTGGTATGTCAAAGTAAGATGCTAGGGCGTCAGAAATTATTAAAGACAAATGTATGTTTTACAAAACGGTAGGCCTACTCTTATTCTAAGGTGGACTTCCTATGTTATGTTGCAGTGCAATATGTACTATCCGACAACCTACCAAGATGGCGGCACCGTTTCCAAATATTTTCGGTCCCAGTGTTGGACAACAAGGTCAAATTGAAACAGCGAGCAGTGAGGAAACCAAAGGTGATATCATATGCCATTGCATTCGCAGTAGCTTTCAGATATCTCATCAACAGAGGGGATTATATATTGCCTTCCTACAATTGTCCGGTATAGATAGAAGATAAGTTCGTATATAACACAAGATCAAACAGAAAATAGAGATTGATGGACATTCAAATCTCCACAGTAGGAAATAGGAGCCATATACTACTAGTTGTGTTATACAATATCAGAACAATCTGCAGCTTATAAATCAGTGGCTTATAGTCCAACTTATAAACTATGAATACTCTAGAGCTTACATATATTAACCTACTAGTATAGAATAGTTCAACTTATGATATGAATTCAAAATACATCATGTAGTAATCGCAATGCTGACCTGTGTAAAATATCTACATAACCTAGGGGTGGAGAGTGTGCGGATGATGACGTCACTCCAGGCCTCTCCCAGCACGGCCGAGCTGCTGGAGACACTGGAGAAGGAGACCAAGGGCCTTAAGATGAAGACGTTCAGCACCCTGCAGGAGTCTGGTGTGGAGGAGGACGAGTACCGGGAGGCACTGGAGAACCTGCAGACCCTGACGGAGGTCTACAGGGCTGACATGGAGTCCATCTACTGAGGGCCACAGCCACTACCTGATGGGCTAGTGATACAGTGTGTGGCCGGATCCACAGACAGCAACTTGTTGGGGCAATAGGATGGGGGTCTACCCCTGTGCGGCCTGTGCTGCTTTGTTATAACACACGTGGAAACATACATAACAGAACTTTAGTTTAAGCTATGGATCAGTTGGCACGACAGCTTACACCAAAGGTGCTGCGAGGGACATGTGTGTCTAAGAAATCTGTCAATTTTGATTTCTGTGAGTGCTGTCACACACAGCTGGCACACGAACAAATCCACAGCAAAAACATTATGGCGTATCCCTAGCGTAACTCCCATATCCACTACAAAATCATGAACCGTGAGAAGTTACTCAGTGAGATATTTTGCTTTAAGTTTTGAAACAATCGTGCAACGTTTACAATGCGATTATAATTGTACTACACAATATTGTAGCAAAGTTATATTTTTATTTATACATGTATACCAATTAAATATGTGCAAATAAAATATTTTTGTACGAATACTCCATGATAAGTTGGGCCAGTTGTAAAATGACAGGAGACTTTCGACAGCCACAGGTGTGGGATATTTAGATTGCGATATGAGATAGACAAAAGCAAGACTTCACGTTTAAGCTGCACCCATAAGCCGCATCCTTATCGGGAAATTCTATAGGCCGCACCTGGATTTTATCCAGCTCATTATAGTACATATTTCTCTGGAAAAAGATAAAAACCTCAACAGACCAGAGCTCCCTTTTTACATATGAAAAACACTGCACAAATGTATAGCCATAAGTTACTTTCAATAATCCGCAGATGTCAAGAGACATGTTTTATTAAATGAAACTGGGAAAGTTAGCGCGGCCCGCATTTATCTGATGACCGGAGGTGGAGTCAGTGAACCTTTCCCCCATTTATTTACCAGCAAGCGTTGCCCGTCGATTTCGTGCCACAACATATAGTTATACCACTATCCAATTATCCAGTGGGCTTAGAAACTGATGAAGAGGGAGGGTATAATCGGGGCCCATAGGTCATCCCTTTCCGGTGGTCTCTGTGTGTGAAGTCCTCTTTCGGGGAATTGAGGTATAGGGCCCCAGACGGGGGGGGTTAAATTGCTGTGTCACTTGTCGGTTTTAAGAAATGCCAATGTCATTTGTCGATTCTAAGAAATATGTCTTGTCCTTTGTCACTAGGCTCATGTCGATTTGTCGATTTTACCCGTCTGGGGCCCTAGATATACCCTCTTCCCATCGATTTCTGATCCCTCACTCCAACTGATGGGGGTAGACCCCTAAAATCGACAGGGCGACACGGCCTTTTCTTAAAATCGACAGGCGACATGGGGCTTAGTGACAAATGACAGGAGAAATTAAAGGATATTGACAAGGGACATGGCCTTTTCTTAAAATCAACAGGTGACATGGAGCCTAGTGACAAATGACAGGAGAAATACAAAGATACTGACAAATGACATGAGCATTTCTTAAAATCGACAGGCGACATGGGGACCCCCCATCTAGACCCCCCAACTGGTCTCGGCCCCTAAAATCGACATCAGCATTTTGGGGCTTGGTGACATAGGCATTTCTTCAAAATCGACAGGGGACATGGACCAGTTGGGATTTTAATAGTGACATGTGACCCAGGGGCATGTGACATGGGCATTTCTTTAAATTGACAGGGCGACATTGGGATATCTTAAGGGCAAAAGGGAGGTTTGTGGAAAAGAAAATGTCAAATGTCGAAATGGTGCATTCTGGTGCAAGATTGTGCCATTCATATTCATATCGCAAAACCCAATGTTGCATGTCGAATTTAAGAGATGTCACATGTCACTAGGATGGCTATGGACCATGTCGATTTTTTAACATGCCCATGTCACCATATTAATTTGTTATAATGCCCATGTCGCCATATCGAATTTAGCGGGCTAGGGTCATTATGGGGGGGGGGGGTATTTTAATTTTGTCCCAAAAATAGTGGGGTGTCTTTGGCTCGTTGGTAAACTTTTTAGATGGCACACATTTTCTTTGCATACACCTACATTGACAAAATATAGAAAATACTTCTCATGACAATTAAAAATTGATATCAATATAAGTTTAGAATAATAATCTTCCTTATTGAAGTCTAATCGACTTCCCCAGGGCTTGTGGCAGTAGCCTACTGTTTTATGTCTTGAGCCAAATTAAGTCACCGATACTCAATCGGCCCTACCGGCAGCTAGTACCTAACCATCCCACTAGAGGGCCTGCCTGTGAGAACCGTGACCATGACCTTGGCTTGTTGAACGTGCCAAGTTAAAAGTCGTCTGCAGCACGACGTGCACGATAAACTTCCACACTTCCCGACCCTTCCTTATCCAGTAGGCCTAGTTTATTTCTAGGCCAAGTGCTCAAATATAGGCCTTAGTCATAGGTCTGTATCTGACCTTGCCTTGATATGCTCGGCCTGCAGTGTCAGGTAAGGACTGGGTGGGGTGTGAGCTGTGCAGCTAGTATCCTGAAGAGAACCCTGATGGCGTCCAGCAGCAGCAAGGAGAGTTTGGATGAAGCACTGCAGAAGGCTGCAGACGCTGTGAGGAACGCTAAGGCTCTCATCGTAACTGCAGGTAGATATATGTACATAGGCCTACATGTATCCCTGTTGTGTCCTGTTGTGGTATATTTACCCCTAAAATCGACACGGCGACATATACATGTAATAATGGGCTTTTTTAGCCTTATTATGTACTATTATGGCCGCAGGCCCGTAGCCAATGGGGGAACGGGGGGACGCGTCCCCCCCCCCCCCCATGGGCCCACAGACCAGAAAAAGTCCACATCAAGAAGTCCTAGACACTGGCTATCTAGAGCTTTTTACGGTTTTAAAATCGGACTATTATTAAGGTTTCTATCGAGGAAACTGTTGCAGAAGAAGAATTTGGTCAGAATGGTTCAGATTCTGGCCTATAGCTTTGTGTCTGTCGATTTTTAAACCCCCCGTGTCGCACGTGTCGATTTTAACAACCCCTCGTGTCGCCGTGTCGCCCGTGTCGAAATTTACCCATGTATATTCACCTCTTTGTTGTGGGTAGCTTAGATCTCTTGTGATAAGGATTTTAACACCCTTTTCTAGTACATTGCCAATTCATTTAGACCCCTTTTGGGGGGTGTTATCTTAGGGAAGATAAGCCTGATATTAAAAGGGCCACGCTGAACTGTGTGACATAGGTTCTGCTCCCGAGAATGTGAAGAATGGAGGTCCCTTTTATTGGGACACCACCCTAAATTGGCCTAGATTGGACCCCTTTTAGTGGGATACCTCTTCAATTGGACAAAATAGGAGCCCTTTTAGTGGGATACCACCCTATATAGGGGGTGTAGATGGGGGGCCCCCCATGTCGCATGTCGATTTTAAGAAATGGCCATGTCGCATGTCCATGTCGCTTAATAATTCCAATGTCCCATGTCGATTTTAAGAATTGCTCATGTCCCCTGTCACTATTTTTTCAAACCCCATGTCGCATGTCACTAGGCCTCATGTCGCATGTCGATCTTAAGAAATGGCCATGTCGCCGTGTCGAATTTAGCCATCCACCCCCATTATATATATAAGAGTAGAATGGACATATCCTCCCCCTACTAAAAAACCTAAATTTGTGACTTTGCGCTTTGCTTGTGACGTTACAGTTTCTATAAATTGGTCCACTTTCTGCCCAAGGTCCCCCCCTCCCCCACAAGAAACTCTGGATACGGGCCTGATCAGTCTCGGACTCCCATACCAACACAGCTCAGGCTCCCTCTGCTGTGTATGGTATGGGAGCAGAGGATATTTTCACTTGGTACCCATTTGCGCCAGATTGGTGGCGCAAATGGGTGTGTATTGGTCAATACACATTCAACAACAGACAGATTCTTATCTAGATCAAAGAGGTAATTAAATTAGTTGGGTGCAACTGTGTATTTAACACCTATATTGACAGAAGTAAACAAAGGATGTGTATTGGGATAGGATTGCTGCCTGCTCCCAGGCTATCCAACTGGTAGGATAGACGCTGGCCGAGGCTGGGGCCTGATGGCCCTAGAGGCTAGACCATACAAGGGTCTAAATTTGACATGGCCATTTTGGCCCTTAGTGACATGGGACATGAGGAATAAATAGATAGTGAGGGGCTCTGGATGGGGGGTCCCCATGTCGAATGTCAAATGGCCATGTCGCATGTCAATGTTGCTCAATAATGTCCATGTCCCATGTCGATTTTAAGAATGGCTCATGTCATCTGTCACTATGTTTTTTGAGCCTCATGTCGCATGTCAATAGGTTTCATGTCGATTGTCGATTTAAAAAAATAGCCATGTCGCCATGTCGAATTTGGTGGTCCGCACCCATTTGATAGCGACATGGGACTTGGAGCATTTCTTAAATCGATATGGCGACATGGGCATTTCTTAAAATAGACATGGTGACATTCTTAAAATCGACAGGGCGACATGGACATTTCTTACATGCGACATGGGGACCCCCATCTAGACCCCCACCTCCTGTAGGTAGGAGTGGTCATTATTTATCCACAGGGGTCCCCGGGCGTTGATGGGTTGGAGCGGGGGGGGGGGGGGGGCAAAAAAGGTTCACCCCCTATGGAGGGGGGGGTCAAAAAAATTCTCTAGGGGGAGGGTGCAAAAAATGTCACCCCATGTTGGCAAAAAAGCCTGCCCGTTTGATATTATAGTTCAAAGAGTGGGCGGGGGCCGGTGAAAAATTTCCAACCTGTCTTGAGGTGAGTGGGGGGGGGGGGGTTCGACTCGTCTTGAGGGGGGGGGCAGAAAATCTTTCGCACATTCGCGCAAAAATCTACCATCCCCCCTGTTAAATATTGACAACTCCCTTATTTATCCTCAAGGGATTGGGGGGATCAAAAAAAAATTCACTCCCTCTAGACGAGGGGGGGGGGGGGAAGTTCATTCCTTTTTAGCATAATAGCCAGTGCAATACTGAAGTTCAAAGAGGGGGTGGCGGAAAAATTCCGACCCGTCTCGAGGGTGTAGGGGTGCTGGTGGGGAAATGTTGCTCACATACACGAAAATCAACCAACCCCTCCTGTTAAATAATGACCACTCCCTGTCTTTCCCTCAGCTGCAAACACACTCTCCCAGCACAGTCTCAAATAAGTCTATTAAGACTCTCTAAGAGGCCCGGACTCTCCAAACTCTTCTGTGGAAAAACGGGTGAAAACAGTACTACCTATCTGCTCTCCTATAGCCTTCTCACACGGCCATCCCAATACACCAAAAATAGTTTCCAGGAATATGTCCAATTTGGACCATCAAAACATGATCAATACTTCTGAGATTTTAAACATTTGCTCTACACTTATCCCTCAACATTTTTCAATCGAATCATAGTTGTATAAATACACAATTCAAAAGCATGGCGTAGGTAAGTTTTCAGGGAAATCCTTCGCATTTTGCCAGAGAAGGAAACAGTGCCGGTAGAAACACATGGGAGAATCTGCTGGGAGATTACTGCAAACGAAAAGAAAAGAGATGGAGTGGGGCAAGACTTTGGTTTGATTCAGTGGTCTACTAATTATTAGGAGGACATGTATCAAAGTCTACACTCTTATGAATGGTATCATTGCCAGGACTTCACGACTCATGAAAGGAGTAACTGACTCAACAGTTATATCTGTTCACCACGTTATTGCAGTCTTAGGTGTTTAGGTATGTGAATTTGATTTCCGTTGTGTTAGTACAGGCAGTTATATTTAAATTACTATATATAGTGACTTACCGGATATTCCATATTCACTTACATTAAGGTACTCTATTTCAAGTAATTAATCAAACTATCGTTAATTTGTATTTTCAGGAGCCGGGATGGGTGTGGACTCTGGCCTGCCAGACTTCCGTGGTGCACAAGGGTTCTGGAAGGCATACCCGTTGCTCAAGGACAAAGGGATTCATCTCAGTGCCATGAGTAATCCAGAATGGTTTGAGAATGACCCTACATTTGCCTGGTGGTTCTTTGGTCATCGCTATAATATGTATAGCAGTACTGAGCCCCATCATGGATTCCAAATTCTGAAAGATTGGGGAGACAAAATGGAACAAGGATATTTTGTCTTCACCAGTAATGTTGATGGGCACTTCCAGAAGGCTGGTTTTGATGCAGACCGTGTAGTCGAGTGCCATGGCAGTATAAACTTCATGCAGAACTATGATGAACAGATCAGCCATGAGATATGGCCAGTACCTGAGGGAACCAAGTATGAACTAGACATGGACACTATGAAGATAATCTCCCCTCTTCCGACAGGGCCTCCAGGGGCTAAGCAGCAATATCCAGCACGACCAAATATACTCATGTTTGGAGACTGGTCTTGGATAGGTAGACGCACTGAGGCACAAGAACATAGGAAGGAGAATTTCCAGAGGACCTTAAACAAGCACGGGGGTATCCCATTCGCTGTCATAGAGATTGGTGCTGGATTGGCAGTCCCAACTGTGCGTTATCAGAGTGAGACTTTGGTAAATAATAACAAAGGGGTGCTCATCAGGATCAATCCCAATGAACCTGAGGTGCCCAGGGGGAACATTTCAGTGCCAATGAAAGGTCTTGAAGCACTGCAACGAATCAAGGACATTCTCGACAGTAAGAAATAAAATGGGGAGGGATGGCAGATAGTGCTCTCCTGTTGTGATGTTAAACATGTATTCAAACTTCTCCGATTATTTTCAAATTAGTCATGGGTGGCGGCAGTCTCTTTAATATCAATTTAATCAGGCCAGAACACCTAGGGCTCAGATTTCTTCCTGTTCAGAGTTCGTAATATATAATGTTCATGCTAGTGGTCTAGCAAGCGATCTCTCCTCAGTGAACCATGCCAGAAATATCAAAGGCCATGGTTTGTCTGACCTTGCCTATTATGGTAGGGTGTTACATCGAAAATGAACTATTCCTCAGAGTATATTTATCTACTGGTCCAGATAGAAAAAAGGTGTACTAAGACAAGGCAAAACAGAAAAAGAATATCTATAGTATTAAAGCTATGGCAGAGCTGTAAAGTTGAAAAAGTCATTATATTTTTTACCCCTGCTGCTCTATGTGTATGCTATCAGGCCAATGGTATTCATACTGAGGAGACACAGTGGTCACTGCAGGGTGCTGACGGCTGAGTAACCACCCTGCATGCAGCCACAGGCACTGGGAGTAGAATGTTCATTCAATGTAAGATTTAGTAGCTCAACAGTTATATCAAATAGACTTGATTATTTTACCATAATTATATATGAATGTGTGTCTTTCATTATTCATGGTTGAGGTGTTATCTGTGTAAGGATTTATAGTCTTAACATGACCATAAGTCTACTCAGAATATGGAGGAGATATAGGGCTACTTTAACTTCAGGTATGGGAGATTTGGCTATAGCTATATCATGTTTCTTGGATGCATGGTGATAACAATTTACATAATATGTCATAAAAGCTAAACCATTTCTCACAATAAAACTGCAACCCAATATGTATGGAAACCGCCAGTAGCTTTGAATTTATTTGGAACTTCATAGATTCTCCCATATTTGACATTAATGGAGGACATGTATAGCTTTCCTACTGCATATGTAGGTGCAACAGGCTGCCCACTCTCACAAGACCCAGGAGTCACTTTGCGTGGCAAGTGTACACCCTAACTATGGTACTAGCCCATGTATACGTAGGAAATAAAACGCTTGCTTTTCTTCAAAATGAGTAGGGGTACGTACCCTGGTATCGGTTCTCCCTAACCCAATAGATTCTGTCACTTGTAAGGTACTTTATGTGCGCTGGGATGTAGAGACAATATACTTGGAGGCTTTGAATATTGTGATAATATTGCCCTTTTTGGCATCCCACCATGTTACAATTTTTCAAAATAAATTCTATATAAACAAATGGGGGAAAGGTACTTTTTATCACCAGGCTTAGAATATTCAACTAGGAAGAAACCTTAAGTTGGCTAATTGCAACCTAGACATGTACACATCACAGAGAATCCATATTATTCCAGAAATACTAATTGTTGTAATATGCATAAATGTGTACTGCTTTGTTCTGCCTATTGTATACACAATATATCTGGTGAGTACAATTGTGCAGTGTGCTCTTCAGTTGGTTAACTATAACCTAGACTTGTACACATCCCAAAGAAGCTGTATTATTCCAGAAATAATCATTGTGTGATACCGGTACCCATAAATGTTCACTATTTTTTGTTGTGTTTTGTATAAACAATATATAAGACTGAAGTGGCGCAGTTTGTTCTGCATCAGTTTGCCTATTATTCTAGAAATAAATATCATGTGATACATATATATATGGTGTTTATTGTGTTTTGTATAAACGATGCATTACACTGCAACTGTGAAGCTATTGCAAGGATCTCAGTAGGCCACTGCCAGTGTACTGCTAGCCTACCATCTAGACAGAATGGCATTGAGCCCAGTGTAGCCACTGCGATATCTTTAGATGTTTTTATGTTCCAATAAACATACAATGTGTATTCACATAGAACAGCAAGACCCTATTTTTGTTTCATCTAAATCAATTTTGTATGATTATATGAAATATCTTTTTCTAGGTGCCGGGATGGGTGTGGACTCTGGCCTGCCAGACTTCCGTGGTGCACAAGGGTTCTGGAAGGCATACCCGTTGCTCAAGGACAAAGGGATTCATCTCAGTGCCATGAGTAATCCAGAATGGTTTGCAAGTGACCCTACATTTGCCTGGTGGTTCTTTGCTCATCGCTACAACATGTATAGCAGCACTGAGCCCCATCAAGGCTTCAACATCCTGAATAAATGGGCAAACAAAATGGAACATGGCTACTTTGTCTTCACCAGTAATGTTGATGGGCACTTCCAGAAGGCTGGTTTTGATACAGACCGTGTAGTCGAGTGCCATGGCAGTATAAACTTCATGCAGACCTACGATAAACAGATCAGCAATGAGATATGGCCGGTATCTGAGGGAACCAAGTATGAACTAGACATGGACACTATGAAGATAATCTCCCCTCTTCCAACAGGGCCTCCAGGGTCCACAGACCAGCACGCTGCCAGACCCAACATCAAGATGTTTGGGGACTGGTTTTGGATTTCCCACCGCACAGGGGCCCAACACGAGCGTTTTAGGCAGTTCCAGATGAGTCTTATGAAGGATGGAGGAGTCCCCTTTGCTGTCATTGAGATTGGTGCTGGGCTGGATGTTCCCACTGTGCGACAGCAAAGTGAGAGCCTGGTTGGCCGTAACAAAGGGGTGCATATCCGTATCAATCCCAATGAGCCACAAGTGCCCAAGTGGCCTAAGAACAGTGTTTCATTGCCGATGAAAGGGCTAGAGGCCCTGCAGCGAATTCAAGAAATCTTAGACAGCTCTGAATGAAGGTAAAATATTGCCATATCGAAGCAAAACTGTGTCTATATCTTATAAGTGATGTATTTTCTGATGATACCCTCTATATGTATTTAGGGTAAAGGATATCATGTACATTTAGTCTTAAGACAAACATCATTTGTCTTCCACATATTAACGTTTGGATTTCAAGAAGTATATTCAAGAACATCTAATGGTGCTCAAAGAGATTCTACAAAATTCTGATGATTAGAATAAAGTGTAGCCTCCATCTGTATATAAGAAGACTTTAAGTTTCCGTACTATGAACTAAGCAGAGAATAGTGTAAATCATGATTATTACATAGATACCGCCTCATAAGATTAATATCAAAACAGGAAATAACATGTAAGTAAATAAATTTATTTTTCAATCACTTTGACTAATTTCAATTCATTACACATGGTCATTATTTGCACAAATATACAGATATGACCTTCTACAGCATGTAGCTGCATATATTATACAAATATCGTTCTGATCATACGACCCCTGAGCATATTGACAACTGTGTACCCTGTATTCCTTATATAGCACTCTGGTAGTTTAATTATACCTATAGATACAGACGGGTCAATGAAATCATGGCCCTAAGCTGTTTGATACTACAGGGTCATGAAGGTTCCTTCCGCCAAGAGCATTCTTTATTTTCTTTCCATGTAGCAGCACCTTCCTCATAAATTTCCTGAAACAAGGAAAATATACATGTACTGTATCCATTTATCCCTTTAGACATTGATTTCAATTGAAGCAATCTATATAATGAAAAAGGTATGTAGACCATGGACTTGTCTTGTCCGAATATGAAAAACCAACAATATAGATGTATTACATATATAAAAATAATATAGGTTTTGAATATAAAGGTGGACATTCTAGTTGGCTGCTTATAATCATATTTGATTAGTGATAACTAAAATACCTTTTTCCATATGGGAACCGTAGCCTTCAGCTCATCTATAGCATAGTGCACGGCCTCCAGGGACTCCTTTCGGTGTGGAGAGGAAACCGCTATGATCACACTCGCTTCAGTGACAGGCACCAAGCTAGAAATACAGACAATTGTTTCTATTTGTAAATAGTGTGTATGCCTATTATCATACTTAATTTCACTCTATATGCCATAATGGCACCATGGGGGTAGTAACAGACATTCCCTTTTTTTAATTTCACATGTAATGTTACACTTTCTGCTCGTTATTTTTGTTTTTATTGACCTCAGACTACAGTATGTGGAGTAATTCCATTGGGTAGCACCTTGAGCAATACTCTCCATAATATCCTTGGTCTGTATAACAAAAATAATCAGCAATTTTACAACTTCATATAATCATACAATATATAATTTCTATATACAGTATTTGTATGGATTCAAATACCCTAGGCGATGATACACTGCTATGTGCTCTACATTCCACTTCTCTCGTATTCGGTGACAAATCTTTTTGATTTCTTTTTCTGCCATGGGAACAAAGGCCTCATATTCCAGTCGGACCACCTTCTTTCCATCAAAATTATCTCTGGTTGTGCCTGCAAATGTTGGAAATAATGAAAGTACAGTCGACTGGGGCCAAACTCATAAGTACCTATAGTTTTGTTAATTATAGGCCTATATCTATATTTTTTTTAAAGAAGTAAAGGTTACTTTTTATATTTACTAAAACACAGGATGGAAAACTACATCATCAGTATAATTACATTTCTACTGGGAAAGTCTGACAAATCTGATCATATATAGAAGATTGTATGTTAAAAGCAAAGCGTAGCAACCAGTCGGAGCTGAGCGAGGACCGGCATTCTGGGCCTTTTATGATACAGATGAGGTGAGGGTTAAGCCCCCGGGGGGGCACTTGAATTTTTTTTGACACAGGTGTGCGGCTGACCCTTCACCACCCCTTACCCTTGTTATGGCGATTTTTACCTCAAAATGTTACCCTTGTTATGGCATTTTCGGCCAAAAGCTCCTAGGTTTGGGGGGAAAAAGTGATGAAAAATACTATGTTTAGTAAAATCTCCTCGAAAAATTTACTCTTGTGCAAATTCTTTTTCAAGAAAATGTGATGTTTTAGTGAAAAATGGGAAATTTTGGTAAAATCTCGGACATTTTCTTGAAAAGTAGACCCTTGTCATGGGGATTTTCATGAAACTGGACCCTTGTTATGGCAAATTTCAAAGTGGACCCTTGTCATGGGGAATTTTGTAGAAAAAGTACCCTTGCCAGCCGCACACATGTGTATACAAAATATACTGAGTGACCCCCCCGGGGTTAAACCCCCACCTGGACTATATGAACTGCAGGCCACACCCCTTTTTAAATGTCCTCTCTACCAGCTGATGTTCACAGCCTCCTCTCCTTAGCCAATGAGACTCCTCCAAATGCACTACCGCGGTATTGCAAGTTGGGGGTTTAAATTAAGTCATACACGTTTCTGGTAGAACCTCAATGCAATAAGACAGACAACATGACTCATCCAGTCCTTCCTGCCACCTGGCTTCCCCAATCGACCTTACGTATATCAGTGGTAAGATACTCTTATCTAAGGCCCAAAAAAAAGGTTTGTTTCAGGTCACCCGACTGACCCTATCTAAACAGGGCCGACCCTATGTTTTTTAAGCAATTTTGAAGACATTTTTATACTTATTTGGGGTCAATTTTAGGTTTACAAATTTCGAGAAAAAAATCTTCCCATTTTTATACTTTTTGGGTCAATTTTAGAGGGGAAGTAAAAAAAAAGTTTAAAAAAAATTAATCCGACCTACCGACCCTAGAGTTTCTTCCCATGTTACCTGAAACAAACCTTTTTTTTTAAATTTGGCCTAATCAAGAGTAGGCAGGTTATCTGACCATATCAGGCCTAGACGATTAAAGATTATTAATCTCCATCACGCCCTCTTAGATTAATTCAACATCCGCGACCTTCACTATTCAATTTAGACTATATCAATGAACCACAATACCTATCTATATTCCTAAATAAATGCATATATACATATATACATACCCACAAACAATGATACAGCTCCCGAGGTAGGGGATGTGACTTGGGTTGAGGCATCTTCAACACTCAAGAGGCCCTCTTTTATTTCAATATGGTCCATCGTAAATCACCTACAATGAGGTGTTATATAATGTTACAGTTTTATTTGTTCTGGTGAAAACGTTTTTCAGTATTGGTATATGTAGGTCTATACTGGATTTTGACGGAATATTATCAGGGCTGGGCAACTGTCGCAATGTCGCAAAAAATGTGCGACAGGGGCCTTGGAAAATGCGACAGTGACATTAGGGATAGTCTGGGCTTTCTAAATCTGGAAGAATTTTGTAAATATTCCAAATAGAACCAAAGTTAAAGCTTGGAGCAGCATTATTATTATAATAGCCTACCAACTATAATACAACAGAAAAAAAGATGGAGCAATCTACCTACAACCCCATCAAAATGAATGGTATATGTGATTGATATCACATGTGAACCAGGGCAGTCCCCCTGATGTGTGAGTGTAAGATTGAGCATGTGAGTGGCCTCACAGATGACTCAGGGTAAGCTTGAGCTGGAGCTTATCATGTACTTAGATATAGTATTCCCTTATGATCATTCATTGGTCAATTCTGGCATTAGAAATGAATTCCTTGTTAAAAAGTACCCTGAAGTCATGTGTCATACATGTATGTTATTCTATTTCAGGCCAGCAGATGGGTGTGGGCGTTCAGGTGGGTGTGGGGGAGCAGGTGGGTGTGGGCATGCAGGTGGGTGGGGGCGACAGTTGCAGGCTGCCGGCATGTACCGCCTTTTGTCCCTATCAAAAAGCGAGTCGATCGGACGATAAACGGCGGTGATATGGGTGGTATAATTTTGCTCTGCACACGTTGACGGTTGAGATCTCGCGCAGTGCGAAAATTACGTATGCTTTATGGACCCTATTGGATGATCCCAGATGGTCCAAGATGGACCTGGCGAGTGTGGGTTGTACTAGAGATTTAAAAAAAACAAAAATCTTGTTCACCAAATCTGTTCACCAAAACCCAAAATTAGGACTTTTATATTTTTCATGTGGGGGGGGGGGTGGTTGTCAAGCGCAAAGTCTCCTGCAGGTCAGAGGTTGGGGGGGGGGGGGCATGTTGAAGTGGAGGCTTGTGGAAGTGTGTGCAGTACGAGAAGAACCAGTAGCGCCACTCTTTGATGCATGCGCTAGCCTCGCTTCCACTTCTCCTGTAGCCTTGAAACCATGAATGGTATATATTGTTCTCTGTGTAAACTACTGCCTTACCTTCGTTTTCATGAAGGTTACCGAAGGTACATGCAATATTCAGCCCACAGAGTGTCTCAAAAAGCGTCTCACCTTGTTTTTATATAAGAACAAAGAGGATTCTGTGTAAAGGGACAGTCTAGGAAGGTCTGTGGTTTGCATGAAAGCCCATACTTTAGCATTGAGCTGAAAAAGTTAGTTTTATGCTGTTTCAGTGACCTCTTTTTAAACTGAATTTTATACATGAAAAATACCTTTTTTTATTTCAATGTTTGATGGCATAGATTGGCATTGATCAAAACTTGTTTCCTGCAGTATTTAAATATTTTATTGAACAATCTCAGACAGGAAAATTAGGCGGACAACATGTTGCATTTTTCGGACGAAAAATGCAAAAATACCTGTCTCTAAAGAACCTGGCACAACTGTGCCCTGGTTCAATGAATTAATCTAGAGGTAGAATTCTGGAACAGTATCCCCACAAAATTCACCAATCTGAACGTAACATCACTAGCTTCTTTGGAGCAACATGCCCACGTGGCCTAAATTTTCTAGCTTTTCTTGGAGCAATATATCCCAAACTCCTAAAAATATACCAAATATATAGATATAATTCCACAGAGCAATACACCCCCAGAACTTCACAGAACGCACTAATTCAAGTTATCATTTCTAAATTTCCCTAGAGCAATATGTTTTGATACCCATCAGATGAAATCAATTTAACAATAGGATTTCTAAATTCTACCCAGAATAATTCAAATGTAGAATTTCAAATTGTCCTTTTGCAACATACTCAGAGAACCATCAGAATACATCAATCTAACAGGTAGAATTTCTGAATATTCCTACACAATGTGCCTGAATTCACCTTTGGAGCAATATGTCCACGAACCCCTCTAGATATACCAATCTAGAAATCAAATTTTAAAGTTCACCTGGAAGAATATGCCCTCCAAAAGTCCACAGAGCACATCAATCTAGAGGTAGAATTTGTAAATTTTTCCTCAAACAAATAAATTATTTTCTGAACCCCATTAGAAGACACCAATTTAATAAAAATATAATCCCAAAATTCTTGCTATACCCCAACCGACTACCCAGAATATACAATTCTAAAGGTAGAATTTCAAGATTTTCTTGATGCAACTTGCTCCCAGAACCTTCAGAATACATCAATCTAAAGGGTAGAATTTCTCAATTTTTCTAGAGCAATGTGTCCCCCCTCCCTCAAATCCCCAGAATATACCAATCTAACAGCTTTCTTGGAGCAGCATGTCCCTCAGAATATACCCTTCTAAAGATTTTAAAAAATTAAAAATTCTCAGAACACATCAATTGAAAGGCAGAATTTCTAAATTTTCCAAGCAAAATGTCCCCCCTAATCCTAAAAACCTAGTGGTACTTTTTCTATATTTTTTCCCAGTACATCTAGCAATATGGCTAAAACCCCACAGAATGCAAACATCTAAAGTAGAATTTATAGAATATAACCCCTCAGAACATACTACAAATAAAAACAATTTCATTCACAATTTCATTCACAAAGTCATTCTTGAGGAGATGGGAGAGGGACGTTGGTGTGTCGTCCTACGTCTGCCCTCCTGAAAAACTTTGCTCCATAGATTTCTAGGTTTGCTCCAGCATATCACGACATGCCCAGCCCTGGGAATGTGCAACATCATGGCCCTAGACCCCTAAATTCGACACGGCGACATGGGCCTTTTTAGGGTTAGGTGACATGGGACATGATGAATAAATAGATAGGGACATGGGGCATTTCTTAGGATCGACATGGGATATGGGACCCCCCCATCAAGGGCCCCAACATTGAAGAAAGTCAGGGATAGTAATTTCTACCTCTCTTTAACAACCCAGCCAAGCATTTTTTAAGACCACAGACATACGAAATAACAGGTTAAAAATTGGTGTAATTACAAGAAGCTGTTCCTATTATGATAGAGTAGAACGTGTCTGTACATCAGACTTACCTCAGTTTGACTGTCTAACCTCCACTAATGGGAGGGATTACAGCTATTTCGTCTCCTGTGTTCAAGGTCAACTCCAGATCATCTATGTCCGTGTATTCCTCGTTTATGGCGAGTACAACGCTGCCCGACACCGGTTCTAGACTAAAAGGGGAATTGGATACAATACATGAAATATGATATCTACACGAATATATTTTCTGAAGGGTACATATACGAGTACATGCTTTCCATTAGGGTATGAGTTTGATACTCTGCTGAGTAAACTTGTACAAAATGGATTCCTATACAATATGCAAACACATATCTAAGTTACTGCCATGAATGATCATTTCTAAGAATCACGTATGTATTTGAAAATATTTGTACATGTATTTACCTAGGATATAAACCTGTGATGTGCTGCCACAGCTGAGTAGAGGTGGTTCTAGAGGGAATACTTGCTGTGGTTTCTTTAATCCCTGACAATTCACGAGCCTTGGCAAAAAACAATAGCTTGATCTGTGAAAAAGAAATCATTAAAATATTAACATTTTATGATAGTACTAGGCAGCACACCATGGCGAATGGAAATGACCATTATCCTGACTTCTTTTTTTTTAAAGGAGGGATCCACCAAACACCAAAGTACCGAGAAAAGTCATGCGACGATCAACATTTCATTAGAAAGATCTTTTAAAAATACAAAAGGAGGGGTCCATGTAGGCCTTGACCGGTATATAAAGAAGGGCAAACATAGTCTTTGGTTGATAACTGATGTTTATTGTAAACACCGTGAAAACTGTAAAGAGAAATGATAAATCTCTAAGTACACATCAGTCACAATTTTCCATAGAATATAACAAACATTCTCTCAAATAACCAGCTTAAAATACCAATTTTCTGTCATAGAAATATAGAGATATTTCCCAAATATAGGCAAATAACCATCTTGAAAATACCAATTTTCTGTCATAGAAATATAGAAATATTTCCCAAATATAGGCAAATAACCATCTTGAAAATACCAATTTTCTGTCATAGAAATGTAGGAATATTTCCCAAATATAGGCATATTTATGTCAAATAAAATACAGCTTTAAGGCTACATTAATCATAAATTTGCACCTTAAATCTCACGAATTCTTCACTTAAAATGACACAAATATTCATGTAAATACTCAAAAATACCCATTTTTGAGTCACCAAAATAGGCAAAATATTGCTCAATATTCATAGCAAAATTACCAATAAATTGTGATCATACACAAAATCATACCATAATTACTTGAGTGACAAATACCAGTAAATAATGGCATTCTTAATCTTGGACTATATGTTTATCATAGCAGAGGTGGTATACATGTATTGTATATCTGCACTCACTAGCAAAACTCACTATTTGAATCAACACCATCACCTGGTGGCAAACTCTTGAACTATACACTCTGAGTATTTTCATAATACACATGCATGGCTCCTAATACACAAAACACCAGTACTATTGAGTATTTTACATAGCCTAAAGGGCCAAACCCTTTGTTCTATACTGATATCCTTCAGTGTGGGAGGCTTGGATTGGCACATTTCCAGAGTGCTCATATACACTAAAACACTGACAATCATACATCAAAAATGCAATAACATGAATCTTAAATGTTTCATCTCTTAGTTTCTTACCTTGCTGCACCTTTATACAGGTCTTGGCAGGGTGATTCTTTCAGATTATTTCACATTACTTGGTCCTTGCTGTGGCTCACTCCACATGGCTGCTAGGTGTAGTGATATGCAAGTAGTTCCCTTTGTTCAATGAACCATTAACTTAAGGCATTAAACATCACATCTCAACTATTAATCAAGTCCTTATACATGGTTGCAAAACAATCAATAAACCTTTATACTCAAACATCAAATAATACCCCAAAAATATGGTACCTTTGGGAAAGGGACTATGTTGTGTGGGCGTAGGGACTTCCCTTGAGTTGCTCTGAGCACCAATCTGGTGATGAGGCTTTTGCTAGTTCTGACTTTCTCCACCGGGTGGCCGTATGGTCATATGGCCATTTTGGTTCTCTAATCCTCCACCAGATGGCAGCTCTACTCTTGGTCTACTCTGTTATCCACACTCCCACCCAAATCACCTCTTGTGATTTCTTTCAATTGTTCGTTTCATCTTCTCCCACCCGTGGAGCCTCAGAGTTCTCAATCAGAAGCGTCAGTTTGTGGATGGGTCTCTCGAGATATGTGGCTTTTCTCGTTCTTTTTCCCTCCTTGGAGAGAGTTGTGTCTCCAAGGAGTATCTTAACCTTGCGAACCAATTTGTCATCGCTAGGCATGGTCTCAATGATGCGGGCCATTTTCCAATGGCTTCGCACCATGTCTTCATCCTTGAGGAGTACAATATCTCCAGTCTGGAGATTCCTTAATTTCTTATTCCACTTCTGGCGAACTTGTAAGTTTGCCAGGTACTCCTTTTTCCATCTGGACCAAAACTGGTTGGCCAGATATTGGACACGTCTCCATCTTCTTCTAGCATAGACGTCTTCGGTCTGGAAGGTCCCAGGTGGGGGTACTGTGACACCTGTCTTCATCGTTAGCAGATGATTGGGTGTCAAAGGACTTGGTCCACATGGATCATCCATGTTCTCTACTGTGAGTGGCCTGCTATTTACAATGGCCATGGCCTCGTAGAAGAACGTGCGAAGACAAGAGCTGTCTAGTCTTCCATTGTGCTGGGAGAGTATTCCTGTGAGAACGCTTCTTATAGTACGAATTTGGCGCTCCCAAACTCCGCCCATATGACTGGCACTGGGGACATTCGTAACGAAGTCGCAGCCATTGTCTACCAGAAAGGATCTTACTGTCTCGTTCTTTAGCTCATTGTAGGCCTTCCTCAGTTCGTTTTCTGCTCCTATGAAGTTACTTCCGCAGTCTGAACGCAGTTGCCTAACCTTACCACGAAGTGCGATGAAGCACCTCAGTCCATTTATGAAGGCATCTGTTGACATGTCATCTAACATTTCAACATGGACTGCACGAGATGCCATGCATGTAAAGAGCAGTCCATACTTCTTCATCTCTTTTCTTCCTTCCTTGACTATGAAGGGCCCAAAACAGTCAAACCCACAGTATGTGAATGGTGGCGAGGGCTTCAGTCTTTCCTTTGGGAGGTCGGCCATCTTCTGGGTTTGTGTTTGGCCGCGCATCTTTCGGCACTGAACACATCTATGGATGTGGGCTGCTACTGCAGGACCGAGTCCCACAACCCAAAGTCCACTTGAGCGAATCTCATTCATGGTCATGCCCTTACCCTGGTGAGCCACTTTCTCATGGAAGTGTTTTACTATGAGGTCAGTCACGTGACCTGTCTTGGGGAGTACTACCGGATGTTTCACGTTGTAGTTAAGGGAGCATGATTTGGAAAGCCTTCCACCAACTCTCAGAGTCCCTTCGTCATCGAGGAAGGGGTCCAATCTGAGAAGTGGACTATCTTTCTTCAGGCTTCCCATGTCAGTCCCACTCCTAAGCATCTTGATTTCATCGGGGAAGGCTTGCTCCTGTGCAAGCTTCACTATTGTCCTTTCCGCCCTTTGTCTTCTTTCAATATTTGTCTGTCTAATGTCGCTGTCGTTTGATCTCCTTCTTTCCAGATAGTTCTGAAGTGTTGCCACTCCTGTTACGGCTCTTGACCAGTCAGAGAAGTGTTCCAACCGGTTGAGCAGTGACTCTTCTTTGGCTCTCGCAGTGAGGCACTTTACTTCAGGGTCATCTGGGAGAATGACAGGTTCTACTTCTGCAGTTGGCAGGCTCTTTTCCCACAGGAATGATGGCCCAGAAAACCAGTTGGAAGCAATCAGTTCCGCTACGCTCAGGCCCCGTGATGCATGGTCAGCAGGGTTCTCTTCTGTGGCTACGTAGCGCCACTGGTCTCCTTGGGATTGTTCTCGGATCTTCTGGACTCTGTTCGCCACGTAGATGTGGAAACGTCTGGTCTCGTTCTGGATGTAGCCCAGTACTACTTTAGAATCGGTCCAGAAGTACTCGTGGACATCCTGGTAATCTAGTTCACTTTGCAGCAGACGGCTTATCTTGCTTGACATGACCGCTGCCTGCAGCTCTAACCTCGGGATTGTGACCGCTCGCAGAGGGGTTACCCGGGCCTTTCCCATGACCAGTGCACAATGGACCTTGTCCTCAGTGTCAAGAAGGCGCAAATAAGTGCACTGGCCGTAACCAACGGTACTTGCATCCGAGAAATGGTGTAACTCGGTCCTCTTGATTTGTCCAAGTTTCTCAGATTGGTAGCATCTTTGTATCTTAACATTGGGTAGCTCTTGGAGGTCATCTTTCCAGCTTTCCCAACTTTCTCTCAGATTTTCAGGGAGTGGGTCATCCCATCCTGTGCTTTCTTTGCACATTTCTTGAAGTATCTGTTTTCCCCCCAGCACAAAGGGTGCAAGGAAACCAAGGGGGTCGTAAACAGAAGCGATTGTGGATAGAATTCCACGTCGGGTTGATGGCTGATCCTTCAGTGCCAAGCAGAACTGAAATGTGTCTGATGCAGTACACCACTGAATACCAAGAGCTCTTTCTATTGGCAGTGGGTCAAAGGAGAGATCTAGATTCTCGAGGTCCTTTGCTCTGTCTGTGCAGGGAATAGACTCTATCACCTCTCGGCTGTTAGAGATGAACTTGTGAAGCCTAAGATTCCCCTTAGCGCACATCTTCTTGGTATCTCTGATGAGTCTTCTTGCATCGTCTACAGTTCTCACACTCATCAGTCCATCGTCAACATAGAAGTTTCCTTTGATGAAGTTGGCAGCCTCTTTGCTGTCACCTTCATACTCTTTTGCGATTTGTTTGAGGCCGTAGTTGGCGCATCCTGGTGAGGATGCAGCCCCAAACAGATGGACATTCATCCGGTAATCTCCGTCAGTCCAGATGAACCGGAGATAGTTCCTGTCCTCTTCTTTCACCCGGAACTGGTGAAACATTCTCTCGACATCGCACATAAACGCGATGGGTCCTTGTCTAAATTTGACCAGGACTCCAACTAAGCTGTTGGTCAGGTCTGGGCCCTGGAGCAGATGATCATTCAGGGATGTCCCTTGGTACTTTGCGCTACAGTCAAAGACAACCCTGATCTTGTCTGGTTTCTTGGGGTGATAGACGCCATGATGAGGGATATACCAGGAAGGACTGTCGTCCAACTCTGTAACTGGGATCTTCTCTGCCTCACCCCGTTCAATGATCTCAGTCATAACCTTTCATAATCTTTATGATATTTGCTATCTGACTTGAATCGACGTTGCAGCTGCCCGAATCGGCGTGCAGCTGCACTTCTATTGTTAGGTAGCTTCGGCCTAGATTTGAATGGAAGCGCCATATTAAAATGGCCATCCGCTTGATGATGGATACTGCTTTCCATTCTACTCAGGAACAACAGGTCGTCTTGAGACAGTGCCTTGTCCTCCTTTGTTCCTTCTACAAAGTCAGCCTCTAGTATCCTTATGATTTCTGAGGGCTGTAGTACTTCCTTAACAGTTGTTTTAGCAACAAACCTTACCTCTTCACGGTTCAATTTATCACAGAGTGGTTGGAAACGATCCTCCACTTTCTTCACCAGCACACGGTGAGCCACACCTATGGCATCACCTTCTTCTAGTATGCTGGTGCACCCAACGACGCTCCACCCTAGCGGGGTCTGAAGGGCAAATGGCTCGTTTCCTTCTCCAGTGATGTAGTTTCTTGGAGCTAAAGCTAGAGGGCAGTTATACCCTAATAGCAACCCAACCTCACACTCTTGGTGTGGGACCATCAAGTGTGCTATCCTTCTTAGGTGGGGCCACTTCCTAGCCGTGGCCGGAATTGGTATGTGTGATCTATCAGTGGGAATAAAGTCCCTGGAGTAGGTAGTTGGGAGGTTAATAACCTCATCTGATTGATAACCTCTCACCTGTAGGCCCTCTACCCTCCTGCAACATATCGTGTCACTGCGTGAGGAGATGGTAGAAAGACGTAGTCTTGCCGCCGTTGAAGGGGCTTCCAGAGCATCTAGCGTTTCGTCGAGTATGAACGTGGTGTCGGATTGTGTGTCCAAAAGGGCATACACAAGCTGCTCCTTCTGCGGATTTTCTTTCACCGACACCCACACTGGTACGATCATAGACGTCTTGTCCCTTATACTTGCCTTGATCTTGTTGCAGACCGCTTTGGTGTCTTGGTCTGCATCTTTCTTGTCTTTATCCGATACCACTTTCTCTGGTTCTTTCCTTTCCCTTTCCGGAGGCTTATCATTGTGTAGACATGTAGGATGGCGTTTCTGACACACCTTACACGTGTTACGCTGTTTGCATGCCTTGGACATGTGACCCTGTTCCAAACAGCCATAACAAATGCCCTTAGTCTTGATGAACTCAAGCCTCTCATCAAGGGTTTTAGCAGCAAATGCCCTGCAATCTGCTAGGACGTGGTTACTCCTTTGACAATTGAGACATGAGTCTCTTTTGCCTTGATTCTCTTCTTGTTTCTCGGAAGCCAAAGTCCGAGCTGATGGACTATCCTCTTTCCATTTCTTGTTGGTGCCACCCTTTGGCTTAGCTTTGGATCCGTCAGTGTCTCTCGGAAACCCCAGAGATGTAACCGGATCACAGGCGATGGTCGCCTCCTCTTTGATGAAGTCTGCAAACTGGGAAAAGGATGGGTAGGTGCCATCCCTTTTCTTAATCTGTGCAACCAGTCTACTCCATCTGCTTACGACCCACTCTGGGAGCCTCTGTAGTATTTTTCTCTGTTCGCGATTGTCATTCAAAATTTGAAGCCCATTCATTTCCAGCATTGCAGCGCGACACTGGTTTAAGAAATCTGACAACCGTCTTAAGGCAGGGCCATCTTTACCCTGAATCTTCGGCCATGCCTCCAGCTTGTCACGGAACGCTTCTGTGACAGTGAAGGGATCACCGTACCTTTCAGCGAGGAGGGCTCTCGCTTCTTCATAGGCTGACCCACTCTTCAGCAGGAAATAGCCACTTATGGCTTCTTTTGCTGGCCCACTCACGTACCTCTTCAAGTAGTGGATTCTATCATTCTCAGGAACTCCCTTGTCTTCTACCAGGGACTTGAAGGCGATAGTCCAATCGTGGTACTTCAGGGGATCTCCGTCAAAGATGGTAGGCTCTGGTGCAGGAAGCCGACTCAAACTTACCGAGGCAGCAAAGGCCTCAGCTAACACAGCTATGTCACTCGCAGGGCGTGAGGTCTGCGAAGATGACTCTTGTGCTGCATTTTCTTTACTTTCATGTTTAACAGCTCTTGGCGAGAAGAGGCCAGAGCGTCTGCTCTGCCGGTCTTCTTCTTCGTTGTATACCTTTACCTTAGCTTCCTCGATCAGTAGGAGCTTCTCAATTCTGCGTTGCTCCAGCTGTCTCTTCTTCTTGGCTAACTCTAATTCGATTTTCTGAAGTTCTTCTTCTTCTTCAGCTTCTTTTTTCTGCTGTTCCAACTCAATCCTGCGTGCTGCCGCATTCGCCTCCGCCTCTATGCGCTTAGATGAAGTCGCAGACTGTCCCGACTGATGCGAGGATCGATGGGATGAGCGGTGCGATGTACGGTGCGATGAGCGATGGGACAACCTTGTGTGGATCGACTCTTTATCCCCATTTTGCCGTCTGAGGTCTATTGCTGCTGTCAGCAGGTCCTTATCTGATTTCAGACGATCGATGGCTGTCCGGATTTTCTGATCCGGTGCCGGTCCAAGCTCCTTTATCTTGTTATATAGCGACTCTATTTCACCATACCCCTCAGCAAGGGTGGTCCTAGTTTCTTGAAGGAGTGCTTCTGAGCAGTACCCCTTGAGGATGGTATCTGCAGCAGTAATCTGGGAGGTGTATCTCTTCACTTCTTTAAAGAACGCTTTAGAGAATTCCTCCATCTTCATATGTCGGGCCTTTTCTGTGAGCTTGCGGTCTCGTTGACCCTTTCCGGAAACGCTGTCTTGACGTTCCTCGGCGTGCTCTGACTTACCTCCCGTTTTAGGTGCCTCACCTTCAGCCCCTTCTATATGGTCTGACTTACCTCCAGCTTGGGAGTCCCGTTCGGAATCCAGCTTACCTTGATGTGTAAGTCGGTCTATCTCCTGCTGCGGAGGGACCTGTTCTTCAGGTTCTTTGTCCTTGTTGTCAGCCATTCTTAATTTGAAGTCGCGTCAAATGTCGAAATATCGACGTATATTCGCACGCACGCGGTCAGGGGGGGGGGGGTAAACTCTCTAGGCACCACACAACAACAGTCCCCACCCAAAGGGTAGTACAAATTAAAACTTATCTGTAAGTTGCTAAATGTTAAACAACCGTAGTGACATAAGTACTCTTAAGGTACTTCTTAACCTTTAACCATATAACCTGTGGTTCAAATACGTGTACTCAAGTTCTTGTAACCTTTGGTATGAATAACCCAATTTCTTTGATCTTATGACATTCAATGCGAAACACCAATTCTTCAACAAAGCAATACCATCTTTTGTACTTAAGCAATTCAAGTTGGACTCAACACAGTTCTCTTATGTGCTGTGTTTTGAGTCATTACCCAAAGCAAGGTTTCTTTATGCAGGAATAATCAAGGTAGGGTCAAAGTGTCTCTGTATGATTTTCTATAGTCCTTGTGACCATACCATCCACTTATTTGGATGTTCTATAATCAACATTAACACCTTGCTATCAGCCTTTGCTGTCGTCTTACCCAGTCTTTATCAAACCTGACTTTCTTAGTTTCTTGGAGTTCTTGCTAAGGATTTCTTCCTGTTACTGCTTCCTTCGGTCTTGCCTCATTGGGTTCCGCGTGTCACTCGTAGCGCATCACTCGTCTGGTCGCCTAGCGTGGAGACATCATCGTCCGACTGCGACCGGGTCCGTGCGTGCGCGGCATCTATCGGCAGGCCTCGTCTGTTACTCGTCCGTCAGCTGGGCGGGACTTCTCGCTCGGTGCCAACCGACTAAGTGCCTCTTCGGTCTCAAGGTTCAAGTTTTCACTGTAGGCCTTGACCGGTATATAAAGAAGGGCAAACATAGTCTTTGGTTGATAACTGATGTTTATTGTAAACACCGTGAAAACTGTAAAGAGAAATGATAAATCTCTAAGTACACATCAGTCACAATTTTCCATAGAATATAACAAACATTCTCTCAAATAACCAGCTTAAAATACCAATTTTCTGTCATAGAAATATAGAGATATTTCCCAAATATAGGCAAATAACCATCTTGAAAATACCAATTTTCTGTCATAGAAATATAGAAATATTTCCCAAATATAGGCAAATAACCATCTTGAAAATACCAATTTTCTGTCATAGAAATGTAGGAATATTTCCCAAATATAGGCATATTTATGTCAAATAAAATACAGCTTTAAGGCTACATTAATCATAAATTTGCACCTTAAATCTCACGAATTCTTCACTTAAAATGACACAAATATTCATGTAAATACTCAAAAATACCCATTTTTGAGTCACCAAAATAGGCAAAATATTGCTCAATATTCATAGCAAAATTACCAATAAATTGTGATCATACACAAAATCATACCATAATTACTTGAGTGACAAATACCAGTAAATAATGGCATTCTTAATCTTGGACTATATGTTTATCATAGCAGAGGTGGTATACATGTATTGTATATCTGCACTCACTAGCAAAACTCACTATTTGAATCAACACCATCACCTGGTGGCAAACTCTTGAACTATACACTCTGAGTATTTTCATAATACACATGCATGGCTCCTAATACACAAAACACCAGTACTATTGAGTATTTTACATAGCCTAAAGGGCCAAACCCTTTGTTCTATACTGATATCCTTCAGTGTGGGAGGCTTGGATTGGCACATTTCCAGAGTGCTCATATACACTAAAACACTGACAATCATACATCAAAAATGCAATAACATGAATCTTAAATGTTTCATCTCTTAGTTTCTTACCTTGCTGCACCTTTATACAGGTCTTGGCAGGGTGATTCTTTCAGATTATTTCACATTACTTGGTCCTTGCTGTGGCTCACTCCACATGGCTGCTAGGTGTAGTGATATGCAAGTAGTTCCCTTTGTTCAATGAACCATTAACTTAAGGCATTAAACATCACATCTCAACTATTAATCAAGTCCTTATACATGGTTGCAAAACAATCAATAAACCTTTATACTCAAACATCAAATAATACCCCAAAAATATGGTACCTTTGGGAAAGGGACTATGTTGTGTGGGCGTAGGGACTTCCCTTGAGTTGCTCTGAGCACCAATCTGGTGATGAGGCTTTTGCTAGTTCTGACTTTCTCCACCGGGTGGCCGTATGGTCATATGGCCATTTTGGTTCTCTAATCCTCCACCAGATGGCAGCTCTACTCTTGGTCTACTCTGTTATCCACAGTCCAAACCCCCAGGGTCCCCTCAACCCCAGGATCTGCACCTGCCCCGGCAATAAATAACTGAACCCTAAACTCCCCTGTGAGTCTAACAATATTAACCCGTTAAGGGCTTTATTATGAGTTAGTGCACTATCCTCTTTGTTCACAATGATGCACCATTGCAGCCCTGGTGAGTAACTTATTACTTACTGGTGCATTCATGCATCATGCTGACCCTGCGTATAGCCAGGCTACGTGGCTGCTACGTTTCTGACGGATAACACAAGCCTATACAATGTCATGTAGATGACAATTTTGTTGAGTCATCTTACTAGCTTCCTGAGCAGGGGGTCGGGGTGGGCCATAGTGTATACATATCATCCCACCCTCCCATGACATTGTAAACACAAACGTGTGCCTCTGGTATATCATAAGCCTGGGTCAGCACCAAGTGCTATGGCAATGTTACCTATTATCACTCAGACCAAACTAACCAGCTATACATTAGTTTACATTAGGACCCCTTTTTTTAGCATAACGGTGACACATGACCTCTTTATATTCGTCATCAGTATGTACCATTCAGTATGACATGGGTGGTGTATGTCTGATAAAAACATGGATATCTTACCTGCACCACCTCTGCCACGCCCTCCGCCATCCCGTCCGACCGGCTTCTGGATAGGTCTGCACTTTGGCAACAGATGGCGATAGGAGTCCATTGCCTACCTACCTCCATACCAGGTGCCTCCAAACTAATCTAAACAGCTACCTATCCACATTCCCATTCGCTTCCCCTTTCCGTGCGCATTCCCGCCAAACCCAGACATAGCACAGCAAAATCAGTAGTTGACACGTGCTTTCCCCGCCCCGACATTATAGACCTCAATACCCACAAACACTGTCACACAAGGGAATACCACACTATGGTTAGATCTCTTTTAGGACACAAATATTGATTTTCTCAGCAGGAACCAAAAAAATGTTTTTGAACTTATAAGCCTTCAAGTTGAACAAGGAACATGCATAATCGTCATCATCATCACCCTTTACCATCTCATCAGATTAGTATATTACATTATTAAAGTTTATATCAACAACACTACAAAGGTGCAACACGTGTATGTACACATACACATATAATTTATATGCTGAGCAACAATCCCTCGACATTAGGCCTTTCAAAGTGGGAATGTTTCTCGATGATTGCCCAAAAGGAGGGTTCCCATGTTGTTTTTTCTTTTTCCATTCACCTCTCGACCCAGCATACTTTATAATTGGTCTACATAGACCTGACTATAAACTGCAAAATTTTGACAAATTAAGCTCACCCATACTGAGCCGTCTTGATTGGTCTAGACACATACCTAGAACTATCCTTAATTTGAGAATAAATAAACGACCTTACTCACGCCGACAGGCCAACAGACAGTCAAGGATAGTCAAGATGTGATTAAGGAGTTACCATTTGTCTTTATTACCCCGGTAAACGTTTATCTTAAAATTATACTTTCTGTCAATTTGTTAACGTTTTCCGTCGTTTTGTTTACGTTCTTCGTCAGTTTGTTTGCTATTAAATTAGAGCGACTTTCCTGGCAGTTTCAGGTAAAGGGGGCACATTATCCTATATTTATTCAAGTATTTAGCTCAGACTGAGAGTGCAGTAGTTGAGGTGTCCAACCCTCCTGAACAGGCGACGTTCAGACCTACACTGATAAAATGAAGGGATCCAAACTTGTCAAAAGGTAGTCTTATAAGAAGAGTTTAGGGTCTTTAAAGTGACGGTCATAAAATAAACGAGTTAAAGCTTGTCTATTTGATGAACTGTCCAGTTACCATCCCACAAGACAAGACTAGGGTCATCTAACTGACAATATTAGCTCAGGCAGTGGCCCACTCCAAGTGACAAGTCTAAGGTCGTCAAATTCACAACCCAGAATAGTTAACCCCTTATTGTCTGCAAACTGCTTTAAATGTGCTTGAATCCCTTTGTCAGCATGATGCATGAATGTAGCCCTGGTGAGTCTATTCGCCAAGCCTGCATTCATACACCTTTGGAAATGAATCAACAGTTGGGCCAGTATACTTGCCAAGGCTGAATACATGTATTATGATCACATAGAGCATGGCACCTTAAAGCACTATGCACCCCTTAGAGGGTTAACCTGTGCAATATAACCTCTACTTCACTGCAGGTGGAGCTAACTGGATTCTGCCTAGGCATAATTGTTGTTCATGTCTGTCTATATTTTTGAGGTTTATAATAGCTAATTCTTACAAACATAGAGGTATGTAGGTTAGGGGAATTCCTGCCATATCCCCAAGTCTATATTGAGAGTATTTCTACCCTTTAGTTACAGACTGCTAACACATATGTGCATGTCATACCAATGGGAGTTTCCTTGCAGCTATTGTACCATAGAAATAACCACAAAAGAGGTGTGTGTGCCCTACACATATTTGTTTTGTCTCAATTATATCAAAACATTGATTCCTTTACCTTTTCTAGCATGCCCAATAGATAAATCTCAGGATTCTCCATAACATGAATGTGTATTCCCATAAATATTATTAAAATCAACATAGAAATTATGCAATTCATTCCCCAACTTTATACAGAATGCAAGTTATACTGATGCCACCTACAGGGCAAATCCTGAATCAGACCCTGGTTGACGAGTCTAGGGCTGGCATGAGTCAGGTTTTGGGCTGGCACATACCAAGTGTATCTTCTATCTGACTACTACAGCTAGAGGACCCACTCTCTTGTCACTTAGAAGAGTCTGCAGACGAGTTTACTTTTTGAGTGTAGACTCCGGACCAAAAACCCTTCCCCAACTCGATTTGGTAGCCATATACATTATTCTACTAACGGGTTTTATTAAATAGTATTACCAAATAACGTTAGGATGTTTTTATTATTTTCATTTGGTCCTCATTAAGTTACAAATATGAGTGTTCTTCCTCATTTCTTGGTATACCTGTTTATTATGCAATTTAATAAAGTATAGTATACATATATAATACAGTAGTGACAGGCACATTTTCATTCGCGCTTAAAAGGAAGTGTAGCTTATTTGATCAAGACTGTCATTCTTCTATTCCCGACAGGCATTGCCCGGCCCACACCACCATCTTCTTAGACTACTTACAAACCGCCACTTCCCAGTGGGCACGACATCACTTATTAAGTGACTAATAAGTGCTGCACTGCAGTGGGTACTAACCAGCTCCAACTGTGATAAAATGACATGCTCCTGTAACACTAATGTAGGTACAGCACTTATTAGTCACTTTGCATTCAACACTAAATAACTGCTGCAAATAAATGTCTTAATAAGTGCTTAAGTCTAAGTGACTAAGTGGCTTGATGGTATTACAATATTATTAGAGATGTGCTTGGGAGTGGTCATTATTTAATAAGCGGGGGGTGTCGAAACTGTTCTGAAGCCCCCCTCCCCCTCCCCACACACCCCTTTGAACAATCAAAATTGTTAAGCACCTCCTCCCCCATGTTGTTAGATAATGACCACTTCCTTAACACTTTAAGGGCCGCATAGTGCGGTATGGCTGCACCCAATGCCCTTCGTCGTTATACATGTAGTGCAGTCCTGGCAAGTCACTTGCCAGCGATGCATTTAAGCATCATGCCTACCCTACGTCAGGGTTGATACATTCCCGAAGGATCAGTATGGTGTATAATGTCCCTATGCGGCCGTTAGATAGTTGACGGTAAAAGAGTCCATGTGAGGTGGCTAGATCTCGACATAGCCCAGGTCGATCTGCTGGCCGTCACGTGCACAGTTGTAGACCACCTCGGCCCGCATGACCACCTCGTGTAGCACGGTCATGTCGACGCGGAAGAAGCCGTCAAAGGGCGAGTCGAGGTCGGCGAGCACGTAGCATAGCATGGACACCGAGTACAGGGTCAGGTTCATGATGGTGCTCTCAAAGCGCACCGACTCTGCCACCACCAGCATGATGCCGAACAGCGTCATCACCCCCAGCACCTCCAGAAAGGCCCACCTGAAACGCCACAAGCACAATCTGTAATTTTTAGGCCACTCAAAAAAAAAAGTTGTTTGTCATCACCCAGCAGTGAAATGAAAAATTTGACGAGGGCGTTTTTTGTTTAATCTTTTATTCAACTTTTTTTTTACTGACGGCTAACATGTATAGGCAAATGTAGATATTTCGTGAATGATTTTCATATTTTAGTAGTTAAGAGTTTGTTGATCCACAAAATTGTTATACACTGATAAAATGAAGGGATCCAAAATGGTCGTCTTATATACAAGATGAGTTTAGGGTCTTTAAAGTGACGGTCATAAAATAAACAAGTTAAAGGTTGTCTACCTGAGGACCTACCAAGTTAGCATCCCACAAACCAACACTAGACTCATCTAACTGACAATGTAAGCCCAGGTGGTGGCCCACTCCCAATGACAAGTCTAGGATTGTCAAATTCACAACCCTAGAATAGTTAACCCTTTATGGGTTGCAAACTACTTTAAATGTGCCTCAATCCTTTTGTCAGCATGATGCATGAATGTAAACCTGGCTAGTCTATTCGTCAAGACTGCATTCATATATCACGCCGACCTTAAGGAAATGTAGTAACAGTTAGGTGAGTATACTTACCAAGGCTGAATCCATGCATTATGATCACATAGAGCATAGCACCTTATCCCTTTAGGGCACTATGCAGCCCTGCAAGGATTAACTTGTGCACTATAACCTCTACTTCACTGCAGGTTGAGCTCACTGGGTTCTGAGCCTAGGCATAATTACTGTCCATGTCTCTAATTCTCAGGTTTGTAATAGCTAATGCATAGAGGTATGTAGGTTAGGGGAATCCCTGCCATGTCCTGAAAGTCTGTATGAGAGTATTTCTAGTCCTCAGTAACAGACTGTTAATACATATATGTAGGTGTTATACCAATGAGAGTTTCCTTGCAGCTATTGTACTATTGAAATAAACACAAAAGAGGTGTCTATGCCCTACACATATTTGGTTTCTCTTAATTATAATTATCAACACGTTGAATCTTTTACCTTTTCTAGCATCCCCAATAGATAATTCTCAAGATTCTCCAAAGCATGAATGTGTATTTCAAGAATTATGATTAAGATCAACATAGAAATTATGCAATTCATTCCCTCACTTTATGCATAATGCATGCTATACTGATACCACCTACAGGGGGCATCCTGAATCAGGCCCTGGTTGACTTGTCTAGGGCTGGCATACGTCAGGCTTTGGACTGGCACATGCCAAGTAGGTGCTTTATCTGACAACTATAGTTAGAACATCCACTACCTTGTCACATAGAATAGTCTGCAGACGACTTTATTGTTTGAGTGTACATGTATTGTACAGTATTCCTAGCTCACTAGATTGCTGACAGTGTAAGCTTTAATTTGATACCAAATATGCCATTATTTCTCCACATTTTAAAATGTTTTTCATCAAGAAAAAGATGAGAAACCAGTAAATTCTTTTTGAGTGGCCTTAGTCTGATTATTAAACCATTAACCCTTTAGGGTCGTACGATGCTTTAATGTGTTACGCCCTTTTAAAGGCATGGTGGATGAATGCAGCCTTGGGGAGTAGACTCGTCAGGTATGCATTCATCCACGATGACGACAATACAAAGGGCATGGTACTGTATTAGATATTATGTAAGGGTTAAGGATAGAGGTTATTTTGTCATCACGGAACGTTGTCACATTACTGTACCATGACTATATATATACTGAATTTTTTTTTAAATGTAAACAGATTATGACGACATTGTAAGTTGCTCTGACTATTCTGATCACATTTCGATCATAAAAATCAATTTATTCATTGTTTCTATAGCCTGAAATGCAATGGATTCTGATACGCTCATCATAGAAGTCTACATCCGGTATAATCTACTGCTGTTTTCGCCATAGGTAGAGAGGGCCGCTTTAAGAGTGTTTGGACTCTCATATTCACTCATAATGAACAGCTGATGTTCAGGTTCTATATATGTACTACCGTAGTATATTGTACTCGAGTGCACTGATCAGCTCTCTGTTACATTGGGTAATACTGCGCCGTTATATATGACCTGTAAATACCTATAAGTAGCTAGAAGATGGCATCAGAAGACTGGCATCAACCAACAGAGATCCACCTACTATGGTGTACTTAAGAGGATCGGTGGGATATTGAAGTGTAAGCCTATTTTAGGGGGATATTGAAGTGGTGTACAGGCGGAGAGCGGTACCGGATAATACTTCAATCCGGGGGTAATGCAGACAAGATAGCTAAGACTATTTACATCGATTCTGAGTCTTGGGCGTGGCCATGCATTCTTCTTAGCTTTGTTGCTGGGGAAAAAACTCGCTGAATTGAATGCCACAAAGGGAGAGTGGAACGTGGGTGAGTGACATATAGGTCAATAATTGGGACTACTGATTCGAGGACCATGATACCACATTAGAACACATGGTAATATATATGTCAGGCGCAGAATAGGAACCAGCCCAATTCCGGAATTGCCCCTGTACAATTCCGGAACTGCGCAGGGCAATTCCGGAATTGCACCATAGTTAGATTGCACAGTATCAGAACTCCTATCTGTTTTATACATGAGTTTGAGCAAATTGTCTACGTGTGATAAAGTGTAACGTGTACACTTGGTAAAGGATTTGTTAGTCCAACTTCATGGTGTCTACCATCGTTTCATCTCAGTAATGTGCAATATATATGCGTGTACACATACAGCCTTGTGATGGGGATTATTATCATATCGATAGCAATTATTGACAGGTTCTCGTGATAAACCCCGGCCCTGCACTTCATATATAAGGTGTGGTTAGACAGACCTGCGTTTCCACGTCTTGGAAATACCATGCATTTCTTCGACTGAAATTTGGATAAAACATCTTGAAATAAATTCATTCTTGAAAAAGGCTGATACATGTACATACTTAAAATTCTAAAAAAAGACAATACCATTTCTAACCAAGCGATTTTGTTTCCTCAGATGCACCCTCTAGCAATAAAAAAAACTCTATACATATCATGCTGCAAGATACATAGCATTACAGCCCCTTGGACCGGTCAAAGACTACACTGGCCAAAGACGTTTCAACTGTTACAATCTCATGAGACACGGCCTATAGATGTACGTGCCTTGACACACCATTACCTGTAGCACCCTCTCCTTCATTTTACTGATTCTGTTTGTCTGTCTGTCTGTCTCTATTCCCACGCTGAAATAAGAATGAGACGCACCTCTTTCTCCCCTCTTATAAGACCGACTTACTTTAGTGGATGAATCCGCACCTGCATGACGCCCATCCGGTCGGTGCAGATGTTGTTGAGTTGGATGATGTAATCGACAGTCTTAGTTGCCAACATTTGGTTCAGGTGAAATGTGTGTTCGGGGTGTACGGAGGCATCTCTCAGTATGTCAAGGATGGTCCACAGCTGGACTGAAAGTACAATGTACCGACATATTGCTACATTCGTATGAATATATCAATCCTATACTGTACAATCAGAGATCGTGAACACGTAAGCTAGTAGTATATTGAAAGAACAGGAAACCCCTGGCGTAGTTTCACTGACCCATCACAAATACCCGTTCTATGCACCTTGAATAAGATGATGAACGATATATATACATATTGGGGCCAGAGGACGATATGTAACCTATAAGGAGAACATTTATAGGTAAGATAGGAGTTTGTTTTATAACAAAGTACATGTACCACAGCTGTACCTCTGATGTTGGGCGGTGCGGGCAGGCTGAAGGAGTTGGGCTGCCTCTTCTGGACCAGCAGTGCCATGGTGATGGCCTCAGCCTTAACGGCCTTACACAGGGCCATCAGGTGACGTGATGTGGGCAGGTTCATCTTGGCACCCATCGTTACTATCTGGTCCAACAGGCTTAGCTCAGACGTCACCTACCATGGACATAACAATTTATGTGGCTAAATTATGTTACAGTTGTAAATTAGAATTTGATTATATATTGTAGTCGTATTTGTATTTGGAAGGATAAACACCCATGGGTAACTGAAGACTTATTCCCCGGTTTATTCCCAATGCGTCCTGTCATTGACTCCCAGGGTGCCTACCTTGTTAACGGCACTGTTGTGTTTCTCCAGCGCCTGTTGGAACATAAAGCCGAAGGACAGGGCATAGACAAGTCCGGCCGGAGCCAGGAAGCAGGCGATGCACGTGTTGATGTCAGGCCTCTTGATCATGGGCCACATGCAGTTAAGGACGGGCCCCGTGAAGACCAAGGCAGCCCCACTCATGATGAGTGAGGCGAAGGCAGGCAGGGCAATGGTGAACAGCTCCCGTAGGGTGTTGACACTCCATTGCATCTCTGTCAGCACCTATAGAGATCAGTAAAGGACAATATGCATCCCTATTAGGACCTGGGGCATCACGTCATTGGTCATCTCAGTCACAACACCGCTACCTTGCTAAAGAGCAGACAGGAGCTGCTCATTGATTGACTGATGGACGTCACAACAACATCACAGGAAGGTCTTTATATACTTTCCATGATACAACTATTTGATTTAAAAAGTGTTCGTTTTTCTAAATATACCTACCTCTGTATCAAAGTCAGTCATGAATTGTTCCTCAGACAGGAGGATGTTCATGAGGTTCTCCCCGCTCAGAGTGCCGTCCAGCTCATAGGGCTCCAGCACCACACCTTTACGGTTCAGGTAGGAGGCCGTCTCCTTCCGCCGGACCCGTTTTATCACCTCCAGGAGGTACTGGTGGGAGAGTCCTGAGATTGGGAAGAGTAATATGTTGACATTTGGTAAGTGTATGGCACTGGTTTCATGTCACATCGAGTTGAAGTTAGGGACAGCTGTACGTGTACATGTATCATTATATGTACCGTGGTGACTTGAAAACGCGCAGGGATCTAAAATAAGCAGAGGTCGTGTATAAGCGCCTCGACGCTTATTACTTTGGAAGGATGATTACCCCCGTCGCTTATACAAGACAGGCCCTTATTCACAATCTGTTTAGTGCTTAAGATATGTTAAGTCCATCCTATTATCGGCGCTTATATAAAAGCAGCGCTTATTCAAACCCCAGCGCTATAAATGCGGCGGAAATGTATACATTGTACATGTAGTAAGTTATGATGTAATCTGCGAAAAGGGACCTTAATCCAATTTCAACTGTATTGGTACTTTTTGCAGAACAACTTATAATATTATTAGCTTTACCCAGGGACATGACGAGGATGAGGATGGCGGGTGGGAGGAGCACCTCCATGGCGGAGGGACGGTCCTGGGGGGTGAGGGGCCGACTACACAGGTTCTGCAGCCCGACCCACAGAGGGGTCCACTCGGACGCCGTGCCATTGGTAGTATCTGTCATAGTAACCACGCCGAGCTACAACTGAAGTAAATGAGTGATAAATGTAACTTGAGTCTTTAGAAGTATGAACTGCAGACTGCACTGCTGCTCACAACATATTAAGTGATTATCCAATTTAGGCACTGTTTCCAGTAACATGTTTCCAGTGGCTAACACACACACACACACACATGTATATAGTATATATATATATATATATATATATATATATATATATATATATATATATATATATATATATATATGTGTGTGTGTGTGTGTGTGTGGGGGGGGGGGTGGGTGTGTGTGCGTGTGGGTGTGAGTGTGTGTGTGTTAGGCACTGGAAACATAAAGGCACTGGAAACAGTGCCTAAACTGGATAACCACTATGCATTAGCAGTGGATAACCGCACTGCTATGACGTCACTTGAAGAGTTTACATGAGAGCGTTAGCCATGGATAATCAACCCTCGTGCTTACTTATTCATGTATTATTCCGTTAGTATAAGTATGCTTGCCCCTTTCATGTCTGAGCAGCAAACCTTTCTGCAACATTTATCCTAAACCACCTAACGCCTCTAACTCAACCGTGAAATGCATTCATTATACTTTAATATACATTTGTATACCTATCCAGAATTGTGCCTACTTTGATTTCGGGTTTGTTAGAAACCGTCACTCGGTGATGGGTTTTGGTAGAAAGTGTTGTAAAATGCTTACAAAATGAGCAACGATTTTTTTCTTAAAATGAAAACAAAAAATGTTTATATATAATCAGAATGTAGCACAACAATGTATCTAGATATCCGTAGTATGAGTATGTGTCTTACCACTATGGCGGCGTGTGGAGGTGAAGGTGAGGAGAACACACGGCGACCAGCTCCACTGCAGGTGAGGCAGTCTCTGCTGGAGAGTGTAATGGACTCTCCTCAACCACCCCGACGTAATCAGAGATCGATAGGGCCTCATGCCACCACCCTGCACATACAGCGACACTATTGGGTATAGCCTCTATCAACTGAATCTCAGTCAAACTATTGGGCCGTCCAGCGCGGCTACCAAAGATATAGTCTTAAGGGGCCTAGGCTAGCTTTTATCATATATGCCTAAAATGTATTCATCCTCTAAATTGCTTTGATTATTTGTAGTCAAGGCATGTTGCACGGATGCGTGCTTCCAATAAATGTTGTACTTTTTCTTATTGATCATAGGAGTGTGAGCTCCTCTGTTTATATTTGCTATAGAAAATGTAAATACCAAGTTGTAAGTGGTCATCAACGGATTTAAGGAATAGTTTAGATAATTGAATATGACACCTTTCTTGATAAACATTACGATCACCGTGAAAGATGCTGCAGAATAAAAACGGCAGATCTGTCCATACATGGGTACAATATGCAGATATTTTAAGAGTATTGCTCATGGTTGTAGGCCTATGCGTGATCGGTAATCTATGTGCCCGCAATTTATCAGAACACTATAGGCCTAGTTGCTGTCGAAAGTCGGATAGTTTTGAGCCAATAATTCATAGTTAGATATGCAGGTTATGGTTATACATATAGAATGAACGTTTGTGTGTTTTTCTTGATATAATTATTTCGAAATATTCCATATTTAGAATGCTTTCATCAATGTTTGTTTGAGTGCTATGAAGGTCCTTTACAATGTGCGTGTACTAGGATTTCCTAAGGTAATGCAAACATATGTTTACTACTTACCTTATTGTGTGGATTTACTTTTCTATATATCATATCTGAACGTATATAATGCAACCCCTACATCTCGGGTAGCCATTAAAAGAATAGTTAAATGTTCAGATACTGATATATATATAAACAATTAAAGTTAACCATGCAATTTAACCCAGGGTCAGACGCAAGAGGATGACAGTTAAGATCTTGCATATAACTCGATCGAAATAGTGAGAAAAGAGGTGTTTGACTCCTATATATCGTAATCAAATTTCCGACTTAAGGTGAAATTCATGCCTTTCAGTTTACAATGTTAAATTACATATTTTAAGAAAACAATGATGTTTGCTAACAATCCGTGAAGATGGGACCCTTTACTTATAAATCATTCTATAAGGTTGCATTGTTGGGTTTAAAAGTGAAAGGGTGATGTTTACATTGCAAACGAACGTCAGAGAGCGGTGAATTCATTGTACCCTTTTCACACTGGGGGACCTTATTGTGTCTAAACGGGGTGCTATTTAGTGTCACACAATTACCAATAATGACCCCCACCTTGTGTGTGCCATGTAGTCTGTGTGTTACAGTAGTCCCCATTAGTATAGGACAATGTCAATGCACAGCGGAAATGACATGGCGTCTGTCGTTACTAATACTATAGGTATACGGTGTTACACCCTCCATTATAGTGAGGATTGAACGCCCATAGCGTTTCTGCCATAAGCCTACTGTTGACTATAGCTGGGCACCATTTTGAGTTGACGATGACGTAATTTGAAGCTAACACTAATGTATATGAATAACCAAAGAATCGCCGAATTTAGATAAACCCAACCATGCAACCGACGGGATTTATTGAACCTGAGGCATGCACTTGCAGGTGCTTCATTTGTTGGTGCCATAAGTGGTCTCTAGCAATACAATAAAATGTACTTGTTCCTGCATGTGGTCTAAGCTGGTTAACTTCATTGTAAAAGTAGAGAATCTTCGCCATGCTGCTGTTATTCGATTTGCCAATACATTCAGATATTGTCCATAGGACACTGACCCTGTAGGTATGGAACCCCCGATACACATATTCCACCAAACTAGGTCTTTTTGACGTAACAACAACTATGTCATTACCCCTCCCACCCCTAAAAGCATGACTTTTGTCTGCCTTTATAATACAACAAAGGCCTAGCATGGCGCTTTTATACATCTCATAGGATATATGACTAGATCTATGGTCCGTCGTAATAGGGTGTTTTATTATTAAGGTAATGGGTGCGTCTAACAATGGCAGCTGCTTTAGGGGCAGTTATTCTCACCATAGTGACAGACATTGACATAGATGTTATCTGTCTATTGCCTGACACATAACAGCATAGTATAAAGCCACGCTATCTAGATTCTCGATTGATTCAAAGTCATTATAGCATTGGGCTGCGAAGAACCCGCCAACAGGTTTGTCTTCAAAGTTGCCATTCCACCAAAAACTTTAAACATGAAATCAAGCCTTTAAAGGCTGCATTCATGCATTATGACTGCATAGGGCATACTAGTAGCACATCAAACTAGTATGGGCATAGCACTTAAGGGGCTAAGTATATGTGATTATAGGGTTAACAAATATTAGGAATCATGTGTAAACCAAATTTCTTTTTATAAATCAGTAAATTTGTACTACAGCCATGCACATACAGCTACAACCACATAGGTCTTCTCTGATCCCCGTGATTGCCAACATGCCCGTTATCAATATCAGGCAGCGCACCTGTAGAAAACTGCCATGTCATCATACTACTACCCCCTTTAGCGCGTAAGCCAATCTGGCTGTGAGTGACCACGACTGCCAAATTGAGGGTTTGGTTGCCACCATGATTTTTAGATAGGCATATATATAGGGTATCAGAAAATATGAGGTGGCCTTGCCTCAGGAGTAGCTTAAGGTGAGGGCAGGGCTTCAAGGTCAGAGAAGTCTAGAAAAATCTGAAAACTATTGATTCACATATGCAACTGAAAAGTTACTTTAAATTTGAATTTCCCAACAAATGAAATATCTATGGTATACTACTCATTCAGGGCAACACAAAAAAGACAAAAAAATGTTTTTGCTCAAGGTCAACATCATTTTATTCAAGGTCAATCTCAGAAAAGTGACTTTTCTATAAAAACGGTCACCTTTCAACTCTCATAGAATCCTCAAAAATATCCAGACATTCGCCATAATGCATGAGGGAATACCTACATAGTTAGGGATCATGGAAAAATGAGGTGGACTTCCATATCACATGGCTTTTGGCAAGGCACGGCCTCATTCCTCACTGATGCTGTAAAATAGCAGGGTCCACAACAACACACTTCAGGGCCAGAACCTGGCAATAACTTTGTCTTTTCATTCATGTTAAATACCTAGAATATGCTATGTTGTGGGGCCAACCCAAACGACCTTTTAATTTTTATTTTTTAAAGGTCAAGGTCACTTAAATCAAGGTCATATGTGCAAAATCACAGGTTTGACAAAACTCAGCCTTGGATGGTAATAAAGTTAACAAAAATGTTTATATCCACATCAATATCTGTCTGTGCATAGCATCAAATATATACAGTTTAAGAAAAAATGTGTTCGAAATCAATGTTATACAGTTAAGAATAGGTTTAGGCCTCATGTCACTCTTAAATGTTAAGTATTTACATACTGATTCTCTAGTGTTCATTGATTTATCCCTTTTGTTTTAATTAAAGTTCAAAATATAATCAGGGCAAGCCAAACAACCTATATTTTATTCAACCTGACCTTCCTCCAGGTCAAGGTCACTTCATTGAAGGTTACACTGAATGTAAATCATTAAAATGTTATCTCTGTTGTTGGCATTTTGATGTACGGTAGGAATATCTAGATATTTCGTTATCAGATGCATACTAGGATGTTCACTATCTATATATTGCAATAGTAAGCTGAGGTCAGGGTCATTGTTACCAAGGGCAGCAGAAGACAGACCTATATATAAAGTATATATAGGGCTACTACTCCTAACTTCCTTTAACCAGATCATATATGGTCAGTAAAAGAACAAGTTGGAACCAGACATATTATGGTCTTCATAGAGGAGGTTGACTGTACTAAAGGACAGTAGACAGGAAGTTCCACCTAGTGGCAAGACCTCAGCAACCCATAAGAGATGGCAGGACCTTCCGTAATCTGATCATAAATGAAGCGCCACTGTGTAAATATTGTTTTCCCTTTGATAAAGTGTGTGCAACCAATATGTATATCATAGAGTAGATGCCATGAGTGTTGTTCATAAGATGAGTGGAAAAGCTGAGACCTTTGGAGAAGCAGCAGATACTCTATTCAGTGCAATGCTCAAAATAGGATCCAACAGTGATCGAATAGATGCCGTATGTGGTGTGTATAGGGATACATCCATCAAGAATCAAGCTCGTAAAAGAAGAAAAAAAAGTGACATCTAAGGTACATCTACACAACATCACTTCAGGCCAGAAGGCCCAACGATGGAAAGAAGCTCTTCAGCCAGTAAGTCAGATATGATTCAGTTCTTCTTTGATGATTGGAAGAAGGAATATTATCCAAAGCAGCTCAACAAACTCCAGAAAGTAATGTATGTGACATGTGATGAAAAGTGTGTGAAGTTGACAGGACTAAATTCATCGAACTGTAGGGAGCTGTCGTCCTCTCAAGAGGAAGCAGATACAAGATTGCTTCTGCATGCCAGTCATGCTCCGCACAGTTATGACACTGTTATAATAGCATCAGAAGACATAGATGTTCTGGTTATAGCCCTTGGTATGCATCAAACAATCCAATGCAACCCATATCTTCAACGTGGGACGCAGAATACCATCAGGCTCTTCTACATTGCAACAGTGACGAGGGAAAATCAGCAGTCTAAAGATTCTAATGAAGGACAAAAACATGCAAACTGCCATGCAAACTGTAGGGAAGCACTGGACAATGTCCCCTGACTTGTTCACACTTCTGCAGGAATTTGTATGCAAAATGTATGCAGCCAGATTGAAGATCCAGAAGGTAAATGAGTTGAGATATGAGCTGTTCAGGGTCAAGCGTGGTGATGTTGAGTCTAGGCAATTGCCACCATGTAAGGACTGTTTGTACAAGCATTGCCTCAGGGCTAACTATCAAGCAGCAATCTTGAGAAGAAGCCTTGAACCATTCCCAGTAATTCCAAACCCCTAAGATCGTGGTTGGATCATGGAAGGCACAAATCTATCAATTGATTGGATGAGAGGTTCTTCAGCCCCAGAGGTAGTCTTAGAATTGATGGCCTGCACTTGCTCAAGATCTTGCCAGCAATCTTAATGCCCTTGTGTTGATAATGGGCTGCCGTGCACATAACCCTGTAAACTGGATGACTGTGCCAATATGATACACTATGAGATTCAAGAGCAAATGCGTGACAGCTCAAGTGAGGAAAGCGACATGGACTAGAAGGCGACATGGACTAGTAGTCCAATGCAATAAATCTGAATATACTGTACAAATTAGATGTTCATGTCATCAGTTATAAGTTTGTATCATATGCAATAACCACAATTTGAATGACCTTGAGCCCAATGAAGGTCAGATAAGGTCAGATCTAAATGCTTAACTCTTTATAGTAAATTTAATCCAGAGTACTATGGTTTAAGCTATCTATGTAAAATTGTTAAAGCAATTAAGTGACCTTGACTTTAATGAAGGTCACATTCAAAGAGTATTTTGTGTTACCCAACCTTAGCCCATTAGGCCTGACAAAGAAAGTATTTGCTGCTGGTGGGCCCAGATGTTTTGCAGAAAACTTTTCCAAATCCAAAAAAGTAATGATGACTATAGTCGATGCTGGCCTGGCAAGGGCATAAAATATAAACGATGCTCAAGCAGCCATGGCATTTTATATAGTCAATGCGCAGCCTTAAAAGGTTAATTAAATTTGATGAACTGTTTATGAAATTTTATCACAATTTGAGACTGATATGTTTATATGCAGTTTCTATTTTATATTACCAGTGACAAGAGACCTAAACCTACTCTTCACTCTATAACATGGATTTCGAACACATTTTTTCTTAAACTGTATATATTTGATGCTATGCACAGACAGATATTGATGTGGATATAAACATTTTTGTTAACTTTATTACCATCCAAGGTTGATTTTTGTCAAACCTGTGATTTTGCACATATGACCTTGATTTAAGTGACCTTGACCTTTAAAAAATAAAAATTAAAAGGTCGTTTGGGTTGGCCCCACAACATAGCATACTCTAGGTGTTTAACATGAATGAAAAGACAAAGTTATTGCCAGGTTCTGGCCCTTAAAGTGTGTTGTTGTGGACCCTACTATTTTACAGCATCAGTGAGGAATGAGGCCGTGCCTTGCCAAAAGCCATGTGATACGGAAGTCCACCTCATTTTTCCATGATCCCTAACTATGTAGGTATTCCCTCATGCATTATGGCGAATGTCTGGATATTTTTGAGGATTCTATGAGAGTTGAAAGGTGACGGTTTTTATAGAAAAGTCACTTTTCTGAGATTGACCTTGTATAAAATGATGTTGACCTTGAGCAAATTTTTTTTTTTGTCTTTTTCATGTTGCCCTGAATGAGTAGTATGCCGTAGATATTTTATTTGTTGGGAAATTCAACTTTAAAGAGACTTTTCAGTTGCATATGCGTATCAATAATTTTCAGATTTTTCTAGACTTCTCTGACCTTGAAGCCCTGCCCTGACCTTTAGCTACTCCTGAGGCAAGGCCACCTCATATTTTCTGATACCCTATATATATGCCCATCTAAAAATCATGGTGGCGACCAAACCCTCAATTTGGCAGTCGGAAATGGCTTGGCTTACGCGCTACTTGGAACTTCCTAGCCCGCCGGCAAAACACTGCATACGATGGGTAACCCGGGCTTGCCCTTGTGGGGACATTTACAACGATGGTATCAGTGCAGTGTGGTAATTTATATCTGGCCCATAGTGAACATGTGTGACAGGGGTTTTTATTATGATATATTTGGGCGCAATTAATATGATAATTCTCTACATGTATACTACCATCAAGCATTAATACATCCACTTAGTTCATAACTACACCGGACACCTCTCAGGTCGGTACATGTACTTTCCTTGTTTATGGATAGGCCTAATGAGTAACTAAGACGACAAAGTACATATAAAGTGGAGATGAATGTATTTTATCCTGTGAGAGTTATACGGTATAATGAATCATACAGTTTACACAAGAAGGATTCATACAATGACAATCAACTATAAGACAATAAATCATACCCTACAAGTTGAGGTTTTAAAAGCAGTATAAAATGTAACCCTTTAAACATGGGTGTATGTAAATCCAAGTCATTTCGAGGCAGGTGGGCCTGACGAGATATGAGTTCACAGGGTGGGGGGGTGAGGTAACTGTTTGATGTTTCCCCGACGGGCGGTGAAGATGAAAGGACCGGGCGCGTGCCACCGCGGCCTTATATAGGCGAGGCGGGGCTGGATAGTTCAAGACGCGGACCGCAGGGGGCGGTGGAGTGTATTGTCTTTGGCGCCTCAACTCATTAGGACCAATTTACAATTAGTTACCAATGGAAATAATTTAGACTACGGTCGATAGGAAAAGGTCCTGCATGAGGATTTTTGGTACCTATGGGAGTCTATCTATAGGTACCCACAAAATGGCCAAGATACCATACGGACCTAGGCCTATAGCAGAAGGTGTGTATTTCCTTTATGCGCACAAACGTTTTACCCCCTCCCTCTTGGGGATTTATTGTTTTTTTGCTGATCTCCCTAAAAATTGTCGTAAAACACAGGCTTTTCAACCGTTTGAGAACAGATTAAATTGCAAGGTATTCCATTCGTGCATTTCCTTTCCCTAACTTTATTTGGCCGTGTTATTTGACAACCGCACCCTTCCAGCACGTAGGCCTATACAGGTGGTGATTTGCCGGTCAGTGCGGGAGGAGCCCTAAGGTCACTATACGCGGCATCCTGTACTGTGGTCTCTAATTTAGTCAGAGAGTAGCTACAGAGGGAGGCCGTCCATACAGCAGTAGGAGGAGCACAGGGTGCACCAGACCCCGCCGGTAACCTTGGTGACCGGGATGTGACGTCACCACACGCCTTGTTCTCAGCGTCAGTCTCTAATCTGCAGTGATTAGCATGCGCGCGGTATTAACGACCTGATAGGTCGGGGCTGGTCACATGATCACAGGGAACGCTGTGGATGCTGCAGGTAGGTTGTATAAGGTGTGAAGGGACATGTATATGGAGGTGAGAAGTCAGGGAGTGCAGGAAGATAGCCAGCGTAGGCCTACCTTAGAATGTGATGTGAAATTCTTTAAACATATTTTAAACTCCTATTAAAAACTTCTAATGGTCATTCTAATGGTTATTCTGTGCATGGCCACCTCGGTCGCTCTAGACTAGTAGCGATAGGTACGCGAAACATTCCTGCATATGGGCGATATTTTATCAATCCCTTTGTTGTTAAATAATGACCACTCCCTTAGATGACGGACTTAACTTTTTATAAAAGATTTAGTTGAAAGGTTGCTACTATTAGCCTTCGCCCGGGGCTTTCATAAAATAGGGCTGTACTGATGACAAGGTACCGATACACAGAGGCAGGAATTGAGCTAGGCTTTTTGTTGCAGATGAGAACAGAGCACTTTTGTTTATCTATAGGTCTCACGTACAATTAACCTAGAACTAATGTGGTTTTCACCAGACTACAAAAGAGGGGTCTTCGCCTTCAGAATTGGGGTTCTTAACATTTAATTAACCTTTAACCCTTTGTAGTACAGTCTTGTAGTCCATTGGTGTTTTCACCCGCACATTTTCACGTACACATTGTGGTTCAATTGCATAACAGAATGCGTGGTCTTTATCAATATTTGAGGGAGCGTTGCCATATTTCATAGTTTATGCCTCGGGTTTTAGTTTATGCCACAGGTTGGTGAGTGAGTAGGTCTTGTAGGATCTTGTAGACTGGCGGGCCAATCATTTCTAAGGGCATTGAGCAGTAGAGCTAGGCAAGATGACTTTTTTTCACCTCTGGAACGTGCTGAATCTGAATTTCAATGTTGCCTAGCTTGAATTTTGGGTCTTCTATGTTTAATCTTCAAATGAAAAAAAAAAAGTTTAAAAAATACCAAAAATTGAAATAAAATCTAAAATAAATAACAAAAAGCCATATGATGACTCAAAGTCATGGGATATTCATAGCTGAGTGTCTCCTCAGCAATAATTGATGATATGGTAATCTTAGTATGATTGTCAAGGTCAAGTTGAAGAACAAGAAAGGTGGGAGATATCTTGTGAATCAGAGTGAATATTTCATATCTCATCTTTCCATTTGCGTTCTTCACTAATAGTGCTTATTACAGGTAATATCTGAATCAAAGGTCAAAGGTCAAAGGTCAAAGGCCAGAAAACAAGGAGATTCCTGTTATAATTTCTATATTCTACAGGGCCAATCTGTACCATGCTGAGACTTCCCAGGAGACCTGCCTGTAGAGTCATTGTGGGATAACAGCAGCAGTTGCAATGTCAAATGCTAGTATACATATATTTTGGTCCATTCTATGACCTTTCCTACATGAAGGAAACTGGCCCCAAGCACAATTCAACTATTATGCAAGAACTTGATCCACACTACGATTGGAGAGTGACTGGAACTGCTAGCTCCATGTCATCATTCACGGAGTGCAGACAGAATCCTACCCCAGAGAGCAATAAGGACTTTGGTAAGTCTACCAACCATTTTGTGCATTCAATCTAATGATAAGTATTATGGTAAAAGGGTATTCATTGTTTAATGTAAGGCTGCAAGACCTTGCAGCATACAATTGATATCACCAGTACCCTAGCTCTGCAGGCGGGGATCATGCAGTCAGGTCCTACAGACTGATTGTTTTTATACCATCAGAGAGCTGGCATTATGTAACAGGTGGGTCAGTGGATTGAGCTGAATGGTGAGCTTTGCACTGGCAATAAGTCTTCACTGACAGACATATTACTCACTGAGATTGATTGCTCTGAGAACATCAACTACATGGACGCATTCATCATCATTGATGGACAGGCAGTCATTGCTGCAATTGGTAAACCAAAAGATGCAAAAACTTTCGGTGATCTAGCGGATGTCTTTGTGAAGACTGTGATGCACATTGGCAAGAAGTACAAAAGAATTGATCTAGTATTTGACAAATACAAACAAGAATCAATCAAAAACAAAACAGGGAAACGACGCAGCAAGGCAACAAGACCAATCAGGCGTATGATAGAGATTGATTGTGATGTACCTATTCCCAAAAGCTGGCCTAACTTCATAGCCATGTCCGAAAACAAGGCTAATCTCAATGAGTTCCTCTCAAATGAGATCCTTAAGAATGTGTCACAACAAAAAGTGATCGTAGTTTCTGGAGGATTCACCCTTGCTACTGATGTAAGGTCATCAGATCCTGCAATGGACATAGCCAGTCTCAGAGGAACACATGAAGAAGCTGATACCAGGATTGTTTTGCATGCAAAGAACAGAAAACACATACCCATTCAGGATGTAGCAAAGACATTGCCGGTAGATTCACTAGATGGACTGCTGGGATACCATGCGCTTACAGACTGTGACACCACATCGTACATATCAAGCCAAACGAAAAGATCTACCTGGAAAGTCTTTCTATCTTATCACCAACTGGTCCGATATTTAGGAGAAGGAGACCTGACTGCAGAGAAAGAAAAGAAGGCAGAGGAATTTGTGGGCAGGATGTCCGATCAAAATGTTGACACAGGCATGCACACATAGATGTAGCAATACTAGGGACCTTTAGCAAACCTGATGTAGCTCATTAAACGCAGACGTAGCCTATGCCTTCAGCACTGCTACGTCTGCGTTTTATGAGCTTTTACGTGGTTGTTAAAGGTCCCTACTGATAGTATAAACCCAACGTAGCTCATCTGCGTTTAATGAGCTTCGTCAGGTTTGCTGAAGGTATCTAATGCATGTGTGCATGCCTATGTCGACATATTGATAGGGACCTTTGAAAAGAAACAATGTAGTCCATTTAATGCAGATGTAGGCTATACTTTAAACTTCACACTTCATATGCCACATACCACGTATAAATTTATATAGTTATGTACAATTCTCGAATTCTACTGTATCATTGGAACTATTATTTGTGTTTCATGAACCGGGGCTTTTGTTCATTTACCCTGGATTGTTTCTAAGGAAGACCACATGTACTTTGACCTGTGAAGAAAAGCAATGAAAATATCAAAACTCAAACTCAACTCACACCAAGGACACTGTTATAGTGGGACAAATTCCCAGGGGAATATCCACCGCTACATTGTGAAAGAATATCCCCTATATATAAATCAAGTTCACCCCACCACAGTCGGTTCATTTGAATAATTTAGAAATGGAGAATTTTTTGCACGTTTTACCTCAAGTATTCAACCTATACCAGGGGTAGTTTAATTGATTATGTAGGAGTAATGGGAACGTGAGGAGGTTTTGGGCTTCCTAGGATTATTTTTGATGATGAAGTTTCCTCGAGCTGACAATACATTTCTAATGAACCCCCTTTTTGGACCAAAAATTGAATTTACTAAAACTTCGATAGCAGCGTTTAAATTTTGATATCACAGTTAAAAACTCTGCTATTCAAGATATGACATTTGGAGTTTTGATATCTAAAAGCTCACAAGTCAAAGGATGTGTGGGTTAGGCCAAAAGTCTAGTCTTTGGGCCATGTGACATAAAATAAAACATGGGGCTTAATGGCTGGACATTGTCAACATGACCTGAGTGTCATGTGGCTTCCTGAATTGAAATGACGGACTACAGGTTTGTCTCTGTAGTTGTCTATATCCCCACTGTGACTTTGGAATCAAGCCATTAGTCGTTCCAGAGTTTGCCCAACACATTGCATGCCATACTGCTCACATGTGATGACATTTAAATGATGTTGGCACTCTGACAGTTAACCGAGGTCAGAGCTCTGAACTTTCTACCGGTAGTCGTAGACTGAATGCAACGGCTCTTCTTTAGTTTTGAGCAGTGTTTGCATTGTAGGGGGGGGGGGTGTTGCATGGGTATTTTCAACCTTGGTGGTTGGTGTTTTTTGTCTAGTAAAGGCTCTCACCAGTTCGTCACCTAGGCTTTTGTTTTTCTTGTTACCAGACACCAGTTTGTGGTCATGGAACACCCATGTAATGTTTGTCTTTTTCCTTTTGTCCTAATTCTCGGTGAGGATCTGTTTGATCTGTTGGTGGTAAGGGTTGTGGGTGGTGATGCAATAAAATGATTTGTTTTTTACCCTTTGGATTTTTTGGTTTGTATTTTATACGGTCGGACCAGTTTTGTGTTGTAGCTCTTGCTAGTGAGTCTAGCAGGAATTGTCTGGAGTATTCCCTATGTAAGAAGTGAGTGCATAGCATTAGTGAATTCCGTAGAAACTCGGATTCTCTGATGTAGATGCGTTTGACCCTGAGGAATTGTGAGTAGGCCTTAGGACATGGCTTGGGCACTCTGATAAATAGAGCAGGTAGATGTGACTGTCAGTGGGTTTGCAGAAAAGGGTGGTTTTTAGTTTTCCCTCTGTGTTTTTGTTAATTGTGATGTCCAGAAAATTGACAGTGGAGGGTGAGTCCTCCATTGTGTATTCTATTGTTTTGTGGCAGTTGTTGAGGTGATGTAAGAATACATCTAGGGCAGGTTTGCCATGTGATGAACACATCGGCAATGTACCTTTTCAAAACTTAGGTTTGGGTGTTGTAGGGGTAAACAAACCTGTTTTCAGAGTCTCCCATGAAGATGTTGGCATATGCCGGGTCCCGGGCCGGGTGCCAACTTGGTCCCCATTGCTGTGCTGCTAACCTGTAAGAAATCTTTGTCATCAAACTGGAAGTTGTTGTAAGTGAAGACGAGATTGAGTAGTGCACAAATTGAATTATTCGTGGGATTTAGGGTCGGGTCTCTCAGAGGATAAAGCCCTCCGTACCACACTAATGCCTCCAGCGGTCAGAATGTTTGTGTAGAGACTGGTGACGTCCATTGCTAGAATGGCATCTTGTATGAAGTCTAGTTCTAGGATCGTGTTTATGAAGTCCCCTGTATCTTTTAAGAAAGATGGTAGTTTTGGGAGTATGGGTTGTAGGAAAAAATACACGAACTGTGAGATTCTTTTCGAGGGGCAGTCATTTGCTGAGACAAGTGGTCTGCCGGGAGGGGGTAATTGATTTTTGTGGATTTTGGATAGTATAGATTTGATGTTCTGGGTTTTTGTGTGACCAAATACTCAACCGCCAAGGATGAATTTCACCTTGTTTGCAGATTCTTAAGACTTTCTCTGCAATTAAATTGTTGTGACTTTCTATGAGGTTGTCCTGCCGTAGTCCATGAAATTCCCTGTCGTTAACCTGTCTGAGACACTTTTTCATATAATCTGTTCTGTCTTGGAGCACAACTGCGAAGCCTTTGTCAGAATTTTTGGGTGAGGTTACAGCTTGGTTTTTGGGTAACTGTTCTCAATGTCTCTCTGGTTTAGTCGGACCATATATGTTACTGTCGCTGGAGCAGGAGGGTTCCATTTGGAGAGACGTTTGCATTTCTGATCTTTAAAGGGGGGGGGCTTAACTTTGTTGGGGTCATCTTCCATTGTAATACCTGGGTCAGGGGCAGCTGGGGTACTTACGAAGGTTATGCCTCTGCAGGAGAGCGAATTCTGCACCTGAAGTACAGTTTAAGAGATTTTTATTTTCAGTGCTAATTGATGGCATATTACCATTAGAATTTTAGTGTGAGTACTCTGATATTGAGTTTTAAACATTGATATCGAAGTTTTAGTTAACTCCATTTTCGAGGTGAAAAATTAGTTGTTTGATTTGAACAACTAGTTGTTGGAATCGAATAACTAGATGTCCTATTTGAACAATTAGTTTTTCGACTTTTGAAACTTTGATATGGACGGTGAAATCTATGTGACAGTGTTTACGATTCCTTAAGCTGTCGGCACACCTATGCGTGGATATAATTACACTTCTACTCAGGATTAGTATTCTCGGGCACGGAAGTAGTCAAGCCTAGAACTCAACACTTAACACTCAGTAAATATTATTGTTTACTTTGTATAAGTACCCTTATCAAGTGGCACTCTTTGCTTTACCTCACCATTCTTGTATACATATGACTATGACAATGACTATGACTATGTATACTCTATGTAAGAAGGGACGAACTGAACCAAAATTAATATTATCTTTTAATTTAAACAAAGATTTAGTAAAAAATAATTGAGCCGTCATGAAGGACAACATAGAATGTTTAATGAAACTCAATAATAACCACCTTGCATACTATCCGATGAAGTTGGGTTTAAAGCTGAAATTGTCACGAATGGCCCACACCTTGTGTCACTAAATAGCCACATATGCAAAACAATTGATGAACACCACTGTAAATGTACATTTAGTATACATCTAGGTTTATTGTGATTTACTCAAAGAAGCTAAAGCTTCAGTGAATGCCATGAACAGTGTAGTTGAAAAAGATGGCCAAGTGTGCTTAGGGGGCACAGTAGGCAAAGAGATGAGACGTTTGATTTAATAAGAATATGTATAAACTATGTATATTGTGAATGATACAAAATGTTCCCTTTTAAAGCTTTTTTTCATCTGAACAGCATTATGGTACAGAAATATAGCATAATTCTCAATTGCTATGATTGGGATGGATTCTTGGGGGGGTTGTCGAAGGCCTTTTATTTTTGTTTTTGATTTGTCCATTATTAAGGTCTCCAGAGCTGTTCACAGTTGTATAGTTAACCATAAAACGGCAATTTTTACCAACAAACGGTGTTCCCCCCCATTTTTCACATAGGTTTTGTGATGCCTACTTGTGATTTCAGGGCTACCATATGGCATTTGATGGCCATGATAATATTCGTATGGTCATGGCGTATAACCATGGAATCATATATAATTGGTACCCACACCCCTACCGGCTCTGTATACATTATTTTGATGCTCGGGCAAGAAGTCAAATATTGCATGTGAATTGCCGTAGGCTAAAATGTTTATGCATGTCGAGGAAACGTATGTGAGGCGTGTTCTTTTCGCGGGTTATTGCACATCTCTTGAGTGTTCATCTAGACCTCAGTTAGGCGAGTCACTGCGATGTGAAATGTACTTTCTGCTTCCATCTTATTCTTACATCATGATTCATCCCTGTCCCATCCATGTACCACACAGGAAGACACACCCTTTCAACATATTTCATTCAACATTTTGTTGCATCTTCAGCAAAGAATCATCATGTTGAAAATGTCTGCTGTGAGCTGTGCAGGGTTCTGTGGGACATCGCATCCTCCCAATAAAATGTTTCTGTATAATATGCTCTCTGACTACTGTTCCATAACTACCCAGTACGCTGACGTATACAATGGGTCTAGGTCTAAGTTAACATTAGTGAGCTATATGATATAATGTCTATGTGCATTTTGTTAGCATTAATATGTTTTTCAGGGGCCTCTCAGTCATAACCAGTTTTGCTCTTGCTGGGGTAAGTGACGAGGATATTGTGACCCTGCTTGGCTAGCTCATAAGCCTTACGCGTGCGCATGACGACTTCGGGCAGAGCGGAGAGGTCGATGCGGAAGAAGCCACAGAAGGGAGAGTCGAGATCGGAGACGACGTAACACAGGAGGGAGATGGAGAAGACGGTGATGATGCACATGGTGAGCTCGGTCCTGTAGGACTGCGCCTGCAGCAGCAGGATGCCGAAGAACGAGAAGAACCCAAGGCTCTCCAGGAACGCCCACCTGAGGGGAAATAATGAGAAGTATTATAATGTTGTTGTTTTTTTAAATAATAGCTTGCAGGTGCATAATCAGCAGTAGCTAAATCTGTATACATCTAATTGTTACAGGTAGGGGTATATAATATAGATATAAGAGATAGAGAAGATGATTCCAGAGACTCAATTGCCAGTGTCTGCATATAATGATGGTGATCTGAACCATTGGCCTACAGAGTTGGAAATTAAGTAGAATCTATACCTAAACAGTACTAGCCTTCAATGGAGATGTTTGGGTATAGCTTATAGGGTGCAGACTATAGGTGGTACACACATTTCGACACATTTTCTAGTTTAAAAATGTAATTCATGAGCCTTCTGTGTTTTTTGTCTGGAAGAACACTTACTTTAGCGGATGGATCCGTGCATGAAGAGTTCCCATCCTGTCTGAGCAGATGGAATTTAACTCCAACACATGAGAGACGATCTTATTGACTAAGATGAAATCTAAGTCAAATGCTTCTTTGCTTTCCTTCACAATATTTCTGAGCTGATCTATAATCGACCAAATGCGAACTGCAAAGGGAAAACCAGAACAAAGTGTTTAATTGACAATAGAGTGTTAATTGAGTTTGTTTCATAAATTGTATGCATCATAATATTTGTGCATTTAGAATATCTCATTAACATGACTGTACTAACATGTATGTGAATGTCAAAACCAATAGGCAGCATGTCCACTTAATAGAATACCTATACCTTGAACAGATGAGAGCATAGCATTGTTTTATGTTGTTTCCAATAAGGTGAGAAGGCTTTCTAAGCTGTAAAGTTGTTCTATAGTTCCTCTCAATTGAGACGGCTATGAATGAAATCGTGAATACTAGTGGAAATGTTTATGCGGAATATGAACAAAATGCCCAAATGAATAGACTTACTGCTGACATCTTCACTGGGCTCGTTCTTAAAGCTGTCGGCGGGGGTGTTCATCACCTGCAGGGTGAGGAAGATGGTCTCAGCCTTAACAGCCTTGTAGATGTCCATCCGGGACAGCAGCCTCGGCAGGTTCAGCTTGGACGTCAGCGTCACGATCTGGTCCAACAGCCCCAACTCGTGGGTCATCTTAGCCAGGATGGCTTGCTGCTTGGTGAGAGCCTGCTGGAAGGCAAACCCAAATGACGTGGCATAGACCAGGCCGGCCGGGGCCAGGAAGCAGGCGATGGCTTCATTGATGTCGGGGAGGACGGTGAACTTGTCCTTCGGCCAGAAATAGTTCACCAGCGGCTCGTACAGGTACAAGGTCATCGGGCACAGGGCCAGGGAGATGAGGGCCGGGGAGGAGACGCGGAACAGCTGCAGCGGGCGGTTGTTGAAGGAGCCCAGACTGCTCAACACCTCCAGGTCGTAGTCGGTGAAGAACTCGTCTTCTAGCTCCTTGAGCCTCTGCTTCTCCCGTTTCTGCACCCTGAGGGCCACACTGAGGAGGGCCTCCTGTACGTGGATGCGGTACGGCGTGGGGGCGGGGGGCGCCTCCACGGCAGAACCCCTCCTGCTGTTGGGGGTCATGAAGACGCCGTGCTGCGGTTTGTGCGGCTCCATGATGTGAACCGCGCCCGTCTTGGTGATCCGCGCCATCGTCTCACCCAGCCACTTCATGTGGAAGGCGCGCTTTGTCCACGCCGCCAAGCCCACCAGACCTGCAATATGCAAGTCATCGGAGGTTAGAGACCAACCACTGGTAGGGAAACGAATGAGCGTGAAAAAAGAGCTTGGGGAAATGTTGAGCAACATAAGGGAGCTGTGTGAATCAGTGGCGGATGTAGAGGGGGGAATTTATGTTTTGTTAAATATGCGTTTTGGCCCCTAAAACACCCCCGCCCCATCATCAAAATCCTTTCCACAGAATTCTATTCCCATAATTATAGTACTGATGAAGGCTAACTACAGCCGACACGTTGTGATCTATATAATTCAACATGGTAAATAAAAGCCTATTAAACCAAAAGTTTTTGTCGTTCTAGTTGTGTCTATTATATAATTTTAATATCCCATAGTAATTGGAAATGCAACCCCTTGCCTTGTCAAACGATGGAGGACCATATATCAAAGGGAAACGCTGGCATATTTCAGACAGGGAACACTTTGCCACGGGGGGTCCAATACATATATATGGTTTTCCGGTGATAAAACGGGATTCACAGCAAAATAAATAAATACCTACCAAGTATAATGACCATCATTAACGTTATTGGAGGCACCAATATTTCATATGGCTTTGGCCTCTCTTCAGCTTCAGCCTCTGCTTCCGGTTCTGAACCACCTTCCGGTTCCACCTCAGACGTCGACCTCTCCGCATCCGAAGAAACTTCAACTTCAGTGCTTGGTTCATTCACACTCTCTGCCGCAGGTTCACCCTCTCCTTCTGCCGCAGGTTCACTCCGTCCCTCTGCCGCAGGTTCACCCTCTCCTTCTGCCGCCGGTTCACTCTCTCCTTCCGCGACAGGTTTACTCATTCCCTTTGCCGCAGGTTCACCCTCTCCTTCTGCCGCAGGTTCACTCTCTCCTTCTGCCGCAGGTTCACTCGTTCCTTCCGGCTCGGATTCCGCCGCAGGTGCACCATCTGCACTTCGTATTTTACGCTGATGCAGGGGTTTCTCTTCTAGAACTGAACCCACATGTTCATATGCCCGAACTCTTTTGTTTAGAAGTTTATGTCCAGCTACATTTGTGAAATTGATGCAGCACAATATGACAAAACAGCACGGTATGAGATACCACAGTCTTTGGCGCCGACTTTCCATGGTATTAATCCCACGTGTGCTAAGTTCACTAAATTAAACGGCGACTAAATAAAGGTTTTGAGTTTAATATACGAATCCAATGGTTTGCATTTTGAGAAGTCATATCTGAAGCCGTTACCCTGTGTTGGACATGTCCCTGTGAATTCCGTGTATTGGCGTGTCCTGTATTGGCAGTCGACCTACACGAGTGTTTACCACCTGCTCGGGGAATAATGCACTCTCTGAGGACTGGGAGCGACTCCAGCACGTGGCCAAACCTGTGCGACTGCGCAGTTGTGTGGCTGCAGGTAGTCACCACTCTCCAAGCACAGTGCTTGTGGCGGAAACGGTAAAGTGAAGGGATGGAGTTAAGTAGAGGGCGCGGACTGATTGCAGGCAGTGTGTGTCCTAGACAGTATTGGCATTCCCATCACCCTCATTAGATCACTAGAGAACACAGGCAACAAACATCCTCTTTACGGCTTAAGTCCAATTTTCGGGAGTATCTTGGGATTATATGTTAAGGTTGTTCCACCCCGTTGAAGCGATAGGTCTAGTTACTAACTAGAATCCAAAGTAGAACTATTTATCTGATAATACCTGTAATCTCACTGATACTATTACTAATCAGTGATGGAGGCACATACTAATTTGTTAGGGGCCGAATCAAAACTAACCCTTTAGGGGTTGCATATTCTGCATAAATGCATTTATGCTCGTGAGGCTTAAATGCAGCCCATAAGATACCATACAAACACATTGTATAATAGTATAGGTATATAGTTAGACAAGTGTCTATGCATAATACATTACCACAGTACCCATGGTATTCGTAGATCTACAACAATGTGGACATTGCACTTGCGTCTGACATGAACGGAGATCTAGAGTAGGGACTCAGCAATCCGCTAGGTGCGCCCCTGTGCACAGTGCACACAGCAGATGAGTATTTTGGTGCACCTGTGGACCCATGTGCTTCACAGACACTGTTATGAAACTCCTTTCTTAGGGAGTGACATTTTAACTATTACTGTTAGATTATCATCCAGAAATACAGTCAAGAGAAAGGGATATCCTGCCATACCTATCTTAAGTGACTACAGATGAGAAAAGCTTCCTATTTAATTGGTGATAAAATTGTTATATCAAAAACTGGTGAAACCCTATGAAGTTATGAATGCTGCTAGTTGATACTTGGTATGTGATATTGTCCAATATGCTGTTATATGGTGTTAAAGAATGGAAGTAGTCAGAAGATGATCTCACCTGCTCCTATCCAAAACATCAAAATGATTATGAGTGGGTCATTTAGGCAATTTGTTTACTCTATACTTACACCCACTGAGGTGATTTGCAGTATATTGGGTGATCATGTTAAGAGGGTCTGTCAATCATGGCCGAGCTGGGCCAATACTCCGATGCCCTCCAAACCCCTTACATATCTACCCCCGACTCATCTGCCTGACACAATTAGGGAATTGACCCATGAATCAAGTCAGTAATGGTGTAGCCTGTGGACAATACAGATCACAACAGGGTAGTTCTGAATCAGCCATTTATGTATAAATATAAATGTATACCATATAAGGTATCATGAGGTACGTGTATATTGCCATGAGCTACCCAGGTGAGTAGGGCCCTAAAATGGGGCTAATGTGCTAATTGCTAATTGTCTATATTAGCCTATATTGTGCGGAATACCTTTAATGTGATAATTAATGCACTGCGGCAGTCAATACTAGGTATCCATGTAGCAGTAGGCCTGCCTATCCGACACAATGGCGGTAGTAGTATAATGCCATAGTCCACATACACATGCAAACATATAGCTATAGACTCGGGATCAATAAAGGCTCGCCGCAGGATATCCCCATTATGCTATGAGACGTATTGCGGGGCATGTGCGAGGTCATGACATGGGCTTTTATTTATCTGGTTGATTTCTCCTAAGTCTAGTTGTACCGCAGATATCAATGGTATAATATCATAAAAGGAGCTTTCACGTTTGTACGGTTTGGGAACCCAACCCCCAGCTCAACTTCCTCTTTGACTGTTGCTTTATGTTATATTGTGATATGATCTGTCAGTAATGTATTCCGGTAATTTGCTGGTGGAAATCGATATAAGCACTATCCCAGAGAACTGATTATGTTGGACGCGCCCTCTCGCGTGGTATACAGTAGATACTGTTAAAGAGAAAAAGCTGCTTGTCTCTCACAAACAACGTTAGTTCGACAGACAAACGCAGTCTAGCAGCCTAATCAGCAATATGTAGGCCTACACATACTTGAACTGCCTAAGGAACTTATATTCTTCCTGGAGTTGCTGGGGTAGCTGGTATTATATTGTCATAAAAATACAAGTAGTTTAGCCAATGGGCGTGTGTGTACTTAAAGGCCAATGCCCACAAGGCGATTAATGGGCCTAAACCCCCAGCAAATTGAGCCTATTGAGAATTGGAAGCCTTGCTTGTATATACTCCGATTCGCCAGGTTTATTGCAAGCTGTTGATATATTTCAAATATTACGGTTATGTCCCATTTAGCCCTGCATTTCTGCAATACCCCGTACCGTCGTGCACTTATAAGCGCCCCGGCGCTGATAACTTTACCCCATGCGCTAATACATGACAGGCGTTTCTTGTAGATCCATATTTAGTGCTTAAGACTTACTTCATAAGGTCCATACCCGCGGCGCTTATACGAGAGCGGCACTTATTCAATATGCGGCGCTTAAACGCGACGGTGCGGTAATCACCTAAAATGGTTCGAAGTGTAATATTTGTACCCTTGAGGAGGTTTACATCATAATATAATCCCTTTTCTTATAAGATTATCCTACATAACCGCACAGTCATGTACCATTGGGGGTTTCTACATTGGGCGCCATTGGGGGTTTCTACATCTATAGGAAAATGATATTGCAGCAATAAATGATTAGACCCATTATTCCGAATCGAAATGCATTGTACACTGTTTTAATCCAACAAGACCCAACAAGGCCCAACAGGCCACATGTACTCACGTATGCTTGTTGGGGCGCATACTCAACGTGGTCAACGATGAATGGGTAATGTCGTTTGCAGCAAGCATTAAAATGTCGCAGCTAATACATATGTGTATAGGATTAGGAGTGTATGTATTCGACAAGTATTTTATACATGTACTACTAGTACATGTCGGAGGGAATACATATCTTTTATATCATGTACTAGGTCCGGACCTGCCTATATCACTCTATTCCGATGCCCTTTTTTACGCAGTAACATGATTCCGAGTAGATCTATACATATTAGGTCCATGTCGGGGTACATGTGCATGCTGCAATTGACTACCCCTCTAAGTACCAATTTCTAATGGTTTGTCTTTTATTTCAACGGAAAACGGTACGGAAATGTGGGCCAAAGGGGCATGGATTCCTAATCAGAATTAAAGGGTGCTCAAACACTGCTTTTCCTATATAATTCTAATGTAAGCGTGCATATGCTGTGTGGTGGTTAATGAATAACCCCCAGGTTAGAGGGCGTTTGGCCAGGAAGGAGTGTTCACTCTAAGTACACCAGGCGGCACGTTGGTCACACCGGCGATATCATCTCTATGGCGCCCAGCTACCCCAGCTCTGATCTGCCACCACTTGGATCAGGACTGAACTCAGTGAGTGTCCTCCTACCTGGCCGGAGCCCTATCAAACATCAATCACAATGTCCATTCATAATTTGAAATATGTAATAATGGCTGAATTGTTTTTGGCATCGAGAAATTAATTAGATTTTAATCAGAGGCATATTTGCAGACATTGCATATCAAAAGTTGGCCGCGTTAGTTAAACCAGATACATCTATATCTATATGTAAGGGAAATGTGAGTTCACACATCCAGGACACCTGGTGGCAAACATCGAACCTCCTGAAAAATATTCTTTTAGCTAAATTCCTGTTTCTACACTGCAAAAAGGATGCTTAGGTTTAAACATTTTTCTAGGTTTGTGTCTTCTAACCCTCTGTTAAGGAATTCAACACCTTTATTCTAAACATCTAAACAGTTATGTTAAATATGTTTAGAAGTTTTGTAATTAAACCGTATGAAGGGTCGATGTTTAGGATGTAAACATTATAGTGTTTAGATCCTAATATATCAAACACATACACACAGAGAAGTAAAGGAGTCACCAAGACTCTGACAGCCGGAGTCACAGTTTGTCTCCCACGTGACACCTGTAGAGGGGAGTCGAATGAGCTTGACTCGAGATCTTCATTCCTGAAGAGTCAACAGCAGTTGACGCATCAAAAGAGGGGAGTCAAAATTGAATACATGAGTGCATGCAGGTCAGATGGATTGTGTATTTATGCCAGGGTAGAGTGGAGGCAACAGGTGTATAGGGCTGTAGACTCATATCCAGTGGGTCCGCCATTTAAAATTTCGCTGGGTGCGGCTATCATCACTGATAAGACACACACTGATGGGACCTTGTCCCTGGTTAACAATCACCTCCATGGACAAGCTTGTACCCAGCCTATCAGCTCTCATCAGTGTGGGCCGCCGCAAGCAGCTCCAGTCCGGCCTAGGCCCTATATAATTAGTGGGCAGGCCAGGTGAGGCCTGTGAGAAAAGTGAGCAGGTGAGGTTGTTGACCAAGACAGGTCAATAACAAGACATGTTCTTATGTCCACCACTTCCCCCTGTGTGAATTTTAAGGGCTAAGTTATATCTGCCTCACACTACATTCTACAGACCATTGGCCATACACATATTAGATGCCAATATCAGATCTATATGAAGTAATAAGCAGAGTCAATTGCACTTGGCTCTGCACTGAGAAAGTCAAGAGGGAGAGTCAATTTGTACAAGGAGCAAGGGGTATGACTGCAGTAGCTCTGACCCCTCCACCAGAGTCATCATGACTCTGCTACCAGAGTCAATTAGAGTTGACTATGGTAAAAGAGTCATGGCGACGCTTTTACTTCTCTCTGTGTACCGGATGGCAGCCCTATTGTTGACTAGTAGTTTCTACAACCACTCAAACATCATTTTTTGCTAAAACAATTAAATTTGAGTAAATGAAGTCAAATGTGATGGGATATAATAAAATAATATACCCATTGCAGGATTCGAGGGTTGTATCCCACATTAGTATGGTCATTTTACAATAAAGATAGATCTGCTACATAGACACCTGCTTTGAGTAGTTTAAGAATGGATATCTCCCCTGAAGGTCTGCTGTATTGTCTCAATGCTGTGTCTATGTTAAGGTAAATGCTGGATTTCTAAACACTCAATTCTCCTAAACACATTGATTTCTAAACGTTTTGATTTCCTAAACCCAAAACATTTCTGTTCACTGAGCTAAACATATTATTGACCTTAACATGTTTAGAAACACATTGTGTGGAAAAATACGGGGCAAGATTGTATATATTAACACCCTTTTTTGCAGTGTACATACAGTACTTTCTCTGAATCGACCACTTTCATTTGCCAATTGACATAAAACCTATGCTTTTCACATTCATTAGCCGCCTGGGCACCCAAAGGATATTATTATAGTTTCCTCGATGACCTCATAGGATATCTCTGGTGGTCTAGTTCCTCGATATAACCATTAAAAAAAACTCATAAGGATATCAATAATACTCCAACAAGTAGGACTTTCGTTTTACTCTTGATATGTGCCATGGATATGAGTGGTGGCTTGTGATCTCTTGTACCATAGATGCTAGAACGTATCATCATAACGTGCCACGTCGGGTATGCTCATCTTACTACCGGACCTTCTCAAGTCGACCCTGGAATACTGCTCTTCAAGAACCTCCCCTAACCGTGCCTCAGAGACAACCATCTCTACGTCATCAGCAGCCCCAACTTTCCCGCCATTCTTCTTGGTGCAGACCTTGTTCCGGACGACAACGCAGAACTGGTAGAAGTGGAGAGCGAGCAGAAGAATGTTCTTACTGGACCAGAACACCACCTTGTATGACGTGAGCCCTCCGACAACCATCACGTACAGCCGTAGTCCCAGGAAGGGGCCATCCTGCAGACAGACAAGGGCCAGAATGATCCACACCTCATGGAAGGGACAGCCGACACACTTCTTACTGTCAGCAGCAGACGACTTCTTGGGGGCCGACTTGTCCTCCTCAGACCCCTCCCCCTCGTCGTCCTCCTCCATGGTGAGAGGCAGGGTGAAGTTAATGAGACTCACTGCCCACACGGCTATCACCCAGTACACGAACATCTCTCTTTGGATGGTGAAGGCGTCGACGAAGAGGTCGGTGAGCTCCACGATGTCGGAGCCTATCCCCACGTACATGAGCAGCTGGTTGGAGAGGATGCTGTGAGAGACCCGGCCAAAGGGGGCTATCCACCGGACGACGATCAGAACTAGGATGAGGCTCTGGTCAATGGCCATCAACCACGTGTCTGAGTCCAGTCTGATCGGCAGGGTCACCTGTTTTGGGGGAGCAATGAGATGTATGAGCTATAGGAGTGGATTCATGAGATGTTCTTGTACATGTATCACACGGCAATTAGTCAAATTTGAGACTCCTTCAAATACAGACAGTTGTATAATCGTAGCTCTTTTTGCCCTACCCGCTCTAATCTCTCCATGGTATCTCCATGTAAAACAACAATTCAACAACAGAGAAAGGCAGGAGAGCCAACTACACCTCCAGTCCAGAGTCAACTGGACTGAGAGTCTAGCCTTGCCTGACTCCATTTCAAAAGAGAGAAGACGCATGGTTGGACTATCCAGCAGGTCCAGCTGACTCTCCTCTCTTCAATGAGAGTCCAGTTGGCTCTCAAAAGAGTCATTCTGCCAGCATGCATGCATTATTCTGGAGCCTCTCCGAGGACCCAAAATTGACCAAAAATGGTAAAATTGCATAAAAAATGTAGGGTCGGCCCTGTTGTGATAGGGACGGTCGGGTGACCTGAAACAAACCTTTTTATTTTGGCCTTGGCCTATACACTGATATTCCTAGGCTCCCCTATACGACCAATCTCTCAGTCACTAGTACCTAACCTAGTTAGTCATTTTTTGGCTCCCTATAGGACCAATCTAGGTAAGTTATTATTGTCAGGTTGGTCAGTAGGCCTACTGACCAACCCACCTTAGTCTTTCAATTTCTAGGGGGAGCCATTGAATGGTCACCATAGTATCTTGCAGGTGGCACCAACTAGTGGTATACAAATACAACACACCAATGATGAACCTAGGTTAGCCACTACTGACTGACCCCTCAGTCAACTTTGCCATTGTGACTAACACACATATGACGAACCTAGGATAGTCTATACTGACTGACCCTTTCAACCAATGGATTTTCAGTGTACTTCCTGGATGGTGTTTCTCCACAAATTTGCGGAGCTCCGCAAATTTGTGGAGCTCCGCAAATTTGCTTCCATAAATTTGCGGAGCTCCGCAAATATATATGGAGCTCCGTATTTGTATGCTTAAGTACTAAAAAACCATTTCCATATATATTTGCGGACCTCCATAAATATATGGAGAGTGTATTTACGGACCTCCGCAAATTTGCGGACCTCCGCAAATTTGTGGAGAAACACCATCCAGGTGGTAACATACGAATATAATCTATAATTATGATACATGTATATATATATATATGGGTCAAGCCACTGACTTATGTAGGTATTGAGCTGGGGAAGGACAAATCAGAAACCTCAGAATATGTTTATATAAGTTTATTTTATTGAAAGGTATATATCTTGGCTCCGTGAAACCACCGCCAGTACGCTTCTAGCCCTAGCGGTTCAATTTTTATAACAATGCGAAGATGAGTGGGCATTTTTGGTGTTACTCCGTGCTTTTAAGTACAGGGACACCTTATTTTCCTCTTAAATACAACACAGCAACTAATAATTCCATTTACAGCATGGCACGATATACATCCTTAACCTCAATAAAGGTTGAAATGATGAGATTAACAAATTCTGAGATATGGGCCTGTGAAATGTGGGTTTTTTGGAAAAATTGAAAAGTTTTATCACACTTCCCCACCTTTACTCCTACTTCTTCAAAAGGGGTCAAATACTCTTGTTACTCACTCTGTAGCATCTTCAACATATCTACTTTTGTGTAAAGCTAGTACTTTAGCCCATTCCATCACCCACCTTTCACAGTACGGGCCTAAATATGGCCAATATCAGCACTTTAAAGCATGGAGTAACACTAGTTACTCCGTGCTTTTAATAGAATATCACAATAAATAGTAAAAGAAATGTGAAATTCCCACATTTAAGGGTGCAGACCATCTAAGAGGGTTGGTAGCAAAGCAATGGAGTGGTTAAAATTTAGATATATTGGATATTAGCATTTCTGTGAGCCTTTATTTTTTTCGAGAGTTACTCCGTGCTTTTAAGTCAGGGTGAATTTTCAAATTACCCACAGATTCTAGATATGTGAGGCATTGTTGATTATGAAGCATTAAAATGATCAAGGAGTGTTGTAGGCACCCTCTGGAGCACAGAGAAGTTTATTATTAGTGAGGATTTGCCTGCTGCTACTTAAAAGCACGGAGTAACACCGCAACTTAAAAGCATGGAGTAACACCATCTGGGATTCAAATTTGTCATAGTGAAGCATTTGGGTGTGCATGGGTGAATGCATGATCTACCATAGCTATCAAGCACTAAGCCCCTGTCACCACAAGTCCTTTTGGAACATAATAACTCAATATATAGCCAGAAATAACCACAGGAGAGAAAGAAATGGCAATTGTTACTCCGTGCTTTTATGTTGTATCAAATATGCATCTGCTCCTGGAGCCTAGAGGATTGGATTTTTTTGAAAATTTTCTTTTTCCAGTATAAGGCCCACATGTTATCTCAACATGAGGGGTAAAATAGTTATGCTGTGGTATCTCTTTAATTACTGTATGAGGACACCAATATGATAACATAGATTGACAATAAGTGAAAAATTCACAGCAAAAAGTCTACAGTAAAAAATAAAAGATACATATCATGGTAAAATCTCTTGAATCCATCTACTATAACATAGGCCTAATGGTAAAAATTAATTGTGATGGGCTATTGATTCCTTAGATTAAATGATTGGCATGTAAAATATGTCATTTTTGTCATTTTTGTCAATTTTTAGGGCTTTTTTGGCTTCGGGGGGCCATAAAAGACAAAATCTTGGTCCAATACACAAAAATATTTTTTCCCCTGAAATGTTAGGATGTTTTGTCACACATGCCAAAGAATATAAGCATTTGAAGCAAAAGTCTTAATTCTGTAGGCTTATAAAGCTTAAAAGGCCTGAAAAGACCAAACCTACATAAGTCAGCGGCTTGAGCCATATATATATATATATATATATATATATATATATATATATATATATATATATATATATATATATATATATATATATATGGATAAACAGATGCCCATTTAAGATCCATAAATGATAACAAAGGCCTACCCCAAGTGTGTTCGACAGATATACGGGGGTGCCAGTGGCCATGCTGCAGTTGGTGGAGCTGCCGGTGGTTTGGACACATGCCAGGGCTGCTCTGTACGTCTTCGACTGCTCTATACGCAGCATTATTATGGCTGGTACCACGCACAGGAGATAGATGGCCACCGCAAAGTTAAACCTGGCAATATACAAACAGACATGGGATCTTATTATGTGACTAGTCCATGCGACTACGTGTTTATATGATTAATTGTAAATATCATAAGTAGGTCTATAAGTATTTCTCTGTGGTTGCCTTGAGGTTTGGTCGTATCGTTTTTTACTGTTGATCAATGTACATAATGTGTTAAAGGGAGGGGGGACAAGTCCATGGAGGGCGAGTTTAAATCATACATAGCACCCTTGTTTGGTTTATTTGATTAAAATGTGTATTCAAACATAACTATTATCAAACATAACTAGTTTTTTAATGGATCGTTTAAAAAGTTGATCATTACATAGGACATCTTATACACAGGGGCATACAATTTACACCAACTTAGATTATGTATATGCTAAATGATATAAAGGGCGCACCCTGTCCAGCCTTTCGCCTCACGTTTAGCAAAGACCCAGCAGACTTCGAAGATGTAGATGAGGAGGATGGCGAGGAACCCCCAGTAGACGGTGCCCTTCACATCTGTCAGCCTCCAGATGGTGATAGCAGCGTGCAGCACAAACAGCAGCCGGGACACGAGCACCAGCAGGCCGGAGCACGTCAGCACGCAGCACCTCATGCTGGACGCCCAGGGCTGTAACATAGAGAGACAGGAGAGACAGGAGACACGAGCACCAACAGGCCGGAGCACGTCAGCACGCAGCACCTCATGCTGGATGCCCAGGGCTGTAACATAGAGAGACAGGAGAGACAGGAGACACGATCACCAACAGGCCGGAGCACGTCAGCACGCAGCACCTCATGCTGGACGCCCAGGGCTGTAACAAAGAGAGACAGGAGAGACAGGAGACACGAGCACCAACAGGCCGGAGCACGTCAGCACGTCAGCACGTCAGCACCTCATGCTGGACGCCCAGGGCTGTATTTAAACATAGAGAGACAGGAGAGACAGGAGACACGAGCACCAACAGGCCGGAGCACGTCAGCACGTCAGCACCTCGTGCTGGACGCCCAGGGCTGTATTTAAACATAGAGAGACAGGAGAGACAGGAGACACGAGCACCAACAGGCCGGAGCACGTCAGCACGTCAGCACCTCATGCTGGACGCCCAGGGCTGTAACATAGAGAGACAGGAGAGACAGGAGACACGATCACCAACAGGCCGGAGCACGTCAGCACGTCAGCACCTCGTGCTGGACACCCCGGGCTGTAACATAGAGAGACAGGAGAGACAGGAGAAACGAGCACCAGCAGGCCGGAGCACGTCAGCACGTCAGCACGCAGCACCTCATGCTGGACGCCCCATCACGTTTCTATAGTAACCATGTGAGGGCATCACGTAAATGTTGGTACCCTCATCATGAGGCTAAAATGGGCATAAATACATCTTATGATGAAGGAAAATAGTGAGAAATGTTGCCCTTGGTGAGTCTTACTTCAATAAATTAGACGAAATGGGTACACACAGCATTGGACATTGTAATGTAATGTTTTATGTTTCACCCCTCACAGAGAAAAGAAACAGAGTCAAAAGGGAGTCCAGGCTTGTCTCAAGAATGACTCCCTCTATCACTCTCTATTCCTTTTATGACTCCCCAACACAGTCTAGGTCCATGCTACAACTCACTTCAGAGAGGGAGTCTAGGCACAGTGACTCCAAATGTAAAGGGAGTGATTGAACCACACCTCCCTTTGTAGAGAGGGTCATTGAAGGATGGCTCCTTTAGAATAACGAGTCACATTAGTAATTTCTATCCCCTACCCCTCTATATAACCATTCCAATGGTCCTCTCCCTATTTCATCTTTCTACATCATATTGGTGGAATGCCTCACAAGGAGGAGGTATCCCAGAAAGATCCCTCAGTGCACATTAGTTAATATATAAATGAACATCTGAGCTTTTGTTGATTCAACTTTCTCATGTTTCTACAAATTGGGGGTCTATACCTATAATACATCATGCTTATGCTACAGTTTTAAGTTAAATGTAATTATTCCTGAAATGTCATTTTGACATTTGATGCTACAATGATATATGTGTTAGCATAATTATTAATATCACAAATTATGTGGATCTAGATATCTTAGGCCAAATGAAAAAAAAGTTTTGTTTCAGGTAACATGGGATGAAACTCTAAGGTCGGTAGGTCGGATTTTTTTTTTTTTTACTGTTTTTTTTTTAACATAACCCTAAAATTGACCCAAAAAAGTATGAAAATGGGACGATTTTTTTCAAAACTTTTGAAAACCTAAAATTTGCCCCAAAAAAGTGTAAAAATATGAAAATTTCTTCAAAATTGCATAAAAAAACGTAGGGTCGGCCCTGTTTACATAGGGTCGGTCGGGTGACCTGAAACAAACCTTTTTTTTTTTGGCCTTAGCTTACAGAATAATACAATTTTAAGTATAGTGCTACCACCAAGCAGGCTTAATCATAACCAACAGTTTGACTCTCTTATGCATGTACTGACTCCCTTGGGGAAAAGGGAGTAGAGGAACTCGACTCTGATTAAAAAGAAGAGAGTCAGATGGCTTCTTAACATACATGCTAGATGGCATTACAGTCATTGTACAGTGGTGCCATCTAGTGTGTTTCCTATTTCGGTCTTGTATACTTCTGTGACTCCCCTGGGGAGTCCAGGCAACTATTTACTCACCTCAGCTGAGCTGGACTCTGTTTGATCTAATTGAAAAGGAGTCTGGGATATTAGAAGGGGGGTCAGACAGTGTGAAAAGTCAGCCAAGCGGGGTCTGGCTCTCTTTTTATAGCCCGGACTCCCCTTGTGACTCTGTTTCTTCTCTCGGGGTTTTTACTCACATGGGCCTCATTAAGTCTTCACAAATTTTCTTTCTAAATTCCCGTTAAAATGCACTTTGACCATTATTCTGCACATTGCGCTAATGGAAGTTAGAACATACATTATGTAGGAAAGGCCAAACTTTTGCTAACCGTTCAGCAACAGTCTGGGTAGAGCGGGAGCGGTACTCTGGCATTAAATAGGGCGGGTGGTGATTTAACGGAGTCCACTTGGCATTATCAACCCAACACATATACACTATATGTTACTATTTGGTGACACTCCTAAAGCACAAATACTCTCTGAATCTGCTAAATGCCTTTATGAATTACAATGTGATTCTATTACTGTTAAATCTTACACCCTTCACCATATCAACAAATATTATCCCCAAACGTTATGTATTAGGACCCTAGTACCCTCAGGATTAGGGCCAGGTCCAAGCGGCCTTGGTTCTAATTCTAATCAACCTGTACAAATGGCCACTGTATACCTCCCAACACCTCGTGGCAAAGCTTTTACTAATTTAATTTTGACGATCATTGCTGGCTTTGAAAGCGGAACCACTGTGCCTGAAAATGGCTGGCTACATTATGGATGTTGATAATCCGCCTTTGATTAATAACCAAAAGTAGATGATGAATATTAATTGATGTTATGTATCAGGAAAGGTTATTGAACGTTACCGTGAGTTTCGCGTGTAGGCATATTGAATCGTATGAAAATATATCTAAATCTACAACACCTGTTTATGTACCATAATCCAACTTATACTTTAAAATTGTCTACACAATTATAAATACAGCGAAGTGACCGTGGCCTTTATAGATATATTATCTAAATTGTATTTTGTATTAACGAATATCAATACGTGAAATAGATACTCTTATAAGAAATACATTACATGCAAAATTAAAAGCTAATGTAAAACGTATATATTTCCTCACCTTATTCTCCACCTGCGACATAAATATGGCGGACTTATATCCCAGTTTTTTTCAGCATGTCTTTGGCTGCTGCAGTTTTAAAGAATAGTCAAGTTAGAAGTGTATCAGTATTGCCAATACCCACGAATACTTTAAATGCTGTGTTACATGGGTCTAATATCTTGACGTGTATGTAATAAATCAACGTTCGTCTGCTTCATTGTCCTCACTAGTCCCAGTGCCAATTTTATTGCGCATGTATAGCCTGATATATGAGATATCTTTAAACCAGTGAATAGAGATCGCTTACCGGGGGTGCATGCTACTAGTGCTAGAATATGAACCTACATAATGCGCTGTCACCGATGTAATTTAAAAGATCACACTGAAAAAAGGTTGAAAGGGTTAGTCAGTACAGACTATCCTAGGTTGGTCATATGAGTGTTACGGTAGTCACAATGGCAAAGTTATATTCAAAAATGACCGAAGGGTCAGTCAGCAGTGGCTCACCAAGGTTCATCATTGGTGTGTTGTATTTGTATACCATTAGTTGGTGCCACCTGTGATGACCACTCAGTTGCTCTCCCTGGAAATTAAAAGACTAAGGTGGGTTGGTCAGTTCTGACCAACCTGACACTAATAACTTACCTAGGTTCGTTGTATAGGGAGCCAAAAAATGACTAACTAGGTTAGGCACTAGTGACTGAGAGATTGGTCGTATAGGGAGCCTAGAAATATCGGTGCATTGGTTTACTTTATCATACTTATTGCAAATTGTTATGTGAGTGCCTTTTATCCTCCCGATAGCTCTCCTTAAACATGTTAGCCACATTTGAAAGACACCCCAAACTGTGAACAGTTCTTTAAACCCGCAGTTCTTACTGCACGTCCAGTGAAAGTCAGAGTGCAGTCGGGACAGGTATACTCAGCCGTATATATAGGGACGCTGGGGCTTTAACCGCTGACACCCCCAACGCCCTATTTTGTTTTGTCTATACCCAGTGGGCACAAATTCAGTTTAACATCGATTCAATGTTGAATTAACATTGAATCAACGTTGAAAACCATTTATCAATGTTGATGTAATGTTTTGTGTCCACTGGGTAGGCCCCTATACTGGCGAGTGTGGGCTGCATTCAGGGGCGTGGCAACCGGTGGACTATAGCGGGGGGGGGGGGGGGAGGGGGTCATACATCATCCATGGTAACAAAGGACAAAGAACATTAGAAGCAGTATGCTGCCCCAAATATCTGATATTGTAGCGTCTAATCAAATGAATAAAAAAAGGTAAAATACAAAATAATAGTAGTAAAATATACAAAACAAGAATTATGTGTGGAAGGTATGGCAGGGACTGAGGAGCGTCTCGGCAGGTGGGTAGCTGCCGGTGAGTCAACCTGTTCTACCTTCTTTCTTTTTTAAAATTTTTATTTTATTTAACCGATCATCACATACAACAAGTGATACATGAAGGTCTTCCCGGTTAATTCTGCGGGGGTAATCCATCCAGTAAAGTAGATACTCATAGTTTAACATAGGCTTTAACAACTTTAGATAACCTTTTGGCTCCACCCGGTTTTGCTGCTTAGGTGACAGTCTGTTACTAAACTACATACATATTGATAGGGCTACTGGTAGAACAAGAAACTTATCAATTTCAATCATGTCTACAGATGACGTACAATGCAAAAATGCCGGACATAATGGAATGGCTTAATGGGGGACGGGTGCTATGTGTTTCTTTTAACCCTTTAGGGCCGACCAAAAAATATATTTCTTGTGATGGGGCTGGGATATTTTTACAGGATCTTTCGCGGGGCCGAGCCTTTGCTGGATCCCATAGAGTTATGATGACTATAGTCGATGCTCGGCCCCCCATGGCATCAACTTTAGTCGATGCTCGGCCCCCATGGCATCAACTATAGTCGATGCTCGGCCCCCATGGCATCAACTATAGTCGATGCTCGGCCTAAACAATGTGCACTATATAACCCACCGTATTTTAGGCACCGTTACCTTCACATCCTCCAGTCCCATCCCCATCCCCAGACCCCCCGGTGGGTGCCTCCTCCTGGTGCTGACTGACTTAACCCCCAGTTAACTGCCCAATAACTAGACCTCCTGGGCTAACCACGGTTTATCGGCTCACTGACAGCTGAGGAGGCGTCACGAATTACCTGAGGATGGATAGACCTGATCGCTCTACCATGTACTGTACTTGTAGACACATACTGCCAACCTGAGAAGGTCATGAAGACATGGCTACATCATAAGCCCTAAGGCTATCGTTCTCATAATGTTGACGGCTGTATCACTGACTCTCCTCACAGTAGGAATATACTGGCTGTATAATGAGAATAGAAAGTCATTCCTATATAAAAAGAATGTATTGTTGTCAGTTACATCAGTGCCCCTTAATTAAGTAATTACATTAATAGGAATCAGGTGCATGTCTGCCTAAAGTACCCCTCAAAATGATTGCACGTAAATTGCATTGGCCTATACACATATACATGTACTCCAAACTGTACCCATTCTGATGCATAATCAGGGCATTACTATTATTTACTGCAATATAAGAAGTGTGCAATATAGAGAGTATGGGCATGCCAGAGCTGTATTGTTGTTCATCAGTACTACCGTAGGTTAATATCTAATTATCAGGTCATCCGGTTCCAGATGGTGTGTGATAATAGAGCGTTGTTACCCTCACCCTAATGGGGTAATATATCCTCAATTGTATATTGAGATGGCATGGGATGCTCCCTTGTAGATATGATGGCAGGGCAGGAAATAAAGTAGGGAAGTGGCAATTGTGGATAATTTGCCAGACTTTTAGAATGTTGTATATAATAGGCTCATAGTATGACCTGGTGGCGATATATGGGCCAACCATCTACCCATACCATGTTTCACGAGCCGGAGTGATGTAAAACCTCCAAATGTGGTCCTGAAATGAACACTGATACCTTTAATTCGTATGCTGCTGAATGTTTCTAATTATGTTCATCGAGTAAATGATGGTATTATACATGTGTTTCCTTGTAGTATGTGATACGTATTCATTACTCAATGGCACATCCTAAACAGGCATGCATGGGTGCATGTATTTAGTAGGTTTACAACAGGGGACGATTGGTTCTGATGAGCGGATGGAACTATCGCTCAGTATATATATACAAGCATGTATGCATTAACAAAGAGCTGTTCAGAAGAGCTGGACGTCTATAACACCAACGGATAGGTTAGACACATAATCTAAATTTCAAATGTCGGTTTCATTCGAGTTATCGAGCTTCTCAAGAGAATCCTAAATCAACGGGCATAGACCTACTATTATTTTACAAGAAAATTCAAACTATAGCCATGCAATGTTAATGAAATTATTGAAACAATGCTGAGATGTAATTCACTTACATTGTATACTATGATATTTTTCCAGAACAAGAAGCAACATGGATCAATGGATGCAGAAGCTGTCAGGGCTAGTCATCTTACTGACTATAGGTGCTACGCTACATTGCTGCAGACTTGGTAAGTAATACAATTACTAAAGTATAGAAACAACAACTAACTAATAAGTGACATGAGTATAAAGATGAATCTAAAAGGGCATTATCTCCATGAAAAAGGAAAGTATGCTGATGAAATCAATTGGCTTTAAACTCTTATCACCCCCTATAAATCAGCGTGTATAAATCCATCTGTTTTGCTTAGACTAGGTGTGTTTCAGCTTACATGATCTGAGAATCTAGGATACACTGAAAACCGTATTGACGCCTTTATGTCTTCAAATTGCCAATACCTAAATTGACAACCTTAGGTTGTCAAGTTGAACCCAGGTGAACCAAGGGGGCCCATCCCAACCACATCTAGACATCAGTTTTTAAGTATGATGGCATTTATAAACGCTTGTATTTGAATCGTATAAAAATGTAGTTATGAGCCAAAGTTTTGAGCTGAGGGTATCAGTTATGACAACCTTCAAGGCTAGATATGCTTTAGGTTGACCAAATGCTGACCCCATCTTGTCTCACATCAGAGCACATGGTTGACAAATGACTGCCACACAGTGTCAACGGATATCTATCTGAATGGCTCTTCTAATCATGAATCATGATTGTGACAAAGAGCAGAGGAGTCTTTTAATATACATTGGGGCCATCATTTTCAACTACTGGCAGCCTATTTATGGGAAGTTATGCTATACTTAGTTTAGCCATAAGGAAATACCAAAACTGTAAAAGGGATGGCCCTGTTTGAGGGGTGAATTTATTAGAGAGTTTATTTCATATATCATTTTTCACCTGTCCTCATTTTATAATGGGTACCTAGGTTGTCACCACCGCTAAGGTTCCAATCCCCTGGTGTCTCAGTGTTAGTACCAGTATAGGTCTTTGCTTTGGTGTGTGTTTCTTTTCTGTTGGTTCAAGGGTACCCAGAAATTGACTCAGAAACTCAGGCGTTGACTTGGGACCCACTTTTCCAAATTGGATAAAAAATGTCTAGGGTCAGTCCTATTTTGCTATAAGTAGGATCGGGAAACGTGAAACACACTTTTTCTGTATTCGGCTTATTTGAAAAAGATGTTCATATTTTTTTTTAAAACCAGGTGCGACCTGCTGGTGTCCAGAACATTTTGCAGAAAGCCAAGTCCACTACACCAACACATGGTGCTCCAGTAATGCTTCCTCACACCACCCACCTCTACCACCCAACAGTCCAGATGCTCTGGTTGATGGATCAGCCAGCATGGTGAGATTCTTTGGAGAAAACACATCCCTCTTCAAGTACCTATGTGGGGAGCTCATCCTTGTATGTGCACTGTACTCCCTCATCAGGTGCATTGTTTCCTCTTCTACACTTGATGTCCTCTTCTCAAACAACATCCACCGATCTTATAGCAAGGTGCCTGTCTACATCATCGTGCAGTTGGCTGGGTGCTTCATGTGGGCTCTATTTGCTGTACTCACCTTCCGAAGCTATTCACCCAATCTGCTAGCTAAACCAGAAGAGCCTTTCCTGTGTGACTTTGATGTGAGAGGGCTTGGCAGAGTATATAAGTACATTGTGCAGTGTGTTGATGAGAGTGAGGAAGGGATGAAGATGGCAGTGATGACCAACGTGGCGCTCTGTGTCGTTGTGGCCTTCTCCAAACTGGTGCATCTTGTGGCCGTCTTCGGGATACAGCCTCTGCTGAAGGTCAACAATGTGGCTGCTAAAATGGTAGATCGGAAGCTGATAGCAGACAACAAAGAGATCAGTTTGGGTTTTGGTTTATCTGACCTGTACTTTGCTATTCTGGTGAGTGAGCGTGATATCACCCCATTTATCAAAATGAAGCAGTTCCAAAATGAAAACAATGAGAAGCTTCCCTATGACAGCCGGCCAACTAGCATGGCGTTCTGAATAGACCTTACAATGGCACTGATTTGAGAAACTCTAGAATATATACCGAATATATCAGCCACACATTTACATTTTATTATGTTATGTAAGGAAGTTATGTTAATAATCCTATTGAATATAAGTCACAAATAGGCATAGGCAATAACTGCTATCAATAATGGCTAAAAGCACAATATGCTAGACTTTTATGTGATTAGAAATCGGATACTATACTGCTTATAGAAAATATCATCTGTAAATCGTAATACACATATGATGATTTTCGTGTCTATCATTTACATTGTATACCAATATTCATGGTTGTAGGTATCGTGCAGTTAATAAAGTGTGCATGCACAATGCCAGTTTTCATTTCTTGTATTTGCCTGACGCCATGGTAATAGTATCTATGCCGTTTGTCGAAGGAAAGTATAGGGTGTTTACCTCCAAATTGAAATAATATGTCTACAAAGGAGTGAGGCATATCACTGGAAAGAGAAATATGTCTGGAATATTATGCAAAAGACCACATATTGATACCTGCTTTAGATCCAGTGCAATCAGGCAGAGTGTGAGCCAGAGTCAGGGTTATTTTGGGAAAAACTTACCATAGCCTTCAGCAGGGAAAGGTGGTCACTGCATGCCACAGCTGGGGTAATTACATGTAGGTCTACTGTAGCACTAGGCAGCTCGAAAAGGGCAATTTCTCTACTTCACTTGATGCACTTTAATGGTCCATTATGTCCATAATAATCAGTATAGGATAGAAATTCCAAAAGGATATCAAAGCCATTATATTGCACACTAGGTCCATAGATCTATATTAGCAGTTATGTACTTCGTAAATATTCTGTTACCCCCTAAACCCAGGGAGTGAATTATTTAGCCAGGGATATGTCCTCATATAACCCAATATCCGCTTGTAACCACAAGAAATACAATCTAACATGCAATAACTTTTTGAAACCTAAATAATAGGTGTTCACAATGTGCCTAGCTCCATTACGATCATATTGATATTTCATGATGATTTGAGCCCCTTAGTTATGTTTTTCAATAGCAGGTACACTTTAAATAATGATAGGAAAACAGAGCTAGTGCCCAGACATAGCTTAAAGTGTACTCTATACCCTCAGTGCACTAGATTTATACATTTCAATACCACTTTGAGCGGAAATGGAAACAAAGAAGATGTGTCTAATACAGAGACTGCAGAAAGAAGCTAGCTGATCACATCAACTGCTAGTGTGAGAGTTTCTCCATGGGTATCCCATAAATATACTATTACAAATTTGATAAATATCAAACCCTTGTATCATGAGAAAGCCCCAAGAATTGGCTTTCAGGTGGTGTCAGAAAATATCTGAAATTCCAATATTTTCCTAGTGAAAATCGGAAAATACTGAAGCCGGGCAGAAAATCGGCAGTTTTCGCGGCCCTCAGCGGTACAGGTAAACACCCTAGAAAGTATCCTCAGTACGTTCACGTCTGAACATCATGTGGTGAGCCATGTAATTTGCCTAATAGTCAATACGAAAGGACAATTATCTAAGATGGGTATCGATTTCAGCATAATATCTAGTCATACAAGTGCATTTTCATAATACATATAATTATAATAGTATTCTATAATCACATGCTTAAAGAAGGTGTCAACATTTCAGTATATGCCACTGTTAGTGTTCCCTAAATCGCGAAGTGCTGAGGGACGGCGAGGGCACAATCCTTCTAATGTAGAATATGTGAATGATATAGATATCTGACAGCACACTTCTGTTCTTTTATCGACCCCTGTCGTCTCCTGCACCCAGCCCTGGTATATGAAAGGCGAATCCTATCACGCCGGAAGTGAGCCTATACCCTCGTTTCCGGCCGCTCAGCCAATCACAGCGCAGCATGCCGTCCCTCCCACACTAGATGAACCGGAAATGAGGGTGCATGCTTAGCCAATGAGAGCACACCTCCGGGAAAACAACAATGACGGCCGGCATACACATCTTAAAAGTGCATTTATCTCATTTATGAGGCATTGACTCAAAATTCTGAATCGACAGAAGTGTCTAGAATACAATTTCGCTTAAGACAAAGTCATTCTGCAATGTTTAAACTTTATTTAAATGTATAGAATCGATGGGAATAAGGGGCTCCGTTTTGCACTGTCAGAGGGTGATGATATATACGAGTAATAGCGACCAGTTCTACCTCATAAACATGCATGTATCTCAATTATGGTTCATAAAATGATATTTCTGAATCGACAGAAGTTTTTAATGGACAATTTCACCTAGGAAAATATATATTTGTTTTATTTCTATATTAGTTGAACTGTATAAATTCAATGGGAAAAAAGAGGCCCGTTTTGACAGACAGGGACTAGCATGTGTATTGCTGACGTTGTCACTCAGAGCCTTTCCCAGTTAGGGGTGGGTACCTCCCCCACTTTTTTTGAATGTTTTTTTTCTAATGAGATGATTAATTCAGTGATTTATTATTGTTTTTGTTAAACAGGGGGGAGGGGGGGGGGGTGGGGGATTTGGGGGAGCGGTCGAGGGTCGATACCAGACCGGGGCCCTTAAAGCTACAAAAATTGTTATTGTTATTTTAACTTAATATCATGCGTTTATAGTCCTACGCATTTAGGAAAACAAATTTCAGAGTCAAAATTCTCAGGTTTTCATTTTGAGGGTCGGAGCGAGGGTCACACCAGGGCCCATATAGCTTCAAATAGGGGTATAACAAATAATTGTTATTAAAACCCCGTATCTCGGATTCCGTATGCCTTTCATATAGGAACACATGTTCAAGAATCAAAATTCTCAGATTTTCGTTTCGGAGCTCGGAATGGTGGAGACGAGACCAGGGCCGATCCGATATAGCTTCAAATAGTAGTATTACAAATTGTTGTTATTTCAACCCCATCTCTTGGATTCATACTCCTATGGATATAGGAAAAAAAGTTCAAGAGTCAAAATTCTCAGATTTTCATTTTGAGGGTCGGAGCGAGGGTCCGGCTCAGAATGTCGGAGACGAGACCAGGGCCGATAAAGCTTCAAATGGCGGTATAAGAAATTTTTTGTTAATTCAACCCCATCTCTTGGATTCATACTCCTATGGATATAGGAAAACAAGTTCAGAGTCAAAATTCTCAGATTTTCATTTCGAGGGTCGGAGCGAGGATCAGTTTCAGAATGCCAGAGACGAGACCAGGGCCGATATAGCTTCGAATAGTGGTATAACAAATTGTTGTTTTTTCAACCCCATATCTTGGATTCAATCTCCTTTGCATATAGGAAAACAAGTTCAAGAGTCAAAGTTGTCGGATTTTCATTTTGAGGGTCTGAGCGAGGGTCGGACATAGGTTGTCGGAGACCCTTCCCCCGACTATATAGCTAGAAATAGTGGTATAACAAATTATAAATATTTTGGGCTCACATCTTTAATTCTAACTCCTATACATATAAGAAAACAAGTTCAAGAGTCAAAATTGTTGGATTTTCATTTTGAGGGTCTGAGCGAGGGTCAGACATAGGTTGTCGGAGACCCTTCCCCCGACTATATAGCTAGAAATAGTGGTATAACAAATTATAAATATTTTGATCCCATATCCTAGATTCTAGTTGCTATGCATATAGGAAAACGTTTTCAAGAGTCTAAATTGTTGGATTTTCACTTTGAGGGTCGAAGCGAGGGTTGGACATAGGTTGTCGAAGGCCCGTCCTCCAACTATATAGCTAGAAATAGTGGTACATGTATAACAAATTATTGATATTTTGGGCTCACATCTTTAATTATAACTCCTATACATATAAGAAAACAAGTTCAAGAGTCAAAGTTGTCGGATTTTCATTTTGAGGGTCTGAGCGAGGGTCGGACATAGGTTGTCGGAGACCCTTCCCCCGACTATATAGCTAGAAATAGTGGTATAACAAATTATAAATATTTTGATCCCATATCCTAGATTCTAGTTGCTATGCATATAGGAAAACACTTTCAAGAGTCTAAATTGTTGGATTTTCATTTTGAGGGTCGGAGCGAAGGTCGGACATAGGACGTCCACGACCAGACCGGGGGCTATAGAGGTAATAATAGTGGTATAACAAATCATCAATATTCTGACTTCATATCTTGAATTCTAACTTCTATGCATATAGGAAAACAAGTTCAAGAGTCAAAATTGTTGGATTTTCATTTTGAGGGTCTGAGCGAGGGTCGGACATAGGTTGTCGGAGACCCGTCCCGCGACTATATAGCTAGAAATAGTGGTATAACAAATTATAAATATTTTGGGCTCACATCTTTAATTCTAACTCCTATACATATAAGAAAACAAGTTCAAGAGTCAAAATTGTTGGATTTTCATTTTGAGGGTCTGAGCGAGGGTCAGACATAGGTTGTCGGAGACCCTTCCCCCGACTATATAGCTAGAAATAGTGGTATAACAAATTATAAATATTTTGATCCCATATCCTAGATTCTAGTTGCTATGCATATAGGAAAACGTTTTCAAGAGTCTAAATTGTTGGATTTTCACTTTGAGGGTCGAAGCGAGGGTTGGACATAGGTTGTCGAAGGCCCGTCCTCCAACTATATAGCTAGAAATAGTGGTACATGTATAACAAATTATTGATATTTTGGGCTCACATCTTTAATTATAACTCCTATACATATAAGAAAACAAGTTCAAGAGTCAAAGTTGTCGGATTTTCATTTTGAGGGTCTGAGCGAGGGTCGGACATAGGTTGTCGGAGACCCTTCCCCCGACTATATAGCTAGAAATAGTGGTATAACAAATTATAAATATTTTGATCCCATATCCTAGATTCTAGTTGCTATGCATATAGGAAAACACTTTCAAGAGTCTAAATTGTTGGATTTTCATTTTGAGGGTCGGAGCGAAGGTCGGACATAGGACGTCCACGACCAGACCGGGGGCTATAGAGGTAATAATAGTGGTATAACAAATCATCAATATTCTGACTTCATATCTTGAATTCTAACTTCTATGCATATAGGAAAACAAGTTCAAGAGTCAAAATTGTTGGATTTTCATTTTGAGGGTCTGAGCGAGGGTCGGACATAGGTTGTCGGAGACCCGTCCCGCGACTATATAGCTAGAAATAGTGGTATAACAAATTATAAATATTTTGGGCTCACATCTTTAATTCTAACTCCTATACATATAAGTAAACAAGTTCAAGAGTCAAAATTGTTGGATTTTCATTTTGAGGGTCTGAGCGAGGGTCAGACATAGGTTGTCGGAGACCCTTCCCCCGACTATATAGCTAGAAATAGTGGTATAACAAATTATAAATATTTTGATCCCATATCCTAGATTCTAGTTGCTATGCATATAGGAAAACGTTTTCAAGAGTCTAAATTGTTGGATTTTCACTTTGAGGGTCGAAGCGAGGGTTGGACATAGGTTGTCGAAGGCCCGTCCTCCAACTATATAGCTAGAAATAGTGGTACATGTATAACAAATTATTGATATTTTGGGCTCACATCTTTAATTCTAACTCCTATACATATAAGAAAACAAGTTCAAGAGTCAAAATTGTTGGATTTTCATTTTGAGGGTCTGAGCGAGGGTCAGACATAGGTTGTCGGAGACCCTTCCCCCGACTATATAGCTAGAAATAGTGGTATAACAAATTATAAATATTTTGATCCCATATCCTAGATTCTAGTTGCTATGCATATAGGAAAACGTTTTCAAGAGTCAAAATTGTTGGATTTTCATTTTGAGGGTCGGAGCCAGGGTCGGACATAGGAAGTCCACGACCAGACCGGGGGCTATAGAGGTAATAATAGTGGTATAACAAATCATCAATATTCTGACCTCATATCTTGAATTCTAACTTCTATGCATATAGGAAAACAAGTTCAAGAGTCAAAATTGTTGGATTTTCATTTTTAGGGCCTGAGCGAGGGTCGGTTGTCCGAGACCAGACCGGGGCCTATATAGCTTCAAATAGCGGTATAACAAATTATTGTTGTTTTAACCTCATTTCTTGAATTCGTACTCCTATACATATAGGAAAACAAGTTCAATTGTCAAAATTTTCAGAATTTCATTTTGAGGGTCGGAGCGAGGGTCTGACTTGGGATGTCTCTGACGAGACCGGGGCCTATATAGCTTCAAATAGCAGTATAACAAATTATCATTAATTCAACCCCATATCTTGGATTCTGTATCCTTTACATAAAGGAAAACAAATACAAGGGTCAAATTTCTCAGATTTTAATTTTGAGGGTCGGAGCGAGGGTCGAACTTGGGATGTCTCTGACGAGACCGGGGCCTATATAGCTTCAAATAGCAGAATAACAAATTATCATTATTTCAATCCCATGACTCGGATTCTGTATCCTTTACATATAGAAAAAACATTCAAGAGTTAAAATTCTTAAATTTCCATTTTAAGAGTCAGAGCGAGGGTCGTACTCAGAATGGTGGAGACCAGACCAGAGCCTAAATAGCTTGAAAACGTGGTATAACGAATTATCATTTTTTCCACCCCATATCTCGGATTCATACTCCTATGCATATAGAAAAACCATTTCAAGAGTCAAAATTCTCAGATTTTCATTTTGAGGGTTGGGGCGAGGGTCGGAATTAGCATGTCCGAAACGAGACCGGGGCCTATATAGCTTCAAATTGTATAGTAAATTATCATTATTTCAACCCCATATCTCAAATTCTGTATTCTTTACATAAAGGAAAACAAATGCAAAGGTCAAAATTCTGAGATTTTCATTTTGAGGGTCGGAGCGAGGGTCAGACTTGGGATGTCTCCGACGAGACCCGGGCCTATGTATAGCTTCAAATAGCTGTATAACAAATTATCATTAATCAAACCCCATATCTCGGATTCTGTATCCTTTACATAAAGGAAAACAAATGAAAGAGTCAAACTTCTGAGATTTTCATTTTGATGGTTGGAGCTAGGTCTCGGACATCCTAAGTTGGACCCTCGCTCCGACCCTCAAAATAAAAATCTGAGAATTTTGACACTTGAATCTGTTTTCCTATATGTATAGGAGTATGACTCCAAAAAATGGAGTTGAAATGATAAGAATTTGTTATCTGGTTATACGGCTACTTCAAGCTGTATAGGCCCCGGTCTGGTCTCCGCCTTTCTGAGTCCGACCCTCGCTCATACTCTTAAAATGGAAATCGAAGAATTTTGACTCTTGAACTTGTTTTCCTCTATGCACAGGAGCATGAATCCAATATATGGGGTTGAAATAAGGATAATTTGTTATACCACTATATAAAGCTGTATTGGCCCCAGTCTGGTCTCCGCCATTCTGAGTTTGACCCTCGTTCAAACTCTCAAAATGGAAATCGGAAAATTTTAACTCTTGAAATGATTTTTCTATATGCACAGGAGTAAGAATCAAAGATATGGGGTTGAAATGATAAGAATTTGTTATACGACTATTTGAAGCTATATAGGCCCCAGTCTGGTCTTGGATATCCTATGTCTGACCCTCGTCCGACCCTCGAAATGAAAATCTGAGAATTTTGACACTTGAACTTGTTTTCCTATATGTATAGGAGATAGAATCCATGATATGAGCCTAAAACATTGATAATTTGTTATACCACTATTTCTAGCTATATAGTCGGAGGACGAGTCTCCGACAACCTATGTCCGACCCTCGCTCAGACCCTCAAAATGAAAATGTGAGAATTTTGACACTTGAACTTGTTTTCCTATATGTATGGGAGTTAGAATTCAAGATATGAGGGCAAAATATTGATAATTTGTTATACCACTATTTCTAGCTATATAGTCGGAGGACAAGTCTCCGACAACTTATGTCCGACCCTCGCTCAGACCCTCAAAATGAAAATCTGAGAATTTTGACACTTGAACATGTTTTCCTATATGTATGGGAGTTAGAATTCAAGATATGGGGGCAAAATATTGATAATTTGTTATACCACTATTTCTAGCTCTATAGTCGGAGGAAGGGTCTACGACAACCTATGTCCGACCCTCGCTCAGACCCTCAAAATGAAAATCCAACAATTTTGACTCTTGAACGTGTTTTCCTGTATGCATAGAAGTTAGAATCCATGATATGAGGTCAAAATATTGATAATTTGTTATACAACTATTTCTAGCTATATAGTTGGAGGACGAGTCTCCGACAACTTATGTCCAACCCTCGCTCAGACCCTCAAAATGAAAATCTGAGAATTTTGACACTTGAACATGTTTTCCCATATGCATAGAAATTAGAATCCAAGATATGAGGTCAAAATATTGATTATTTGTTATACCACAATTTCTAGCTATACAGTCGGAGGACGGGTCTCCGACAACCTATGTCCGACCCTCGCTGAGACTCTCAAAATGAAAATCTGAGAATTTTGACACTTGAACTTGTTTTCCTGTATGTATAGGAGATAGAATCCATGATATGAGCCTAAAACATTGATAATTTGTTATACCACTATTTCTAGCTATATAGTCGGAGGACGAGTCTCCGACAACCTATGTCCGACCCTCGCACAGACCCTCAAAATGAAAATCTGAGAATTTTGACACTTGAACTTGTTTTCCTATATGTATGGGAGTTAGAATTCAAGATATGAGGTCAAAATATTGATAATTTGTTATACCGCTATTTCTAGCTCTATAGTCGGAGGAAGGGTCTACGACAACCTATGTCCGACCCTCGCTCAGACCCTCAAAATGAAAATCCAACAATTTTGACTCTTGAACGTGTTTTCCTGTATGCATAGAAGTTAGAATCCATGATATGAGGTCAAAATATTGATAATTTGTTATACAACTATTTCTAGCTATATAGTTGGAGGACGAGTCTCCGACAACTTATGTCCAACCCTCGCTCAGACCCTCAAAATGAAAATCTGAGAATTTTGACAATGGAAATTGTTTTCCAATATGTATAGGAGTTAGAATTCAAGATATGAGCCCAAAATATTGATTATTTGTTATACCACTATTTCTAGCTATATAGTCGGAGGACAAGTCTCCGACAACTTATGTCCGACCCTCGCTCAGACCCTCAAAATGAAAATCTGAGAATTTTGACACTTGAACATGTTTTCCCATATGCATAGAAATTAGAATCCAAGATATGAGGTCAAAATATTGATTATTTGTTATACCACTATTTCTAGCTATACAGTAGGAGGACGGGTCTCCGACAACCTATGTCCGACCCTCGCTCAGACTCTCAAAATGAAAATCTGAGAATTTTGACACTTGAACTTGTTTTCCTATATGTATAGGAGATAGAATCCATGATATGAGCCTAAAACATTGATAATTTGTTATACCACTATTTCTAGCTATATAGTCGGAGGACGAGTCTCCGACAACCTATGTCCGACCCTCGCTCAGACCCTCAAAATGAAAATCTGAGAATTTTGACACTTGAACTTGTTTTCCTATATGTATGGGAGTTAGAATTCAAGATATGAGGGCAAAATATTGATAATTTGTTATACCACTATTTCTAGCTCTATAGTCGGAGGAAGGGTCTACGACAACCTATGTCCGCCCCTCGCTCAGACCCTCAAAATGAAAATCATACAATTTTGACTCTTGAACGTGTTTTCCTGTATGCATAGAAGTTAGAATCCAAGATATGAGGTCAAAATATTGATAATTTGTTATACCACTATTTCTAGCTATATAGTCGGGGGAAGGGTCTCCGACAACCTATGTCTGACCCTCGCTCAGACCCTCAAAATGAAAATCTGAGAATTTTGACACTTGAACATGTTTTCCCATATGCATAGAAATTAGAATCCAAGATATGAGGTCAAAATATTGATTATTTGTTATACCACTATTTCTAGCTATACAGTAGGAGGACGGGTCTCCGACAACCTATGTCCGACCCTCGCTCAGACTCTCAAAATGAAAATCTGAGAATTTTGACACTTGAACTTGTTTTCCTATATGTATAGGAGATAGATTCCATGATATGAGCCTAAAACATTGATAATTTGTTATACCACTATTTCTAGCTATATAGTCGGAGGACGATCTCCGACAACCTATGTCCGACCCTCGCTCAGACCCTCAAAATGAAAATCTGAGAATTTTGACACTTGAACTTGTTTTCCTATATGTATGGGAGTTAGAATTCAAGATATGAGGGCAAAATATTGATAATTTGTTATACCACTATTTCTAGCTCTATAGTCGGAGGAAGGGTCTCCGACAACCTATGTCCGCCCCTCGCTCAGACCCTCAAAATGAAAATCATACAATTTTGACTCTTGAACGTGTTTTCCTGTATGCATAGAAGTTAGAATCCAAGATATGAGGTCAAAATATTGATAATTTGTTATACAACTATTTCTAGCTATATAGTTGGAGGACGAGTCTCCGACAACTTATGTCCAACCCTCGCTCAGACCCTCAAAATGAAAATCTGAGAATTTTGACACTTGAACTTGTTTTCCAATATGTATAGGAGTTAGAATCCAAGATATGAGGTCAAAATATTGATAATTTGTTATACCACTATTTCTAGCTATATAGTCGGAGGACAGGTCTCCGACAACCTATGTCTGACCCTCGCTCAGACCCTCAAAATGAAAATCCGAGAATTTTGACACTTGAACTTGTTTTCCTATATATATGGGAGTTAGAATTCAAGATATGAGGGCAAAATATTATTAATTTGTTATACCACTATTTCTAGCTATTTAGTCGGAGGACGGGTCTTTGACAACCTATGTCCGACATTGCTCAGATCTTCAAAATGAAAATCTGAGAATTTTGACACTTGAACTTGTTTTCCTTTATGTTAAGGATACAGAATCCGAGATATGGGGTTGAAATAATGATAGTTTGTTATACCACTATATGATGCCATATATGTATCAGTGTAGACTAGCCTCACTCACAGTGCAATACACATGCGAGTCTCTTTATTTTGACAGTGCAAAACGAGTCTCTTTATTCCCATTGAAACTATAAAAGAATGCCTTTTTAAATATAGAAGAATGACTTTTTCTGGGTAGAATTTTATTCTAAAGACATCTGTCGATTCAGAATATGTATATAATGCACCATTACTGAGATATATGCATCTTTATAATGTATATAGCGGCCGCATACATTGTATACACAATGCAACAGTGAGTTGCGCTTATTCCCATCGATTCTATACCTTAAAATAGAAATTAGATATTACAGGATGACTTTCCCTGAGCGAAATTATGTTCTGAACACTTTTGTCGATTCAGAATTTTGAGTTAATGCTTCATAAATGAGATAAACGGATCTTTATAATGTGTATGACGGCCGTGACTATCTACCCCAAGGACCGGAAACGATGGTGGGGGTTCACTTCCGGTTCTGGTAGGTGTTCACTTCCAGTTCCGGTTTTGAACCTAATGTCCGTATTGACTTGAACCGCCTTTCATACTAGTACAGGATCTGAGATCACAGGTTGCAGAGACACCTGGTGGAGGGACGGGGTCACGTGACAGCTACATAACTTATCCCACCTCCCCCTGTGCTGAGTCATAGGTCTGTACGATGGCTGTCCGCCAACGTCACCAACAGGTATACATCCTTTCCCATGTTTTACCCTGTCAACCTTTTGTTTGTCAAGTTGGAGAGATACTGCACTGCATTTATTCGTGTCACTGTCGATAGTCGACACACCACACATTTGTTGAGTCTTTCAAGTTGATTTCTCCTTGCTGTAAATAAGAAGGGGCGCCGTGCCCCCTGAGGGACCTTGCTAATACTAAACATGTGAAAGGACAGGTGTTTGGTGTAATAGCAGTGACCGGGAAATTTACCTATGGCATTTGTCATATCTATTACGTAAAACACCTCCATCTACTTCATGATTATAGGTTCCTGATACACCAGCACTGTGCTGGGTATGTCAGTAACATATCAAATCATCAATTTAAATGAGTTGAAATATGACTATTTTATTGAGAACACCCACAATGCAGTGATACCCGAAGTGATTCGAATTGCAGGTGTGTTTAAGAAATGTTACAAATGTGCAGAATAGTTCTCTTGCTTTTCAGTCTGAAATATGTTTTTTATCAACTTCACTCAAATGTACATGTATACCAATAATGTGCATAGGCAATGGTATTCTCACAGTTTTAACACTAGAAATTAACATCTGGAAAATATAGATAAGGATGGAAAAAAACAAAGAAGGTCTAGCATGTCTAGTGTCTCAGGAAGCTGGCGGGGTGCTGGGTGGGGAGTCACTCCGACACTAATATCATAGACCACCTCCCTGAGGCGAGACTCACGTGGGAGGTAACCCCCCCCCCCCGCCCCCGTCTGCACCACACCTCACCCACACCTTCAACAGGTTCCACATGCTGAAGGGTCTGAGCAGCTCAAACCCCCACTTGACGCAGAGACACCCACAGGATGTAGATGTGAGCAGCTCCCTCTGCCTCCTTCTTCCTGTTTGTGAGCTACTCGCCATGTGTGTCACCTTCATCCGCGGTAGGTGTACGCGTGCCATAGTTTCTATCCTATTACTCTTCCTATCCTATTATACAATTATCATGGCTATCTACATGTAGACATGTGATTCAGCTGAGCATGATGATACATATACTTGTACCTGTTAGATATACACCACTTCTAGTTCACAATGTAGGGGATTTCCTCGCGTCCATGCACATTTGGTGTACCTTCCAATGTATACATTGTATCAAGTCATTCAGTACATTGCCGATACCCTCTTCCTCTTTTTACTTTTCCAAATTCCTGGATCCGCCCCGCAATGTTTCATATACATTATAACATCCCTATATCCCTTTCTGGCGCACACTGTTTTGTTTCTCTGTCTGCCTATCCCCTTCGCCACCCCCTCCTTCTCTCTCTCTCTCTCTCTCTCTCTCTCTCTCTCTCTCTCTCTCTCTCTCTCTCTCTCTCTCTCTCTCTCTCTCTCTCTCTCTCTCTCTGTGTCTCTCTCAGACCAGACTAGGTATAATGTAATCCTCGTGTGTGGTTAGATATATTCAAATGCTAATGTGTGCAATTGCAAAGATATCCCACGACCCGTGTAAATAGTAAGGAATAAACAGTGAGTCTTTGACTTCGAATAATGGAATGGAATGCTATAGTTAGGTACATGGTGTGTTACGTCATACATGGCAACCGCTGACGTCAAAGGGATCTTTAACGTAACTTACCATCAACAGGTATTACATTACCTCACTCCTGACTATACTGGCATTCTTCTATCCTCGTATATAGAGGTAAAGTAGGCCCTATGTATGCAAGTATAACGTGTTTTCACCTGCTTCGAGCTAGACCTCATTATGCATAAATAGGGACCCTACGTCGAAATGAGTAGACAATTACACAAGGTGAAACATGGGTAGCTATATAACGTGAGTGTCCATCAAGTGAACGGACACCCCATGTCATGCCTCATAAAGCATGATGGACGTGCCCCTGTACACACCTATAGGTGATGTGCCGCTGGGGGAGAGGCCCCTGCACCGCCGCCTCCAGGGCGGAGATTGTTATCACTCCTCTCCTGGGCGGTGTGATATGCCGGTAACGCGGAACCCCAGTGTTACTGCTGTCAGTACAGTCCATACGTCAAAGTAATGAGTTCCTTTATCTGGACGACTACTGGGACACTACTTCCCTCTAGTATCAAGTCAGGTTGACAATACGGCCTATGTTGACACTGAGTATATGCCTCATGCAACATCCAGGTGAACATATAATTGTGAATGCATACGGTGCAGTAGTTGTAATGCATATTGTTCACATCATGGGCATATATAAGCAGTGGATTTATAATAGATAGTTCCACATTGACTCTTTATCAAATCTGAATTTCACACCAATACGAATCAACGTTGGAGCAATATTGATGTCCATCTTCACGGGATCACCCAACCTTTAGGCTGAATCAATCGTCAATATATTGTCAACATACCTGCAAGGATACTGGATCTACTCTAGTGGTATCTCTGCCCCTTTGGTATTGGGAAAGAGATGTGTATAGATATATATTGATGATAATGATGAGTCCAAGGTGATGTGGTTGATGTTTATTTGTAGTATCAGGAGACCCCCACAGGCTCCCAGCTCCCACTGCGTGTGCATGAGGCTCACTCAGGGTTTTATATATGCATTAGAAAGGAGCAGTCTAGACCTGCATTACAATGCTAGCCGTAGACCTTATACATATACAAAATGTATATGAGGCACCACTGCAGGTCTTGTGTGGGAACATTCCTGAGGAGGCATTGCCGTCATCCAGGAGGTAGTAATTATAAAACAGTTACAAACACAGGCAGGTATATAGAAACCCATATACATGTATCTAGAAATGTAGACATCTTGGGTAGTCGTACCTGGGACCTCTTTCAGAACGACTGCCGTATCTGTCGGGGTACATAAATTAGGGTTTGACGATGACGATCAGGTTCACTTTGTACTGTCGGCAACATATTTTGACGGCCCGACAGATACGGCAGTTTTTGTGAAAGAGGACCCTGTGCACATTACAATGTAGTTAATAGACTAAGTTGCTGCTTGCTTGTTTATGAACAAAATTGTCTAAAATATTCCAAGTAATAGGAAGCAAAGAATTTGGTGTAGGATTGCTCACACTAATGAGGTGGGCGGAAAGTCGCCGAAATTAATGGCCCCAGGTCACAAAGTCGCCTATTTCGACCACTTATGCTACATGTATGGCCAAATTAGCCCACAAGTCGCCAATCGCTTGGAAAACAAGCTAGGTCGCCAGATCGCTTATGATCCATCTGCATTCACAATATTAAACGTTGGAATGGAAGAGATAGGCAGATGTCCACGATGATCTGTCTGAACAACATGCAGGTCTCTCTACACTGTAAAAACAGTGTTTAGATGATAAATGCAAATGTTTAGCGGCTAAACACTTTTCTAAACACTATCTTGTCCCACATTTTGAGACACCCTTTTCCATCTAAACATGTTTAATTTGTAAACATGTTTAGATAAAATGTGTTTAGTGTGCAAAGTGTTTAGATCTCGTAGGTGTTAACAATTATAGAGTTTAGACCAAGGAAGGGTTTAGATATATAATGTGTAGATATATATAGTGTTTACATTTGTAGTGTTTAGAATTATTAGGCATTTAGACAAATAGCATTTAGACATAGGTGTTTAGTTACATGGTGTTTAGGTGAGCTGATCATAATTTGCATATTAGAATATACTCTCAGCCTAATCTATCATCTTATATTCAGATAGATATTATTTGATAACACTTTTGTAGAGTGACATCACATATATTACATACCATCCATACTAAGTAACTGGGAAATGTGTACAACAGAATGGTGGAGAGAATATTGCTATATATTTTCTTATATCCCACAGAACAGGTGTCCCTAGTGATTATAGCTTTTCTACATATAGTCTAAACACCAAATCATAAAATGACTCTCTCCATAATAATAGCCATATGTTCCCATATTTAAATCATCAAATGATGTGATTCTTTGTTTGCTTTTGCATGTTTATTCAAGGATCAGCTTATAAATGGGTGGGTAAAGTCCATCCAATGACTTAACGGCCACCTGGTGGGGTAAATTTGTGTTTAATATCTAAACACTTAAACATGTTTAGGTCTAGTGTTTAGATGTTTAGATTAAATATGTTAACCTTATACAGTGTTTAACATGATTACAATGTATTTGTTAAGTGTTTAAACAACTATACCAATCATGACAAACAGACACATGATCAGCCACATTTTCTTGTTTATAAACTGTGCCTCTAATATAGGCAGGGGATTACACTCCATTAATTACCACTTTTCTGGTTATAATTCCGCTTGTAATTGGAGTACTTATATCATTTCTGAAGATATTCTGAACTATAGAGAGATAAATGTACTTCGGAAAGCCAAACATATGTGATGTATTGGATCATAAGTATTAGAATTAGATTTTTATTCCAATAGCTTATAAAAGCTAATTGGAATGATGGCAATAATGATTGCTCACTAGAGAAAAGGCATTTCATGCACGATTTGGACACTAAACACATTTTATCCAATTGGAATGATGGGAATATGATTGCTATACTAGAGAAAAGGTGTCTCATGCACGATTTGGTATCTAAACACTTCATTGTTTAAATGTTTAACAGGTGGTAGATGTATGTTTAAAGCCTAACACAAAGAAAACATATGTTTAATTAGTAAACACCCATCTGGATAAGTGTTTACATTCTAAATGTCTAAACACATGCATGTCTTCAGTGTTTAGGCATTTAGAAATGATGTGTTTAACATACAAAATGTCTGTTTAGATTGCTTAAGTGTGTACAGATTAAATATGTTTAGCTTTTTTGGTGTTTAAAGTTAAACACTGTTTTTACAGTGTACGAGTGGTCCCTTGGAACATAGGATAACATATCACACAAGGCGGAGCCGAGTGTGATATATAGACAAAGACCCATGGCCAGAGGATATTTTGGTATCGTTCCCCCCGAGGTGGGGCCGGGGCAGTATCCCACGAAGCCACAGGTTGAGTGGGATGCGCCCCAGCCCCACCAAGGGGGGGACGATACCAAAAATCCTCTGACCATGGACCTTTGCCTTTATTTCATGGTTTTTATTCTTCAAAATATGTTTAATTGCATATAACTGACCATAATAATTTGAACAAATAATGACATCATAGGCCATGTGATACGGGAACATTGTAAGCCTCCCATGGGGGGGGGGGGGGGGGGGGCATGGGCACAGGATTTCTAGTACTTAAGCATAGTGATCACTGTATCCACCATGAAATAAGATCCAAGACACCGCAAGCGAAGAAACCAGGAGAGTAGACTAATTGGAGTGGATATCTGTGTTCATTTTATGTGATTTATTGATTTTTCTATCAAACTATGCGTTAAAAGATTTGGTTCATAGCCATTTTGATGATACAATGCATCACAGTGGAGCCGGTCCCATACAAAACAATGGGGTCAGTGGGGATGTTGTTTCTCCACATGAAAGAAATTTCCCATTCATTCAGACTCTTGGGGAAATGCCACTTGTAAAAGACAAATTGAGGATGAACCTTAAATTGTCAAGCTTATAAATAAGAAGCCATTAACATGTTCTGCTGCCTCCTCAGTTGGTATCTCCACCCATTCTTCATAACCTATTGTTCCCAAAAGCTGGTGCAATACTCTAAAATATGGTCTTGCTTTACCTCATTCAAGTTGATAGAGTAAGAGGTCATTAGGTAGGTAGATTACTAGAGAGAAGAAATAAAAAGTCACCCTTTACATTTGCAGATGAGATGGCCGTTAACATGAAAGTGCACTTGCCGACCAGATGAGATACCGCCGGTTCATGGCCGGCCTCTTCTTACCAGTTGTGTTCTACATCACCAGTGTGTTTCTCCATGACAGCCCAAAGTCGTCTGCTCCGTCAATGACCTTCAAGTGGAAGTCACGTGTCCGGCTGCACGGTCACGTGGACGAGAGGGCTCTGGCTAGGAGCAGGCGAGAAGAAGCAGAGCTGCTCAGGGAGCAGCTCAAGGTGGATGCCGCTTTGACGGAGGGCAGGACCTTGGGGAAGTCACAAGGGTCCCAAGGACTTCTGAGGATCTGGAAGAAGAACCAGCTACAAATTATTGAGGAGCTCCAGTAATTCAATTCAATTCAAATTGTATTTATGTATCCTGCATGGAGATGCATGAGCTGGTAGCCTCCGTTATTACAAAATAGTAGAAGCATAATTATACACTCATGTAAATGCCTCCACTATGGAAAACTTGCCTATGTTGATTATAACATACACTAAAGAATGTGAAGGGTTACATGGTTTGAAAATATATAGAATATGATATGTAGGTTGGACCAAGCATGGGTCCCTGTACTTTGTATTGACTTACAGATATTTGATGTATTACTCAGTATAATACGTGTATGTCTTGTTGCAGGAACCTGATCAGAGAAGAGGTAGCAGCTGACGGTGCCGCTCTGATATCACTCATCAGGAGGTCCCTGGTGCCCCCCTCAGATGGACCTCTCAAGACGAGTCATGGCGTCAGGATGACCAGCCTGGTGGACACTGTGGACAGGCTGCTGGGAGTATCGGTATGTCACATCTACCTTTAACCCTGGGTGTGATAGACCCTAATCGCCAGTAGACTAAATGAAGAAGATAATACTGTTATTAACCTTTTAATAATATCGATAAGATCCCTGCTTATTAAGATATTCTTAGTTCAAGAACCCGTACTTTGGGATATTTGCTGCTCTGATACTCAAAAATGAAAGGGTTGGATGCCGGTCAGTTCTAAACTTGTCCGCCTCTCCCTTAAGGTTTATTTCAATCTATTTAACCTGAGGACTGACGGCCGAAAAGTATGCCCAATATTTCTATAAAAACCCATTGGCTTTCTGACCATATTATCGAAAACACACCTTTATTATGGGACTTATTGTTTTTATTAAGGGACTCATTGTTTTGGCCACAAAGAACGAACCACACATTATAAACTTTTCGTTTGAAATTTGCAAATGTTAATTTGTTAGAACGATGCCCACTGAGCGTATCTAAAGTAATTGCAATTCAATTTGCTGTCCCCCTCTCTCCTCCTAAGGATACTTGAACTAAGTACATGTACTTGTATATAGTCTAAGCTAACACCTAGCCCATACAATTAAATAACAGTTAATAATATTTTAATCCTATACTTTAACTATTTTGACTATCTGCCCATACCAGGAATACTCATCCACTTTAACACGTTGATTCTAGGCCAAGGGTTTCTTCATAGAAGCCAATTCTTATGACGGAGAAGGGTCCTCTCACACACTTTGGTTAGAGAAGGTAACGTTTACATTCCTGAATCAAGCCTCTCGTATCAGCCTTTAGATGATTTTTTCATACCCATTGTGAAACCGACCGTTGTCTTTTTGTATTTGACACATTTGCCGATCATCGAGTTGGGCCCACCTGGGAAGCATATGCATACATGTCCTCTCTGTCTGAATAAAAAACCAAATTGCAAAAGGGGGTTAGGTAATTCCCATCAGCCTTCATATCTAACCTTGGTGAATAACCGTTTCCCGTAACAGTTAATGTATCGATATAGATGCTATGTTGATAACAGACACGTTAGAATATCGTTAATTATTGTCGTTTTCCTATTCACCGCAACCCTCACACACTTTGCTAACCTGATAGGTTTGTTACATGAATCAACAACAGTCTGTGTAGGTAATGGTTGATGTGTAAATCATATGTATACCCCAGTCAAGTTGTCTGAGAGAAAAGAAGAAATTGTCTTTCTGTGGGTGCACCCCATACAGGACGACTCTACCATTCAAGTGATGGTAGAAACACAAGCAGTTCTCCCGTATGACCAATAGGTGAAAACTCTGTCTCCTTCGGTTCAGACACTGTGTTCTCCCATATACCTATGGGTGAACAATAGTGTATCTATATCAACCCTCTTCCTCTCCCTTCCCTCCTCCTTCCCTCCTTCCCCTTCCTCCCTCCCTCTCCCTCTCTCCTTCTTTCTCTCCTTCCTCCCTCCCTCCTTCTCTCTCCCCTCTCCTCCTCATTGAGTTTTATCAAAATAGGTAGGGGAAATCTGAAACTTTTTTTGGCCTTATGTTGTTCTACCATCTCACGATGGTAACAAAACAGGGTGTATCTATGTAAATATCTAACCATGTATTTCACCCTATGACTAATGGAAGAAATTTAAAATGTGACGTAACGTTATTAGATTGTGTCGTTCTACCATCTCCCAATGCTAGAAAACAGGGTTTCTATATGTATATACTGAATCATGTATTTCACTGTATGATCTATAGTAGAAATCAAGAATTTGACATAATAGACCTAGCTTATGTCGTTCTACCATCCCTCAATGGTAGAAAAAAAGGGGTTCTCTATGTATGTACCTAACCATGTATTTCACCATATGACCCATGGTAGAAATTAAGAACTTGACATAATAAGCCTAGATAATGCTTTTCCACCATCTTCTAATGGTAGAAAACAGTGTTTCTCTATTCATCTAGCCATGTATTTCACTGTATAACCTATGGTAGAAACAAAAAGTTTACATACTAGCACTAGACAATGTCGTTCTACCATCCCTCAATAGCAGAAAAAAGGGTTTTCTATGTATGTACCTAACCATGTATTTCACCCTATGACCCATGGAAAAAATTAAGAATTTGACATAATAAGCCTAGATAATGTTGTTCTACCATCCTCTAATGGTAGAAAATAGTGTTTCTTTATTCACATATCTAACCATGTATTTCACTGTATAACCTATGGTAGAAACAAGAAGTTTACATACTAGCACTAGAACAGTTGTGTATCTATGTACACCTGCCCCATCTCCCTCCCTCTCTCTCTCTCTCTCTCTCTCTCTCTCTCTCTCTCTCTCCCTCTCTCTCTCCCCCTCCCTCCCTCCCTCTCTCCCCCTTCCTTCCTTCCTTCCTTCCTTCTGACCATCTTCTATCTTTCCTTACTTCTTTCTCTATTTCTTTCTCTTCACTTCCTTACTTACCCTTGGTCCCTCTTGTTGCCAACAAAGTGAGCTAGCAAGCTTTTTTAAGAATAATTATGAATAGAAAAACAGATTTTTTTCATCTCTCTATGTGTATACCTAACCAAGTATTTCACCCTATGACCTATGGTAGACACTATGAAATTGACATACTGAGGCAAAATAATGTTGTTCTACCATCCTCCAATGGTAGAAAACAAGGTTTTCCTGTGTATATACCTAACCATGTATTTCACCCTATGAGCTATGGTAGAAATGAAGAATTTGACATAATGAGCTTAGATAATGTTGTTCTACCATCTTCTAATGATAGAAAACAGTCTCTTTTCATATATCTAGCTGTGTGTTTAACTGTTATGACCTATGGTAGAAACGAAGCAGTTGACATATTAATTAGCACTAGACAATGTTGTTCTACCATCCCTCAATGGTAGAAAACAGGGGTTCTCTATGTATGTACCTACCCATGTAGTTCACCCTATGACCTACAGTAGAAACTATGAAACTGATATAATGAGCCAGAGTTTTTTTCTACCATCTTCTAATGGTAGAAACTGTGTTTCTCCATTCATATATTTAGCCCTGTATTTCACTGTATGACCTATGGTAGAAACAAAGTAATTGACATACTAGCACTAGACAATGCCGTTCTACCATTCCTCAATGGTAGAAGAAAGGGGTTCTTTATGTATGTACCTAACCATGTATTTCACCCTATGACCCATGGTAAAAACTAAGGAGTTAATATGCTACTACAAGACCAGATCTTTCTACCATCTTATAGAGGTAGAAAACAGAGTCTCTTATATATAATGCCCGATCACATCGTTCACCCTATGATCCATACGGTAGAAACATTGCTGTTGATATCATAGTAATTGATCAGATCTCTCTACCATTTCATGTGGTAGAGTCTATAATGATACCCAACTGGTCACCTACGATCTAGGGTGGAATGGTATGCAGTTTACATATTATACTACTAGACCAGATTGTTCTACAATTTCATAGTGGTAGAAAACCATATATGATGCTCAGCCATTCAGCCTTACAACTATAGTAGAAACCAAGCAGTTGACATATTACCCAAACCAGATCGTTCTCCCATGTCATAGTAGTAGAAAACAGAGTCTCTCGATATTATGCCCAACCATGCCATAGAGACTAAGCAGTCAACATAATTATTTACTACTGACAATAGTAGAAAAGAGGGTCTCTCTATGTATATATCTAATGGTGAGTTGAACCCTATGACCTATGGTAGAAATTAGGAATTAGACATTTTGGCACTAGATTGTTGTTCTACCATCGGGAGATGGTAGAAAAGAAGGTTTCTCTATGTATATACCTAACCATGCATTTCACCCTATGACGTTGGGTAGAAACCAAGAATTTTCAGAAATTACACTAAATAATGTTGTCCTACCATTTCCCAATGGTAGAAAACCATGTGTGTCTATATATAGGCTTAGCCACGTGTTTCATCCATGCACTGTTGATATACTAGTGTAGGGGTTTACTACTAATACAAACCATATACATACTACATTTATCCTATTTCACTTAGTTTGGGTCTGGTTCGGGTTGCCTAGATGGCTCATGCCATATTCCACCCACTTCGGGTCCAGTCGTCTTGAACCTATCCAGGGCTATGCCCCACCAATGGTTGATCAGACATAGTTTCACCTATCTTCTAATGGGAGAAACCCATGGTGCCTATACAATAAACTTGGGCATTGGTTTCTCCAATCTGCTAATGGGAGAAATTCTATATCACTTGATACCAATACAAAACACTAGATGGCAGCACAACCTAGTATCACTATATCCCTGCTGTTTGCTCTGTATCTAGACTATTTTGGAATATGAACTGCTGTCATATGATGCTCTACATCTTATATTATATAAAATTCATATGACCAGAACTTATCTTTGTCTATATTTTAGATTAAATCCATAACAGCCCACCACAGTGCTAATCCCCATAGAGAAATCTAGATGGCCATAATTTCTTAAATATAATCTAAATTTAGATGGTTAGTCATTCATATGATTCCTGATTACAAATAATATTTGGTGCAGTCCGGGAAATTAATGAAATGATGGGTTACATAAGAAAATTGGCCCATTGTTAGCCTTCTGCTTGTGCTGCCACCTAGTGTTTTGAACTGGTATTAAGTGGGCATAGGGTTTCTCCCATTAGCGGATCAGAGAAACCAATGCCCAATCATACATTTGAAGCTGCTATTTGGCCCTTTCTATCCATTCATCCCATCTAACTTCAGATGTGAGTTTCTATGAGTATGATGTAGTTTTAAACCAGAAAAGGTAAAATGCTGTTGCCACCTAGTGAATTATGAAAGCACTAATGGCTCTTTCTCATGACTGGTCGTCATTTTGGCTCAAATGGCCTAATGTTTTAACTTCAGAGTAGATAAAAATCATTTTGCCTATGTATTATAGTATAGCTATTGGACCAACTTTCTGCAAAGTTAGGAACATTAAATCAGAGAACTAATGCTGCAGCATTACAGAGATAGGAGCAATATTTCTGGCTGCACCCATCACCAAAAAAGACTAAAACACAGCGTACACCATTGGAAAGCTCTAGTTATGGCCTTTCCAAATATCATTGGTATAAAAAGAAATATTATAAGGGTTTTGGTCAAGGTCAAGGTCAAGGTCAAGGTCAAGGTCGAAACTGAAATAGATCAAAGTTAAAAGGAATATTTTACTTTGAGCTTTACTATATTGAGACGATGAACACCTCATTTTGACCAATAGTCACAAATGATTTGGTTGACTGTTGTGAAGGTCAAGGTGACATTTTCAGGTGTCAAATCAGCCAAAAGTGGTTATTGAATGGAACATGCAACTCCAGGACATTCTAAAGTTGCAACCTTTACTCTACAATGCCCAAAAAGTCTATAAATTATTGTCCTTAGTTAAGATTTAACCTCTCATAAAGTTTCTTTATGCTGCCACCTAGTGCTTCATACTGGTATCAAGTGAGCTTAGGATTTCTCCCATTAGCAGATTGGAGAAAACAATGCCCAAGTTTATTGTATAGGCACCATAGGTTTCTACCATTAGTGGATGGGAGAAACCAAAGCCCAATTCTTTTGTATAGGCACCGTGGGTTTCTCCCATTACCAAATAGGTGTCAAAGCTTAAAACTTGGTTTTCAATCATTCCCCTTTGACAACATTTGTATTTTAACAAAATATCGTAATGATTGCAAAAAAAGAGTTCATTTTCCCGATACTGGCTACTTTGGTGAGAAAAAGGTTCAAAATCTTGAAAAGGCGAAGACGTTTTTAAGTTTTGACTGAAATATATGACAAGACATTTGCATAGAGAAACCCTGTTTTCTACCATCGGGAGAAGGTAGAACAACATTATCTAGTGCCAGTGTCTCTCTGTATCTACTATCAGTCATAGGATGAAATACATGGTTAAGTATATACATAGAGAAACTCTGTTTTCTACGATTGGGAGATGGTAGAACAATATAATCTGATCTAGCAGTAGGACAGATGTTGACTGCTTAGTCGCTATGTCATGGATGGGAATAATATAAAGAGACTCTGTTTTCTACCACTAATAATGAGATGGCAGAATGATCTGTTCTGTATAGTTTCTATCATAGATCATTGGGTAAACAGTTGGGCATCATATAAAAAGACTCTGTTTTCTACGACCTTTTCTGGTAGAAAAATCTAATGAGGTACTATTATATCAACTGCACCATATGGATCATAGAGTGAACAGTGTGGTCAGGCTTTATATTTTTTACCACTATGAGATGGTAGAAAGATCTGGTCTAGTAGTAGAGTGGTAACTCCTTAGTTTCTACCATAGGTCATAGGGTGTAATACATGGATAGGTACATACATTAAGAACCCCTTTTTTTCTACCATTGAGGGATGGTAGAACAACATTATCTAGTGCAAGTATCTAAACTTCTTATTTCTACCATAGGTAATACAGTGAAATACATGGCTAGATATATGAATAGAGAAACACTGTTTTCTACCATTAGAAGATGGTAGAACAACATTATCTAGGCTTATTATGTCAAATTCTAAATTTCTACCATGGGTCATATAGTGAAATACATGGTTAGGTACATACATAAAGAACCCCTTTTTTCTGCCGTTGAGGGATGGTAAAACAACATTGTCTAGTGCTAGTATGTCAACTGCTTCGTTTCTACCATAGGTCATACAGTGAAATACAGGCGAGATATATGAACAGAGAAACACTGTTTTCTACCATTAGAAGATGGTAGAACAATATTTTTTAGGCTCATTATGTCAAATTCTTGGTTTCTACCATGGGTCATAGGGTGAAATACATGGTTCGGTACATACATAGAGAACCCTTTTTTTCTGCTATTGAGGGATGGTAGAACAACATTGTCTAGTGCTAGTATGTCAATTTCTTGTTTTTACCATAGGTTATACAGTGAAATACATGGCTAGATATATGAATCGAGAAACACTGTTTCTACCATTAGAAGATGGTAGAACAACATTATCTAGGCTTATTATGTCAAGTTCTTAATTTCTACCATGGGTCATATGGTGAAATACATGGTTAGGTACATACATAGAGAACCCCATTTTTTCTACCATTGAGGGATGGTAGAACGACATTATCTAGGTCTATTATGTCAAATTCTTGATTTCTACTATAGATCATACAGTGAAATACATGATTCAGTATATACATATAGAAACCCTGTTTTCTAGCATTGGGAGATGGTAGAACAATATTTTTTAGGCTCATTATGTCAAATTCTTGGTTTCTACCATCGGTCATAGGGTGAAATACATGGTTAGTACATACATAAAGAACCCCTTTTTTTCTACCATTGAGGGATGGTAGAACGACATTGTCTAGTGCTAGTATGTAAACTTCTTGTTTCTACCATAGGTTATACAGTGAAATACATGGTTAGATATATGAATAAAGAAACACTATTTTCTACCATTAGAAGATGGTAGAACAACATTATCTAGGCTTATTATGTCAAATTCTTAATTTCTACCATGGGTCATAGGGTGAAATACATGGTTAGGTACATACATAGAGAACCCTTTTTTTCTGCTATTGAGGGATGGTAGAACGACATTGTCTAGTGCTAGTATGTAAACTTTTTGTTTCTACCATAGGTTATACAATGAAATACATGGCTAGATGAATAGAGAAACACTGTTTCTTAACATTAGAAGATGGTAGAAAACCATTATCTAGGCTTATTATGTCAAGTTCTTAATTTCTACCATGGGTCATATGGTGAAATACATGGTTAGGTACATACATAGAGAACCCCTTTTTTTCTACCATTGAGGGATGGTAGAACGACATTATCTAGGTCTATTATGTCAAATTCTTAATTTCTACTATAGATCATACAGTGAAATACATGATTCAGTATATACATATAGAAACCCTGTTTTCTAGCATTGGGAGATGGTAGAACGACACAATCTAATAACGTTACGTCACATTTTAAATTTCTTCCATTAGTCATAGGGTGAAATACATGGTTAGATATTTACATAGATACACCCTGTTTTTTTGCCATCGAGAGATGGTAGAACAACATAAGGCCAAAAAAAATTTCAGATTCACCCTACCTTTTTTGATAAAACTCAATGAGGAGGGCAGGGGAGAGAGAAGGAGGGAGGGAGGAAGGAGAGAAAGAAGGAGAGAGGGAGAGGGAGGGAGGAAGGGGAAGGAGGGAAGGAGGAGGGAAGGGAGAGGAAGAGGGTTGATATAGATACACTATTGTTCACCCATAGGTATATGGGAGAACACAGTGTCTGAACCGAATGAGACAATGATTTCTCCTATTACCCATACAGGAGAACAGCTTGTGTTTCTACCCTTCCTGAACAGGAGAGTGATCCTGCGTGGGGTGCACCCACACGTGTTAACCCATGTACAAACCAATCACTGGGTATAAGTCAGATATGGATAATGGTATAGTACGTGTAATTGCATAAGTGTTATACGCCTTGGACAATGGTAATTATCCTGGACAATTATCATACAGTGACTCACTTATACTATAATATACTATAATATATCTATCACATATGTAAACGACCCATCGCAGACCACAAACGTGCTTTTTATTTTTTCATTCACCAACTCATGAATGGTGTGTTTGATTACGTTGTCCAGGTACGCGGGTGGACAGGGGTGTTGGTGGAGCCGGATCCCGCCTACTTCCTCCAGGTTCTTGGCAAGAACCGCCGATCGTGGGCGTTAAACGCGGCACTCAGTCCCTCCAGGCTGCCATCTCTAGTGAGTGTTTACATGTCTGCATCATAACCTGGGGACTAGGACTCTGGATATATCTGTAGTCACAAATGTACTTCATTCTGGTTTATTCTGACCTATGTATAGTAAGGCCTCTCCAAATAATATACCTATTTCTCATCACTAAGCCATGAGAAATCTGCCGAGGACACTTTTTTGCTTTTGTCTTGCTTTGCTGAGTCTTAAATCATATAGAGCATTGCAGGCTCTCAGAGAACCAAATTCATATTTTATTAATGAAAAAATTAAGGATCTGCAAAAGTTATAATATGCATGTTTTCTTCACCTATTACATTTCCTCCACTGTCAGCTTTAATTTGATACCAATTATGCCGATATTTGTCTAATTCTATCATGGTTTTTTTTCATTATAATTTGCAAAAATAAAAGATTTCAGAAAGACGATCTTTGTGATGCTCGCGGTAATGAGAAACAAGGATATCATTTGGAGTGGCCTAACGAGTTGACTCATATATTATTGAGGTGATGTTTTCTTGTGTGTATGTGCATCTATATATGCCACGCCCTCCCCCATGTTCAATATTAAAGTAAAATATAATGCCCTCTCTTTCTTTTCTACTCAACCATAAGGTTGTCTTAGAGGATGCTGAGCACCAATTGGGGGCCAGGGGAGGGGCCTCTTCCGGCGGAAGCAGAACGTTGGTACCTGCTTATCCACTTCACTCCCTCCTACTGGCCCTGAACCAGACTCACGTGGACTTTGTGTACCTCGACGTGGGAGGCGACGAGTGGACACTACTTCAAACTATTCCATGGGACGATATTACCATAACAGTGATTGCCATAGGGGTGGGGAGGTCCCCGGTGGACGCCCAACAGTTCGTGGATCTGCTGACCAGGCATGGCTACAGGTGCTACCACAAACCAGACACGTCAGACGGCAAGTACGTCACCACGACGTCAATCTACATCGTCTGTAACCAACAGGACCCCGACACCTATATTTACCAGGATGAAAAGATGGACTTTTATTGAACATTCATAAAAAGCATTTGGCTAAATAGCCCTATATAGTATATTAAAACGCAACCGACTATTCACAATGAAGATAACGTTGATGTACATGTATATAATTACGTGTAACACGCAGAATGAGTTGGGCGACTAAAAATCGAGTCGTGGTACTTTTTCCTTAAATGTGATATGAAAGTAATGCATATTAGCGAGGTACCCACCGGGCGTATCCATTATAGGTTTATACAATGCATACAATGCACACCCCAATTTCGATTTCTGAAGAGTGATGAAGCACATCGTAATTTTAAATGTTGTGTTTCGGCTATGTACGGCTATGTCGAGGGTGGGGGAAACAAAACAAGGAATGCATGCTCATATATATATACGCCCCAATATTTATATAAAACATATGTATGTTATGAAATGTTTGGCAGACGCAATTGTATAGTTGATCTCGCGATATTTTTTTTTATTGTCAAAGAGAATAAAGCTGATGAAATGAAAGGGTGTTTCGACTATTTAAAGCACGCAAGAAATGGTAATCCAAAATACCAGATGTTATAATTCGAGGCACAAAAGCTATACTAAACCAATTAATATATCAATGGTCGAGTATCATATAAAATCCAATTGCATTTTCTGCAAAAGAAAACGTTATTTATTTCGTGTAGCTATATGATTATAGAGTAGTGGATAAATATTCACATTTCCTCCAGGTTATGTGAAACTATACCAGCAGCCTATAATCGCCTTCACCCTATGCACTAGAGCATGGTGATTCTAATAATTTATTTCTAATTTGGATTGTCATTGTATACATGTTATGCTGTTTGTCAACTTTCAATAATAGAATGGTGTGTACAAAGGCGTGTTAAAATTGACCATAGGTGCTACATATTTATATATCTGGTTGGGACTGGGGATCGGCATCTTGACCACCTCACCACGGTAACGCCCAGAGCTCGTCATCTTGTGGGTGGTACTTTGTAGAAGCCTCCAGGGCCAACACTCATATAGGGGAGTATATATGAAAGGTGTTCTCTCTCCTCTGTCCAGATAGACTACAGTTAATGTACATATCCATAGTACACTACCTTTGTCTCATTGCGTTATACTTTATATTGGCCATCAATCCAGGATTTACGTAAACTACTGCTTTAAACGTAAGTACGTTCATGTATTTCTCATATAGAGAAAGAGAATATATAATGTTGAGTGCATCTATTTGACTTAATGGTTGTAAACCAATTACCATTTGGAAATCTGCTGTAGCTCTATATGGGCCAGTGAATTTGTAACCAACTGAGTTTGCGCTGGTAATACATGTATAGAGGCTATATAATTCTAATAAAGAACTTACATCTTCCATTGTTGCCTTCCATCTGAAGCTATCTGAAGTGCTCCGCGTTTAGGATATGGTGTTATTTTCCTGAAGACGTCACTAGATGAAATGTAGACATACTTTTTCAATTAAATCATTTCATGAATTACTTTCCAATCATGATACTCACCATTATGTCCAATTACGTTTACAGGACACATACATCATGGAGTTTAAGACAATCATCTTTGCTACGTTTATACTCCTAGTAGTCTGCATGCTACACCAGACAGAATGCCATGTAAGTGGGGTTTCTTAAATCAGAATGATTTATTTCGAATCATATCATATAGACAGCTAAGCCGATAGAAATATCATGGGAAAATTCTCATCTCGTTTTGATTTCAACCGCGTGATCCCCACCAGGTTTGCATACGTTTGGAAACATTAGGAAATATCCTCATCATCCATTCCTAAACTTGGTACATAGACAAAGCACAAAAACCGCGAATTCCGTTTGCATAGTTTTGTACATTGTATCACACGAAATCCTTATATCATATGGGATCGCCCAGGGTGATCACGATGATCATCTTTTAGATTCCCTACTCCCCTCCTCCCATAATCGAACTGTATATGATAGTACAATAATAGCACTCACCATATGCCCAATAATGGCCACTGTCCACCAGCGAACTTCGGTCGACTAAGCCCATACATTTCCTATACGTGTGTATCTTCGGCCGATTTGAGCTCAGTGGACGGTGGCCATTAGGCATACAAATGTGTGTATAACTAATAACAGCTACTTATGGTTTGAGATACAAATGAGGTGTCTATGTTTACACAAACCTATGCCTTTGATAATTCTGCCATGATTTTATTCGAAATTACTTGAAGCTCTAATGTTCCAACTACTTTTCAGTCGCTGTAACAGTGTTATAAGCCATGCACAGGGTAAATGTCCAAGGCACCAGCCGAGGATAACTATCACTGGCCAAGGTTTATAACCAAAATTCTTATAACTAATAACACGTATGCAGTGACTAACATGTATCATATACCATGTCCACATACATCCATGTATCCAATATACAGCCAGGACATCTCTTTTGTTCTATCATGCAGCTAACGGTGCTGTAAATTACATTGTTGTATAGTATTGCCCCCTAGTGATAAAAGTATGTCCTCAAAATGATCACCTGACATGCCCCCCCCCCCCTGCTCAGTGTCACAATCACATCATCAACTGTACGTGAACAACCTAATATCAGTAGTGAGCTCCTGTCTGCAGTATCAAGTTTTCGATGAAGGACTCATACTATAAGGCGGTTTAATCACACGTGCACCAACTGTTACACAGGGCCTGCGCTTATATATAAAGCCTTTTATAGCTCTTAGGGTAGATTCACCACTTTCGGACGCTCGTTTGTAGTGCAAATGTGACCCATTAACTTTTGGCTACAGTTCCTTTAATATGCCACTCAGAGCTTTTATTTGAATAAATATGGAGAAAGGAGTGTCGGAACATTATAAACAACTATTGAATAATGTAAATCTTGCTAGGTGACGTGGCATTAGTACTTACTTCTTTCCACTACCGCTATATCTCGAGAGGACCACCCACTGTGTGAGTGCCAGTATATGTACTGTATGTGAGGATTGGTCTCCTCCCACCAAGGCTGTATGCTCTACAAGGATAACTACTAACTATGTCTCTCCATGGAGAGTGTATGGTAGAGAATGCGCGTCTGTGATTGGCTGGTGCCATGCCTACTGGAATCAACAGATCTGTGGAGGAGGCACTGGGTCTCTCCACTTACCCCTTTAGGGGTGGCCACCTGTAGTTATTATACAACAGGTGTGGGTTATCTTAACTTGTAGTTACCTTCGCTCAACAATTTTTATATTAATTGTCAAGTGGGTTTATGAAGCCTATCTCTCTATGATATAACAGTTTCGACTTGCGTCTCATCAGGTGATAAAGTATGTACAACTTTGCCAAGGGGGTTTCACCCCTCCTTATAATAGTCTGTCCCTATGTGACCTGGTTGCCCAGGCTGTGGGGAATTGGGTTAGCGGTCTAGTGACCTTGCCCTTGCTTGAGGTGGGTAACATTAACACTGGCACACACATATTGTAGTGTGGGGGTCCTTTTGAGGGAATAGTTAAATAGGGCGGGTAGAGAGGGTGAGCATATACTACTATTTTATGTTTCAAAAATAGTAATTGGTGTTTAGCCAAAAAATTTTAGACGAGGCTGTATACTTCTGCTCTCCCTCAATCTACCCAAATTTACTATCCATCACATTCAATCCACGTGGTGTGGTTGTTTTCATTTTGTGTATCCAATTGTGTTCAATGAGTAATCTGAGCTCATTTGCTCTGTGGCTCATTGGGTGTCTGTCTATGAAGTCTATAATATGGAATTCCATATTGTCGGATGGTGTGAATCCCGGTCTTCCTGTGTTTCCACAGTTTTTGAAGTGGTTGGCTATCACACTTGTGTCTTCTTTTTTGACATTGTTTAGCTTTGTCAGCCTCTTTCTTCTCGGGAAGCCTAGTCTAGTTTGGCCACTAGAGCATTGGCTCTACCCATGTGTTCGGTCATTCTGAAATGTAGATTCCTGTATGTTTGTCCCACATACTGTTTTTTGCAGTTTTTGCATGTCATGCAGTATACCAGATTTGAACTTTTGCAAGTTACATTCCACTTGGAGATGTGTTTGTGTCCAGTGGAGGTGGCTGTGATGCTCCCCGATTTGTCTATTCTATTGCAGTCCAGACAGTTCGGTTTGTCACAATTGTTTCTATTCAGGTTTTTGTGGTGTGTGGCACTCGGACTATCTGTATGGTCCTTTTGCTGAATCCCAGGGTCTCCTCCAGGGTCCGGGGGGTCCGGGTCCTTGGGTATGGTCTCTGGGTGGTAGTTGGTTCTTGCTCTCACCAAATAGTCTTTGAGGTTTTTTGGTCTTCTAAACCCCTTCACTAATTGGTTGTCATGGATTTTCATGGTTGTTTTGGATGTTCCCAGTTGTCCCCAGTTCTTGTCCACCACTTGATTTGCAAAGTTGTGGCCTGGGGCATAAGTTGTAATTAAGAAATTCTTTTTCTTGTCTTCTTCTTTCTTCTTTTTCTTTTTGTTGAGCATATCTGCTCTGACTCTTTTTTCTACTTTTTTCACACAGTCCTGGAGTAGTTTCTCAGGGTATCCCCTGTCTCTGAAATCTTGTAGTTTTTCTTCTTTCCTTTTTTCATAGTCTGGTTTCCTACCACAGATTCTGAGTAGTCTCAGTAGTTGTGAGTATGGAAGGCTCCTTTTGGTCGCTGGTGGATGTGCTGAGGAGTATAGTAGGTAGGTGTTGGTGTCAGTAGGTTTGACATATAGATCAGTGTATAGGCCTTGTGTGCCTCTTTTTACTGTTGTGTCTAGGAAGTTTATTTGAGTGGTGGAGGTTTCCATAGTGAACTTTATACTGTGGTGGTATGTGTTCAGGAAGGCTAGCCACTTCTGTAGTTCTTCTTCTCCATGATCCCATGTGAAGAAAATATCGTCAATAAATCTTAGCCAAGTTGTGGGTTGAAGATGGTATGCGTTGAGCATTTTAATCTCAAGGGCTTCCATGAACAGGTTTGCATATGATGGTGCCAGTTTTGTTCCCATTGCTGTGCCTTGTATTTGGAGGAAGTTTTTGCCATTGAATTCTAGATTGTTGTTTTTCAGTACTAGTATTAATAAGTCCACTATGCTTTGATTTTTCGGGTTCAAATGGGTTTTTCTGGTGGATTCTAATTTTTGTTTGATTACTTCCACCCCCTCGCCATTTGGTATGTTGGTGTATAAGAGTAGTATAGTATGTATCGGAACGGGACTATAGTTAACTACTGTTTATTACTCAATCGACATGCAGCCAATCAGAGGCCTCCATTTGGTCACGTGACCCGTTGCCATGGTAACGTGACCTACTTAGGGCTCTCAGCCAATCAGAAGCCAGCATTCTGGGTGACCTACTGACCTACTTAGAAGCTCTCAGCCAATCAGAGGCCGGCATTCTGGTAACCATGGTAACGTGACCTACTTACGTCACGTGACCTACTTAGGCTCAGCCAATCAGAAGCCGGCATTCTGGTAACTAGGGTAACGTGACCTACTTAGGGTTTGTTTGTAAACAACACCACGTGGCTCTCTTGTTTGTAAACAACACCACGTGACACGTGACTGTTTGTAAACAAACAAACAAAAAAAAGTTATGTAACTTATATATAGAAATAAAAACACAACAAGATAATTTCTTTTCTTTTCATTTTATTCTTTATTTTCATTTCTAATCAGAAAAAACACACAAGTTTATGCTTTTTTAGCTTGCTTCTTCGATTTGCAGCAACTCAACAGGCCGCAAAGTCTCATGCCGCCGTCACTCGCACCACCACACCCCGGACGACTTCTCTCCAATAGACATTGCACGACTTTGGATAAATCCAACACCATTTCGGCAAGGCAGAGAATCTTTGCCTCCATGAAACGGCCGCCATCGCAACAACCCGTCACAACAGCATCATCGATAGCTTCTGACTCACGGCCCGGTCGCTCAGCTTTGGGATTTTGCTCATGCGCATGACGCACTTCTTGGGGTTTCTTGTTCGACATGCTTCAATTAGGAAATGAACGCAATGAGGTCCACAGGTGTCAGCAGAAGTGTCTTGTAGTTGAATGCGGTTTCTTTGCCACTTGAACGGAGCAGAGCGTTCCACGAAAGACAAGAACTCCGCACTCAGCGGCGGTAAGCCGAAGGAATCAAAGTAGTACACTTCACCCGTGCTCGACACGTAAAACGCCACCCAATGCTGACCTGGTAAATGTTGCGGATCTGTGTTGCTCACGAAACAAGTGTCTTTGATAGGGTGCTTCGGAATAGTGTCACAAGAGAAAACGCCCAGGAAACGATGTTTTGTGTGAACGTTTTCCTTCAACACTCTGCTTATTTCAAGCGTGTTCATACGATACGCCAAGTACCGCCGTCTTGTCTTCAGTTCATGTGGTAGTCGGTGACGGGGTGTCGATCTCGGGTCAGCTCGACGACGTTGTCGTACACCAAGTAGAGTAGCACCGTTGTTGTCGCTTGTAGCGCCGAGCGGAAACTGACTTCCACCCTCAGCTGACCCGCTCTTATAAGGTTCACGCGACACCCGTCGTGCGATCTGTCTGGGGTTAAGTCGAGGGGGAACACCGTGTAACCGTTCAGGAATTGATCGTATGAAATACCGCAGGAGCGCGCGCCCTCGTACATCCCCGTTTCCGTGTGTAGCGCCAAGTACTCTCTCACGGCCGCTTTGGTCTTAAAGTCGGGCACGTAGGCGTCGTTCGGCACTTTCTGATCGTTCACTATCACTTGAAGCGAGCTGATGTCGTAATGCTTCATCTCGAACGGGTTCTTGGTGTAGCTACCGTTGAAGGCGTCGTGGTCAAGGAAGCAAATCATCATCGACTTGGGAAGCTGGCCTGTGTTGGAGTGCGTGTAGCTGTGATCTCTGTTACCTTGAGGGATGGCGTACGTCGTCACCTCCACTCTGTTCACCGGGTAGTCGAAGGGCCCGTGTTCTATCACCGCTCTCTCGTGCGTTTCCGCTACAGCGTCCGCCACCAGCACGCGTCGCACGTAGAGCTTTGCTTTGTAGATCTTCAAGCTGTAGCCTCCGTCAGCGGCGCACATCAGATAGAAAGAGGGCGCCGCTTGTTTCAGAGTGAGATTGATTTCTGTCTCTCCAACGATGAGCTTCGGTTGATGAGCCAGGTCAAAGTGCAGTCGCGCCATCAGCGAAAAGCGCTTGTTGGAGATTAGCTTCTTGCGCGCTTTGTACCCCGCATTCGCGTCAGTCAACGTGTCAAACTGACCGGGTGTATCTTCATGCCACCCCTGGGCGCTCATGACGCCGTCCTTCACGTCTTTGTTGTAGTTGAGTAACCCTTCCAAGTAAGCTCGGTAAGGGTAGGTCTCGGTGTTGCCAGACACTTTGAAACCGCCGATGGAGACTTGGACGTCTTTGAAGAGCGAGTGAGCCAAGTTGTTCACCGGAGCTACCGCGTCGGTGTCCTCGATCGCCGCTCCGTTCGCTTTCAGCACTTGACATTCCAGATGAAGGTAATTCTCGTTCAGGTCTGTGTACTCTTGCGACTTGTTGATGGTGAAATTTATGTTACCTCCATCCTCTAAAGAGTTTTTTGTTTCTATCCCCAGGAAAGACGACTTTAAGATAGTAGTCTGAGTCGGCGCTACGGTGTGCAGGTCGAGCTCAGAGAGCGCGCACTCGTTACTGCTCTCGTGTACGTAAGCCATTGTGTTCTCTCTTCACGCGGCCGACAGACTGACGCCGGCCGCCTCCAGTCTTTTTATTTATACCTGAACGCCTAGGCGCTTACCGGTCGAATACATCCCCTCTACGTCTCTTGCAAGAGCCACCGCCCGTCTGAGGAGAATGCCGGCGACGTTTCGACCCTTTCTTAGACGCGACAGGCGTCTTTCCTCCCGAGAACGCCGTACTCGCCAGTCTCTTCAGAGCGCCTGCGCCTCGGTCTTTCACGCTGCTCTTTAAAGTCCGACCCGCCAGCACATCTTTAGCTACGCCCACACCGGCGCGGAGCAGCGTTTTTCCCACCGACTTCAATAGCGGGGTAGCCGAGCGCATCAGACCTAACAGAGCGCCGCCCAAACCGTGCCCGCTCTGGAAAGAGCGCCCGCTGTACACGTTGACGCCGTTGCCCAGCTGCGCGTTGTAGTAATCGCTGTACCCTCTGCCGACGGTGCGCCTGGGTGGAAAGTACGGAACGCGTTGACGCATCATTTTTCTCTCTTTCAGCGCTCAATAGGTCTCAGATGAAGTGTCACGGTCACCTCGCCTCTACCGAATGGGATGGAATGACCGGATCGGTCTCTCAAATAGATGCCGACCTCGGTAAACCTCTTGGATTTCAAGGGGAAATAATCCAAATGGGGAAAACTGATAGCTTGCACGCCACCTCGACGCTTTCCGCCTCTGTCCACCGCCACGCAGCGCAACAGCGGCACTTGCATGTCGCCCACACGTCTCTCCTGGATCATGTCGGTGTATATGTACACAGAGTGCACGTCCCCGTAAACATCCATCGAGTAGGCGCCGGTAGTCGGCGACGCGAAACACGTCTTCTCTCCGAAGCCTAGAACGCATGCGAGATGCTGACTCAGCAGGACAGCACAGTGTCTCGGCGGTTTGATGGTGACGCGTTTCGTCTTGGCGTCGTACGATAAGATCCGCATCGGTTTGAGCAAGAAGCTGTCGCCCTCTAGTCTGTCATCTCGCAACGTCTCACTCAAGCGCTCGATTAGGGTGTGGTTGCTTCCGGTGAAAATAGGAGGTATCTCGAATATGTTTGGCATGAAACTGCGCACTCCCATGTCTTTCTCCATCTCTTCGATCATCTGTCTTGCTTGATCGCTGATCGCCTTCTTCTTCACCGCCGGGGACAAGAACTGCTTGTATACGGCATTCGTCTGTCTCAAGTCGACCTCTCTCTTGAACCTTTTTGTTTCCGGTTTCAATTGCTGCTCTTCCGACGTGTCTGATATCTCTTCCACCGTTACATAGCTCGCTTCCTTCCAGCTCAGCTGGAATTTTGAGCTGAACGTTAGCTTGCTCAGACTGTTCGCGTTTTTCATTCCCCTCCAGTCTACCTGTGGTTTTTTTCCTTCGGAGAATTTAGTTTCTTTTAAAACCTGGATCGCCTCCTCTAGCGAACCTTTGGTGCGCAGAGGAACAACGATGATCAAGTCGTCGTCGTGCACGTTAGTCCATTCTGTAGGGAGGATGATCTCAGTCAGAGCCGCTTCGTACGCTTCGGGCAGAAGGAGCGGCGAGTCGAAGTGAGTTTGGAAAGACGTCAAGCTGTTGTCAGGATAATACTCCATAGAGCTGTTGCTAGGTAGAGTGATGTTCATTTTTTTTTTTTTTTTTTTTTCTACGTTATTTTTTTGACGGGGATCCACTCGTTGAACTTGTCGTCGTAACCTAACCAACGTACGAAAGCTAACTCTTTACCGTCGACGGTCTTGCGGCGCAACACCTCGTCTATCAGGTAGTTGTTGTCGTAACGACTCTTGTACACCTTCTGAACCTCTTCCGGGTAGAAGACGCCTTTTATCTCCTCGCCCTTGTCGTCTTTCAGCTCGAACCCTCTGCTTCCCAACGTCTTAGCAACGTCGACCACTTCCTCGCGCCAGTTTCCCTCGTACCCTTTGTCGAAGGCGCCTTTAGTTCTCAACATCCTCACTCTGTCACCCGGAGCGATGACGTCGACGGCGGACGTCTTTGTTTTTTTCTTCTTTTTCCATATTTCGTCGATTTGTTTGTTAGTTGGGAGATCTTGTCGGTAGAAAACTGTTTCGCTGTTTTCCGAGCTGACTTGAGCCGGCGGCATTTTCAACGTCTTGTGGTGAGTGCGATTGTAAGAAGACACTACATGGTGCAGTACGTCTACGTAGCGATACGTGCGCTTGTGTGTGAAATAACGCCACAGCTTCTCCTTCAGACTGCGGTTCAAGCGCTCCACTAGACTAGCTTTGATGTCGTCGTTCTCGCCAGTGAAGAACTCTATGCCCTCGCTCTTCAAGTGATCTTGAAAGATCTTGTTCAAAAACTCTTTCCCCTTGTCTGTCTGAACAGTGCGCGGTCGTCTCTCGCCAGTGCCTGTCATCTCTCGGAAGGCCTCGGTGACATCAGCGCCGCTCTTGGATTTAATGGGAACGGCCCACGCGTACCTAGAGAAAACGTCGATCGCCGTCACCACGTACCGGAAGCGGTCGTTGTGAGACGCCAAAGCTTGCATGTCCATCAGATCTATCTGCCACTGCTGATCGATTGCGCCGGTTATAGTCTTGTTCCTTGCGAATTTTCTCCGAATGGGTTTATGTTTAGTGTAGGCGTCCAGCGACACTAAAGCATCTCGGATGACGGCCGGGTTCAGGTGGCGAAAATGATGTTTCTGGAGTTTAGTCACGCTAGTGAAACTGGAGGGCGCTTTGACGTCGGTATATCTAGCTACTACGCGCTTCTTTTCTTTTTCCTTCTTGGTCAGTCTCTTCACTGGTTTGCCCATGGTGGGCCCGTTGAGAGCGTGAACGACGAGCTCGCCGCTAGGCGGTTGCGCCCTCTCCTTTTCTTACTCGCCACGCTCCTATAGGAAGTCGGAGTTTGGAAAAGTTCACTGTCGTCCTCCTCGTCGTCAGAGGATTGATCGTCCACCTGGAGAGAAGAGTCTGCTGCTGCTACTGCTGCTGCTGCTGCTGCTGCTTCTCCTTCTTCCGAGTCGAAGCTCGGTCGTTTCCGACCTCTGTCAGCAAGCCGTGTGTCCAAACTTCGGCCAGGTCCGCTCGCTTTATACAGATGGTTTCCGATCAAGGAGTCTGTGGGAACTGCTTCGCGCAGCGCTTTCGTGAACGGCGAGTAGCCCGCCGGTCTGGGCGCCGTCTTCCTGAACCTGGCAGCGTCGTTCAGTAAGTCCACTATGTTGATGCGATGCTCAGGTGGTATTCTCCGACCCGACATCTCGCGCACCGCACCGTCCTCGTTCCACTTGATCACACCGGATTTCTCCAATTGTTTGTACAGCGCCACGGTCCGAGTGCGATTCCTCTTGGGAACTTGGTTCACCAACCGCTCGAGTAGGGACGCGCTGGCCTCTTCAGCAGACTGACGGAGGTGAGCCGGGGGCGAAGAAGAGTAGGACGAAGAGATGTTGCTGTTGTGGGGATTCGCGAGAAAAAATTGCAATCTATTCAACAACCTTCGGTATTTCAACATTTTCTCGCGCGATTCCAAAGTGGGGTCGTTCAACACTAAATCCAAGTCCCTGTAGATAAACTGTAGCACCTGGTGCAAGGCCGCGTCGGGATGAAGGGACTGTTCTGCCTGCTTGTGGTAATAGGCCATGTCGGCAGGTAGGCGGGCGGCGGTGGCAGGAGCGGAACTCTCGTTCTTTTCAGTGCGCTCATCAGGAAGAGGAGGAAGGTTTGGAGCAGTAGAAGTACTAGCAGCAGCGACTGCAGTAGTAGCAGCGCTAGTAGTAGCAGCAGCAGCGGGCACATGATGAAGTAGACCTGCTCGTGATGATTTGTAGAGCGTCTCAGGATCCACGAGCGCTAAACGTTTGTAGTGTTGTTGCTGCTCTGAGTCCGTCATGGGGACGACGGTGGCAATGACGCTGGTGGTGGCGGTAGTGGTGGTGGTGGTGGTGCTGTCGGCGAGTAGGTGTCGAATGAGGTGTCTCATATACGGAGAATGCTCTTTATAAGCGGTAAGGCCATCCCTATGAGAGCCGGAATGAGGAAACCTCCCTCTTGTACCAAGACGCGTCTCTTTTTTTTGATGGGCGTAGATTTTTTGCCGACCTCCCTCAACACGTCAGCCGATTCTCGAAGCTTGTCCAGTTGTTTGTCGCTGAGCGGGATGTTCCTTACCAGTAAATTGTGACAGATCTCACTTAACGCTGCGATCAGATCGTCGCTTCCAGAGTCTATTAGATGCGAGCAGTCCTTTGGCGAGCACTTAGCTAAGTGCTTGAGAGTACCAAAGTGTCTTTCGAGTAGATGAGAAGACATTTTTTTGCTACTGCTTTCTCTTGTTCTTTTTTTTGTCTAGCGGTACGAACACTAGCTGAGAGTGTATGGACGTCAAAGAGGAGCGTATTCTCAGATCGTCAGGTGTTGACTGCTTGAAGTCCAGAAGGAGGTATGAGTGAGGTCGCTTGAGTTCATGGGTAAATATACTAGAGAGGGCCGCCGCGTTGGACGGAAACACCTGGCGAGACAGACTAGCTATTTGCCCCATGTCGCGCGGGTTCTTGAAAACGATCATGTAGTGAGCGTTCAGACTCATAGTTCGAAAGTCGGGTGATTTCTGGAATAGGTTCTGAGTGATGTATATGACGCTCACGTTCCAGTGATGCGAGTATTTAGTAAAGATGTCGGCTACCACTTGCTGATTGGAACTGCTCATCAGATCGTCCAATATCAGTAGAGTGCGGGGTCGTAAAGCGTCTTCTGCTACTTCCACGTCTCCCGCTATAGACTCTTTGCTAGGAAGACCTTCTCTGAATTCCACACCGTACTGATTTTGCATTTTTTCAAACAGAGGTTGCCACTCGCCGTAATGGTAAAAAGTCTTTTCCACCGGCGGCGTGACCAAATTGTTCACGTCGCTCAGAAATTGATCCACCATGCGCGATTTTCCACAACCCGACGGACCGCTAATGATACAACTAAAGGGTCCTTGTAGTCGAGCGTCGAAATGAATTTCTGTGAAGAGTTTGCTTTTACTACTGGACATTTTTTTGTTTTTTTTCAGGACGCGTCAGAGAGCGGTTGTGTGTCTGACTGTCTGCTGTGTTTCTCACTCGAACGGTTGGTAGTGAATGGTTGTGGAGAAAAGTCAGCCGACCTTTTTATTGATACCGGCCGGTGTCACAGTAGCGGCGGCAGAAGTGACTTTTTTTTCTTTTTTTTTTTTGCGATAAAATTCTATTTTCACTCAATAGTCATAAATGTTTGTATCAGACTCCAGAGGAGTCTGATACAAATATTTTTTTTTTTTTTTTTAAAAAGAAGAGGAGGAGGAGGAGGAGGAGGAGGAGGAGGAGATTAATTTTTTTTTTTTTTTTTTTTTTTTTTTTTGATCATTTAGGCAAAGCTCGTCGCTTTGCCGCTTTTTTTTCTATTTCTGTGTTGTGACACGATCGTCTCGAAAAAGCAATAAGGCGTGTGAGCGCGGCGGTGACAAATACATATTGGAGCGTATGGTTTAAAATAGTGCGTCCCTATCTTCTTCAATTCGGCTGCGTTGCAATATGCGGGATAACAAGTGACGACGTCGAAACGTTTAGAGACCGTGTTCACGTCGGCCACAACGCGCGCCCACCGAGTGGGAGCTGCAGTCGCTCCCAAGAAACCGATCGGCTTGTCGAATCGTTTCATAGCACTTATTCTCACTTTATAAGAGGAGGCAGGGTGAGGAGAGTAGCGGCGCTCTTTCTTTTCATGAAACGCCCAACGAGTGGGGGCGCTGAGAGCGGCTGTTATGCAATGGTAGAGTAAATGCTGTTCTGAGAAGACGGCTCTCGGCCATGTCGCTACGTTTTCCTTTTCCGCTCTTGTATAACGACGATGGCGCTCAGCTTTGCATTTCTCGAGAATTCGGTACGCTTCAAGAGAAGCGTGAACCTCAACTACGTGACGCTCTCTCCTTTGAGATAAAAAAATAGCCGGGCAGTTGAGGAGAGCACTTTGTTCGCGCGACCGTCTTTAAGAAACTCGCGCCCTCTGCAGCGCCATATTTCTTTCCTCCGAAACAAAAAAGACTGAGTGAAAATAAAAATTTTTAAAAAACAAAAAGCTCAAACAAAAAAAATAAGCAATAAGCAGACTCAGCTCGAAATTCCCTGCTGGCGTGATGGCGGTGACTGCAGGCGGTGGCGGTGTCGGCGGCGATGGTAGAAGGGTGTGTGGAAAGAGAGACGCATCTCAGTCTTTTATAGGAGCGGCGAGTCTGACATTTTCAGCTGTCGCATGCTGACCTGCTGCTATCATAAGAGAAACAAAAGCCCTAATCACGCTTTTCAGCTGGATCCTTCCACCCCGCCAGACATGGATCCAGATGGGAAGGTGGTTTAAAATTAAATCCGTGTACCGACTGTCATACAATAGAGTAATTAGTTGAACGCGTGTTACCTGTATAAAGGATTAGCGGGTCATGGGCTCAGCGTGTGTATAGAAAAACAACTACAGGTAGCGTGAACAAAGCGACCCCCTCCCTTTCTGTCACTCTGTCTGTGACTAGAGGGTGTGCGTGTGGTAAGCGGCTTAAATCTAAAGAAAAACAAATCACCCTCTCCTGTCGTCAGCAGTCAGCCGGCCGGCGGCTGGAAAATGCGATTAGAGGGATGATGAGCCGCGTAGTAAGCGACTTAAGGCTGATCTAAAGACCTGCCGTGAGGGGGCAGCTGGCCCGTGGCTTGAAAAAAAAGGGGGGAGTAAGGGTATATAAGGGGGAGTGAAACCGTATTCGGCATCGTCATCATCGTTCACGCTACTACTACTACTACTACTACTACTACTACTACTACTACTACTACTACTACTACCACCACCAGCACCGCGCCTCAATTTGCAGATCCCCATGATGGAAAGTTGCTACCGTGACATGAAGCGGAATGACGAAGCGGCGCGCGAATGTGAAGCTGATGCTGTAGCCTCTGCTACTGCTGCTGCTAGTGCTGCTCAGCGTGCTACTGCTGCATTTACTGCGGCTGTTAGTGACGCTGGTTGTGATGACGTTGTTGTTGTTGCCGCTGCGGCTGTGACTGCTGCTGTTGCTGCCGCCGATGCAGCTACTCATGCCACCAATGCCGACGCTGCTGCTGCTGATGCTGTTGCGGCTGCCGATGACGCCGCTGATAACGCTGCTAGTGCCCGCTCTGCCGCCCTTGCTACTGTCGCTGCTGCTGTTGTTGCTAATGCTCACGCTACTGCTGCTACAGCTGCTGCTACTGCTGCTACCGCTGCTGCCGAGGCTGCTGCCGCTGCTGCCGATGCTGCTGCCGATGCTGCCGATGCTGCTGCCGATGCTGATGTTAGCAGTCGCGTCGACAAAGAATCGTCATTTGTCACTCTTAAACCTCCAGTTGAACGCGCGACGAGTAGTAGGGCTACCAACGCGACGGCCGGATGGTGCAACTGGTGTCGTCGCTTCTGCTCGTGCGCTTGCTTTTCTTCCAGTCCTACCTGCTGCTGCTACGGTATGATAGTGTTATAGTGTTTGAATGAGAACGCGCGTAGTTACACATAGACGCTGTAACAGATGTGCTTTTTTTTTGAAAATATAATTTTAACATAACATGGAACTTGCTGTGTTTATTTTCTATATATAAGTTGTTTGTTTACAAACAGTCACGTGTCACGTGGTGTTGTTTACAAACAAGAGAGCCACGTGGTGTTGTTTACAAACAAACCCTAAGTAGGTCACGTTACCCTAGTTACCAGAATGCCGGCTTCTGATTGGCTGAGCCTAAGTAGGTCACGTGACGTAAGCAGGTCACGTTACCATGGTTACCAGAATGCCGGCCTCTGATTGGCTGAGAGCTTCTAAGTAGGTCAGTAGGTCACCCAGAATGCTGGCTTCTGATTGGCTGAGAGCCCTAAGTAGGTCACGTTACCATGGCAACGGGTCACGTGACCAAATGGAGGCCTCTGATTGGCTGCATGTCGATTGAGTAATAAACAGTAGTTAACTATAGTCCCGTTCCGATACATACTATACTACTTATAAGGCACCCACATCCAGAGTTCCCATTATTGAGTCCTTGTTGGACTGAATCCCCTTTTCTACTTTTTAGATGAAATCATTTGTGTCTTTTACATAGGATTTCATTTTGGGTACCAGTTTTTTTATAAATGAATCTACAAATGCTGAGATTTTTTCTGTGGCACACCCATTGGCCGATACCACAGGTCTCCCTGGTGGTGGAATTTGCCCTTTGTGAATTTTCGGTTGGAAGTAGATGGGTGGAGTCTTTGGGTTATCATTGACCAGTGCTTTTTTCAGTGATAATACAATTTCTCCATTTTGATACATCTCTTCTAGTTTATTTGTGACCTTATTGTTGATGTCTATTGTGAGGTCAGTGGATGTGACCTCATATGTAGACGTATCATTGAGTTGCCTGTTACCTTCTGCTACATAGTCAACCGTATTCAGGATGACTGTAGCGCCCCCTTTGTCAACTATTGAATAATGTATTATAATATGAAATATTTCTCATCAATTTTAAATCCCAATTTCACTTGATGTCGGACGCTTTGGATTCCCTTTGTTATTTTTAAGTATTCGTGACACATTTGCCTTGCTATGATTATAGCAAACATAATAAAATCTATCCAGTGTTTGAATATTACTAAACATATTTAATATATTTACATTTAAACTATTTATTTAACACTATTGAACCTGTCAAATACAGAAAATCTATCTATATATATATATACTTCCTTTATACTAAGAAAACTTGATATTTTTTCACCCATGGACTTTTAGCATGTATATTGGTTAATAGGGGCTTCATACTTTTTACTTGCAGAGTAATTGCTTTGCATTTCCCACATTTATAGTCAAGGGAAATAACAGTGGACAGTGGTGTCCCTCTCATGGTGAAATTTGATCATATGGCATGAGCTGTTAACCATGAAACAGGCCTACTCCAGTGCATTATCATAAACAGATACCATTGATTTGTATACAAGCCATTTTATGTATTGGTAAGAAGAATAGTTCAATTTTACTATGATACTCACACATAGGGCGTAGAACTTATATTATATATTATGATTTTTAATGCTAAAAGTGTCCGACTTAAGGTGTGTGTCCATCTTTGGGTGAATCTATCCTATGTTTCAATGTGGTCTTACACTGCGCTTAAACGAAACACGCCTTTACTTGAATTGCCATACCATACACCATGACATGGCATGTCTTCTTTCGTTTCCTATTTCGTATTACAGTTGTACATTAATATAGTCCATATGATATTGCATATCAATAGAATGTCGTAATCCCCCTATCATATACATACATGCCGAGATATTGATCGCAATAATTTTGTTTAAACAACACATTCATATGGGATGAGATAAAATATAGTCTTGGGGACATTGCATTGTTTCAATTCACCGTGAATTTAGTTCTATACATGTACTTTTTTTTCATTCATTTAGTCACCACGAAGGAGAACGGTCGTTCACCATACCCCTCGCCATCGCTATAAACCCCACTGGGGACGAAGTGATTCTTCAGATGAGTCAATTGCGGGTTTATCAGCATCAGATGAAGTGGAATCAGAACCAGAGGGTAGCGGGGACGTCGACGACGACCGCATGCCCAGGTGGGTCATACACCACGTACCCAGGAGGAAGTCTAAGCCATGGAGGAGGCATTGAGTGTTCCTTCAATGGATGATCCCCCACCCAGGAAGCACGTCAAACATCACACCCCCATGGAAAGGGCACTGAGCGTTCCTTCCCAGCTAACAAAAAAAATACACGTTATTTTGACGTAAAATAAAGCTTTTTTGTTAGCTGGGAAGGAACGCTCATAACGTTTTGCCATAGTAAGAAGCCATAGAGATACATTTTATGTTATATAATGTGCTATAACTTTGTGAATAAAGTTGTTAACTATACTGTTTAATAATAACGTTGTCTTTTTATTGACACATTGTACACTGAGGTAAACCCGCTATGCATAATTCAGTGAATGGAGATTACATACTGAGTCGTACTGTTTCATTCACACTCGTTAAAATACAGCACTGACAGAGTTGTTTCATCGGTAATAAGGAAGTCAAAATTGTTATTGATGGTGCTTAACGTTATTCTGCCAATAGAATGCCTAGGTATATCGTCAATTTGTACATCAGGGAATAACACATATGTGTTAAGGACTATACAATATGACATCGTTATTATTGTACATTTTTGTATTTACACCCGTGCAAAATGATACTCCTGTAACTTAGATAATGGTGAACTATATAATTGCAAATAAGTGCACTGGAACAGCATCATGGTGGATGTGTGAGCGGCCGCGCAAAAAGGGTCCTTTGCATTGGATTACGACACCAGCTCATATGAAGGTAGAACCTATATTATCATGGATTAGTCGAGACCCAAACCAGAGAAGAGAGACATAGTTTTATATTTTAGGTGTTGAATAATGATACTACTGACTGATTCAACGATATGCTTCATTGGGGAATAGGGTGAAAGAATGCAATTTGTGTGGCTCTTTGGTCTACAATGCTAGTAGCCTATACGCACGCATCCCACTTTCTTTAATTTAACAGCTCACAGACCACAACTCAACTGCTCTCTAGAGTTTGTATACAGGTCTTGTCCGACAAAACATATTACCGATACGTCGCCATCCATAATCTCATACAAGGAGTCAGTGTCCTAAAAGAAGACCCATAACGAATTCACACACGGCAGATAATTATTCAATGGTCTCAAATTACACTTGTTGGCTCTGATTTACAAACATTTCGGATACAAAACAGTCTTTTTTTCTGTCAAGTCGAAGTCCGCCCTTGTTATTAGGAGTCTAATCATTTGGGAGAAGGAAAAGATTTAGTATGACGGAATGGGCGGAGAATGGCGGTGGAAGGGAGGAAATGGAAGGGGGGAGTTTGGGGAGGGAGAAATGTAACAGACCGAAGTTTGTCGGAACCGTACGTATTAACTCAGATGGCCTGAAATGACTTGTGACTCGTATAAAACGAAACTTGGGTTATAATATGAGTATCATGAGCTAAGTTCGACTAACTAACGGGTACTCACACACTTGCGATATTTCAAATAGTTAAATGACCTGGTGTAAATTACATTCAAGTTTTACATTCTGGTAATCTCTTAATGCCATTATTATCACATATAGCAGCCATCTCATATCGTACACAAGGATGTAGATACTTGTACATAGGAATCGTTAAACTAACTTATTTGTGGCTGGTAATGCACGAGTATGAGCATTTATAAAAGCTTTAGGGAGTGACAATTTTTTGACAACAATGATTTTAGGTAGGTATGCCAATAGTGATAAGCAATTTACTCAGTTCACATCAGATGCTAGACAAAATAAATCTACCATTGAAAGAACACTTAAAAACACACCCAATTTCGGGATACGAGGATGAGGGTCGACCTCTCGCTGCTGTGCTACCTTAATGATTGAAAACACACCCAATATTTAACGAGCTCTACTATATAGTTACGTTAATCATGCATCAGGATTACGGTGGTATATTCCCACGCAAAAGTTGTTGGATACTTAGCAAGAGTACTGCCTACCACAAAATTCACCCGCGGTGTAGTTCGCTTGGGCCACACTAGGGGCCACCTTTACCTGGGGACTATATTACTCCCCAAATGATCAGATAGCCAGGTGCATAGTCTAGGCCTACCAACATTTCCTATGCAGCTTTTATATCAAATAGAAAACACATCACATATATTCTAACATATTATAGTACTGTAAGTATTGGATGAAAACACAAAGAGTGTATAAGATTATTAATGCACACCTGACCCAAATCATATCCGGACTATGATCACAACCATGTATGCAGTGCTCACGGGCACTGGGAAGGCGTCTTCCACACGCCCTCTGATGACCTCTTCGTGTACTACCGGTATATATGGCACACCAATGGAAATTTACCCCTACCTCTTCCAGTATCGATGTAAAATGTACTACTGTATCTACAAAACCTTTGCATACATGCCTAACTCGCGTATAAGCCGCATCCCGACTTTGGGCCGATCCTATAAGTTGCACCAGGGTGTCTCCTATTTGTACCCATAGTGGCATGTCTTATCAGTGCGTTTAACCTCAACTAGGGAAATATAAAATGGTGGACCCACAGGGGCTCCAGATTCCTATACCCTGCTGTCAGGACCCGGTCAGTATAAACCAATCGTGCACGACGTTTGCAGGTTGACAGCGCGGATATACATATACTGCTTAAATTAAGAATGCACAAACAGCCACATTGGAAATCGGGAAAAAATGTAATTGTTCTCTTATAAACAATCAAAACCTAACTGTCATGATATCATATGTATTGATAAATCAACCGCAGCCCGCATCCACCCCTTCTACTCCAACCTAACCCTGAAGACGCATGCGTCATATATGCACACATAAAACGTCTAGAAACCCAGATTTAAGCCAGTTGCATAGAGAAATATCACAATAGTTAATGCCGCAATATTCCTCGAAAACAATAACCATTTTTGTGGTCCCTATGTGGTTATTTTCATACTCTGTCTAATAATATCAGGTGCTCAGAAGTACAGTAACTTGGGCCAGCTATGTGATTTAGACAGTCAGTAAAAAAGCTTCCAAAAGTTGAATATGACATTCCATAGCGTTCAGAGTTTAACCACCAATCGGTCCTTTCTATGTATTGTAATCTGTCACATAGGTTATGCTTTTCACATGAAATTGTGTACCTTTATCATATTGCATATTTAAACACAACCAACCATTGTTTTGCGGTTATTCTTCATATCACAACTCATAACACTGCATCTCTGTGCCTCTTCTGATTTAAAGTAACTTAAATGCCGGTAAAATTTCCACAACCATTCAAAATTTCACAACACATGTGAGAGAAATGTTGGACAGCTTGATGCGGGGTGGTAACTAAAAATTAGCGGAAAACACCTGCACGTTACTATAATACTACAGGGGTAGACACTAACGCTGGCCCGAGAGCCAATGGCCCGTAGTTTTGGGTCCGGGCCCGTAGATTTCAGACGGCTCACCTAGCTACGGGCCCGGGTGGCCCATAGCAAGGCCCTTATTCTGGTCTACATGCCAGTTTTTACGGCTTGTAAATCGGACCATTATTAAGGATTATAGAGAGGAAAACAGAAAGCCTAGTGATTTTGTAGAAAGTGACATAAAATTATACTATATATACAGGTTGAAAAGATTCAAATAATTCAATTATATACGGAACTTATTTATTATGATTTTCAATGTGAATTCTTTCATTAAATAATATCATATTGACCCTCAACACATGGGTCCATTTTACTGTATTAACTTAAGAAATTCCCGGGCCCACAGGTTTAATCCCGGGCCCACAACTTTCAGAGGCTGCGGGCCCCGGTGGCCCATGGTCTCAAATATTAGTGTCTACCCCTGTACTATGCATAATAGGGGTCCGCTGCTCACAATTTCGACACTGAAAGTCCTCAGGTCCGCTCGCACGGAAGTCAACGCTCCTGTTGTCAAAAATGACCACTCAATTATTCATTGACTCATAGATTATGTTTTATTGGGATTGCCAGGGTTTTCTTTACTCGTTCACCTACTTGAGGCCATTGAAAAGCAAGGACACTCTCGACACGTGGCTGGTACATACTTAAGCAAGATTACTATCATATCATCTAGATATATGCTATATTTCATTTACGTTGCATTTGGTCTAACATATGGGTATAGTTTAGTCATTTTTACTTCTACAATGTATTTCAGACCAGTTTAAAGCTGCTATACCAGTTGGCACACTCAGACCTACATTTTCTTCATATGTATCTCAGATGATTGTATAACCCTTTCCCTCTAATAATCTGCCATTTATTTTGGCAAGAGATTCTTAATATGTGCAATACAAGACTCAAATTCCAACTACCGTAAATTCCCGCGTACTACCCGCGGGTTGTACGCGAACCAAACTCAGCTTTCATCTGATACCAGACATGCCTATATAGGGTGCGGGTTATACGAGGGTTTTTATCACTATAGAACAGTACTAAAATTGAAATTTTCAAATCCAAAAACGGATTATAGGATTCTCCTGAATTGGGGGTAAGGGTTATACGCGAGATGCGGGTAGTACGCGGGAATTTACGGTATTATCTATATTCTGGGGGGGTTTGGTTATCTAGTGTTGAAAAAGGACATCAGGTGGCAGCACTGAGTGGTCTGCTACCTGTAAGTCTTTCATTGCTGACAGAGTTTATTTGTTTACTGGTGTAACACTACCTTGTTGATGGATAGAATGTTTTTTTCTGATATATATGTTTGAATTTAGCAGTTAAAAGTCACAAATTAGATTGAGATCTTACAAGTTAACTACACTAAGGAGACCCTTTAAAAATATGCAGAAAGTGAACTACCGTATCTATATATCTGAGGTGATATGGTAGCTTTAAACAACATAAGATACTTTGCATGTAAATTAGAACGCATTAGGTACCGGTAAATCTTCCTCCCCGATTTTACTTATTGGAGGTAATGAAATACTGTGTACTAGTTGCCAGCAGAGTCTAGAATCCTTTCCCGATTCAACAAGGACATTGTATAGGAGAATGTAAACCCCTTCTTAATGGTTTTATTTTACACAGCACCACATTGGAAATATTTGTGCAAAGACTTTACATGAGTTGTTGTGAGGGGAATATGTTTCAGAAACGTTGTACACAACGTATTAAGGTATCCAACAGAATCATGAATGGCACATAAAATAAGAAGTTATATGTACTGCATTGCGTTCATGATACATGTTCAGGCGGTTTGCAGCAGAGAATACAGACGACAAAATCATATGATAGACCGTTCTTCCATGAAAACCCCATCTAGGGTAGCTATCCTTAAATCGTGCTGATGGTGACTCATGCCAAGCACGGCATTTAAGAATAGCTCCGACATGATACATTTGTACATATGTTAATATAAGATTAATCGAGTACTTACCATTTATATAAGTATGAAGATTAATCGTTGTTCTTCGAGAGACAGATAAACATATCTGTTGAGTACACAGGAGAGGGAGCACTTCCGGTTCCGGTCAGATTGGCGCCCACTTGCAGTGAATCTTTTGCTGAAAGTAAAACATCTGGAAATAGTACACAGTAGTGCTCTTTTTACTTTGTCTAAATAGCACCCTCATGAGTAGGTGAGAGATTATACCGCTAGTAGTAATCTTCTTCATCCTAGGGATGGATGGGTGGGCCTGTGTACTCAACAGATATGTTTATCTGTCTCTCGAAGAACAACGATTAATCTTCATACTTATATAAATGGTAAGTACTCGATTAATCTTATATTCTTCTTCGCGACAGAAAACATTCTGGTGACACAGGAGACTTCAAAGTTCAGCTAGATTCACTGCTTATTTCCCATAATGTTACTCTCCCATAAAGGACTGTAACTTCTCATATAGGATAACGGAAAATAGATACTTTATTTCACCTAAAGGTGATGTTCTATTGCCTTGTGATATGGTTTTGACTAGGTTGCATGACATTTTGCTATATAGCAAAGAAGGCATAACTGCCATACAGTTCACCACAGCTGTGGCAGTGTTATTGTCCAACATAGAAAAAGTGTTTATCACATACAGATAACTGCTGCCTCTAGTAAGGCTTATGACTCTGATCAGCCAATAGAGTTCATACAAACTATCGTTACGGCAAAAGGGCCAAAATTCTCCCCTTTTGAGGTGTGTCTTTTCCCCAAAAAGGCTCTGAAATTTTTGTTCCCAGCTACTCGATTGAGTCCTCCAGGAGGATCCTGGCTAGCGTCTTGGGAGGCTTGGGGTTCTCGATAGGCTTGTTGTAGTGCTTAGCCATGGTCTTGGCACCTTTCCAAGACCCATGCCTAAGCAAAACAGCAGTCGATACACCGAGTCTCCCTCCCGCAGAGGTGCTGGCACCCCTGGTGGAGTGAGCTCGGTATACCCTGGTGTCCACCCCAGCTGCGGAAAGCACCGCAAGGACCCATCGCTTTGATGAGTCCTGCCCAATCTCGCCAAATGGCTTGCGGAAGGACAAGAAGAGCGAGTGTTTCCTTCGCCCTTCCTTGTCCAACCTGACTGGCTCCGTGACCCCCACGTAACGTTTCAGGGCACAGACGACGCACAGAGTCTCCTCCTCGTGGAACGGTTCCAGGACCAGTTCTTTGAGGGGTTCCCCCGTACGCGCTGTTTTCATCAGACCCTTCAGAACGAAACGCGCAGACCCCGAATCCAGCCAAGTCAGATTGCGGAGATCAAGTGCAGGGATGACCTGGCCTCTTTGGCCCGACACCAGCAGAATCAGTATCGTTAGCTTGAATCCCAAGAACTGGGTGGACAAGCCTTCATTGGCACCCCAACGCTGGAACATGCTGAACACCAGTATAATGTCCCAGAACTTGTTATATCTGGGAGAAGGAGGATTCCTTCGATAGTCGGTGCGGACGGCCCTGCACACCCAATAGTGGGTGCCCATGGTCTTCCCGTTGTCAAGGTTTTTCACTAAAACCTACAACGCACATCTGGCAGCGTTAACAGTGCCAAAAGTCCTGCCCTTTTCCGAAAGCAAGCTGCAACGTGTACGTCATGATTGACAGCTGCAACGTGTACAACGTGGTTGACAGCTGCAACGTGTCGGCATGTTTGACAGCTGCAAGGTCTATGACGTGTTTAACAGCTGCAACATCTACATCGTTATAGACAGATGCAACATCCTGGTTGACGGCTGCAACTTCTAAGACGTGATTGACAGCTGCAACGTCTAAGACGTGATTGACAGCTGCAACGTGTACGACGTTATTGACAGCTGACGTGTTTACAATATAAATGTCATCTGCAACGTCTACTACTTGATTGACATCACATGTTTGCCGGCGGATTGACAGCTGCAACGTCTAGGACGTTATTGACAGATGAAATGTCTACGACATGGTTGACATCTGCAACGTCTATGACATGGTTGACATCTGCAACATCTTCTACGTGATTGACAGCTGCAACGTGTATAACATGATTGGCAGCTGCAACGTGTACGATGTGATTGACACCTGCAACATGTATGACGTGATTGACCGCTGCAACGTGTACGACATGTTTGACAGCTGCAAGGTCTACGTGTTTGACAGCTGCAACGTCTACGACGTGATTGACAGCTGTAATATCTACGCCATAGAATGCCGTCTGCAATATCTACAACATGATTGACAGCTTCAATGTCTGCCACGTAATTTACAGCTGTAGCGTTTACAACATGAGAGAGAGCTGCATCATCAACAAATGTGATTCACAGCTGCTACATTTACCACGTGATTGACATCTGCAACATGTGCGACTTACAGCTGCAACGTCTACAACATGATTGGCAGTTGCAAAAGCTACTACCTGAGTGACACCTATATCATCTACAACATAATTGACAGCTGCAACTTGCTTGACAGCTGCAAATGTCTTTATCGTGAGTGATAGCGGTAAAGTCTACAACATGATTGGCAGCTGCAACGTCTATGACGTGATTGACAGCTGCAATGTCTACAATGTAGACACCTGCAACATCTGCGACTTGCTTGACAGGTGCAAACGTCTACTTCATGAATGACAGCGGCAACGTCTACAACATGATTGACAGCTGCAACTGAATGATACCCCAAAACAAAGAGGTACAAAACCCTAACCAGGTAAAGTGCACTCAAGTATCCACAACTCTTAAGTGATCCAAATTTGTGGGTCTTTTCTTTTCGGAAACTAGTCCAAACCAAATACAAAAGCGGACAGCGGCTACGTCTGTGACGTGGATGAGGGCTTAGACAATTGGATACTTAAGAGTATATTGTCAACTGTAACATCTACGACGTGATGGGCAGCTGCAGCGTCTACGACCTGATTGCCAGCTGCAACGTCTACGACCTGATTGTCAGCTGCAACGTCTACAACCTGATGGCCAGCTGCAACGTATACGGCCTGATTGTCAGCTGCAACGTCTAAGACGTGATTGACAGCTGCACCTTCTACGACGTGATTGTCAGCGGCAACATCTACGACGTGATTGACAGCTGCAACGTCTACGACGATTTGACATGCAATCGTCTATGACGTGATTGACAGCTGCTATGTCTACGACATGATTGACAGCTGTAACGTCTATGACGTGATTGACAGCTGCAAATTCTACAACATAATTTACAGCTGCAACGTCTACGACGTGATTGACAGCTGCAAAGTCTACAACGTGAATGACAGCTGCAACGTCTACGACGTGATTGACAGCTGCAACGTCTACGACTTGAAAGACAGCTGCAACGTCTACGACGTGATTGACAGCTGCAACGTCTACGACTTGAAAGACAGCTGCAACGTCTACGACGTGATTGACAGCTGCAACGTCTATGACTTGAAAGACAGCTGCAACGTCTATGACCTTATTGACAGCTGCAACGTCTACAGCGTGATTGGCAGCTGCAACGTCTACAACGTGATTGACAGCTGCAACGTCTACAACGTGATTGACAGCTGCAACGTCTACAACGTGCGCACCAGCGGCTACAACTCTCTTGAGCGCCAGCGGCTAAGTATTTTATGTGAGCGTCAGCGGCTACGCCTCAGACGTGAGCGCCAGCAGCTACATCTGCGAAGTCCTAGAAGAACATAGTCTTAATGTGCGCCAGCTGATATCGAGGCCAGCATCTATGCCTCCAACATGAGCGCCAGCAGCTATGTCTGCAACATCCCTAACATAGACTGGATGTGCGCCAGCTAGTATCAAGCGTCAGTGGCTAGATCTAGGGCATGATTGGCATCAACAAGAACGCCATCAATGTGAGCATCATTAACGTGAGACCATTAATGTGAGCAACAGTTGCCACATCTGGGATGCGAGCAACATCGCCTGCTTCTGGGACGCGAGCGCCAGCGGCCACGTCTGGGATGCGAGCTGCTATGTCTACAACATGATTGACAGCTGCAACGTCTACGACGTGATTGACAGCTGCAAAGTCTACAACTTGATTGACAGCTGCAATGCCTACAACGTGATTGACTGCTGCAAAGCCTACAATGTGATTGACAGCTGCAACGTCTACAACGTGAGTGACAGCTGCAACGTCTACGACGTGATGGACAGCTGCAGCATCTACGACGTGATTATCCGCTGCAACGTCTACGATGTGAAAGCCATCTGCAACATCTACAACGTTATTGACAGCTGCAGCATCTACAACGTGATTGACAGCTGCAACGTTTACAACGTGATTGACATCTGCAACGTCTACGACGTGATTGACAGCTGCAACGTCTACGACGTGAAAGACAGCTGCAACGTCTATGACCTTATTGACAGCTGCAACGTCTTCAACGTGATTGGCAGCTGCAAGTTCTACAACGTGATTGACAGCTGCAACGTCTACAACGTGATTGACAGCTGCAACGTCTACAACGTGCGCACCAGCGCCTACAACTCTCTTGAGCGACAGCGGCTATGTCTGCGACATCCCTAACATAGACTGAATGTGCGCCAGCTAGTATCAAGTGTCAGCGGCTAGGTCTAGGGCATGATTGGCATCAACAAGATCGCCATCAATGTGAGCATCATTAACGTGAGACCATTAATGTGATCAACATCGCCTACGTCTGGGATGCGAGCAACATCGCCTACGTCAGGGATGCGAGCGCCAGCGGCCACGTCTGGGACGCGAGCGCCAGCGGCCACATCTGGAACGAGAGCGCCAGCGGCCACGTCTGGGACGCGAGCGTCAGTGGCCACGTCTGGGACGCTAGCGCCAGCGGCCACGTCTGCGACGCGAGCGTCTCCTACATGAGGATCAGCTGCAACGTCTACGCCGTGATTGACAGCTGCAACGTCTACGCCGTGATTGACAGCAGCAACGTTTATGCCGTGATTGACAGCTACAACATCTATGACGTGATTGACAGCAGCAACGTCTATGACGTGATTGACAGCAGCAACGTCTATGACGTGATTGACAGCGACAACATCTATGACGTGATTGACAGCCGCAACGTCTATGATGTGATTGACAGAAGCAACGTCTATGACAAGATTGACAGCTGCAACGTCTACGCCGTGATTGACAGAGGCAACGTCTATGACGTGACTGACAGCGACGTCTGTGACGTGAAACCCAAGGAATTTTTGGGCATAAGGTGTGGGTCTTTTTGGAAACTAGTCCAAACCCAAGGTACCTCCACATGAGTTAAGTCATCTTGATGTTCAAATCAAAGAGACATGTGTGCTAATAGTGTTTTAAGGTGGGGATTAAAACACAAGGCCAAAGAAATTTTCGGCATAAGGTATAGGTATTTTGTGTTACCAGTCACAAACCCTAAGCACATAATTGAGACCCTAAAAAAAAGTGGACCAGTTAAGTCTCTTTGTGTTTTCATTTCACAACAACACAAACTTCTTAAATGCCTAACTCAAGGAATTTTTCGGCATAAGGTATGGGTAAACTTGTGTATTCAACACAAGCACTCAGTGTGGATCTGTATCAACACAACTGAGTTATTTAATGCCTCAAAGAAATTTTGGGCAAATGGTATATGTCTTGGTAAGGACTGGTCCAAACATGTACAAAGTACAAGACACACCTGACACTGACTTGACAGTTCACCTCACTCAAGTCTGTATGAGTGGAGAACAACCTCAAATGTCATTCTTCTATAACTGAGTTATAAAAGAATAACTGAGGTGTCAACTACAAAGTAGCAAGCAAAGCTTTAAGTGTCTTGACTTCAACCAATATCTAGAGTCTGCCAAGCTGTTATGACAGGTAGTAGTTGATATTATTCTGTCTTTGACCATGCATAAGACAGTGGTAAGTCCTTCCTGGTTCTTTATTTTAAAAGTGTATTCACTAATAAAACAGAGATCTACAGTGTATAATAGGATAAATTTCTATCTCTGCAGATATGAATTTATCCCATCACAATTTTATTCCTTATGAAGGCTCGTTTCGCTATTGAAACATTCCTCAACAAATGAAGCAGCAGTACTGCACTGTGAGCCAACATAACAAATAAAAAGCCAACATAAATCAGTGACTCAGTCAGAAATCCAAGATGGATGACTGGTCTTGCTGAATCATGCCAGCCCCTAGCAGCAACTAAGCTCTACACAATCTAAACTCCAATTTTCCACTATAACTGGATGACAAAATCCATATTATTGTGAAAACTGAACTATAATTGCACATTTGAGAAATTAGAAACATCTGGATGACCATTCATCCCGATTTTCGAAAATCCCCAATTTTCGCCCACCGGCGGATTTTCGATCACATTTTCGGTCACAATATCTCAATCTGAAGAAAAAATAAACAATGCCAAAGTCTTGTTCTTTCTCAAAGGTGCAAATATGATACAAATATGAGCTAGATAAAGGTAAATACCTGTTATATTCCTCCAAATATGTGTGAGAGTTGCTGCTATGGACGCTGACGATCTTTCCTTCCCGAATTCGCGCCAATATCTGCCCGGAACCGGAAGTGCTCCCTCTCCTGTGTCACCAGAATGTTTTCTGTCGCGAAGAAGAATTGATTATACAACGTATAAAAAGCTAAAATGGGTACGATGATACACTGTCACTGATTTAGGAGATGAGTACCTAAAAGTGGTCACCGCATCCATTCAGTTCTTAACCAATAGGAATCTCAGTCTTTCTTGAATGAAAACTTTATAGTTTTATATGTTCGATATAGAAACTACCGGTACCTTAACTGCCTTGCCCATTATCTACTTCTATAACTTACTATCCACTTTACAGTCATGGTGCTTGTCTGTAATCATATTTTCTTTTTAATCGGGAATTCAAATACCAAGTAATCAGTCTCTGGTGTCGGGTACAATATTGAGCAATAGTATACATAAGTTATACTATAACACTATAGTCTGTGCCACTAGGAGACTCAATATATTTCCCCTATGTTCCATTACTTTTTATATCTGAACTCTGAACGAAATTCAATAATAATTTTGTGTCCTTGCAACTATCTTCCATCTGGAGTAGAAATATCTATATACATGCATATACATAGGATACCCACAAGTCAGTTACTACTACATGCCTTCCGTAGCCATGTACGGTGCCGCTCCACTAGAGTATTGTGCCATGTGTCCTTACACGTAGCAGTGACGTCACTACAGAAGTCTTCTTCACGTTCCAATATGACGTCACGATGACGTAGTACACGGGTCTTCTTGGCTACCTGCGTCGTAGTGACTTTGTGTGAATCAGACGATGACGCTGGGGACTTGGCCAGGATTGAATACACTATAGCTCGCCTGTCAACATACAAACCAATATGTTAACACATTAATTGGGAAATTAATATTTATAGATATCTAGATCCGGTGATATTTCACGAACATATAAATGATATACCGGTACTTTTCTACATGTATCTTAAATCTACTTTCTTGGTTTATTTCGAGTCCTGTCCAATTCCAATTTTATCTCTATTAAATTGAGAGATTATGTATGAAGTTCACGCACAAAGCTACATGTACAATTGTAATTGAGACAGTGTGTCGAACCAACCTGTGACACCAGAGAGCTTCATGTCCTGGATACCGCTCGATGAGGTCAGCCACCGCGGCCAGTTCAGAATCGAGCTGATCACTCTGTGCACCAAGTGACTGGAGAAGGTACTGTCGGTAATGAAACCCACCGTAATCTGAGACATGCCGACTCATCCAACTCTCTGTCTGCTGAAGTTCAGATGTCAACACCTAAAGAAACAAAATAGTGTTTGATTTGAGATGCCAAATGAAGTTCTTTATGTACAAAAAGAGGAATAAGGAGATACCAGTCCTACTATTTAACATCGAATACAGTGATGACCATGTAATTTAATCGGCAAAGTAGATAACATTTAAAATGGTCATATATGAAACAGTATTTACAGTGTGAGTCATAAGAAAAATAAGCTAAGACCAAATAAAATAAAAGGTGTTTCAGGCAACCCGACCCTAGTTTCAAAAATGGGCCGACCCTAGCTTTTTTATTCCAATTTTGGAGAATTTCTTTTGTTTTTGTTACAAAATATTCATATCTTTTCGGAAATTTTAGCAATTTCTTGATCAGGAAGAACAGATCCCATGCCTAATTAATTGTCTGACCTCAGGAAATTGCTTTTTTCACAAGAAGTTCCAACAATTCCATGATATTCCTAGTAACTGTAAGAATCGATGAGTTGTCCTGATGACCCGCGAGTTGATGTGGCCGTTCGCGACTCATTCCAGGTAGCTCCAACATTTAAAAACCTATGTTGCATTTTGGACCATGTTACCTGAAACACACCTTCTTTTTCTTTTTTGGCCTAATGCTAAAATTAGTTTCCATAGAGAATTCATTTCTGGATTCCTGTGAGACAAGTTGAATGAATTTCTGGTGAGTCCACAATTGACCCCAGGACCAGCGGTATCTGATAATCTACCATAAATCCTCACATCTAAAGCCTTACCGTCATATCAGCTATGGTACATACTGCGTTTGGGGAAATCCTACAAGTCACATCCGGTATCTGATTATGGCTACTTAGTAGTGGACTAGCAAAAAAAAACATATAAGCCGCACCCTGAGTTTGGGCAAATGCTACATGTGTATAAGCTGCACTGCGGTCCTGACTGTTGTACTTGCTTTTTCTGCGCAAAAATTTACGGTGCACCTGCTTAACACATTACTATATCAATGACAGAATACACCTATTATTACATTTTGTTTGCACATATTGTGTGCAGCTGTTATAACGTTACCTACCTGCTGGTGGTTGTCAGTGAACTGCTGCAGCACCCAGATACGATGACTCCAGGCGTTGTAGTTGTTGGCGTACTTCTCGGCGGCAGCAGCGCTCACCTCCACCTCCCGCTGCACCTCAGCACGCACCTGCTCGTTAAGGGCAAAGCCTGCGGGGAGAGCAGCCCCCGCGCACCCCTTAACCGCTGAGCTGCTCGTGTGACTGTCCGGCAGGTTCTGGTTGTCATTGATGTTGGAATTAGGCTCCGCTCCATTTACTGTAGTCAGTCTCTCTAGAAGCTTGGCTTTTCTCTGCAAGAGAAGCCACTTCCTGGAAGGAAGGGGTTATATATGGTAGCAAAGACCGTGTAGTATTGACTCATATGCTGATATAGCGAAGTGCAGTAGAAAGCATGTTTTTAAACGATGGTATTGCATCCTCTTGCATTTTAAAATTAAATTTAAATCGAAATTCATGTGATATTCAATTGATTCATGATATTCGATCAATTGATGATGTTAATGATATATTCGACCGATTCAGGATGATGTGCGATTGATTTATTCTGATCTAGCATACCTGTGTGCAAATGTTTCTGGACTTTTAGGATGCTTTGTAAGGATGAGGGAGCCCAGTTGAAAGTCGTCTGAGATGGAGAGCGCCTTGGATTGTACCAATTCCTTCCTGAAACAGAAACGATTTGAGATATAGAAACGTGTGTATTTAGGAATCTACGGTATATGGCATTGTCTTTCATTTTGCACTGCATTATCTACAAGCATAAAAGCCATGCTTCTAAAATGCTATAAAATGCTCATCTAAACAAATCTACAATCTTTGACTTTATTATAGCCTACCGGCGCATGTTTAAAATGCGTTTCCTTGGAAACTAGACACCTGTAACAGTAGTATGAAATAAAGCTTTTCACCTGACATTCCATGCTGTAGCATTGTCCGGGTTAAAGAGTAACACCGCCCGTGTAAGGTTTAGTAGGCCAATGGGATCTACAAAGTGTATAAGTGTATGGTGTGTATCAAAACACAAATAACTATTTCATTGCAGATTATGGATGCAGCGATAAGTGTAAACAAATAAAAGTTCATTTGAAAAATACTACATGTAATATGCATGTTAGTACGATGTGACAGATATTCTACTAGCTAGGATCTGGCCAAACATACAGACACAAATTCGTACCCACATTCGGAAATGAATGGTATATGTGATATATATCACATGTGAACCAGGGCTTTTTTTTGCAATACTGTTGTTTTCATTTAGTTTTCTTTTTTTCACTGTATTTATCTATAATGTTTGAAATGAAAATGAAATGTAAGCAAAGATTGATTATGTGATTAGCATTGCAAACGACTCAGGGTCAGGTTGATAAAGGGATTGGATTGATGTACTAAATGACTGAATCCATAAATTTTATTTCAGGAACAATGAATTATTTGTCAATTCTGAGAGCAGGAATGTATTCCTGGGTCAAAACTACCCTCAAATCATGTGTCACACTACCGTAAAACCTTGGCTATAAGCCGACCTTGGCTATAAGCCGAATGTGAGTTTGGGGGTAAAAATTCGGCTTATAACCAAAGTGCTTGAAATTTGTTTTCACTATGTTTCTACATTATTAAAACCTCGCCTATAAGCCGAATGGGAGTTTGGGGCTTAACATTCGGCTTATAGCAAATAAAAACGCCAAATAAAATTCGGCTTATAGCCGAGGTTTTACGGTAGTATGTTATCATATTTCAACTGAGCAGGTGGGTGTGGGCGAGCCGGTGGGTGTGGGCAAGCCGGTGGGTGTGGACGAGCTGGTGGGCGTGGGCGACAGTTGCAGGCTGCAGGCATGTACCGCCTTTTGTCCCTATCAAAAAGCGAGTTGATCGTACGATAAACAGCGGAGATACGGTGTCGCTGTCGCTGTGGGACTGTCGTGATGTTTCTTTGACTTCTTGTGGAGTACGAGAACTGCGAGTGGCGCCACCATATCTTTTACGGGTGGAGAGAGAACTAAAAAGCTATAGCCTTACCTTCATATTTATGAAGGTTACCGAAGGTAGAGGCAATATTGCGGCCTCAGAGCGTCTCAAAAAGTGTCTCACCCCGTTTTTACATTAGAACAAAGAGGATTTCATGTAAAGGGACACTTCATGAAGGTCTGTAGTTTACTTGAAACCCTATACTTTAGCATTGCGCCGAAAAAGTTGGTTTTATGCTGCTTAGGTGACTTTTTTTCAATATCAATTTTGTATATGAAATATTGCTTTTTTAGTTTCAATCTTTGATGGCATGGATTGGCATTGATCAAAACTTGTTTGTAGCAGCATTTAAATATTTCTAAATGTTTCACAGGAAAAAAAGGGACAGAAAGCAAGGGACTTTTTTGACAAAAAGTCCAAAAATACCTGTCTCTAAAAAAACTGGCACTACTGTGCCCTGGTCCAATAAAGTAAGATTATAAATACGTCTACGATCAAAGCACTACAGTTGTGTTCACTTATGTTTTACCTGGCACCACGTTTCTCTTCATGAATTCAACAATTTGTTTGTTGTTAATTTAGCTAATCTATCAAAACAATAATTGAAAATTTACCTATACCCCTGGCTTGTGGCAATCGTCGCCTCCATTGTATAAGACGCTGATAGGCGTAGTCAAAGAGAACTTTGGACGCCCAGATTTCTACACCTAGTTTGTGTTCAACCACCACGAGTGGGTTGCAGTTGTGCTTTGGTTCCAGTACTGGTAGGAAATCATATTCATCTCTGTGTGAAATAAAATACAATGTTAGAGGTTCTGAGTGATATCTCCGGATATGGACTCAATGAGGATGTATATACAAGAACTTGGAATGTATTTCTATGCTTCGATTGCTCCGGAGAAGCCTAGACCCATATTTCAATTAAACTGGTCTAATCTACTCATACCATTAAAACAACTCTTTTTCCTTTCATATCTAGCAAATTTAATGTTTTATTGCCATTTGTCTGCATCTCTTATACTGAAGTGTTAACTCTAGGACTAACCTCTTAGTTCTAGAGCTTAAAAAGGGGGCATACTTTTTGTTATGCCCCCCCCCCCACCCCCTCAAGAGATGTCCACTATGTTTTTGGTTCCCCTCCCATCTCAAAAGATTTAAGATGGCTTTATTGACCAATATATGGAAACATTCCAGGCAGTATCCAGTTAACTTGGATGGCATTATAGTTTTCCCATGAGACATATTTAATGTAGGCCTATATTAAATAGCTCCAGCCTCCAAGTATGTTTTATGATTTGAAAAAAGGGTCTACAAGGGGTCTATAGCTAATATTTGACACGCCTTTCTATCATCATTATGTTTTCTATAGTAATACATGAACATAATGTATTGTGCTCTAAGTCTATGAGCACTTTTAAGCTCTGGCAAATTACAGTTTGATATTAGGGAGTGTTCATTATTTATGGCCGGGGGGGTGAGCATTTGAGGGGGGGGGCAATTTTTTTTAGGGGTATTCAAGGGGGGGGCCTTTATTTTTTACCCTATTCTTAGGGGGGGGGGCCTTTTTTTTTTAGGGGTATTCCTAAAAATGTCGTGAATTTAGTACTTGAAATGTCGCGAATTTTGGTAACAGCCTGTGTTATATTTTACCAAATTATGTCAATATTTTCAAAATTTACTAAAATTTTCCTCAAACTCCCAGCAAATTTCTCACTGCATCACTTTTGGACACTTAGAATAGCCCACCTTTTTGTCAGTCTTAAAAAAAGTGCCGGCCTCATGTAAGCACTGAGGGTATGGGAGCTTCCAATTTATAAGCACTGCATGGGGCCCTTAAACTCAACGGTATGTAAGTCAAGTGTCTGAGGTTTGACTATTAATAGTATTATCACTCACCAGTGAGTATCATGAGACGTTTACACTAAAACAGCTTACAAATGGATGCATTTGTTGCAAGGTAGTAAATTGTAGGTAAAAAAGTGCCCAGGATTAAATGCATACAATTAGTAGATACCAACATCGTTTTTGTAATAAAGTTGAAAACAATCCAGGGTGAGGGGGGGGGGGCGCTTTTTTTTCAACCTATTCCGAGGGGGGGGCCTTTTTTTTTTCAACCTATTCCGAGGGGGGGGGGCAATTATTTTTGACGTATTCGATTTGCCAAACGCTCACCCCCCCTGCCATAAATAATGAACGCTCCCTTAGTAGTCATGATTAGACTAATAATTGGTACATGTCTTACATTAGCTGTGTGGCTATGCCTCTGGCGGACGCCGAGGTTAAAAGCTCAATTAGTCTGACATGAATCATCCATGCCCATGGACTGTGTCAGTCTGTGATGTTACAAGTGTATTAAAGTGACAGTGTGTGCATTATAGTATTGAATGGTTCCTTTCCTCTATGAAGAGGAGGACTCTTTTTTTTTGTGAACATGCAGCTTTGAAGTTTGAGGGAGAAATCGTCGCTTTATTAAACTGCCAATGGCAGTGTCATCGAGTCACCTAGTGAGGCTAGTCTGTAGGCCCTACGTGCCAGACCATTTACAACAGCAAGGCAAGTCAGGGCCCCATCAGATCGCGGTCCGCAGCGACGAGTTCAGATTAGATGAACTACGTTCACCTGACTGTCCTGAGTCAGTTAGTCAGCCATTGAACTGAGTGGATGGTGGTGGTGTCAGCCTGGGCGATAATAAGGGGTTACACATTCATTGCACATTTTCTACGACTGACGATTATGTGCACAAGTGTAATCGGTAGCTACGAGTAAAATCAGTTCTGAACAGGACAATCACGCTCACTTACATATTAGGATCCCGTGCAAATGCCGTTTTTAAATTGGAAAGAAGTTTCTTCCCCCGATCATCCTCCATCATTGTTTTTGTCACGTGACCTAATGGTCAGCACTCTGTGGACCATCTCTGTAAAATTTCGTTCAAATTGTCTCTATCAACAGAGTTCCTAATGTGTGACTTAACATTCATTACATTTTATGTGAATTATTGTATCTCCTAATTGACATAGATTACTCAGTTGAATGTAATGAAACACTTTTCACCTATGCATAGGGTATTCACTTCGACCTTAATGCCGCGTGACCTAATTTCTAAAGTTGACCCAGATAAGTGCGTGAACGCTTGCTTGCAGTGGTTTGGGCGCCTGTCTGATACCGGGTTTTAAATCATTCATCCGTGAGTACATTGTGAATTGTGAATCACATAGGAATTATGATTATGTAAGGTTTAGGCACGCCTCATAATTCATAGTCGGAAAATGTGGGTTAGGTAGTAACTTTGGGCCGGCGGGTCAACATTAAATGATGCCCCTCATTCCCGCGTGGGCGATATTCAGGAAAAGCACAGGAAAAAGTGCAGCAGTGCAGCTCCTAGAACTAAATGCCTTTCTTCTCCGACAACATAAAGTAGATCTCCAAAAAGAATTTCTTGGACAGAAGCCTAGAGTCATTAATTATAAGCCTTGGCGGAATTTCTCAAGTCTGGAAATTTGTTACTAACCCCCCCCCCCCCCCCCCCCCAGCGAAGTCGAGGGCAGGAGGCCTACCCCCCCCCCCCCCCCCCCCAGACTAAGTGAGTGTTCATTTATTAATTACAGGGAGGGGGGTGAGATTTCGCGCGGAGGGGCGAAATTTGTTTACGCCCCCCCCTCGAGAGCGGGTGGAACATTTTGCATCCCCCCCCCCTTTGAGCTATAGTAACTTGAGGCTTTTTTGCTAAAAAGCCTTAAGGGGTTAAATTTTTGCGCCCCCCCCCTCCCTCAAGAGGGGTCATATTTTTTTACGCCCCCCCCCCCCCTCAGGAGGGGTCGGAAATTTTCACGCCCCCCCAAACCCACCACCACCCCCTGTAACTAATAAATGAACACTCCCTAAAAATGTAAAACAACAGGGGGTAGGGACCTAGGGTAAGCAAGACAAGGGGGGGGGGCAAAACAATTACCTGATTTCAATTACCTGAAAAGCCTGCGCGATACTATGCTCAAAGTTAAAAGGGCAAGCAAACACCCCCTATTTTCAACCAGTCAGAGGGTCGGGGGGGGGGGGGGTGCAATTTAGGCTGTTAGTGTTACCTTACCTAGCTATAAAAGAGGGCCAACCCTGAATTAAAAAAATATACCGTATTCGACGTAATTAAAAAAAATATTATGGCGTTTTTACTTTTAGGGGGGCGCTTATTACATCGAATACGGTAGATCTATTTACCATGAATTCCGACCTTTAACACACATTGCCAACTTCAGAAAATCTAATGATTAAACATGAAAGTTGTACAGTTTTTACCAGATTTATAAAATTTAATCAAAAGCATTTCCATATCTCAATTTCGATCTATCTTCACTTGTCTCACCCTCATTCCTTCCTCTGTTGTAGGCAAAATCATCATGGCGCCAGTTTGTGAAGAGGACCGGGTTCGCGTCAAAGCTTTACTGACAGAGGCTGTGACAGTGTTATGTAAAGATGGCCTCCACCACAGCTCACAACTTTCCATTGAGGGACTACTTGGCATCACTGTTGACTGTCAAGATATTATCCTTGTTAACATCAACGAGACCGTGTTTGCCGAAGTGAAGAAAGAGGGTCGTCGTAAGTCATCAAAGGGCACCAAACGGGCCGCAAAGGACACACCTTCACCTTCACGAGCAAAGAAAGCCACTCCATCAAAAGCAAAGCGAAAGCGCAAAGATCCGAAAGTGCCTCCAATTATTATTCAACCGTCGCTTGGACAACTTCATATTGTAGAGGGGGACCAAGGCTACCTTGACCAGAGCTACGGACAGGACCAGAGCTACTCACAAGATGATATAAATGGCACACCCAACACAGGAAAGAAGAAAAAGATGAGACGCTCTCTAGAAGTAGGTACCACCCTCTAGAAGCAACATATTGCTCATCTATAAATATGTCAAATTACAGAGGCCCACTTTTGAGAAGTTCCTGGTTCATTAAGCTTTGAATACTCGTGTATAAGCCTAACCTGCGTATAAGCCGCACCCCAACTCTAACAAATCCTATAAGCCGCCTAGGGGGTCTCATTTGACCACTTTAACTAGTACTGTAGTAAACTTAAAAGAATTCGTATAACCTGTACCCCACTATGGGAGAATCCTATAAGTTGCACTGGGGTTCTGACTCGGGTAAGTACATTTTGTACAAGCCACCTCTTTTACCTGAAAATTCACAGCCCTGACCTTCATTTTCAGTGTTATAAGAGAGTAAGAGTAATCCTATCCAGACATAGAAAGTCAGTTTGTACCAATCACATATAGACATTCTCCGGTGGTTTCTGGTCAACCAAAAGTATCAATATGCGCATTGGACGCCTTTACTATGGTAGCTAGGCACAGATTACTAGTATACCAGCAAACAGACTAGTATGTAGAGCTTTATCTTCTTCTTTTTTTTGAGCAAAACTTGCATTGGAGATGAAAGTAGAGCTAAAGGCATCCTTCAGTGTGATTACAATAGATGCGGTACATTTTACTGCAGTGTTACTAAAATAATAGATAACGACATTCTTCACATTTCGTCTCGTGTCTTATTGATGAAGGCACTCAACCATGATCATGCCTTATAGGCTTACAGAGTCTCGTTGTGAAGAACAGCATTTTCTGCTAATTATTTCTAAATAATTGTAGATGAGGTTTAACAATTTGTATATACATATGTAAATCAAAAATTGGTACCATATTATAGTTGGGTGTTGTCAGGACTAAAGTATTTCATTTACTTTTAATCATTCTAACAGGAAGCTCCAATGGATGCAGAAACAATCAACGGAATCCAACGGACCATTCTAGAACAGGAAGGTTGTGTTGTGCTATCGAGAATACTACAGCGACGTAAGAACAAGTTTTGTGCCAGTGCGCTTATACATTGCATGAGAGACATGAGCCGGAGTCAGTCAGACAGGCATTATGTTGGTGAATACAAAGAGATTGGTAACATCAAACTCTTCTACAAGTGTCCCCCAGAGTTGTTACACACTGATGCCTTGACACACTACTCACTGTCCCTACAGGAGTACACCAACCTCTACTACAATGACTTGAAGCCCAACTCGGGCTGTCCTACCGACTGGCCGAGCTATGTGTCCACCGTGCTCGCCAACACACCGTACAACCCAATGCTCTTCCCCATTGACGCTATGGGGCTTGGGCCCGAAGAGAAGCAGATATTGGTGGGTAAACAGATGGAGCGGCAAAGGGCCTTCCAACAGGCAGCATCGGCTAGTGACTCAGATGACGGTAACGATAATGATATCGATGCGATGGAGCATATAAAGGCGGAACCAGAAGACGTGGTGTTGGAGCAGGAGTATGAGGAGGAGGAGGATGAATCGGAGGAGCCCACCGACCCACCTGGAGTCGGCCTGGGCTTAACGATACCCGGTGTAGGGGCAGTAGAAGACTTTGTTCATGTCCATGACGGTTATGGACATGACACAATAGAGGAGACCGTTGACTGTGGCGAGATGATAGAAACAGAGACAGTAGTGGAGGACTCGTTAGTGATGGATATTGAGCCCGAGTATGACGACAGTTCCTCGTAGGATTAGCCTTGTAGATACAACAGACTTTGTTTTGATAATCTCACAATATGCACTGTGCCGACCGTTTTGAGATGATATTTGTATATAGATTTACAGGTTGATTCATGAGGCTGTCAGTTAAGTATGAACTTATTAACTGATTCAAATTGCTATGCTCCCTGTTATTGATGTATTCTGTATGTAGGGGTAGATGATGTGTAATATGGCACCTGGAAGGAAGTTGGGACTACTCAAGTGGTGGCCACCCATTACAGTTCTCATCAAATGTTAGACATGTATTTCACTGCTCATTACCAATTAACCCCGACTCTGTGATCTTTCAAATCACAAATTAAAATGACATGGAAAACTATGGATCTCACCAGGCCCACTTCTGGATACATTTCTCTTCTAATATAAAATTTAAAAGAAAGAGCTATTTTATTAGTGGGGAGACACACAACTATCAACTGTGGTATCTCTACAATCTTGAGTCTATTCGGCCACGATACTCGTCCAACACTTGCTTAGAACTTACACTGGAATGAGCTACGCAGTTAACTTGTTCATGTCCAAGCATCCATATATTTTCTAATGACATTAGGTGTTACCAAGAAATGACATGTAACTGGTATGCAAATTAGAAAACGGCAAAGACCTTTACAATAGATTGGGACAAGCACGTAATAAAGTATTGCCCAAAATACACTCCTCTGTAGATTTGATGGATCTTTTCTTAGACAAGTAGGCCTACGCCACCTTCCTCATCTTTCACAGGTGTTTGAAGAAGTATTTGATTATTTTTGAAAAATTATTTACTTACCCTCTAAAAGTATAAAAGCATACAACCCTTAAATATGGGGAAATGTAGTCTTGTGAGCAAACTGTCACAAATCATACACTTCTGCTTACGTTCCTGGAGCGACAGTCTGACGCATACTATGTGATGGCTAGCTGACAATATCGAGTAAGGGAGTGCTCATTTTACAACCGCGGGGGGGGGGGGGGGGGCTGGTGAGATTTTGTGTGGAGCGCGCGAAATTTTTTGACCCCCCCCTACAGGGGTTGAATTTTTTTGACCCCCCCCCCCCCCACCCCCAAGAGGGGTCGACATTTTTTACCCCCCCCCCCCCCCCCCCAAGAGGGGTCGACATGTTTTACCCCCCCCCCCCCCCAATCCACCACCCCCCCTCCCCCCCCTGTTGTTAAAAAATGAGCACTCCCTAAAAGCTATGGTATCTGGCGTACCGTGCGGCAGACTGCCGCCCCCCGTTGCATCGCGGAGCACTGCAGACAGATTTGTTGTTGTTTGCTCTGGAGACTATGCGGAAACCTTTAACATTTAAGAGTTTTTATGGTTTCAACCTAAGATTTCTTTGCATACTCATTCTGAAGTCGTTTATGACAGGATCGGGACACAAGAGGTATCATTGTAAAGGTATTGATTGTGCCATTATAATGTTTAAACCACAGCGGAGGGCCAAGACAAAGGAATTCACACCTTGGTTATTTCCACTTTAATAGACTCATAACCTTCTAGCTGTAGTTAGACAATGGTCTAACTATTACATATCTTCAATTCAAGATTAAGTAATTGTCATGATGGTTGAATGAAGCGAGTTATATGCCGGGTTATACGCCAGGCCGTGGCCAAGAGTTGTATCATCACGATGAAGGGCATAGGCTATAGGCTACTGCATTAACAGTTAATGATGCATACTGACTAGTGAGACATTACACTGTATGTCTCACTGACAATTCACTCTTTGCATTCTGGGTAACAAACAACTACCGGGTAGTGGTTAATGTATGCATAGATCCTTGGGCCAACCTCCTCCCCCTAACACCATAACAATCAACTTGTTCTGCAACTCATCCCCAATATCAGTTACATATGTACAGGTTGTGCATAACCACTCCACTGTACCTCACCCCACACCCTATTCACTGGGCTATATCACTGCTGAGTAGGCCTACTATTCTGAAACTGACAACTAATACCATGTCAGGCCTCATTGCCTGCTGCTCATTAGGAGTCTGGAGATATGTCCAGTGGGTCCGCTATTTTAAATTTCGCTGGTTTAGGTTCAACCCCCTCATAAGATATACCACGATGGGCACAAATAGGGGACAGACTACTAACGGTCTTATCAGTGCGGGTCGCCGCTACCAGCTCCAGTCCCAACTAGGCCCTATATACTCCCCATAGGCCTACCGCCTCTCTAATCCAATTAGGCCCCCTATCTATTAAAATTAAGGCACCACTTTCTGGTGTCTTCCCATGTAGGCCTAGATAATGCATTGAATTTTGGGTGACAACATACCGGCCATGGGCATGGACGTGTATGGTCACTCCGGGAGTGTTAAAATTGCGGATCCAGGGGGGGGGGCGCAAGGGGCGCCCCCCCCCCCTATTTTTGGTAAATTTTAATGTAGATGGTTGAACACCCCCAATGCTGTAGGTATTACGGCGCCCCCCCCCCCCTTTCCCAAATTCCTGGATCCGCCCCTGTTAAATTAATATGCTTGAAAGGGATTTTGACCAGCGGGGGAAGGAGGGGGGGGGGGTGCATAACCACTCCACTGTACCTCACCCCACACCCTATTCACTGGGCTATATCACTGCTGAGTAGGCCTACTATTCTGAAACTGACAACTAATACCATGTCAGGCCTCATTGCCTGCTGCTCATTAGGAGTCTGGAGATATGTCCCCCCCCCCATTTTTTTTTGTTAAATAATGCTAGGATTTTCCTTAGACCAGTAGTACCACGTACAGTATCTATGGATTTTCTAACCCCCCCCCCCCCTCCCTCCATCCCTGTTGTTCAAAATGATCACTCCCTAAAGAGGATGGTGATTTATTTAATCATTAGGGAGTGCTCATTTTTTAACAACAGGGGGGGGGTGGTGGATTTGGGGGGGGGGGGTAAAAAATTTGGACCCCTTGACCGGGGGGGGGGGTAAAAAATTTAGACCCCTCTTGGGGGGGGGGGTGAAAAAAATTCAACCTGTTTTGAGGGGAAAAGCCCGCGCGTTACTATGGTACAAAGGGGCGCGAACGCGCGCAATTTTCGGCCTGCCGGGGGGGGGGGGGTAAAAAATTTCGACCCCTCTAGCGGGGGGGGGGGTGAAAAAATTTCGCGCGCTCCGCACGAAATCTCACCGCCCCCCCCCTGTTGTTAAAAAATGAGCACTCCCTTAGATTAATCCACTCACAGACTGAAAGAGAGATCCCTGACCAAAAAAAGAGGGGTCTAGATGTGTCTTCTCCCGACCCCCCAATGCATACTGTGGGTCCCATACTCTCCCTACCAAATCATCATGTGTTCTCGCTGAGGGCGCAATTTTAATTTGAAAGGATTAGGCATGAGATAGACTCTCCATGCAGATATTTAATGGGCTTCGCATGAAAGGCGAGACGTGTCTGAGATTGCAGTGTTTGGAGATTGACGCGCGCACTGTGCATTGTTATTGTCACGTGACTAATATTCGTCTGCTGGCCCTGCAAGAAACATCTCTTGTTTAATCATCAAAGTACAAACATGTCCAGTACAATTACAGTTATATCTATGTTATATGACAATTTCGAAGTAAGTAAGTATTCAACTTGTCATTAATGATTGGATTCTGATAAGTTTAAAATGAATTTGGAATCAACTAATTTATTTCTACTGCTCGACAGCAATGTCTGGTGACCCCAATTTACAAGTTGACCTAGAAAAAATATCGCCCTGCGACCTGTTTGTTGCAGATGCTGGACCTCTGGCTTTGATCAGAATACATATTGGGCCCTTTCTCCAGTAAGTATAGCTTTGATAGATTATTTGAACGTTTTCTTTCGTTGTGGGCCACATTTCCTCTTTGTTTTGACGGGAACTGGGGCGTTTGTCGGTTGTAACAGGGCCGGGGGACATGATGGCGGTGCCGGGCGGGCGGCGCTGACGGCACGAAGCAAGGCGGACAAAATGTCTGACAGCCCTCTCCCCCACCGACGACAGCTGTCAGTGACAGTAGCCGCGGGATCGGCGACTCTTGTGACGGCAGCAGGGTCCACAGAGTATACCACCGGGACCTAAGATGCTCACCACAACGAGCAAACCAGAAATAAAATCCACTCGGCCAATTTTAATTTCGCCACCGGTGCGAGAGAAATCAGTTGGGTCTGTGCAAATATTCTGCAACGCCATTGTTGGTTTCTTGGTGCACAAACGCCAAAACCTTTGCTGTGGTGGGTCGGCCCTACGCCTCCGGTACCCGCCTTCCAAACACTGGGCCGAGCGCCGCATAGCCCGCTACTGTATTGTAGCTGAGCTGTAAATAAGCCAATGTTGACATCAATATCATGACTATATCAATATTCGAACACATAATTTGGCGTTCTTTGTCCTTGAGAAAACTCAACATAAAATGTATGTCATGGAGTCTGGACCAAACTGCGTTTTGAGGCTTGTTGTGCGTGTGTGTGGAGGCCGGCTGCCATGCTTGGCAGTTGGGGGCGGGGGCACTTTGTTTACACTTGAGAGTGCTGCTTAGTCTATATGAATTAACGTGGTGGGGAATTCACTGTTGGCGTTACTGCTTCATCACAGGGTTCATCCTAAATTTACCTGTTATATCTGCCAAAATAAAAATACACCTACTGACTGTACAATCCCATTGCAAATGTGAATCATGAAGGCCACTCAGCCTCAGGCTACTGTCTGTTGAATTCTCGACAAACTTCAGGCAGCAATTTGATCTAGCTTCTTATTGACTCTTCCATAATACCTAGAGTCATTATTACAATGCGGCCATGGCCATGCCAACCTTAGGCCATCAGAATGAAAGTTAGAGTTTACCGTCCACCGCCCGCATACCTTCAGAGGGGCCGCATGAAAAGTTCATTATTAATGTAAATTTTCATTATTTTCATTTCTTCAAAGATCTGGACAGTATTTTACAATTTTCAAAAAAGTTACGCCCCTGAAAACCTCAAAAATTCAGCTTTTTAGGGAAATCCCTAATAATGAAGAATGAATATTGAAAAAAGGCCGCATCTGTTTTCCAAAAGTCCCGGACGGTAAACTCATACTTTCATTCTAATGGCCTTAGAGAGAACAAAATCCTGAAGAAAAAGGGAAATCACCAAATTGGGGCTACCCGGCTTAGGGGGGGCGGGGGGAGGGGTAGCGGTCTCCCAGCCCAATACCTGGTACCGTATATGGGCTGGGAGCAGGGCTGCATTTCACTTTTGCCCCAGTTTGTTGGTGCAAATCAGATGTGTAGTGAAATATACATCTAACTACAAACAGCTTATTATCTTGATCAAAGCCAAAGGGGTACTTAAAATATGTGTAATGCCTGGGTGGGCCAAAACACGAAAGTGTTTCGTCTGAACCCTCAGCAGAACACCCCCACTGTACCTCGTAGGAACATGAAATGGAAGAATGATACATCTCTGTACCTAGGCTAAGAAAAGGTTATTGTGAAGCCACTGCCTAGATAAGCTTAGAAGGATGTTCACATGTAACTTGGTTGTATATTGCCCTGACTTAATTCCCCTACCCCGGACTTGTCTTGTCTTGTAACCAGTCCTTGTATTGTACTTGTAACCCTTCTTCTCCTTTTTTCTATATGTCAGATGGCAACCAAATACTAAAAGAGTAGTTAGTTAGTAGGGTGGAGACACATGGTGCACACATGAACTTATTATGAACTATTAAAACTGGGATGCACCTCCACCCTCCCCCCTCCCAACCCTGGAGGCATCCGGCAGACCGGCGAGAATCCGAGGAATGTCAAACCAGGCTAAAATAAAACCGTATTAAAAAAAAAAAAAAAAAAAATAAGTGTATTCGGTGGAATGGCAGGCTGCTCCCAGGCTAACCTCTAATAGGATAGACGCTGGCCGAGGCTGGGGTTTCGCAGCCTCAGCTAGCAGATATCTTGTCTTACCAGTCACTGGGAGCAGGCTATCATCCTACCCGAAGACCACACTTACAAGAGTCAGATTGTAATGCGGCAATCTATCTCTTACATGGTACCCCAGATCGGGGGGGACTACTTGGCATGTGCGCGGATCTGTCAGATTTTCTAATATTTAACAGAACCATTGTCAGTCACATATTTAGATATAATCTCCATTAAATGACATCCATGAGTCAACGTGTAACTGACATTAGATCATACTCATTGTAGAAGAGCCTCTGGAGACTTTGACAGCTAGCCTTGTTTGTAAACAACATTTCAAAATCTCAACTGCCATGGCCGAAATTGTAGTCCAAATTTAGCTAAATATTTGTCATTTATAACCTCTATTGTGGCATATTTAGTTAGAATATAGTATTCTTAGTTGATTTCAATCGAGATTGCTTCCTATTTAGTGAAGCATTCTAGCTTTATAGCTGTAAAATAGGCGGACTACATTTTGTAATGTATGTGCACACAGACTTCGCCGTAAAAGGGTGCGCGAGGATACACCCACCATGTAAAGTGGTCCATAATGACCGAGTCAAGTCCCGCATTTGAGTTGACGAGGTTGCCCGGATGCCCGAAGACCTGGTACACAACTCTCAAGTAAAAGTGTCAATTACACAGTGCCCCCCCCCCCCACCCACCTAATCTTATTACCTCTTTGATCTAGATAATAATCTGTCCATAGTTGGATGTGTATTGAGCAATACACACCCATTTGTGGCACAAATGGAAGGTCTGCTCCCAGCCCATAAACAGCAGAATTTTCTGTATTTTGAAGAAGGATTAGCCTAGCTACACTAAAAACATTTTAACATTAAATAGGGGCATCTTAGACTCTGTAGGCACCACAACCCAGACAGGGTTCCCACAAAAAAAAAAATCTGATTGAATTTCATGACATTTCCATGACAAAAATCTCAATTTTCCATGTCATTTACAACATTGTTGTGGAGGTCGGGGACTTGGCTGCCTGAGAAAATTTCTAAAAACTAGAAAGCAAATGGGTCATTCTAGGAGATTTTGTAAAATCAATTATTTTCAGATTCCATGACACACAGCACATTCCATGATTTTCCAGCAAATTTTCATATTTCATGACATTCCATGACACGTGGGAACCCTGCCCAAACCATTTATCTTAAATACCTGCCAGAGAATTGGTTTTTGTCCAACTTGGAACTTTTGTCAAAACTTAGTCAGCCTGCTAACTGATTTTGGGAGCTCTAATCGTCAGATTAGGGCGGGTTGGGGAATACTGTCGCCTTTAAAGTGCTGTATTTTGAGTAAGGGCCGGTTTGTATAAATGCCGGGGGTAATCATACATCGGAATCCAAGTTGAATCGCTTAAACTATAAATTAGTATAATGAACTATTTTGATTTGACAGGTAAATCATCATGGCCCCTGTTACTGAAGACGATCAGGCCCGAGTTAAAGCTCTTCTGACAGAGGCTGTGACTGTGTTATGTAAGGACGGGCTTCGTCATACCTCACAGCTGTCTATTGAAGGTCTGCTCGGCATTACCATCGACAGACAGGATATATTGCTTGTGAATATCAACCAGACAGTCTATGCAGACAATAAAAAAGATGGGCGCAAGGGAAAAGGTGGCAAGCGAGCCGCGCAAGGCGCTGCAGCACAAGGAAAGAAAAATAAGCCGCCAAAACCAAAAAGACGGCGTAAAGGTGACCAACAAGTACCACCCCTAGTTCTCCAACCAAATCTTGGACAGCTTTCTATTAAACAGGAAGTGGAACAGAACTACCCCGGCTACAATGACCAACTACCCATAGGCTACGACGAAGGGGACTTTGGCTCTCCCCCAAAGAAAACGACACCGAAAAAGAAGAAGAAACGTGCACCACCACCCCAAGTTGTAAGTAAATCCTCTTTGTGATAATACAACCTGCCCCAAGTTGATACTGAATATAATATTTAGATTTAGTGATTTTCAAGACCTAGAGCCTGTTAATGATGGTAAGAAACTAGAGCCGGTTATGATGGTAGGAAACTTTATCAATGGCCCAGATTTTAAAATATATTTCCATACATAGGCCTGCAGAATATATGGCCAAATATCAAGTTTGATGATAAATATTAGTAGTACCTGGAATTCAAAATCCATCAGAAATATTTCCCATTCAATTGTATGTACTCCTTCAAGTTGCATCCTATTTTGTTGCAACAGGACGTGATGCTGAGTGAAGAGACCATGGTTGGTGTACAACGGACAATAATCGAACAAGAAGGCTGTGTCGCATTATCGAGAATACTACAGCGACGCAAGAATAAGTTTCGTGCAAGTGTCTTGATCCATGCCATGAGAGAAATGAGTCGTAGTCAGTCGGACAGGCATTACGTTGGTGAATACAAAGAGATTGGTAACATTAAGATATTCTACAAGTGCCCTCCAGAGTTGTTACATGCGGATGCACTCATAAACTACTCAATTACTCATCAGGAATATACCAACCTCTTCTACCATGACTTTAAACCCAACTCAGGATGTCCAACAGACTGGGGTAGCTATGTGGCTACTTTGATGGCCAACACACCGTACAACCCAATGCTCTTCCCTATTGACTCTATGGGTTTGACAACAGAGGAGAAAAAGATGCTGGCTAACAAGCAGCTGGAGAGGCAGAGAGTGTTCCAGCAGTCAGTGAACAACACAGACTCTGAGGACCATGATGACATCGAGGATCACATGGTAATGGGAGTGGGACAGGAACAAATGGTGGAGGAGGACCTCTCAGAGGAGGTGATCGATACGCCGGGAGTGGCGCTGAGTCTGACTATCCCGGCCTCTGGGTCGGCCGAGGCAGTGGTCGGCCATCTTGGCCATGTGATCCATGTGCCACAGACTGTACACGGGGTGCATATTCATGACACAATAGAGGACCATGTCGGCTGCCACGAAACGATAGAGACTGATGACTGTGAAGAGACAATAGAAACTGAGACAGTGATCGAGGATTCTTTAGTGATGCATGACGAGCAAGACTATGATAGCCCATCATAGGGATGGATACTATCTGCATATATTATGGCAATCCTTGACCTAATCCCTTCCTAATCCTACACATTTTCAAAGTTAGAATTCCCAACCCTTATGCTTTACCAAGCTCGCATACTCATCAATTGTCGCACACAGAGGGATGCCTGTGGGGTTCATTCGGGCATGTGAACTACTCGTATCTAGTGTCTGGGGGTGGTTGTGCACTAGGATACTACAAGAGGTCCGACTTGACGGTCATCTAAAGCATTTATCTCCTCAGTCAGCATACCACGCCACAGTTAACACACTGCATACTTCCCCATACACAAGTGATGTATGCTGACCTTAACAAAATCTCCACCAGGAGCTGAAAGAAGTAAAATTGTATGAGATTACGAAGACCATGACCATAGGTAGTCCTAGAACAAATGGCCATTGTGCGTGCATGTAACTTGTAAAATCTAATGAATGGTTGGGCTCTGCAGTACAACTCAAGTTCGGCTTTCTGCAGTACAATTCACTTTTCACACAATTTCATTATAGAAGGATAATAGATGACGTCAAACAATATACAAATATGGCCAAATAATATTAAAGTGATATTTAATTTACAGTTTTTAGCATAAACTGTATGTAAATAATGGGGAGAGAACTTAACTTAATATTATCACAAATGTTCTACAACTCGACAATGTCGTAATTTTTGAGTGAGGATAAATGTAAAGGGTTTTGATGTATGTATTGTCCCATCTGTAAATTCAAAAGTGGAATATAATTGAATACTTTTATGGGCATAGATCTGTATTTTGAGTACACGGGATGTGTAATATTGTAAAGACTCCAAAAATTGGATATTTTATGACGTACTTTGAATTCAAAGTATTGTGAAAAGCAAATATTTCTGCTTCTGACAGCCTCTTAAACTCCATAGCTTCTGCTTAACAAGCATTTTCGGATGTGATTTTAACTTGAGGTTCAGCAATGATCAATCTCACGGTTTTATTTATTTCATAATTATTGACCTGGAGAAATTTGCCGGTCTTTAGCTTTCATAGAAAGCGATAATCTGTAATGTCCTTTTGACACAATTGACAATCTCACCTTTTTGTATTTAAATCCGCATGCTTAGATAGTTTTGAATCTTTTGTTTTTCCCTTACAGGCACACGCTTTGCAGGGATTGCCCTGAGAATGGGCAATGGCTTCTAGAATACTACTAGTTACTCTACTACTAGTTCACATTAGCATGTCAATGTAGGTTTACTGTATCTTTATACAGGTCACCTTGGTCTGTAGTCTTTATTCTATAAGTGATATCGTTCTATGTTAATAGCACAAACTCAACTCCCAGAGAGTCCAGAGAATGACGTATCTATAAATCCATAAAATAGACCAAATATGTATAAGGTATTGATACTTGTGCATGGTTTGACTACCACATGGGACATTTATACAAAAGGCAGCAGAATTTGTGTATACTTTTATCCACTGGGATGAGTGTCATAGTTTATTTTATTTGTACATAGTTTTATATATATATTACCACATTTGACTGCAACTTGTAAATGTCTGATGACTCAAGACGAGAAACTAAAACAAACAGTAGCTGGTATTGGTGTTTGTAAATTGTGTAGTAAATAAAAGATCAAATGCTGAAAGACAATGTCCATGTGTCTAGATTTTATCAATATTTTTTTTAAACACTGCTTGTGTTTATGGTTTGTCAAAAAGAAACAACCATTAAATGCAATTGAACTTTCACAATTATTTTATTTCAATAAAACTAAGCGATAACTCGTATTCGCAACATTAAATAGCCCGTTTAACATACCACACTACAACGAGTGAGTATACATCTACTACGTTATGATGTCTACAAGCTTAGTTCAAGCATACAATTATAGCTCACGAACCCTTTAGTGATGCACAGATCTTTTACACATGCTCCGCTATGCCATTTTGATGCAGTAATAACCTGATACATTCTAATCGAACCCGATTCAAACAAACTGTAAACGTACATGTGTAGATCCTAGTGCGACTGTCAAATGAAAATTGATTGTATATTGTGAACTCAGTTGACAAACATGCCCCACGTTAATGATAGTTTCCAGTGAAATGAGAACTTATTGTCAAATAAAGCCTACCCAAACTCGATTCAAAACTTTCCTATTCACTCAAACTGGTAAATAACTAACAACTAGCATGGAGATCATTCAGTCGGGGTTTGATATTGTGCCAATCTTGGGACCGTGATTGTGGCGACACGAAGGAAGCTATTTAGAAGGAGAATACATGTGTTAGCCTCCCGAAGACGTAACTCTCAAAATCAAGCTTCTTACTTGAATTCCACAACTTATCCAAGATATGCCAAACATCAGTACATTGCACAGGATATTTTACTCATTAAGAAAATGTGATGCTTGAAATGTATTTAATTTACACAGTACTTTACGCTTTATATGTACTTTATCTATATTTTTCATTCCTGAGAGGCAACAGGGCTTCACAGCGCAGTTCTTGCTAGCCCTACAGTAAAGGTCGTAGAGGAGCGAGGACCGTTACACTTGGCCTATAATTTTTTGGAAATACAAGATGTCCTATGCTTTAGCACTGAATGGCCGTATTCAATACCTCCGTTGAATACAACATGGCCGTATTCAATGGGATAAGAAAAAGTTGGTTTTCATTCATTAAATGGCTTCAAATAAAAAAATAATAAACACAAATGCCAACTACATTGATACCACTCTGATATATTTCACTCGTGGGGGCTGGGGCGCATCCCACGAAGCCGCAGGCCGAGTGGGATACTGCCCCAGCCCCCACTCGTGAAATACAACAGAGACGGTATCAATGGGCGTTGGCATTTGTCTATATATATTATTATCTATAGGGGAGGTGGCGCAGGGTTACCATGGGGTTTTTTTCAGTCACAGTTTTAACTGACAAATAATTCTTTCAACTGACAACCGCCCCAAAAAATTTAGCTTTTTAACACTTTTGCTCAAGATTATTTATTTTACCGACATTTAACTCACTTTTAGAGGAAGTAAAACAAAACTGACGTTTAATTGATGGGTGGCAACCCTGGGTGGAGTATTATTCCCTCAGAACAGAAGAAACCTACCAGATCGTACATGTGAAACGTATCAGTCAAATGTGTTGTTAAAGCATGTCAGATGTACCATTACAACTATGTAATATAGAGCTCTTTTACACAATTGGGTTTGGCGATATCAATACACAGTTAATATATGACAAATATTTCTGCGTCCTGCACAGAAACTACTTACAAATAATGGTTAAAACCTACAAATACATGAAATTGAATCTACAATTTTTCTGAGACAGTCCATTAACAAATGTGTGAACGATTTCAATCACCTAGCTGCCCAAAGTAAGTAAAAAGACTGGTTCATGAGAATCATTTAAAACGACAGTTTGGGTGATTTAAATCTCATTGTTCATTTTCATGCGAATTGATGCATCAATTAGATTTTCTGTGTCAGGCCTTAAATTGAAATATGTCGGAACTAGGACACGCAATGTACTGTTAGAGTCCAAATGTTTAGTTCTCATGAATACTATATCTCGCCCTAATGACCTGGGACTAGCGAAAAGAAAATTTCAAAATTTGTTTGCCAGCTATGACCAATGTGATATGAAGAACTTTCAATGTAAACCATTTCTATGTCAACTGAATGTTACTCACACCATATTATAATTATATGGATATAAGTTTTCATGTGCCATTGCATCCCTACAACACATACCTCTTGTTCTATAATTTCAATTCTGTCGGAATTCCAACACGTCATTTTAGTCACCAATATGATTCAGGTTGTGCAGGTTGCAGAAAACTGCAGCCTTTAGACGTTTGTTGTCTTACATTTCTTGTTCACTAAGCATGGCATGTACCGCTAAGTTAATGTCAGATACCGGTGCATAATGCTTTTTATGTTCAAGATGTAAGTTCAAGTAATAAGAAGTATTAAATATAGTTGTTGAGTATCAACTGGGCAGCGTTTGGTTAGCTTTCATTCAGATTATGCACAACACCCACCTCATCCATAACACAAACACATGTGCCTTCTCAAAACGTATTCATGAACTGGGTATATTTCAACTTAGTCTCGTGGTATAAACACGGTATACACATTGTATGGAGCAGAATCTACTATTACAGAATGGTCACCATTTAGAGTAGACTCGTGGCTGGATATGAGCTCTACCTCAGCACCATCTTAATTTACAAAGCCTACATAGAACTTGACGAAGAACTGAAAGACGCAATGCGCTTCATGGGCCTAGCAGACATTTATACTGAACAATTCTACCAAATCTACTAATGTATCACAAAAGCATGTTTATACTATCATACTGAACAAGTAGTAATTCTCATTTCCTATACGGACTCTCCATATATAAAGCATTTAAGTACGCTGGATAACATATTAGAGAATCAACATGTCTTGATAACAATATCGCACAACTGCATGCTAACAGGAAGTGTATATGGTACACTGTAACGAGAAATGCATGTACAAATAGGGCAACCGGGTTGGATGTGGGGACCTTTAAATAGCAGTATTCAGGTAACATTTCACATTATTGATCAACACTGAAATAACAGCAGGGTGGAGGGGTGTCTACCGCAAGTCCCGAGTATACCCTGGATCTTGTGCAACTTGGGAAACCCCCATAACCCACACCTGGGTTATGATTTTGAGTACTTCAGAGTACATTTGTGCTGCAGTATACATCCACACTAGAGGTTCACCCGCGACTTTACGGTAGCTTATATTTGCTTTGGATTATGGCATGTTCAAAGGGAAAACTTGCATTGAATTTTCCCCACCTTCCTTTTAAAATAATAATACATTGGTTACTAACATATCTTATTCCATATTATAATCTTACGGCCAGTATAAATCGGAAGATATCTCGGTCTATGGCAGCAAGGTGGATTCACCTATTGGCTATTTATATCTCCCTCGTGGTATCTCTACATAGTAAAACTTGCGACCTTCTTGAACGGACAGTATATGAGTGGTTTTGTTGATTCTATTGTCATTGCTAATTCAATTGCTACATTCCCGCATTATTATATCGAGCAGAATCCAGATAATATAATTTCCTGCATTTTAAAACACTATCAGACGTTCAGTCGAAGCAGTAACGTCCACATACAATGTATCAAAGCTTAGATGCCACCGAAGATTCTGAAATGACCAGATTTTTATGTTGGATTTCTATTGGAATTTACCATGATTTAGCAAAGTGTATAAATACTTAAAAACAATGTTGGTAACAATTTAGCTTATGCGATTACATTGTACTTGTAAAAGTTACTTTGAGTAACTCACTGTATGAGAGGAGCCACTGAGAGGCTTTGGTAGCGGCCATGCGTGGTGTGCGTTGTGTCGGTGGTTGGTAGCGGATGAGCTGCCGGAGTCGGTGTGTCAGTGTGCTGTGCTGGAGACTGTAGATACGACCACAGCGTTAGACATGTGACTCTCAGCTTGTAGAACAGAGTCACTGTGCGGCAGGTCTGCCACTGATGAACACTGCCCCTGGCTGCACTGAGCCTCCACAGGGGCAGCACTCAGGGAGGGGGAGGAGGAGGACATGACTTGGGACTCCTGTACATGGAGAATTTGCTGAGTTTGGGAGCTGGAAGGTAATTCCTGATGTTGTTGTACGTCCTCCATGGGCACCGGTGTGAGGCCAGTCATGGTGGTGCCTGTCACGGTCCCAGAGCCTGCGGTTATAGCCACAGACCCGGGCGGTAAGTTGACCGTGCTGGCAGCCCCCGGGATCAGACTGAGGGTGGGCGGTGTGAGTCCCACCCCGCCCCCAGGTAACGGGTAGCCAGTCTGTATCAGCTGGTGCATGTCTCTTATTGGCAGTAGTTGGGAGTTCTCCATGGCCATATGGAGGAAGTCTGTGGTGCCCAACTTTACCACAGGATTACTATCACTGCCCTGTATGACAGATTGCAGTTGATGGGCCGCTGTTTGCTGTGCAAAACTGGCCGAAAAGCTTCTTACCCGCATCCGCCTCCTGCGCTCTTGTTCAGCGTGTTTTCGGTTCATATCAGCATACTTTTCCGGGTTCTCTACCCGGAGCCGCTCCCTGTAGCGCCGCATGCCTTCTCGTTGTCGCCGTTTACGGTCCTCATACTCGTTATAATTACCGCTGCGTATCTGCTGGCGGTAGCGCCGCATGTGGTCCCGTGACCGGCGCCGCTGGTCATCAAGCTGTGCAGACAAACGCATACTTTCTCTCATGAACCATTCCTAAGGGGAGAGAGAGAGGACACAGAACATCCCTCGTGGAGTAATGTTCATTTTGGGGGAGCATTTCCAAGGTTGATGTCCAAATGGGATGGGTATTGGGGCGGGGAGCTAAAGCAGAGATACCAGAGACTGGTTTCAGAAATACCGGGTAATTTTCTTTTCAAGAATAATGATGTGCTCTGGGGCTACTATTGATGGTCTGCTTGAGGAGTTGGGGTTTGTTTTACTTTCAGATATCATTCATATCTTCAGATATCATATATATCTTCTTTAACTCAAAATTTAGATTATGTGAAAAGAGGACGTCTGGATGTTTTACTAATAGTTGAATACTGGCATCTCTGTTTAAGGGGGTTTCAAAAGCTTGCAGAGACTAAAAAGTTAGGCACGAAACAAGGGCATTGCAGGGTAAGTAAGGAGGAGCATGAAGAACCATACAATAATATGTATACAAGAAATTTAGATCATGAGTATAAAAACTTGTAACTTCATTATTTTAAAGTGAAATATCCATTGATTACGTTTTTGCATAGCTATAGATATTATATCATTTTTTTCATACAGTGGGCAGTGTTGCCATTTGCGTTCTACACAGGCCATATCGGCCCTCATTTCCTATGAATAAGCGCAGGTTGTAATAGTTCTTTAATAACAGTTTACAAAATCGATTTGAAAAGGCTTAAATTTACTGACAAAAAGCGGTTTTTACTTAGATGGACCTAGCTCAGCTTCTAATAGGAATATTTGAAAAATTCTTTCACTGTCAGAAAGCTGAGGTCATGGCCGGCAATTTTGGCCGATGTCTGATGCCCTCACATCGGCTATTACGATTCTAAATCGGCAAAAGCCGATGTGCCGATGTCATTTCGGCAACACTGACAGTGGGCTTAGACTAGTTTGATTTCTCCAAAAGGGAATCATTAGTACACAACTTACCTGTGTAGGCTGTGCAATGCCAGACATCTGGCTCATTGCTGCAGCAACAACGGGTGCAGCGACAGCCTGCGACACGGAGGCAGCAGTGAGACCTTGGTCCCATGTCGGACTCCCCACCATCAGCTCCCCACCCTGTATGGACATCTGGCCGGAACTCACTGAGGTATTTCCAGCATTGGCCATGCGCGACTCGGATTGTTCTTGTTTCACTGACGACCCGCTCTGCTGCACCCTCGTGGAAACATGGTTGTTACCCTTCATCTGACCTCGTGACCGCTTATTGTTATTGCTGTGGCTACCATTCACACCTGGATGGGCCACTTCGATGAACTCCCCAGTCACCCCTTCCAAGGTGGAAGCAAATGATAGGGTTTGATAGCTGTGATCTGCATTGCTCTTTCCATTGTGACCATTCTTTTCAACCTCATCTGGAGTCTTTTGAACACTTTCCTTGATATTCACCAGAAAGATGTCTTCCTTATCCACGGTGATGCCCAGGAGGCCTTCAACACTGAACTCGGAGTCAAAGCCAAGACCATTCTTGCACAGAACGGTGATAGCCTCTGAGAGCAGCACCCGGATGCGCTCCTTATCGCCTTTATTCACCATGGTTTCAGATTCTGTAATTTCGGTTTATCCTAGAAATTGAAAATTAAATATCAGGATATATCATTATAAGAATAAAATATACATCAACATGCATATCTATAGTGCACATGACCTCCTACATAAACCTGCTTTAGCTGCAGCATATATATTGTATATGTGTCAAGAAACACTGAGAAGAGCAAAAGCTTTTGTGGACAGAACAAGATTTAACGTGGGTGCGCAAATCTTTTTTACCCCTCCCCCCTAGAGGTCTCTAAATCCGCCCCCCTGGCCGAAAATCGGGCCGACCGCCCCCTTTGAATTCAGTGTTGCCGAAAACCTTTTCTCTACCCAGGCCAAGGTGGCCTGCATCTTGGCATCTTACGCAGGCCATTTCCTTCTCACGCAGGCCATATAGATTTTGATATTTCAAGGTACTTTCATAAACTTCATTATAACTTAAAACTACTGCAAAAACTTGAAAGAAATTGAAAAAATATTCAATTATACAAAAATGGCACTATCTTCGCTTCTAATTGGCCGATTTGAAAAATTCCTTCCCTATTAGAAAGCCATTTGTGGCCTGCGTCCTAAGGCCATACGCCGACCATTCAGATTCTACGCCGGCAAAAGCGGGCATTATTTTGGCAACACTGGAATTATAGTGACACACAGGCTTTTTCGCTAAAAGAACAGGTGATGTTTTCTTGCCCCGAAAATCTGAAAAAAAAGGGCTGAAAGAAATTTGTAAATATTCTGTAAAGTCTTACTTTACTTATCAACCGGGTCCCGAGCCCCACCAAAAAAATCTCATGATATTACCTGAAACACTTTTTTTTGCCATTAGAGTGTGCACAGGGGGTTAATTTATTGATTGATTGAGTTTAATGTCCCAGCTTAACCATTTCAAAACAGCATAGTGCATCAATGCATCGGGTCGGCATGATGCACCAATTCAGCACTGGTGACGACAGATGTCATCTTTGAGCGACATCTGTCCCTAAGGTGGTTGCCCGGGGTGGTTGCCTATCTTGGGTCAAAAGTACCTAGATTTACTCCTAATATTTTACCCAATATACCTTACATAATACGGTACCAAACAGTGAAAAGAAATGTAGGGGGTCCCTAGCTACTTTTTGAAATATAGAATTTTGAAAAATAAAAGATCAAACCAGAAAATCCTTCATTTTGAGAGCAATGGCAGTAAAAGTATCATCATTTTTTTGAAACTTCCTTAAAACATTCTTCAGATCCTTTTTGAATTAATGGTATCCACTTCAACATATGGTCTCGTACATAATTCAGTGGTTTTGGGCAATTGAAAATAAAAAGTAACAATAATCAGTAAATTGAAAGGTAGTCTAGGGGTAGATTCCAGTATAACAATCTGTAGGCATGCCTCAGTGGCGTAATGGGATCATCACTAAACTTGCATACTGGGGTTGTGAGTTCGCTGTTTGGTCAGTCCGGTAGTTTTACTTACTGCTATATAGGAGGGCCCACACGTCAGATGCACAGAAATCGTCGCAATGAACGTGTTTGTGAAAGTAGGCAACCACCTTAAAGGGTTAAGTACCTTTCAGGACTTCCTCAGGTTTGTGAGGAGTCTACCTCGCAATAGGACAGATATTCATATGCTGCTTGCACAATACAGCAGTGATAGCATCTATGGATGATCACATCTTATGAGAGGAGTGATGCAATCTATGAGAAGAGGGAGAAAAATGCTCCCGGGGCACGTGCCCTACTCTTTTCGAAGAATAGCAAGTTTTCTTTTATTTGCCTGGTCCTACATACCTGGGCTAGTACCATAGCAGGCAGGGCCAGACAAACCACTCTTTGATATCTCAGAGACATCGATCACAAGGTAGACCACCACTCGACATCAGCAAGAAGGTCCGCGCCAGCGCATATGATATGGGCTTGGATGTAGTGACTGATCACAGCAGGCCACCTTGTGACCCCTAAAGATTGTCGACTTCTACAATTCTGGTATCCCCATTTATAGTTATGGAAGGCTCCCAATGAAGTTATTCTACTCCTTCATGAAGGTCCCCACTAACACAGCCTCTCTAAATTGTGACATGAGTGGGGCCCTTGATGGGGGATCCCCATGTCGCATGTCGATTTTAAGAAAGGCTCATGTCTCATGTCACTAAGGAAAAACCTATGTCAGTAGTGTTGTGTACGCGCATCGGTGACGTCATCACTTTGTGTGATCACCGCATGGGCGACGTCAAGGACATGATAAGATATATCAACATGTTGTATTTGTATCATCTAAGATTACAGTAAAGACACATATGTTCTACAAGTCACAGACATCATCACATTATTACAAGTAGTGTCCCTATTAAAGTGATATTGTTTGTTACGCCCAGCAGCATGAAAATATTGACATTTTTAGAAGCGAAATTGTGCATTCTGATGTCTGATGCATTTTTAGAGCCTAAGCTCCTCGATCGGTAGCTAGGCAGATCGGGTAGGTCTGCGGGGACGTCCTCCCGATCGAGTCGGGACGATCAAACATGTTTGATATTGCCCGACTAGATCAGCTGATCGAGTCTGACGATCGGATCGTGCCCGTCTGCGATAGCCTTAAGGCCCTGGGGCGGGGGGGCACTCAGAAAAATGTTGACACGGGGTGTGCGGCTTGCCCTTTGACAACCCTTACCCTTGGTGAGGGGGATTTTGGTCAGAAGTGACCCTTGGTGAGGGGGATTTAGGTCAAAAATGACCCTTGCTGAGGGGGATTTTAGACAAAAGTGCCTTGGTTTCAGCAATTTTTCCCTAGGAGTCGCTCTTGCTGTAAAAATTGTGGTCAAAAGTGACCCTTGTTGCGAAGAATTCTGGCAAAAACTGCAAAATGTGACCCTTTTTGGGATATCTCCGAAAAGTAACCCTTGGTGACGGGGATTTTGGTGAAAATTGACCCTTGGTGAGGGGGATTTCGGTGAAAAGCAGACCCTTGGTGAGGGGGATTTTGCTCAAAAAGCACCCTTCCCAGCCGCACACCTGTGTATACAAAATATACCAAGTGCCCCCCCCCCCCGGGCTTAAGGCCCATGTCCCATGTCGAATTTAAGAAACAGCCCATGTTCCATGTCACTTGCATGGCCATGTCCCATGTCGTTTTTAAGATTTGGCCATGTCACCATATCGGATTTCAGACATGGCCATGTCGCCATGTCGAATTTAGGGGTCTAGAGCCATATGAGTGAAATGATCTCCGTAACTTAAGGTGTCACCACCCTAAATCGGGTCACTTCCGGGTTTACTGGCCAAAGAGTCCCTTATGAACTTTGTTATTTTGCGGAATTTAGCCTATAGGGGAGGGAAAGAAGGGTTAAATACATGGTTATTTGTTATTAGGGTGATCAGAAAGTGTTTATTTATAGTCCTAAAAGAAGGATTTATCTACTCCATATAAACAGTGTAGGTTTATGGGGGTGAAACGGCCCTATAGTGTATCTATACACTGCGTAGGCCTCACTGTACAAAACCACTACCCGGTTACCATGGCGATTGACGCAAAATCTAGCCTGACTTTTTGGGGTCACACCCGTTATATATTTTTCTGCATGTCATAAGCTAAAATATGGTATAGGTGGCTAAACACTGTGAGAGTTTTAAGTGTTTCAAATGGCAGGTCGATGGTGGTCAATATTGAAATTTCCGAACACGGCCTAGTGCTTTAGGGTGGTGACACCTTAAAGGGAGGGCCTTGCATTGGTGGAAATAGTAGGCAGGGACTCTTTTTTTTCATTGATTTTCTTTATTTTTTTGGAATATTATGCAGTAGGAGTGAAGTGTATTCACTGTGCTTGCTTATTATGGCCTTAGGTTGCACATTCCATTGGTTGCTATGGGTTGCTATGGTAAATAAACAACAATGATAGGCCCCCGGGGCCTAATTTGTGGCCAAAACTGGTGATTTTGACATGAAAATCATCAACATACTTGCCCTCTGGCTCGCTCTAGCCATGTCTGTAACTCTCACAGGGCTTAGGGGGGTATACCTCCTGAAAACTCATGTCTTAAGCTTCATTTGGAGTGGTATTTGTATAAACTAAGTCAGGCTAGATTTTTCGGTAGGTTCGTCGAGAAAGGACTCGCTTAAACAGCCGCAATTTTTGTCGATTTTGGCTAGTTGCAGGACCCTCGGGGATATTTGTTTGGCCAAAATAAAGCTAAAATCTGTTAGTTAGACCTTATATAGTGTTTTTTTATTGTTAAGGATGCTCTAATATGTCATTTAAAAAAATGTTTACTCATAACCATGGCAACCCGTCTTCGTTTAAGGTGTCACCACCCTAAATCGGGTCACTTCCGGGTTTACTGGCCAAAGAGTCCCTTATGAACTTTGTTATTTTGCGGAATTTAGCCTATAGGGGAGGGAAAGAAGGGTTAAATACATGGTTATTTGTTATTAGGGTGATCAGAAAGTGTTTATTTATAGTCCTAAAAGAAGGATTTATCTACTCCATATAAACAGTGTAGGTTTATGGGGGTGAAACGGCCCTATAGTGTATCTATACACTGCGTAGGCCTCACTGTACAAAACCACTACCCGGTTACCATGGCGATTGACGCAAAATCTAGCCTGACTTTTTGGGGTCACACCCGTTATATATTTTTCTGCATGTCATAAGCTAAAATATGGTATAGGTGGCTAAACACTGTGAGAGTTTTAAGTGTTTCAAATGGCAGGTCGATGGTGGTCAATATTGAAATTTCCGAACACGGCCTAGTGCTTTAGGGTGGTGACACCTTAAAGGGAGGGCCTTGCATTGGTGGAAATAGTAGGCAGGGACTCTTTTTTTTCATTGATTTTCTTTATTTTTTTGGAATATTATGCAGTAGGAGTGAAGTGTATTCACTGTGCTTGCTTATTATGGCCTTAGGTTGCACATTCCATTGGTTGCTATGGGTTGCTATGGTAAATAAACAACAATGATAGGCCCCCGGGGCCTAATTTGTGGCCAAAACTGGTGATTTTGACATGAAAATCATCAACATACTTGCCCTCTGGCTCGCTCTAGCCATGTCTGTAACTCTCACAGGGCTTAGGGGGGTATACCTCCTGAAAACTCATGTCTTAAGCTTCATTTGGAGTGGTATTTGTATAAACTAAGTCAGGCTAGATTTTTCGGTAGGTTCGTCGAGAAAGGACTCGCTTAAACAGCCGCAATTTTTGTCGATTTTGGCTAGTTGCAGGACCCTCGGGGATATTTGTTTGGCCAAAATAAAGCTAAAATCTGTTAGTTAGACCTTATATAGTGTTTTTTTATTGTTAAGGATGCTCTAATATGTCATTTAAAAAAATGTTTACTCATAACCATGGCAACCCGTCTTCGTTTAAGGTGTCACCACCCTAAATCGGGTCACTTCCGGGTTTACTGGCCAAAGAGTCCCTTATGAACTTTGTTATTTTGCGGAATTTAGCCTATAGGGGAGGGAAAGAAGGGTTAAATACATGGTTATTTGTTATTAGGGTGATCAGAAAGTGTTTATTTATAGTCCTAAAAGAAGGATTTATCTACTCCATATAAACAGTGTAGGTTTATGGGGGTGAAACGGCCCCTATAGTGTATCTATACACTGCGTAGGCCTCACTGTACAAAACCACTACCCGGTTACCATGGCGATTGACGCAAAATCTAGCCTGACTTTTTGGGGTCACACCCGTTATATATTTTTCTGCATGTCATAAGCTAAAATATGGTATAGGTGGCTAAACACTGTGAGAGTTTTAAGTGTTTCAAATGGCAGGTCGATGGTGGTCAATATTGAAATTTCCGAACACGGCCTAGTGCTTTAGGGTGGTGACACCTTACGTTACGGGAATCTCTATCCCCACACTGCCACAGTGAAGAAACAGCCACCAAGGGGTGTCGCTATTTTTCTTTTGATGCATAAGACTAGAGTGTCCGACAGTGCTCTCAAGAGAAATGCTATATAACTATATTTACTCTAGGTGTGCTTCCCTCATAGCTGTCACACTCACACTACAACTGACCCGACCGTGTTGACTGTTGACTGGGGTTGACTGTGTACATCTACCGTGAAACTGCTTCAGACGAATCAAACTCAAAGTCGCCCTGCACAAGTCTAACGTTTCTCTTCCAATACACTATCATTGCCGCTCCCTCACCAAATAATCGGGACATGGCTGCATCCCTGAACACTTAATGACAATGATGAATAGCTGGCATGGTTTGTTTTGAAGCTCAACCGACCCAACTTACCTTCTCATCCTTCCGACCAGCCTCATCATCATCCACAACGCTTCGACTTGCCCGGATATTTCGTGACCACACGACTCGTCAGGTCGAGCAGCAAAAGTAGGCCGTTGACACGAGATGGCACCACCGGCCAGCAGGATACAACTTGTTACGTTGGCTCATGCCCTGAGGGCCGTGTCCGCTGCCGCCAGACCGACGCGTATATTACGCCCGGCAATATGTAGGCCTACCCTTCTGGTCAATGCCCCGGGGGCATGGTAGGGGAAGATGGGGGAATACGGGACACCTAAGGGTTTTCATGCAAATTCTGCCTTTCTGGTGACCATAAGCAAAATATTTTTTTACCTACGTTTTAAGCATTCCTCTTTTATATTTAACTGTGTTGAAGAAAAATGTCCCCAAACTCCCTTAGGTACAATGGTTGTAGTTAATAATTTCAAAGACGGTGGGGTAATACGGGTCGCCATTGTGGGGTAAGATGGAACGGAATAGGAATCATCAGTGAAAATGGCCAAATATCTTTCATGCATGGGTGGAATTCTTTGAATGAGAAGCCTTTGAGGTACCTTAACAAAACATGTGATGATTTAAACTGTCCCAAAACATTATAAAGATACTTTGTTACCTCAATGAGCCCTATATGCCTATTCTTGTTGAGAGAATTTGTCAAAATATAAAACAATTAGCAAAATTTGGCAAAAATGGAGTGTTTACATTGTTTCCATGGTCACCAGGATGTCATGATATACCCTAAACCCTATCTATTAGACGGGGCTTCTCTATAGCTTTAATTCAAGCTATTTTGTGACCATTTATGTTGAGATGCACACTAGAAACAGCAAAAATTGTGAATTGTCTTTGATGTTCAAATTGACCCTGAAATTTCTTGTATTTTCATGCCGCCATTTTGGAAAATGGCCGCCACACAAAGCATGACCATATGCAATTTTAAAACATGAAAAAAATCTCACAAAAAACTAAGTTTATTTAGATATCTTGAAAAAAAGTAGTTTCTGCAAAGGCACTCTTTCATATGGAAGTTTTAAATAAGATTAATAGCTTAACATTTTTGTAGAAAAAATATATACAAATTGCCATAGGGATTGCCTTTGACCCGTGTTACCCCACCGAAAAATGAGATTGGGGTAATACGGGACACCACACAAATAGTGGTGTCAATTCCTAGACACTTGACAGAAAATAACCAAACCATATTTAATTTTATAAGCTATTGGGTGTTTTATCCTTAGCACCTGAAACCAGAAAAAATATTACCATTTTGCTCAAACAAGGGGCTTACATAAATAATGATGTGTCTAATTATGCTTTACTAATCAAGATGTCAGCCCTCAATATTCCAGACATTCAATTTTATTTTCCGCGTATAATTCAAATAATAATTCCTCTAACAACATGATAAATGCTGCAATATTTATGATCTGATGCCTACCTTTTATTATAAAACGAAAACTGAGTTCTTACTGTTACCTTTCAGTAAGAAATATCAGTCTGAAATGAGAGTGTCCCTTATTACCCCATGGCCCTTATTACCCTATCTTCCCCTACCTATCATCGATTCCCTCAGGGCATAGCCTAGATTTCTATAGCCTATGGTAGACTACTGCTCTATGCCCCGGGGGCATGGTAGGCCTACCTATAATTGATCCCCTCAGGGCATAGCCTAGGTTTTGATAGCCTATGGTAGACTACTGCTCCATGCCCCGGCGGCATGGTACCTATAATTGATTCCCTCAGGGCATAAGCCTAGATTTCTATAGCCTATGGTAGACTACTGCTCCATGCCCAGACTTGTATATGGCGGCATGGTACCTATAATTGATTCCCTCAGGGCATAGCCAAGACTTGTATATAACTCATGCCTTGGGGGCAATCACTCATTTCATTGATTACCTTAGTGATATAGGCCTATGTCTATAGACCCCTTTCCATGCCCCAAGGGCATATGCCAATAGTCTTAGGTCAGTTCTGTCTTTAAAAATATAAGTTGCAGCTACTGATATGGGTGATTCCCCCCGGGCATAGAGCAATAGTCTACTATAATATATAGGCCTAGGTCTAGGCTATGCCCTGAGGGACTCGATGATATGGGCGATTCCCTTAGGGCATAGAGCAGTATTAAAGCGTGCCACTAGTGGGACATCAGGTAAAGTGGGACAATTAACATTGCCAACATTTAAGGCCACTCAAAAAAATAAATTGTTTCTCATCACCAAGCAATGAAAAATATGACGAGGGCGTTTTTTATTTAATTTTTTTTTTTTTTTTGCTCGGGGCAATTTATATAGGGAAATTTGGACATTTCGCGATCAATTTTCACATTTTAGTAGTTTGGAGTTTATTGATCAGCAAAAGTTGTAACAATGCAAGTTACACCTAGCTGATTGCATTGCTGACAGCATAAGCTTTAATTTGATACCAAATTTGCCAATATTTTGGCAATTTTAGCATATTTTTCATCAAAAATGTAAAAAAAAAAAAAAAGTTTTCCCCAAATCATGATTTTTATGATGCGCGCGGTGATGAGAAACAACTCTTTTTTTGAGTGGCCTAATAGTTGAGACTCAATCATATTGTGTAATGTATTAGTGACACACCAGGGGGCGCCACTGTTCCTAGCCTCCAGTGTGCCGGTACCTTGCCTGGTCGGCCATTGACCAGAACCTGGCCAGGCAGGCTGCAGGGGCCAATATTATTTTAGTGTGTACTAGCAGTTTTAGTGTGCACTAACCAGCAGGATGGTGGTTTGCGCCAACCTAGAATGTGGGGCCACCTTTAATGGCAACAATAAGGTGTGCCCCACATGTGGAGCACCTAATGCGAGGAGACAGCAAATTCCAGATCCGCCAATGTCCCCGACCATGACTAGGTCGGGCCAAGGCGAGTCAGCGGACCACGACGAGACCGGGAGTGAGGAAGCCCCCGGGGAGCAGAGCTGGGATCCCCGCCAACAGACCACGGGGGCCGGGCAGCAGACTGCGGAGCAGGACAACTACGATCCTGCAGGCGACAAAGTCGCATCAGATGACGTCTATGCTGCGACAATCAACAATTTGGTACATTCCCTGGGGGTGGAGAAGCAAAAGGAAACCGTTCTGCTGCGACAAAGGAAAGTAAGAGACTTACAGATACAGCTAGAAGAAGCCCGTGCGGCAAATGCTGCGATCCACAGCCATGTTGCGGACGGGGCCGCATACATTAGGCGCGTCCGGGAGGAGTTCGAGAGCCAAAAATCAACCGTGGTGAGCGACAATAGCGCGGACGGCGGGCTGGTACCCGGCGCCCCTCACGCGGACAACCGGGGAGCAGCGGCCGCGATCAGTCACCACGGTGTAGACTCGAACGCGGCCGCGGATGTCAACAACAGGCATGGCGGGCAAACCGCGAACAGCGGCAAAGATGCTCTGTTAGCGGATTTCCAGCAGTTTTTGACAATTAAAAAGCAGCAAGGTGAGCTTTATCCCCTTACACACCCGGGGAGAGGCGAGCAGCAGCCGGGAGGAGGCGCGCAACCCCCGGTGAGAGGCGCGCAACCTCCGGGGAGTGTACTTGTTGAGGGCGGTAGTTTTGACAATTTCAATCTCAGTGGGTCAACCGGGGTACGATCAGCTGATCGAGCTACCGCTGGCGGTATTGGGAATGTTAGGGGTGGGGGTGCAGTGGAGCACTAATTCAGGATGGGCCAGGTAGAGGGACTGGCACCTGGTTTGGGTGACACTCATCCCCCCTCTCACACTGTCACTGACACCTCTTATGAAGCCTACCTGAGATGGTGTCAACATCAACAGCCCCAACAGCCTCAACAGCCACAACAGCCTCAACAGCCTCAACAGCCACAGCTATACTACAAGGATGGCTCCATGTTCAAGCCCCAACAGCAGTTGGGAACTGGCCAATTTCAACATCCGGCTCAGCACACTCTCCAGTCTGGTTTGGCTAGTGCTGGACTGACTACAGCTGCACTAGGCCTACTAGAGGGGGATGTTAATGGTCTATTCAGCACCCAGACCAATGCTCAAGGTATGCCTGATACAGATTGGCTCAAGAATCTGAAATTGATGTCTGATACTAGTAAGAGGAAGAGGTCAACTAACAAGTTGAGACCAGACTGTTATATTGATGTTGACAAGTTGTACCATGAAATGAGTTTTCAGGAATTGATGAATGGTATGAATGGTGTTCTGGATTTTGTTATCAAATCCAATTTGCCCAGAATCACACTTGCAGGCTATAGATCCCACATGAGGTTTATAACACTTAAGGGCCAGGGTGGAGCTTTCGGTCCCGACCAGCTGGCTAGGTATGACCATGAGGTAGTTTCAAGAGTGATAAAGGGTGATCTGGTTGACTTTGTAGCAGGTGATGTGAGGTCAGTAGAAGCCCATCTTAGTGCAGAACACATGCTAGTGGTGAAACGGATGCTCGCGGGGTCATCCCCTCATGCGGGGACCAGTCAGTCGGGTTCGGGCGGGGGTCGCGGCAGACGTCGCCGCAATCGTGGCCCTCGTTTTGACCGCCAGATGTCAGATTGGCCCCCCGATTTCTGCTGGAAGTGGAACAACACGGAGTGTAACTTCAACCCTTGCTACAAGAAGCACGCTTGTGTAGAGTGCAGCGGTCAGCACAAGAGTAGAGATTGCCGCGGGGGCTATGACAATCAAGGTGGTCAGTATCAGCCCCAGCAACAGCAGCAGCATCAACAGCCACACCAGCATCATCAACAGCAGCAACAGTAGGGTCGGCCTTGACCGGCGAGAGACTCGGCAAGTTACGCACACGAGAGGCCCGCGTCTGCGGATAGGACGACAAACTTCTCGTGTACGCGCACCGTAGCTTCACCAGTGCTCCCAGCTGTTTTCAGTCAGGACTGTGATTATTTTTATGACCTGGACTCTTTGTACCCTAGTAGTTATGGGGACCTTATGTGCACGGCTAGTATAGAGGAGTTATTGGATAATTATAGTAATTACACCCCTTTATGGGACTCCTCGGCCCCTCATTTCCTGAGCAGTGTCCGTTCACAGTTTAAGTTAAATGGTTGGCGGGAAATGTTGTCGGGTGGCCCCTCGGAAGTCTATGGCCGCGGTAATTGGGACCCCAATTCCCATTTTTTGTTAGATGGTGTTTGCCATGGTTTTAAGTTAACAGACCCGGGTGTCGCGATAGACAGTTATTTCTGCTTAAATTATAGCTCGGCGACAATAGACGCTTTTGAGGCCATCAACGAGATCATGTGCACCGAATTGGAGAGTGGGAAGTTAACAATAGTGAGACTCAATCATATTGTGTAATGTATTAGTGACACACCAGGGGGCGCCACTGTTCCTAGCCTCCAGTGTGCCGGTACCTTGCCTGGTCAGCCATTGACCAGAACCTGGCCAGGCAGGCTGCAGGGGCCAATATTATTTTCTTTTTCTTTGTTTTTGTAATAAATAGGCCGTGTGTATTTCTACAGGCCCAAGTCCAGCTATTGCCTTGCCTTGTCCCTTATCTCCTGTAAGTTACTAATGGGGCGTTTTTAAGAGGTCGTTTTCTCTCCTGGTGTAAAATTTAGTCTTTTTCTATATAAAATGTATGCTTGACCCCTATTGACTGTCCCTATCTCACCAAAGTTGAGAGGTAGGGTTGATTCAGGTAAAGTGGGACACCCAAGCCATACTCTGACTTTATGCACCATTCACACATTTGGTACAAATAGTTGAAAATGTCAAACCCATCAAATGGGTTCATTGTTTATTCCTTTAAACAAAAATATAGAAGAGATTTAAAATACCTTAACCAATGTAGCCTAAATAGCCCATTTCTTAAAGATGCCATTTCAAAATTGAAGCGTCCCACTTTACTTGTATTTTTTGGTAAAGTGGGACACTTGCTTCATGTGAAGTGGGACAATTTATAAGAATAGACCCCCATGAGAATGGTACATACAGTCTGAGTATGGCTTAGGTGTCCCACTTTACCTGAATCAACCCTAACAACTTTTGCTGATCAATAAATTAATGGCGAAAAGTCCAAATTTTCCTATGTAAGGCCTTTTTAAGTCCCGAGTAAAAAATTTTGAAACAAATAAAAAATGCCCCGTCATATTTTTTACTGCTAGGTGATGAGAAATAACGTTTTTTGGCGTGGCCTATACTTATAGTGATAATTTCAAGTTATAGCTGTCGTGTTACCCGGCCTATGGCGGGAACGCAGTCAGAGACGCTGCGTAGTAGTGACGTCATAATCATGAGTCTTGAATAAATCGCTTCCGACCTAGATACGCATCTCGTTAACATTACATGGTGGAATAGCGGTGGGATAAATGTCATTTTCGGCTCCCCAATTGTGCCCAAGGACACATGAGGGGAGTGAGAGGACAAAGAGACCCCAAAGAACAAGTAGGACAAACATTTCTGTGCAAAAAAGGGGCAGAAATCAACAAAATTGATGACAAAACGAGTGAGCGATATTGAAGGTAAATAACGGCACGGGAAAGATCCACGTGGGTTCGCCAGGGAAGTCAGATAAAACACAAAATCGAAAGTACATTATGAAATCGGTAAAAGTATAAAATCCCAAGAATCGCACATAAAAGCATTGTGAAATCGGTAAAAGTAAATTCCCTACAAGGTTGATGACGTGGTAGCAGTGAGAGAGTCACAAGGAAAAATTTAGTGTATTCGGAAAAAGGAAGGATCTGGGAAATCGATCAAAGCCTGATATAAAGAAAGAGGGAAAGTATCAAAGGTGCCCAAGAAGTACAAGTGTAGCCTACAGTGACTTTGCACTTCAAGAAATAAGTGTCCAGAAGGATAGGGCCTACATTATAAGTGTTCAACAGTGACAAAGAGACAGCTACCAGGTACGTTTTAAGTGTCCAGCAGGAAATGACAGCTTTGTTCTATATGTCCAGAAAGAGACAGATAAGTGATAAGTGTCCAGAAGGAGACAGGACACACATAGTGCCCAGCAGGCAGAGAAGAAATCATCAGCATGCGCGTACGGCCACATCTACAGTACAGGTGTGGGACTGGCGGCCACTGCTAAATCATCAGCATGCGCGTACGGCCACATCTACAGTACAGGTGTGGGACTGGCGGCCACTGCTAAATCATCAGCATGCGCGTACGGCCACATCTACAGTACAGGTGTGGGACTGGCGGCCACTGCTAAATCATCAGCATGCGCGTACGGCCACACCTACAGTACAGGTGTGGCACTGGCTGCCACTGCTAAATCACCAGCATGCGCGTACGGCCACACCTACAGTACAGGTGTGGGACTGGCGGCCACTACTGAATGAACTTAACACCAGCATGCGCGTACAGCCACATCCAAAGGACCGGTGTGGGACTGGCGGCCACTGCGCAACTTCTAAGAGCGCCCCATGCATTCAAAGGATGGATGCAAGGGAGAGACAGCTCACCACTTCAAAGAGCCCCCGATGCATTCAAAGGGTGGATGCAGGAGAGAGACGGCTCGCAACTTCTGAGAATGCCCGAAGCATCTAAAGGATTGATGCGGGGGAGAGAAAGATTACCATTAACAGCAGCAGCGTCAGCATGCCTAAGTGTGGGTGTGCGACCTCAACAGCAGCAGTGTTCAGCATGCCTAAATGTAGGTGTGCGACCTCAACAGCAGCAGTGTTCAGCATGCCTAAATGTAGGTGTGCGACCTCAGCAGCAGCAGTGTTCAGCATGCCTAAATGTAGGTGTGTTCCAGAAACAGTGCAGGGTCACTTAACACCAAGTGGCATTAAAAGAACTGTAACATCGACATTGTGTTATTAAAAGGAGATATATTGTATGTGCTTCCCAAGTAGCAAGCCAAACTGGGCCCTAGTTGGGCCCGATTGGGCTGCAAACTAGGCCCCACCTGTGTTTCCCGACTGGGGCCCTGCGAGAACGGGCACTGGGCGCCAGACCGGGCCCCACTTTAATATTTTAGGGTTACAACTTGCATAATAGGGCAGTCCAGTAATTAATTTTAATTAATACATTCCCTTACATTGATTTAATGACTAATATATAGCTGGGCTTGAGGTGGGCACAGGTTGGGCTGGCCCAAGGTAGGATTCTTGTATCCCTACCGGAAACCCTTCAAGTCATACATTTTCTACACAGAAGATAGAAAATGTATTCATCAAGTTTAAGTCACCAAAGATGAGACTTGTGCAAGTGGCTAGATACTATTTCATCTTAGCCATCAAATCTGCAGCTGATGCCTTCAGGTTATGTGGGTCCATGTCTTGTAGTTACTTTTTAACCACATTATAGGGGTCTCCAGGTGAATACTTCATTTTCTACTTTGATTTACACATTAGAATGGAGACTTCCATATATTATCTAACTGCATTGAAAAACCTTCATTCACATACATGTATTAACTACATGACACATTTTGGCTTTATTGTATCTATGAAGAAGTTATCTTGAATTGGAGGAATTCTCTCTACATGGTATAGAGAGGCCATCTAGTGTCAACGCTTAGAACCACATAGCCCTCTAGTGTGAATGCTCTAAACTACTTGCTGGGAAACCCATGTCAAGCCCAAAGAAAGCCCAACTATGATTTTCCAGCAAAATCATCATTATAAAATTTCATATTTTTTTATTTTAAAAGGAGAGTTTGATTCACATTGTTGGGGACTACCATAAAGCATTTCTGGAAGTGAAAGTTAGCCCAGTCTAAGCCCACCTAAAGCCCAATCATACATTTCCTACCCAAAAGTGACTATAACATGTTTATACTTGGAATCGTTTTAATGGAGAGTATGATTCAAGATATTGTGGATATTTACAAAGCATGTTGTAAACTTCATTTAGCCCAACTGGGGCCCCACTGAAGCCCATGGATTTGCCCAGCCCAAAACGCAGCCCATTCCAGCCCAAGGTTGCCCAAGGCAAACCCAACTGGGCCCCAGCTGGGCATGTTACTTGGGTTACTAAGTTGCATATAGAATGTGAAATGAGAATACAGAGACGTTACCAAGGAATATTTTAGAGAATAGATTGGAAAATAATATTATGTTTATTGTACTACATAGGCCCATGTATTAAGGTTTATCAAGGTAGGCCTACATCTTAAACAAGGACTCAGACATTACCAACAAGGACTTTATTGATAGACTTGAACTATCATATTGTTTTTTACATATATCTATGGTATACATACATACATTAATATGTTCTAAAAAGACTGAGTCAACATTAATTTTAGTGATTTAAAATACATATATATATCCTAAAACCGTTCTATTTACATTCAGAACAAAGACTCACATGATACCAACAAGGATTGGAGAAAGACTCAACTACATGTATCATATTGTGTATACATATTTATTTACATATACTCAAAGGACTGAGTCATCATCTTACATATATTGTTTCACATGTGTTTATTGGAAAAAGGGGGATGTCGTGTTACCCGGCCTATGGCGGGAACGCAGTCAGAGACGCTGCGTAGTAGTGACGTCATAATCATGAGTCTTGAATAAATCGCTTCCGACCTAGATACGCATCTCGTTAACATTACAATAGCGACTATATGTAGTGAAGACTGGAGGGGTCGGTCCCAAGGAAAATATTGCTCTAGAGCAGACCCCTACAAAAAGTCGTCCTATTATGGCCTATATGTTATACAGGATTGGCTGGGGTATTGACGGAAGAACTCGCCAGGTGGCACGACTCTCACCACCTACCTGGGCCACCTGGCCCCTTACCCCAGTCAGTGCCTCATGTCCATAGAAATATATTTTATTTTATTTTTTGAAATACAAGATTTACTTTGCTCAAGTACTGAAGGCCATATTCAATGGCCCCCATCGAATAGAATGTGGCCATACTGTGAAAGTACTTTATTTCGCTGGGTATATATTTTCGGGATTTTCGCGGAAATCAAAAATCCGCGAAATTCTTACATGCTTATAAGTATGGAATAAATGTGTACCATATTTGCTTATAGAAAATATGGGTATATATTGTGTGCCCACCAAATGCTTAACTAATGTTAGGTGGTAGTTCCACCCACTACCTCCAGGGTGCTCTCCACCACCTAGGGAATTGCCGCCAATTCGCGCACTTCCAATTCAGTTCCCAAGGGAGGAACAGGTTGATTTTTTCTTTTTGCCAAAATGGTGATCTGCACCAACCAGGAGTGTGGTGCGACCTACAATGGCAATAACCAGGAGTGTGGTGCGACCTACAATGGCAATAATAAGGTGTGCACTACGTGCGGTGCACCTAATGAAGGCAGGAAGCAACCCGTGGTGATAGAGCAGCCAATGTCTCATATACCATCAGCAGGACCGGGCATACCAAGGCCTCAATGGACGCCCCCTAGGGGGAGAGCGGGCAGGCTGCCCACGGGGTCGCCCCCGGGGAGGAGAGCGTGGAGCCCAGCCAACAGATTACAGAGGCCGGGCGGCAGACTCCTGACCCTGAAGCAGACCTAGAGCAACGTCTACGGGAAATTGAGGCTCTCACAGAGAAGGCGAAATTGCTGATTTTCACTCATCCCCAAAAATTTAAACCCGTGAAGATAAGTACTTTCACAGTAGGCCTAGGCCTATTCAATCGGCTAAGAAAAAGTCGTTCTTGCTTCATTAAATGGCTTCAAATAAAAAAATAAACACAAAGGCCAAAGGAGACTAGATGAAAACTACGAGGAAATTAGACATCAAAATGTCTCCAAGTTTCAGGAAACTGACAAAAAGTTGACAAATGTAATTGGCAGATTGACAACTCTTGAAAAATAAAATGCAAAATTCACTTTCGCATGAAATGTCGGGACTTAGTCAAGAGGTCAAGTCTACTGATAGTTTTGCAAAATCCACAGCCGTGAAGTTCAACGGTGATTTATCAACATTAGACTTAAAACTAAAAGAACTTGATGTGCAGAAAAAGAGTCTGGAAGATTTTAAATTGGAAACTGAGCAGCACTTATCCAAGTTGAAGAAGGATTTTGCCGCTCAACTCAATGATATTAATGGGGCTGAACCCAGCTCTTTCACTGGCGCTGTCAAGTCTAAAAATGGTGTTAGGAGAGACGAGGAACATCAAGCCCAGAATCTAGTGATGCATGGGGTGGCTGAAAAAACCAATGAGAACATCTACATTCATCTTAAAAATATCTGCCTCGACACGGGTATTTTCATCACGCCAGAAAATATCATTAGTGCAAGGCGCTTAAGACATCCACATCAGATCCCAGATTACAACAGAAAGGTCCCCATTTTAGTCTGTGTTGACACCCTTGCGCTGAAGTCAAAAATGTAGGCCCTACAGACAGCAAAGGCTACTGAAAAATGTGGATATCAACACTCCCATCTCAATCTGTGAAGACGAGCCAAAGCAAATTAGGATTCTCAAAAACAAACTGAGAAAAGTTGTCAGGTAGGCCTACTGCATGAATGAGGTCTAAATAAAGCTTTGCAGATCAACAAAACTGTAGGAAAAGGTTTTTCAGTGGATAAGGTTAGTTTGATATGTCTTTTTTTCAGAAAAAAAAAGTTAACCATTTTTTGCCTTGGGAAAATGCCTAAAATGGACCGAAATCCAAAATGGCCACCAAAATGTCAGAATTTCATCTCTAATGCCCTAGATATGGCTAATAATACACATTTAACACTACCTACCCCCCCTAAATTGGACCCAAGGGATTCAATGAATCTATTGGTTAGTAGCTATGACTGCTGGTTGCCTAGCAACGGCTGTTCTAAATGTTTATCTGCCTAGCAACACACATTTCCGTGATCTGGAGGTTGATTATAATCATACCTACCCCCCCTAAAATGGACCCAAGGAATTCAATGGATCTATTGGTTCGTAGCTATGACTGCTGGTTGCCTAGCAACGGCTGTTCTAAATGTTTATCTGCCTAGCAACACACATTTCGGAGGTCCTGAGGTTGATTATAATCATACCTACCCCCCCTAAAATGGACCCAAAGAATTCAATGGATCTATTGTTTAGTAGCTATGACTGCTGGTTGCCTAGCAACGGCTGTTCTAAATGTTTATCTGCCTAGCAACACACATTTCCGTGATCTGGAGGTTGATTATAATCATACCTACCCCCCCTAAAATGGACCCGAGGAATTCAATGGTTCTATTGGTTTGTTGCTAAAACAGCTGGTTGCCTAGCAACGGTAATTCTATTTGTTTATCTGCCTAGCAACACACATTTCCGTGTTCTTGAAGTTGATTATAATCATACCTACCCCCCTAAAATGGACCCAAGGAATTCAATGGTTCTATTGGTTTGTTGCTAATGCAGCTGGTTGCCTAGCAATGGCAATTCTAGTTGTTTATCTGCCTAGCAACACACATTACCATGGTCATAATTATAACTTGTAGCAGTTAGACTATGCATCCACACTGATTAGGATCCATCCTGATCCATAGAAATCAGAGTACAGTCCATAGGATTTGTGCAAAGCATGCAGTGCTTGTTTCTGTATATATGGTTGTTTATATCATTGTTTGGCGTACCCTACGCTTTTTCGGCCCATTTGGCCTGTTGAAAAGATGGTCCCAACACTTGTATGGTGAGTATTGAAGAGATACAAATAATTGCAATTTTTCCCACATTAATAGACTATATTGTGCTCTGCCCTTCCGGCTATACTTTTGTCTGTGTGGGTGCCTACCCAGGCTGTTAACAAGCATAAGTTGCCAGATAATTGCCATAATGTGTAAATATTACGGAAAAAAAAGGCTGCGTTCAACAACAATCTGAAGATCCTGCATGGTCACCCCAAGCTCTCTTTCTATGTAATAAATGCTTATGTGTATACATGATTTAGTACAGGTTTAGGTGTCTATATGTTATATCATATAGATGCCTAAACCTGTACTACCATAAAGACACCTAAATTTGTACAAAATCATATATACTTGTATCCTATAGTACAGGTTTATGTTCTACTGGCTCAAAAAGCTCATGGACTTCATGGTCCTAAGGATTGTACTTATATCAAAACACAATATACAACAACACCATTCTGAATATATTCATATATCTATTCAACATGACTGCCAAAAAATCTATAGGTTGGTATCATTTCAGTGACTTCTAGGCTCACGAATTCACAAAGTATTACATATGACAAGCGAATGTGATTAATAAATCTATGAAAGGACCATATTTTATCCATGTAAGGTTGTAGTGCATACAGTCCTTTTGACAATTCCTTATTTGTCAATCGTCCCTCAATATGATTGACGCTAGCAGAATAACATTTTACATCATGGTATTTTGTATGCACAAGCTATTATCAAATAAGAAAGATCTTCACATAGTGTATTTCATAGTAGCTATACATACTGATACAGTGTCTAAAAAACTCTTGCTTATATGATATGAAATGGAAGACTGTAACCTTTATCAACAAGTAATAAGAAATGACAGTAGTTTTGATTATGAAAGCAGCTTCCAGACACGAGAGGCTCTAAGTTCAAAGTGAGCATGACATGGGTGCAATAAGTGAGACCAGTACATTGTCTATACTGTCACCAGGGGGGGGGGGTCACAGTGATTGTAATTCAAAACACTGCTATACCCCATTCATTATATGGAACATGGTAGGATAATGGCTTTAGTTATACCACCACAAATATAGCTTTGGCGATTGCATTTCAAAACACCATGGCTCATTGGGTGATCTAAAACAAATTGAACAGGTGTGTCCACCTAGCCACAGCTGTGCTGCCAGATCTTGTCTGGATGATAGCTTTCCTGGTTAGGACAAGGCCATATATCCCTTTAGAGTGTCCTCTTGGATAATCTAATCAGTGTTTTCATATGGGTGAGGACTTTGGGCATTCATGAAAGTTGTTCCCTTGCAGTGTCCACATGCTAAGGTGCATAGAAGTCCATTTTTTTCGGCATGAGCATGTGTTCTTGTCACATCTACCACCACAGTTACAACGAACAATCTTTAGTAAAGACGTTGGGGCAGCATCTTGGTCCATTCTATGGGGCTTCATGACTTTTCCATGCTGGGTTGTAAGTAGATCCCAACCCCATTCCTCTGCCTTTAAATTGTTCCCTAGCCAGACTTGTACCTGTAGGTAGACTCTCAGACTATGGAATTTTCCAGCATCTGATGTTGGTGGGAGTCGCTCAGGTGGGAGATAGGCAGATCTTGTGACAACTTTCTCAGTGAATTTAGTGACACGCTCAGTATTCAAATCTGAGTTTGCTTTACCACCATACAGGGTTGCAAGGGCATGATTCCCAGCTTCTACAATGTTCTGTTGATTTTGTTCTGGCTTCATGAAGACTTCAGTGAATTCTTGCAGGCCATGATATTTTGTCATAGCAGAGGACTTGCCAATGCCATATGGTCTTGATGTAGTATCACACCCTGAAAGGGCATGAACAAATAGAAGAGAGGAACACAATACCAGATCAAGTGATCTTTGCAGGCTGGCTACATTGATTAGCTTTGAGCTTGTCTGGAAGTAGATTGTTTCATGGAGGTCAGATGTGAAATGGTGTAGCAGAAGGACTAGGACATCGGTATCATCCCACACAACCACAACAGGCTTTGTCAGGGCAATTTGACAGGCTGACATAGCAAGTCAGCGTCTCCAGATGCATGTTTCACCTGAATGTTATTTTCCTCCATTTTGGTTCCCAACATGTTGATGAATCTCTGTTTGTTCCTTGGGTTTGCCAAAAATGGTTTCTTTTTCATCTTGAGCAACATATGAGGGGTGAACTCTACATCCACTCCCATCTCACTACCAGTTCTCCTCTGATGAGTTTCATCCTTAGTCGAGGGGCCTTCATCATACCCATCAAACACAACCATGGCATTGCAGTAGTGATGGTGAACATACTCTATGTAGAGTTGGAAGAGACTATCATATGATGTAGACTTGACCCATGTGGCTTGCAGCTTTTGCAACATAGCCCCACCATCAAGCACATGTGCAACCCTAAGGGGATACTCCATGGTAATGCATTCCGGTACCTGTTTGAGAAGCCCATTCTGAAGATCTGCTTTATCTGCAAGTCTCATCAGAAGGTTGGTGTCAAACAAGGCTGATGGATATGAGCAGAGTTCATACTGTAGTAATGTTCTGGTGTCAAATGTACCAATACCAGCTACGAGAAGACGCTGGTATAGTTGTTGGGGGTCAATCTCGATCTTCTCACCGTCCACTGCCACATACTCAGCAGTAGCCAGAGTAACAACTTGTTGCTTTCTTGAGAATTTACTGTTGGCAACGGACTGGTCAACCATGGATGATATTATTGCACAGCCAACACTTTCTGCATGGTCAGCATTGACAGAAGCCTCAGCAATAATGCCAGATGAGGTGCTCCAAAGTGCCATAGTTGTCTTTGAAAAAGGCTCTCGCTCTTTTAGATATTCAAAAAATCTTTTCGAGATCTGCTGCATTGCGCTTCATATTTGCTTCAGTTAGGTCCTTGTGCTTGATACTTGTACTGTCACTGCTCCTAAGACGAGTCACGTCTTGCATCACTTTGTGGACCTCACCACAAGCTGGCATAGAGAGCAGCCAGGTGAGTCTCGTAGATTCCTCGAATCCCCTTCCTCTTTGAGACCTCCAACGGATTTGATGTTCCCCATCAAAACCTGCTCAATATATAAATCACTGAATACTCCTGCCCAGGGACTGTCACTTTGCCTCACAACAAAGAATCCTTCCATGAATTTGGAATACACATCTGGGTGAGTTTCCTGCAGTTTGTCCATTTTATCCAGATATAGTACAAGTGACTTTACATAATTGTTATGGCCTGAGGCAGCTAGGTAGGGAAGCATGTCATGTAAGGACTGAAGGTACAGTTTCCAATTGCCAGTTCTAGCTGACTCAATGACAGCATGAAGGATGCTGACGAGATGCATGTACATCATCCAAAGCTTGGAAGTACGGTAAGGAGCCATTTCCATTCTCCAAGATTCCATAGCTGATTCCAACTGAAAAATGACATCTGACTTCAAAGCATCTTCCAGACTTAGTTCTTTGTCATTTATCTTAGACATCAACTTCCTGGCAGCATCCAGTAAAGTGTGCAGTTCTTGGTCTTGCTCCTCAAACACCTGTGAGGTCATGTTGCTGTTCAGTGCACTGTCTATGAGGAGATGAGCCCAAACAGCTCTTGACACTGCTTTCCCACAGAGGATCTGGTCAACACTTCCCTCTGCATACACCTGAGAGATGATTTCCTTTATCCCCGATCCTCCCATTAAGCTTCCTATTGTTCCTAAGAAACTCATCTGTGTGTGGAAGCCACCAAGTAGTACCACAGCCTTCTTCAGTGCACTTTCAATCGGCTGTGCTTCTATGATCATGAAGGCTATCCACCACAGCTGTTGGTCAAATGTGATCACTGCCTTAACTCCGTGCTGGCTTGCATGATTGCATATGTATTCCAGTGTTGACCGGACACAGGTGGGATCGCTTGGTGTCAAATTTACAATCGGCAAGAACATCTGTGAGGTTTTTCCTGCATGCATCTGCTGGGTATGAATCATCTGCATAGATCCGGACCACATTGGTTGAGGCTTCAAATGGTTAAGTGTTGTCCGCCATAGCAGGTCAAGCTTTCTGTTTTTATCATCCCTCTGAAACTGGCCTGGTTTGGTGTAGATTATATTAGCTTTGATGTCCTTCGGATTTTTCTGTGGAATGAGTTTGACATGCCCAATCTTCTTAAGGTCCTCCATGTTTACCTTTTCTCATTGTACCTTTCGTATCGCTTTGATGCCGGGGGTGAAAGTTGACATTTGGCCAATGACATGTACACTGTCATTATCATCCAGGGTTTTACTGGCATGATCTATGTTATCTGCCTGATACTGCACAAAGACATCTGCAATGTTAGAGGATGCATCAACACCTTGGGTGGTGGCAGCATTTAGCCTATACATATTTGCCTCAGAATATGAAGAACAAAAGCCAAACTTACTCACCATGTCGACTAAGTCACGATGACCATACTTTTGCTGTAAGGTAACACTGAGTCCAACTTGTAAAGGAGGCAAGAATGACCGTGGGCAAGTAGATTGCATTATTGCCTGTCCAAATGCTGCTGTGTGTAGCTTTGAGTTCTGACTCTTAATAATGGTCTGTAACAGAAGACGTAGGGAGTCTGGGAGGTAGTTAAGATTTTCATCAACTGATTCCATAGTTGTGGTGTCTGGATACACATTTTCATGCTTTGGTAGGGATTTAATCTCTGCACGGATGTAATCTCCTACTACTTCAATTAAACCATCCATGTTGGCATCATCTAGACTTGCCGCCCTCTGATGTGCCTCTTGTATCAAGTTTTTCACATTTGAGGTCAGTGTGACGATACTAGGCTGGTTCCTGACAGATGTAATAGAAACTTTGTCTGTATAATAGGACATCAGCTCCCTCTTCAATTGTGCTACTGTGTACAGTTGATCATCTTCAAGTCCACTTTTGCTCCTCATTACCAGATGCAAATCTTGCAGTGTTATTGTGTTGTCATCATTGTCCTCTAAGTAATTTATTGCATACTGCAAGGCTGTCTCTTTGGATTTGTCTTTTGGGCGTCCTCCTTTGAGTTTCTTCAATGGCCTCTCATCTTTGCCATATTTAGTAGGTATGCATCCCCCTGCACGGAAGCTTTTGTCACAGGCATGGTGGTATATGGCTTCCTCAGCTGGGAGATCATTTATTACAGCAAACCGTGACTGCACTGTCCTTGCCCATTCATCTTTTCTTTGATTGCATGTTGTCAATACATTTGCCTGATACTCCAAGACCATGACATGGCTCTATTTATAAATACTCCGATCACGGTATCTATATGCAGAATCTTTGTCAACAAACATACCACATAGAAAACAGTCTGTTTTAAAATTGAACGTTGTTGTTTCACATTTCCGAATTGTTGCCCCTGTGGGTGTTGATCGATTTCTCTGAGCTAGTTTGATGTTCTTAATATTTGTGAGAGTACTGCTGCATTTACAATGCACATAGAGGTCTGTGTCCTCAGAGTGAATCAGATTTGGAACATCTAAACCAAGTTCATCATGAGCTTCATTAATGCGTGAGCACCCTACATCAGTCAATTTGTTAAATTCTTCTCGTCTGCAGAATTCGATTGGCTCAGAGCACAACACACAAGCCATAGTTTGGTGGTTGCATAGACTTTAGCCGTAATTGTTTCTCAACCACCTGCAATAAATAGGAAACATCTCTTAGTTTTATCATCATGGTGGACGTTAGGAGAGGGTAGCAGAGATGAGGAGATGGTGGTGGACATGAGGAGAGGGTGGTGGACGTGCGGAGATGGTGGTGAACATGATGATATGATAGTGGATGTGAGGAGGTGGTGGTCAGGTGGTGGACTATAATATCTGATGTGCCTGTTTACAATGGTAAACAGTGTCATATCCTTAGGAGCGCCAATGCTTTCTGTCAGGAGACCCCCAGTACATACTGATGTGGGGTGTAAAAAATGCCCTCCAAATGCCAGTGCTTTCTGTCAGCATGTTAGATGGGACCACATCATGTTAGATAACACTACTGGGGATCATATCATGTTAGATGACGTTACTTGATACCACATCATGTTAGATGGCAAGTTCAAGTTCAAAAGTTTGTTTATTGAGTCCTGGCCATGATTCCGTTATTACACATTATTTTGAGGGCTTCTGGAGGGTTACAACCTGTGATACTAACCAGGGGTATAAGGGACCTTGATTCTGTTATTATGCATTGTTTTGAGGGCTTCGGGAGGGCTACAACCCGTGATACCAACCAGGGGAGTAAGGGGTCTTTTACCCCTTTATCATAAATTATTTTGATAACATCTAAAAGAATATTGAAACAGATGAACAATTTGAGGAATTATGCATTCGAAAGCGTCCTTCAATATCTTAGATGACACAAACAGAATACCTGATGGTTTACTAATATCAATATCATTTATCACCTTTTTGACATCATCAAATTCCAACCTTAAAGATAATTGATTGCTGACATAAGTATTTTCGTTTGGAGATTCATAAACAGTGTCTGCTCTACATAAACCAGCTGCAACTTTGCTCTCAAATAAGTCTTCCCCTACTGAAGCAAAGAAGTTATTAATGTAATTTGGCGGATCATTGTACTCAATAAATTCATTAAAATTTTCATCAAATAATCTTGGCATATTAATTTCAGTTTTACTTTTCAGTAGTCCATTCACTGATTTCCAAAAGTTTTTGGGATTAGACCGGTGCTCCTCCAGCTTTTCTTTGAACAAATTAGATTTGGCACTCCTAATTGATTCGCTGTCTTAATAATTTTGCTTCCTCCAATTATTTGTTATCCTCAGTTTGCCTAAAATGTATCAAATTATCCCTCCTTAGATTGACTAATTCCAAAATTTCATTATTGAACCAATCATTGCCAAAATCTTTAAATTGAATCTCCCTAAGTTGACAGTGCTCATCAAGATAATCTATAATTATGTCTATGATAAAATCCCACTTCGCCTCTGAAGTTGGGAGACGGTAGAAATATCCCAATTTGCATGTAATAGACGATCACCTAAAGTGGTAAAATTGTAGTTCTTATAGGATCTCGCCATTGTTTTCTTTAAAGTAAACTTCTTTTTTGCAATTTTCCTTATAGCGTAAATTGGTAGGTGATCTGATATCAGCGCATCTATAACCCCTGAATCACTAACATGAATACAATTTGTGAAAATATTATCAATGGTTGAACCTGTACCTTTTTTACCATTTTTTCTCTTCTTAAGTCTAGTAACTCCCGTAATGTAAGGTAGTGCTCCAAAAGTTTTACATTGAGAAACAATTTTCTTACAACATTCATTGTCTGCTTTCCTAAAATTAACATTGAAATCACCACACACCAATATCTCTGATTGTACATGCTCTCCAATTAATTGTAAATGTTTACAAAATAAATCTATATCAGTGTTTGGAGGTCGATAGATAGAACAGATCAACATGTTTTTATGCTTAGGTTGATTGACATTTATGGCTAGACATTCAAAACATTTGTTTGTTACCGTCAAGTTTTTGTTTATCGTACAGTATGGAGCCATGTCATTAGGAACCATGCACATGACACCACCACCATTCTTATGCACCCTATCCAATCTGAAACATGTTTTTCCAGGTTAATGTATCATAGAGTCATGATGTTGAGATTTTAGCCAAGTCTCTGAGAAAGTCAAGATGTTCCAGTCTCCTAATAATTTGTGAATCTCATCCTTCTTCCCAAAGTAGCTTCTACAGTTCAACTGTAGAATACCTAGCTCTTTATAATTTTTTGCGTGAGAATCCATATTTCCATGCTAGGATCCACCCCCTCAGTTTTAAATGTCGCATGCCCACAAAGAAAAACGCAATTACTTTATAGGAACCTAATTATGAACGCAATTATGTACAAGTGAACGCTGCAGTAATTCTCCATTACAATAACGATCCAGCATATGCAATGATGAATCCTGGGAATTCTAACAAGATATGCTGAGGAATATTTAAAACTTGGAAAATTACATCTTAAAAAAGATGTTGGAGTTTACCTTTCTAAATTTGAATGCTTACAATTCAGTGTATTCAAACAACTTTCAGATTGAAATATTACAGGAAAACAAGACAGAGCAGTCCACTGTGAGTTATAAAAATGGGTTTGTACATTTTTACCTTTGAGTTATTATGACGATGATACAGTATTATCTATAAACCATTTATCAAATTTCCTCAGAACATTGCAAATAAAATACCCGCTGGGCCAGATTATTCACAAATAGTGAGGGGTACAAAAGCCTGTATCACCCCTTTACCAAAACAGGGTGACTCAAGGAATGTGTCAAATCTAAGACCTATCAGTATACTCCCAATTATTGGAAAGATGCAAGAAGTAATTGCACATAGGTACTTAAGTAATTATTTAGAAACAGAGAAAATATTACATGATTGCCAATTTGGATACAGTATCAAATTTTGTGAATGACTTATTCAGGTATAGGGACATTAGTCATTATACTGCTGCCACTTTTGTTGATATCAGGAAAGCATTCGATAGTATACATCACAGATTACTGTTAAAAAAATTGGACTAAGTCATACCTTTTTACAATGGTTAGAATCATATCTATCAAGCAGGTTACAAACTACAAAAGTTGATAACATTATTTCAGATGAGAAGCAGGTTAACTTTGGTGTACCTCAGGGTTCAGTGTTACAAACTACAAAAGTTGATAACATTATTTCAGATGAGAAGCAGGTTAACTTTGGTGTACCTCAGGGTTCAGTGTTAGGCCCTCTGCTCTTTATACTGTTCATCAATGACCTTGTACCTAGTATAACTAATTCAAAGATAATTACATATGCGGACAATATGGTATTGTATAATAAAAAATTCAAATTACAGATTAGCGGAAAGGGCAATTCAGATGGACTTGAATAAATTATCTGAGTGGTGTGATAAAAATAGCATGACTATAAATGTCAAAAAGACCCAATGTATGTGGTTCGCGTCTACACAGAAATTACAGCAAGCCCTCCCCCCTTTAGTATTGGAAATTGGAGATCAAATGCTGCAATCTGTTGATAATTATAAATACCTAGGGGTAGTTTTGGACTCACAGCTTACTCTGAAGAAATTTGCTGCAGGAATACACTCTAAGATGATAAGCAAAATCTTTAAGCTAGCTCAATTAAGATATATGGTGGATGAGTACACAGCCATCACTATATACAGGCAGACCATTCTCCCATTTGCAGACTACTGTTGTTTCCTGCTTGACTCAGCCACAAAAGATGTAATAAGCTCCATACAGATCTTACAAAATCAGGCTCTTAGAATCTGTTTAAAATTTAAAAGTAGAGAGGAGACTGTGATTGGTTTACATAAAAGGTGTGAGATACCCATGTTGTTAGATAGAAGGAAAGAGCATTTAACTTCCCTTATGTTTAGAAAGTCAAAAAAAATGTTATTAGAAAGAACTGCTGTTAATACTAGAGCTAATGATTAGTTTGTCTTTAAATTAAAAAGACCAAGGTCTGACTTCTATATTAAGTCGCCATTCTACAGAAGTGTACAGTTGTGGAATGCATTGGAGATGGAAACTCAATTTTTGGTGAAAAAAAGAGACATTTAAAAGAAAGATTAAAATTGTATATGGTACAAATATGAAAGGGAAAGCCAAGGAGTATATAAATAGTCCAGAATTTGTAAATAGACAAAGGAGAAATAGGGCCAGAAACGATTTATTAGTCAATGCGTGAAACTGGTACTTGATGCACCTTATATTTTGTGTGTATTTCATCCTGTAGATTCATCAACATCGGATCTAGTTCCTGAGACACTGAGATTGTTACCCAAACTTAAGAAACTATATTGATAAAATGTCGCCATGTAGTATTCTCTGTATATTTATAAAGGTTATCCACAGCCAACATAATAATTTAATTTCTATTCATAGTAGTAAGATATCTAAGACTGCAGCTTGCAATGTATGTCATTGGATTTGTTCAACATTGTTATGCCATTTACATCTATTGTATATGAAACAAAGGATTGTTGTTATGAAAATCATACATGAAGTAACAATAAAAGCAATCCAAAAAAGTTTCTTTCCTAGGTGCAATTTTTTTGGGAAATATATATCTATGACTCTTTTTAAACTGTAGGCCTAGGCCTACTGCAGAGTCGGGTAAAGTGGGACACTTTATTAACCCCATCTTTAGAGTAGAATTTCCCAATATAATACCTGTAGTTATAATCTTAACCTAGAATTAGAAAGAATTATCATTATAAATGTCATTATAATACTTGTTTGTACACAAAATACAAAATTACTGAGGATAAAGTCCAGAATAAGGGCTTTGTTAGTGCTCCAAATTGTGGTCTCTCTAGTGACTTCACTAGTAACTAAAGACCCCCCCCCCCACCCACCCACCTCATTTTACTTATGCCTCCCACATCCACCACTCCCAACCCCAAGCTGATCCATGGGGCGGACAACAAACCAGGGGCGTGGCAACCGGGGGTAGGGGGCCGGCATGTTCCCCCCCCCCCACTTTTGACCAACCCCAAAAAAGGTCAAACCAAAAAGGTCAAGTAAAAAGGGGTCAAAGAGGGTCAAAATACCCCTCAGTCCCCCCTACTTTGAAACTGCTTGCCACGCCCCTGCAAACCATTTTGCAAACGCTGAAGTACTGAAAAGTGTCCCGACCCCAAAGAACACGGTGACACCAGGTATCCTACATTTCAAAGTCATACAATTAGGGCCCCAGACGGGGGGATGCTGTGTCACTTGTCGATTTTAAGAAATGCCAATGTCCCTTGTCCATTTTAATATAAGTGGCTTGTCCCTTGTCACTAACACTGTAAAAATGTCACTAGGCCTCATGTCGATTTTAAGGAATGCCTATGTCATTTGTCGATTCTAAGAAATAGGTCTTGTCCCTTGTCACTAGGGTCATGTCTATTTGTCGATTTTACCCATCTGGGGCCCTACAAAGGCCAGCAGTTAAAACAGTGTTTTCATCAAGCATTTCCACTAGAGGGCAGGTGGGTATGATGGGTTCCTACCACACTCAAAAAGTAAACTCGTCTGCAGACTCTTCTAAGTGACAAGAGAGTGGGTCCTCTAGCTGTAGTTGTCAGATTGAAGATACACTTGGTATGTGCCAGCCCAAAACCTGACTCATGCCAGCCCTAGACTCATAAACCAGGGTCTGATTCAGGATTTTCCCTGAAGGTGGCATCAGTATAACATGCATTCTGTATAAAGTTGGGGAATGAATTGCATAATTTCTATGTTGATTTTAATCATATTTATGGGAATACACATTCATGTTATGGAGAATCCTGAGATTTATCTATTGGGGACGCTAGAAAAGGTAAAGGAATCAATGTTTTGATATAATTGAGACAAAACAAATATGTGTAGGGCCCATGCACCTCTTTTGTGGTTATTTCTATGGTACAATAGCTGCAAGGAAACTCCCATTGGTATGACATCCACATATGTGTTAGCAGTCTGTAACTAAAGGGTAGAAATACTCTCAATGTAGACTTGGGGATATGGCAGGAATTCCCCTAACCTACATACCTCTATGTTTGTATGAATTAGCTATTATAAACCTCAAAAATATAGACAGACATGAACAACAATTATGCCTAGGCAGAACCCAGTTAGCTCCACCTGCAGTGAAGTAGAGGTTATATTGCACAGGTTAACCCTCTAATGGGTGCACAGTGCTTTAAGGTGCCATGCTCTATGTGATCATAATACATGAATTCAGCCTTGGCAAGTATACTCGCCCAACTGTTGATTCATTTCCAAAGGTGCATGAATGCAGGCTTGGCGAATAGACTCACCAAGGCTACATTCATGCATCATGCTGACAAAGGGATTCAAGCACATTTAAAGCAGTTTGCAGCCAATAAAGGGTTAACTATTCTGGGTTGTGAATTTGACGACCTTAGACTTGTCACTTGGAGTGGGCCACTGCCTGGGCTAACATTGTCAGTTAGATGACCCTAGTCTTGTCTTGTGGGATGGTAACCGGACAGTTCATCTAATAGAAAACCTTTAACTCGTTTATTTTATGACCGTCACTTTAAAGACCCTAAACTCTTCTTTTAAGACGACCTTTTGACAAGTTTGGATCCCTTCATTTTATCAGTGCAGGGCAACCCTGTGAACCAGCCTAAACATGCAAAGATCCCATAGGTTTACTATGGGGGAAAAGACACATCTCACGCTCATGCCCTTTTCTGATGGAAAGAATTGCCCAATCGCTTAGAAATCTCAGGGGTGTACAGGGAGATAGTGTACATAATGTACCCACCATAGAAATATGTATAAAACAAGTTTCATCCAAATATGATTTAGACCACCATGAATATGAGTGTCTTATGGAGACTAATTGAAAATAGAGGGGTGGAGAAGGTGGTACAGCAGCCTCATTAAAATGTAATTAGAGCACATCAACCAGGGCTGGTAATGCTCATCACAGGGATGCTGGACCCCACCAAATACCACAGATGACCATCAGCATGATTAAGAAGCACTTTAATCCCTCTATCAGGGGGTGCTAACTGCTGTTAAAGACATTATCTTAACACTGTGTATATGATATAACAGAGACAACCTTAGATAGTTGATTAGGGGTTGAGCAGGGTGTTAGGTAGCTGCTTGGGTTACCATAACTAGTAATTAGGAGAACGCCTAGAGTAGAGTTGACGATGGAGTTTATTGAGTATAAGTGCTATTGAGGGTGGTACACCGAAGAACCCTCGCCAGGCACGTCCGGTAGATATTATGTATGTCTATAGAGTGCTGATCTCGCTGGTCGGCAGGTAAGATATACCTGCCTCACAGCGATGTCATCATACCTTGCCTGGATGGCGACATGGTGTTCTGGGGCGCGATCACGACCCACCCTCCCACCCAGGGTGCAGGGTGCATCCAGGGGGGGGGGGGAGGGGAGCGCACGAGTCGCCCAGACACCAGCACCCTCCAGGTGTGTGGCAATCCCCACACCTAGGGGCGAAGCTCCAGGTGTATGAGGATTGCCCCACCAAGGGTCACTGAGTGCACCGCGAGGGCCTCACAGTGCATTATTGTGAAATGTAGGGTTTCAGCGCGTCCACCAGCACCCTGACACATCCCCACACACCCACTCAGCTCCTGGTGAGTGTATCACAGCACATGGGTGTGATATGAACCTGTAGATAAGGGAAGGTGTGTGGTGGACAACTGAAACCACCATCACTTGAGATGGTTCTTGGTCTAGTCGGGTGGCGACGGCAGTGTGTGGTCAGCAACTCGTATTGGCCCATTGGGTCTTTAATTTTTGAATTTTGATAGTAGGTTTTTAAAATTCTGGTACCGGTACCTAGAGGCGTTTAGGACTTGCCGTAGGCTTGAATTTGTTTAGTTGAGATTTTCTAAATTTGAAAGGTCTTAAAATTTTAAGTGAACAATTAATTCAAGTTAAGGCAGAGTTTGGGAAGTCCCATGTTGATATTTTTGGGCAAGAGTTGTAGTATCTGACAGACTGTCGACGCCAGGGTTTTGTTAATTCATGATAATAAAAAAGTAGGTTGCTTAACACAAGAAATGGTATAAGCATTGAGTTAATGGTTTGACTTTGTTTGCTGTGTAGGTCTTGACAAAAGGACCAGTAAAAATAATTATTTCGTGCACACGAAATTCACCAGGTGGCTGGTGATAAGTTTTGGTATGTATAAACTGAGAACTCTAATCATGATTCCAGAGGCCTCTCTAAGCTAATTAAAATGTCCGTGCGCGAGCATGGATTGAGACCTTTAGGTCTTTTAAGTCTTGAGGCGTGGCTACTGGCAAAACAAATGCAAACCGTAAGAATAAACATAGATATAACAATTTGAGCCCTGACCCTTCTGGCCTTTAGTTTTTGAAGGCGCTGACCTGGTCACCTTACCGGTAGTTTTTATAAAGGCAATTGTAACTAAACAGTGACCGGGTATTTTAAATCTCAATTTCTCTTTTTGGAAAATGGTCAAAAGGTGTTTGAAAAATGGTCTCTAGCGCGGGCCAATTGTCAGTGGGCTCAAATAGGCACTTCCAGTGCAAGGCATCAAAGCTGTAAACCAGGCATGGGAGCCGGGTGGGTAGCATCCGGGTGCCATGACATGGGTACAAGCTTCACCAAAAAGGTGATAGTTGGGCGCCTCGTCGGGGTCGCCGAATGATATAAAATACTCATGGTAATAAAAATGAAATATGTTGAGATATGTAGCTAACCTGATACAAAGGTGTTCACAAGTAATCTAGACTAGGGGGTATACACGAATGTGGCTTCCGGGAGGAGTAGCCAAAATACTAAGATATGACCTTTGTGGGCGACATGGGTCTTATATTCCTGAGTATCTATCCTGTTTTAATCAGGATCAGCCCAATATCAAATCAGTTCACGTAAAAAGGTATTACTACTTGGTAAATATGATGATCATAAAGGCATGCATCGGTTGATTTTGTTTTTGGGTCGTCCTGGGCAGAGAAGGGTGGTTTAGCTCGTCTCTGCTCAGGAGGGTTTAAAATCTATAAAGCATTAAAAATAAAAACATGGTTTGAGGTTCTCTGTCACGTCCAAGGGAATACATAAGTATGGGTAGAGAAGAGAGACCTTTAAATGAAGCTTTTTAAATAAAGAAAAATAATAAACACAATATCTAAGTAGTGTGAGTAACCCTGTAGTCATGTTTCGGGCGCAGAAAGTGCCCTCTACATGGAGCTGTGGCTTATAGTCCTGCAGTATCAATTGGCTGGAATGGTGCCGATGTAGGCTGTCGCAGTCAATAAGGCTTGCAGCGTCTGATAAGTCTTTTTATAAGAAAATCACACAATGTAGTTTTAAATGTATCCAGTTCTGTAACTTGGGTATAATAGTTAGACAATAGGTCTCAGTTCCAGTGGGAAATCCTGGCCGCCCAGCGGGGCTTGTGGCTGGGTTCACTGTTCATGTAGGCTATATGGGCCTATGCATATAAATATTAAGTTAAAAGAAAATCAAGGTTAAAAACAGTGCATGAGGCATTATAGCGTCAGGGTGGAGGTAGTCGTCCTCCAGTAACCCTGCTTCGGCTGTGGATGGGTGCCCAGGACCAGCCTCTATAGGGGCTTCCATCCTCACTTAGTAATTTTACCCAATGCCATAAAAAACAAGCAAAAACAAACACACAACACAAACATGTGGCAAGGGTAGATAGTGGGTGATGCCGGGAGGTGTGACCCATGACCTTTAGTCATAGTTGGGGTCGTCATCAATGTATAGCTGCGCGGATAGATCTAGGGGTTCAGGGGATGAGGCGCTCAGCGAAGGGGTGTTGTCTGGGTCCATAGCCCCAGTGGCTGTCTCGTATGTACGGGCGTTGGGGGAAGAGGATTGGTTCCAATCCTCGACAGGTGAGTCATTTGAATAATCTGTGTTAAACAGGGCCTCATTGCATATGAAACATGCTTTGCGGCGATACTGACGTCTGTTCTCTTCCATTGTCAGGTTCCTATCGTAGGGGCTATAAGCTCTGCCGCGCGACTGTGCATCACGATCCGCGGCGTATAAAATCTCTATTGGGTCCGAGCTTGGGGGGGCTGCCCGGACCAGGGGATTGAGTGTGCACCCATTCCCTCCAGTTGGCCCTCTCGCGTTCTGCGTGGGTCCAAGTGGGGGCGGTGTACATGTCATAACGGTAGGGTTGCCTGAAGTATCTTGGGCTGTATTGGTGGGTCCATGGTTGGAAATCGTTTCCTGCCACGTCTAGCATGTCAGGATCTAAGTCTTCGCTGGATCGGCCTTGTGGTGGCGCCCTACGGGCCGGAAGCAGGTCGTCGTCGCTTCCGGAATTGTAGGGGGAGATGGTGGGGCTAATTTGTCTTCTTTGGGCCGCAGGTGATAGGTAGGAGTCCGGCGTGGATACGCCATCGTCTGATAGGGCCTCGAAGGGGGCGTCGCCTGTTGTGATGTCATATGCGGTGCTTCGTCTAGGAGACCTGTTTAGCCTTCTAGGTCTGGGTGCTGGGCCGTAATGTGATCGCCTTCTCCCTTCCGCCAGGGGGTGTACCCAAAACGTTCTCTCATCTCCATGGGTTACTCCTTGGTGGGAGTCTGGATGTCCCCTGTTATTAAGGATAAGTAGAGGACACTTTTATTAGAGGAGAATTGAATGTGACAGGCTATTGGTCATTTAAGGTGCAACACGGATAAGTCTCCTCAATATCAATACACAGTTCATGGCAATCAGGTGAGGTCAGTGCGGTAGGTAAACCTTGAATGGGGTGTTGAGAAAAATTCCATTCCTCCAAAGAAAAGGGTGGTGGAATGAGAAAGGCGTATGGTGGGCGACCGCCCTGTCAAGGGGCGAACCATTAGAGGAGTTTGTTGTAAATTTCTAATGCGGTTTGTGATAAATTGTCCAAACTTGTGGGAAAAATAAAGAGAAATGGGGGGGGGGGGGTGAGTAGGGGATCTGGGATCAATATTGTGTTTTCTGATATAGTATGTCCCTTCATGGCAGCGCTTACACCTCATAGCCAACGTCTATATAATGGTGTCTGTGTGTTTTAGTTAATCTGGGTTTTGATAAGTCTAAAAGTGCAAAAACTGTGAAGTTTTGGCTTAAATGGTTTGAAGTCTATACTAATTACGGTAGTTGTGGGCCCTGTGTCTGGCCTCGGTTGGAGGAGGGCAGGTGTTTTGATTGGGGTGGATCCCGCCAGGGGTCAGCTCTGTAGGAGGTGCTAATTTGCATAATTTATGCCAAATCGGGTTTGTAGACCGGTGCCTGGATGAGGGGCTCATTCCAACTTAAGATGGCCACGTTTATGGTTGAGCTGTTTGCGTTCCCCATGGAGTCGGTGGTTTTGCCCACCGGGTATGTCGTCCACCTGCAGTGGGTGCGGGTAACTTTCCCCTGGTAAGTAGCATTGTAATGATTGGAGCTTTACTTCAATGTGAAATTTAATAAAATGCGGGAGAGGGATGTAAGGCGTCGGTCTGGAGTTGTGCAGCCGGCCGGGGTATTAAGCGGTGGGGCGTTTATTGTCATAGTCAATCAAGATGTTTTAAGAACTTCTCTCTTCCTCCTTTAATTATCAGGGGGCTCGTGTGGTGGCATCAAAACCGCTGGGTAGTAGACTATGTACAGTATAACTGCTCTACCGCGGCGCCGTCAGGGCCCTGGAGAGGCACGCCCGGGTGTCACCAATGAGGAGGTGGGTGCATTTACGATTCAACAGGTGTAAAAATGAGGGGCTAGCCAATCAATTGCTTATGTGGCACGGGGTTTCTGTAGGAGGAATTGTAAGTAAGTGTTATGGCGTTATTGGAATTTTGCGTTGGGGGAATTGGTTATGAAAATAGCGTAATTTAGGCTTCTGATTATATATTTTGTTCTTTTATTTTTATTTTTAGGCGTCATTTGTAGCTGGAGGAAACATGTTACTGTTTGGCAAGTTGGCGAGATGGCCTTAAAAATGTGATTTTACAAGCGATTTGGCTGGAAAATATGGAGTTGGATTTTCGACCTGATCAAGTTTCAGACGAACAGTGCACCCCTAATGGGATACAAAGGTGATGATCCGGCAGATTTCATGATGAGGGAGGACAAAATATGTGAGATTTGATTCATGGACGATCTTGTGGGACTATAATCAGCTGTGATAATTCATGTGATTTCGTGTGGAAGTTTTAGAGCCGGATAGCATGGGGGCTGTTGCCCGAGATGTGTTTTCTGATTTGTTAAAAAAAATAAAAACACATGCGGTCGCCTGGCCTCTGAGAGGTCAAGTTTAAGAAAATTTTAGGCGTCCTGTTGTATTTAAATATCTTGGTCGGATAACAAAAAAAAAAAAAAAAATTCTGTTCTTTTGGATATTTTATCCCCACACAAAGGTGTAAAACGTGTGTGTTAAAAAAAAAAAATTCTTTGTTAAAAAAAATTACGATTTTTGGGGTAAATTTGGGAACTTACTAAAATTATAATATCATCCCCACACTAGTAGAAGTGTGGGTGGCTTCAGAGTGATGGGGGGGGGGGTTAGGTAGTCGTCGGGTGCTGCCGAGGCATTTTCTAAGCAATATATATAGGTATATGCTATATCCTCCTGCCTTGACAGCAACCGTGAGACAAGGTGGTCTTAAGACTAGAAGTTTTAATATACAAAGCCTACCATGGGGTACTGAGGTGGCGGATAACTGTCTCTCGGTCTGCTCCTCCTGGGCTGCTTTGATCATGAGCTCCGCCTGGTCAATTAAACGATCGCACTGGGCGGACTCATTGTCATTTACAGATGGAACTTTACAAACAGAAATCACAGCGTCTGTTGCCATATTTGTGGCTGTGACCGGGACAGGAGGGGGATTCTCAGCGGCAACGGTTAGAGTTACCTTGCGTGCTGGGTCGCTGTCTGTTGTGAGTCGCGAGTGGGTGGCTTCCGCCGGATAGTTCACTTCCGTGGATGGCTGCCGCTGGAAGCCCTCCAGGGTGCCGGCTGCAGACCGTGACGAGGTGGGGGTGGGGTGGGCAGGGCTCTCCTCTCCGGCCTCGTACCATGTTGAGTGGCCTGCGGTATGGGTGTTGGGGGTAGGGAAATCCTCCCAGTGGGAATGATTGTTGGGGTCACTAGGGATTTCGGTGTGCTTGTTATGGCACACCATTACCAGGGTGACAGAAGGGCTTTGGCCTCTAAGTGCCAACAGGACCAGGGGTAGTTTTATAATGGGAATTGGGATCCGGGTTGGCAGGGGGACACGGTTGAGAAATCCATTTAATGTCATTTTTAAGTCCCAGTTCCACGTGATCAACAAATGGCGGCCGAAGGGGGCCGAGATCCGGGGGATGGAGTGGGGTGGTGCAAAACCCCTGACGGCTATGGAGTTTCTGTCGTGGTGAACGGGTAAGCATTTAAGGACAACGGTCTTCCAGCCGCTGCTAAGCTTCAAGCCGATGTAGGGATTGCGGTGTGGAGAGGCGGTGGAGGTGGGGTAACACCGAACACAGCAGCGGTAGATTTTCACTAGAACCCAAAGCGCCATGATGGTGGCGGCCGCGCCGATGAGGACGTCGAGTGTTAGCCACTTTGTGCTGGTGGTATTGTTAAGAACGCGCTCCTCCAGCGCTTCCTTATTCTCCGCCAGTCTGGTCTCCCACCATTTCTTATTATGGTCTTGGAGCTGTTCCCTCCAGCGCTCGAAGTCAGCCATTGCGAGAGAAGGGGTGTTTAATATAGCCGGTATGATGCCGAGTGCTCCGAGGCGATAATGAGCAGTTCCCGCCAAAAGTAGGGATAGGCCGGCTAGAAGCAGCGCCACGGTTTCGAAAACCGGGTGCGAGCTGAACTTGTCTAAAAGAGCTAAATCGCGGCTCAGTAGGGCGTCTGGTGGGATGTCTAGGGCCATTTGATTGGCCATGCCGGCGAGGCTTCCGGCCCAATCGGCCAATGAGGCGGCTTGTTGCATATGATGCAGCCTGCGCCGCTCCGCATTTGGAATCGGGAGGGAGAAAGGAAACTTCGAAATTGAAATTCCTGAAACGTTTAATGGGGGATTGCCGAAGTGTCTCCAAACTGGGAGGTTTACTGTATAGTGTATTACTTGAGGCATTACCTGGGGGATGACACGCGAGAGGTTGGAGTTCTGCAGCCGGATGTGGGTGTTTGTGAAGACACATTGGCATGGGACTGTCACTGAGGACCAGGCCGCTGTCGCCAACTGTTCGTCGTGTCGGTGTGGGCACCTGAGTACTGAGTGGGCGACATTGGTTGACAACAGGAACTGATTCAAAGACACCGGGTAGGCAGCAATTGGAAAATCAGCCAGCAAGTCTACCGTGAATTCACAAGTCCTGTGTACTGCCTCAGCCACGTCCAGAAACAGCGACAACAAACAGGTAGGTGACTCAGGTCTTAGTATAGGTATTGGGAGTGGGCAGTCGATGACCACTCCCACTGAGCAAGGTTCATAATTTAAGTCTTTGAGCTCCAGGTAGGTTCCGCCTATTTTTGATATTGCCAGGTATCTGGCTATGGTATTTATTTTAGTGACGCCCTTAGAGGTGGTGTTAGAAGTGTCTATTGGTATGGGAAAAATTTGGGCATCGTATAATTCAAATAAGGAGAAATTTCTACTGATTGGTACAGGTATTTCTAGACTTAGGAAACTGTTATTAAACCAGTAGGAGTGTATGGAATTTGTGTAATAATATTCCAGAGGGACTGGGACCACTTTTAAACCTGGGGCTGCCGTGGTCATGGCGAAGGCCAATGAGTATAAGGTGTCCTTTAATTTAGAGTGACTGACTAAATTTTTGGGTAGCATCCCTGTTTTTAAAATATTTAATGTATTATCTAGTATTTGGAGATCCCTGTTATATTCATGCATTGAAAACAGTCTGGAGTTTGCCGCTGCCAGGAGGTAATTATTGTAGAAATTGATTTTACTCTTGATTTCTAAATCCCTCAAGTCAGAAGTTAGGTTTAGGCCCAGGCTAGCTAATTGCCATTCTAGACTGGATAAGGAAATGTCAGTGTCATTTTGAAAGGAGGTAAAGGTGGACAGGCTTCTGAAGTTGAAGTCTGTCATGTTAGTTAAGATTTGGGTGGTAATTCTGCCAAAATGTAATTCTTTTGCTAAATACACGTCAATGACCGACATCTGATCTAGCAAGGCCTCAATTTCAGCCTGAGTGGCCACGCCAAACAGTGATCTTAGTAAGTCAGCTGTGTAGTGTGTTGCTGAGCTTCGTTTGACTCTAGATGGGCTCATGTGGTCTGATATGGAGTCAATTAACATGGTTGCCTTCGTGTATTCTAAATTTAGTAATGAATCAGTTAAGGTTGCTATTTCAGCTTGAAAGGGGTGGGTGGATTCAGAAATAAGGTCCAAAATGGAGTCGGGTTTGTCGATTTTTGAATCGGCTGTGATGTTGATGGTTATTCTAAGTGGGTAAATGAAATGTCCGTTCAGGAGTGGTTTGCTGTGTTTTGTAAACAAAACTCCAAAGTTGGGTCTGGTAATGGTGGGGGATATGGGCCGAAAGGAGGTGGAGGGGCTCACAGTCTGCAGCAGGCAGAGTAGGAGTACCGCCCACCTGGACGAATGGATAATAAAAATTAATAAAGTTAATCTGTGAAGGTGGTAGGAAGTGGGACGGGTCCTGAGACGTGGTATGCTCGGTAAATGTAAAGTAGAAGGTTGGGTTGGAGGGGGTAGGAATAAGGAAAAACCTGTGAAAAAAAAAAGCCGGGTCACAAACCTCATGTAGGCCCTTGGTCGATTGTGAGCTCCTGGCATGATGGGGTAGATAGGTATAGAAGGTATGCTGATCTGCTGGGTGGTTGCTGGGGACGTCGTCCTCTGCTTCTTGATCATTTAAGATTAGTGACTCTGAGCTGCTCATACCCCAGTATTTAAGCGCAGACGCTGTCGCTAACAAGGGTGGGGGTTAGGGGGGGGGGGGTGTTTTGCTGGCTGAGTTGTAGCCCTGATTGGCTGGGAGGGCAGAGTTAATTATGCTGGGGTGTCGTCATCTGGGGTAGGGTGTTGCAAGGAGCTCGGTGAAGGGTGGGGGGGGGGGTGGTTGATTAGGGAAAATAGTGGGTTTGGAGAAATCCGATGGCTGGAGCCAGCTATGGGGTATTGGATTTCGACTGTCGAATTTTTAAATTATTAAGGATGTTGTAAAGGAAATGAATGGGTTGTGAGCGAGTCAAAATGTTATTAGTATAATAATTTTAATTAAAACAAGTTGTTATAATATTTTTAGTCAATTTGGCTTATAGATGAGGGGTCCCTAGTGCAGTGGTATCATCCGTATGGAGGGGATTAAAATAGTCGCGGGTGAATTACAATGTTTTGGATCATGCCCACGTGGACTTGTTCACCCAGGACAGTCATACTGTTGTAAGCTGTAAAGAGCCCACAATCCCAGGGAGTACTGCAGCTGCTCATTTAGCCTGTTACCAGCGCGTGGCCCATTTTAATGGCGTGTTGTGAATATCGAACATTGGGCTTGCTCAAACTAGATGTAAAAATGATGTAGAAAGACTAAGTTATATTTTGTAGCTTTAAGGTGATTTTGAATAAAAGGCTTAGATTGAAGAGAAGCCACAGATAGGCAACCCTGAAGTTGGCTATGTTTCAGTCTGCCTATTTCCCTCTAGGGGCGTGCTCATCTCTCATATAAAATCAGTGAATCTGATTTTGGGAACTTATGCTTGGTGTGAGGGGGAAAATATGCCTATTTATCCCTTATAAGGTACAGCATGTACACGCTGTAGGCAAATTATATTGGTTGTGATTAATTAAGGAATATGTGTTAGGGTAGGGTACCCGGTAAAGGTTGGGTGCCATAACCATTTTGATATAGCCGGTATTAATATATTGAGTGTTTTCTCAAGCCATTTTATCTAAGTTTGCTAAACAGAGGCCTTCCTGCCGTCGCGTCCAATAAAAATAAATAACAGGGTTTTATGTTCTTGCAACCTTCCCCGTCTGGGATTGGCAAGTTCGTGCTTGTGCACGCACCAAGTGATACATTGGTCCCGATAGTCGACTGGTTTAATGAATACAAAAACCGCTTCATCTCCATATCGGGCATTGGGGCACTGCACCAGAAAAATATGTACAAGATCTATGTTATAGTAAGCCTTGACTAGAAAATATGTATAAAGATAGTGGTATGGATAAGAGTTTGGGGGAGGGGGGGGGGGGGAAATGTCAAGGAAATGAAATTTGTGTGTAATTGTTGATTGAAATAAGCAAAATTTATGAACCTTGATATGAAAAATAGTTAGATGGTCTTTGTAATGCAACAAGCGTGGGTTGTGTATGTAAGGTTGGTTTTTGTAAAGCGGATGGGGTGATGGGTGGGGGTTTTTAGGGTAGGTAGGTAGGTGGGGGGGGGGGGTGTTTCGCAATTTCTCACGGCCCTGGGTTGGGGAATAACCACAGTAGGTCGGATCATCAGTGGAGGGTGGTCACGTGTCGAAATGTGGTCGGGGTCGAGGAGGGGGGGGGGGGGGGTGTGAAGCAGGTGCTGAGTCGGTGCTTTGTGCCTGGGGTCAAGAATAATGGTATCCCGTATCTGGGTTGGCCCTTTCCTGACCTATGGTGTGGTCAGGTGTGCTCACTAATTGTGGTGATTTGGGGGGGGTGGGTGTACATTCAAGGCCTCCTGGGTCATGCACCGTGACCTTTAATTGCTCTGTACCAAGCGCCACGTGCCGGTGCAGGGGTACACATGTGTGTGTGTGTCATGATGAGGATGAGGCAATCGACGGGTATAGGTGGTGGGCGTGGCGTGTGGGTGTCTCAGGTTATAGGAATGGGGATTCATGGTAGGGGCGAGGTAATTGTGTAATTCGGGAGTTGGTGTGTATGGCGTACGCTGGGGTGGGATTAGTGGGACGCTCAATCTCTGTATCTAGCTGGCAGCCTGGTAGCTTGCCTCAGGCCATATTTTGTGCCGCGGACACGCTGAGTCCTGGTCGGCAGCCTCTTGTTGGGGGCTGCTGGTTGAGAGGCTTTGGCTACTTGGGGCCTGATTCTTTTTGCTGGTACATTTCTATTTTTGGGTCTGGCTATTAGATTGGCTGCTTTTTGCATTGGTGTGAGGGGGTTTTTGAGCCTAAATCTATCTGGGTTGATTAAGGTGTTTGTAGGGCCGAATTCTAACCTTGTGGCCACTGCTTTGGCGCTGGCCGTTTTAACCGGCGACCTTAGGCGTGAAGCATGGACGGCCTTTTTAAAAATGAAACCGTCTTGTAGTCTTCTTAAAATGAAAGTCACCGGGCTGGTTGCCTTCACTATCATATAGGGGCCGCTATAAGTGGGTTGTAGCTTTTTGCTGGTACCTTTCCTCAACAGGGATGGAATGTGTAGATAAACCAATTCTCCCACTTTGTAACCACATTCCACAGCCTTCCTGTCATGTCTGGCCTTCATCTTTTTGTGATTGTTTTTCATATTGTTGGCTGCTGAAAGCATGATGTTGTCCTTTTTGGATAACATGTACTGAGTCAGCTGATCTAAATCTTCCCCTTTTGTGTTTGTTTTTAGTAAACCAAGGGCTGCCTCGGTGGGCAGGTGTGGCTGTCGGCCGAGTAGCATCATATTGGGGGAGAAACCCATGACAGGGGCCGTTGTGTTGTTCAGCGAGAACACCACTGGCTGTAGGAAAAAGGACCAGTATTGTTGTGCGTCGGTCACCAGGTTAGTCAGGTCCTGAATTAGGGCTCTAAGGCATGTTTCAATGCTTAGATTTTGACGCTCACCCAAACCTTGGGATTTGCTGTGGAAGGCTGATCCCCTCACATGCTTGATACCAAACTTTGTGCACATTTCACTAAACTCATTGCTGGCGTATACGCTTGCATTGTCTGTGTTTAATACACTAGGGGAGCCATGTTGGCATATAATTCTATTGAAGAATTCAAGCGCGATAGTGGCTGTGGTGTGCACAATTGAGGTCCAAGCTGTGATATGGCGGGTGGCGTGATCCACTACTACATGGATGTATCTGCTGCCATCAGCTGCCGGGGCAAAGGGGCCAATTGCATCCATTGTGAGGTGTGTGTAGGCGGTTAATACTGGCTCTCTTAGGACCATGGGTGTTACCAGATTTTTGGGCCTCTTTTTAGTTGTTAGACATGAGTGGCATGTTCCCACAAAATCATGTACTGCCTTGAACATTCCCCTCCAGTAGTACCTGGACCTCACCGCGTTGTATGTGCGGGTACAACCCAGGTGTCCGCCCAAGGGTGAGCAGTGGGTGGCTTGTATGAGTTTTGTAGCCCATGCCTCCGGTATTACTATTTGTAGGGTAGGGTCTGTACCTCTTCCCAGCACGGCATGTGTTGATTTGTATAATATGCCATGAATATTTCGAATTGCTCATGGTATAACAACACCTGGCGCGCCATAGATTGGTCTGGAGGGAGAATAGAGCGTTTGACATAGGCGTACATGGCGCCACAGAAAGGGTCACTGGTTTGGGCCTCTTTAAGATCATCCCCTGAGGGGTTGAATTGGGAATGGTTTGAAAGAAATCTTATAGCCTTTTCAGCGAGGGGCTCCAGCTTTTGGTGCAGTTTCTTTCTTTTTGCATTTGCTGATCGGACTGAGATGACGGGTGACTTGGTTGACAAGGCTCTTTTTCGGCCTTTAGTTTTCTTTTGGGGCTGTGGGGTGGGTTGGGGTGAGGTGGGATGGGCGCTGCAGGTGGTGGCCTGGGATTGTGCTCTGGTGAGGGCGTTCAACTCCACTTCCTCACAAAGGCTACGTTCCCTTTGCCTCTCTGGGGTGTTTTTCCTAGCAATAACACCCTTGACCTTGGTGCTGCTGGCGCCCCATGGCTTGCCTCCCTTTAGAATGGACCTGGGAGCACCTAGGAGTATGGGGTTGATTGGGATGGGTTCCTCGGGGTAGTAGTATTTGGTGATTAAGATTTCTGAAAATCTTAGATTCTTGGCTGGCAGTATCAGTTTCCCCTGGGCCCTCATTGGTACAGGGTCCTCAGGCTGTGGGGGGTAGTCCCTCCGTGATAACATGTCAGCTACAATATTTGCCCTGCCCTGGAGATATTTCACCTCAAAGTCGTAGGCCATGATGGTGTCTATCCATCTTGCCAAACGTCCATTGGTAATATTTTCCTTTTTATTAAAAAGGGATACCAATGCAGTGTGGTCTGAATACAGGGTAAAATGAGTGCCATCCAGGTAGTGGTGAAACCTCCTGACTGCAAAAATGATACCCAGCATTTCTCTGTCTGTGACAGAGTATCTCCTCTGTTGTTCACTTAGGGAGGATCCAGCGAACTCAATTGGTCTATAAAAACCATTGGCGTCACACTGGCAGATCACAGCTCCACAGCTTGTGTCACTGGCGTCTGTGAACACTATGAAAGGCTTCTCATATTCGGGGAATTTCAAGGTGGCTTCTGTGCAAATGCAGTCTTTTATTTTATCGAAAGACCTTTGGCATTCTGCTGTCCACTTGAATGATTTGCCCGATTTGAGTAGTTCATAGAGTGGTTTCATGATGTGAGCGAAACCTCTGATGAATCTCTTGTAGAACTGAGCCATTCCATTGAAGGATCTAAGCTGGGAGACGTTCTTTGGTTCAGGGAATGTTTTGATGGGCCAAATTTTGTCTGGGGAAGGGGATAGTCCCTCTCTGTTTACTCTAAACCCGAGGAAATCCATTTTAGTCGTGCCGAATTCACATTTTTCTGATTTTAACTTAATATTTCCTTTTATAAACAGCTTTAGAACCTCATCAAGGTCCTCCAAGTGCCTGTCCCAGGTGGGGCTATAAATAGCTACGTCGTCTACATAGGCCACAGCGTTTCTGTATTTGCATTTGAGCAGCAACTGCTCCATAACATTTTGAAAGGCTAGACCTGATGTTTTCAAACCCATTGGTAGGACTTTGGCCCTGTACCTTGTGCCATTGGCCGAAAATGTGGTGATATGTCTAGATTCTTCGGCCAGGCTTATCTGATGGTAAGCTGAGTACACGTCCAATTTGCTGAAAAATCTAGGGCTGTCCCTACCTATTGTGTTCATCAAGTCATCAGCTCTTGGGAAGCTGTATGAAAATGATTTGAGGTTTTGATTCACCCACCTGTAATCAACAACAATACGCCATCCAGAAGCCTTGGTTGTGTCACCCTGTGGTTTAGCCACCAAGAAGGCTGGGCTGTTGTATTCAGACGGCTCAGAGCATATTTCTAGGACTCCCTGTTTTAACTGTTTTTCCAGCAATTCTCTTTGAAAAACCTCTTTATGGGGTGACATTCTATAAGAGGGTCTGTTACAAGGTTTGGCCCCAGGTTTTAGCTCTAGGGTGACTGTATTTTCAGTGTTTAAGCCTATGGCGTTGTCATTTACCACAAATGCTTCCCTGTTGTTTTCTATAATCTTTTTAATTTGGGTCTTTTGTTGTTGGGTCAAATTTTCGGCTACCCGGTACTTCAATGGCTCGTCAGCTGTTGGCAATTTATCTATTGGGTCCTCCCCGCTGTTTATTGGGAGGAAACCATCTGCAGGTGTCATGGAGTTGACACTGGGGCCTGAATTTTTCAACAAACCCAAGGGAACCGCCGAGCCCATGTCAAAGGGGGAGAAAAGTCCAACAGAAGTATCTTTGTGTACCCACATGCCTGTATCCGTGGGGTTGGCTATTGTAATGGGTATCAGATTTCTATCAGTCTTTGGTGTTACAAGTGTGTGTTTGATCAAGTAGGCTGGGGATTGGGTGCAATTTTCAGTGATGCCTGTAGTGTTTTCTAGATTTTGATGGCAGACTACCTTGGCATTGAAGGTGCATTCACTGTTGGGAGGAACATATATGTTGGTGATGGTACAGATGGAATTTGTGGTCTTTTCATTGTCAAAGGATATTTTTCCCTTGTAATTTTTGAGGAAGTTCACTCCTAATATCATGGGATGATTTAGGGTTTTCAAAACATACAGCCTTTGTTTGAATTTTCTGCCTTCAATTTGGAAAGTGATTATTACTGAAGATTCAGCCTTTATTGGTTCACCATTGGCGAGTAGGACGGTCAGGGAAGATAATCTTTTCTGGCTACACACAGGATTGCATTGAAGTTTGCTAAATAACCTTTGAGAGATGAAACTGAGGGACGCCCCAGTATCAATTAGTGCTTTGGTCACAATACCACCTGCTTCAACACTGACTGAACCCTTTTGCATGCTAGTGATGACGTGGGAGTCCTTACCTTGGTGTTTGCACCTACCTTTGACCCTGTCCACTGTCAGTTCAAGGGTAGCATGGGTGGGCTCCTCCTCTGGGTCAAGTGCCGCTGCGAGTGTTGGTTGGGTGGGGTGAGTAGTATATGGAGAGGGTGTAGCTGAAAGATCGGTCTCTTGATCTGTCACAGGCAATGGACTGGTGTGTGTCATATTGAACAGGGTGGCGGTATTTTGGGGCGAGCTTGTTTTGCACGGGTTGGGTGTTGAGGAGGTGGGGGCTTGATCAGCATTATCTAGGTGATCTTCCCCTGACCTTTAATCTTTTCTATGTGGCGACCTGGATTGACCTCTGTCGGTAGAGCTTGACCTTGAGCTTGCACCCAAAGACTCCGCGCCTACTGAGTGGCTTCTAGAGCGGGACCCAGGCCTATTGTGGTCTCTTCCAGGTGTGGGGTCTCTTCCTCGGGGCCTGCGACTCTCTCTGTTGTCTTTGTAGTCTCTGCCAGAGGATTTATGTCCCTCCTTCCTGCCAGAATGCTCCCTGCCTCTAGATGAGGATCTCTCCCTGGAGTGGTCCCGGTTTCTAGAGGGAGGTCGACCTCTGTGATCAGGGTTGGATCCATGGTTAGAATACCTGGGTCTGTCTCTGTCCTCGGAGGGAGTCCTGGGGTAGCCACTGCCGCCACTGTTTTGATGTTTGGAGTTGTAATATTGGCCTTTGCTGTCCCTGCTGCTCCTCCTGTGGTCGTCGCGGTATTGGGAGCCTCTAGGAGGGGGTTTGGGGTCCCTGGAGCGGTAGCGCTCCTGATACACTTGGTGCTTCTCGTTGAACCTGTCCTCATACTGCTTATTGTAGTTTGAGGTGGAGGGTTCAAACCTGTAGTCGCTGCTGGAGTTCCAGCTGTTGCTCCTCCTGGGTGGGTTGTGGTATTGTCTGCCTTTACCGTTTGGTATAGGCCGTAGCTCACATACCTGGGCTGCCTCTGTTTGGCTTGTTTCCATGCCCTTTTTGATGGATTGAATAATAATGTCATGTTCAATGGCCAATTTTTCAACATCAGTAATCTTTTTGGGTAACTTGACTCTGATGGCGTTGGCCAGTTCCTCCCTGAATCCATTTATTAGATAGTCTACTTGTGTTTTCTCATCTAAATGGGAGTTGGACAGCAGGCTTATCATGTCAGTCATATAGTCTTCCAAAGATTCTGTTGCTTTCTGGCGTCTGTTCCTGTAACCTTTGACTACAGACTCAGGATCTTCACCACTAAATCGTTCTAAGAAGGCTGCATACAGGGCGTCCCTGTTAAACATCAAAGGTTTGTCCATCACATTGGTATAGTACCAGGATGCTGCGCGGCCCTCCAGGTGACCATACATGCATTTTGCATGCATGTTTGGGTTGTTAGGATGTAGGGCCTCTATGAAGAATTTATATTCCATTAGGAATTTATCTGCCGACCTATATGCAGTCTGCTTGCCAAAAGGTGTGGGTTTGACAAATGAGTTGAGTTGCGCGGTGCTGTATCTCATTTGTAGCTCAGAGGAGTTGAGATCCTCCAGTGTTCTGTAGATAGGTCGTGGTGTATGGTTATTGAAGGGCAAATCTGGATGGATAGCGTGTGCTGTGTAAGTGGCTCCATGGTGGGCCTGGTTTCCAGGTTGGTTGGGGGAGGACAGGTAGATGGAGTCTGCCACTTGTCCCCGCGTGACCCTGGAGTCCTGGCTGGGGGTTTGGTGGTCTGGGATGTGGAGTGGAGTAGAGCCGTCCACTCTGGTAGCCTGGGTATGCAGGTTGCTGTATGCTGGAGGAGCTGGGGTGTTTACTCCAGGTTGGGCATGTAGGCTGTGTATTAACTGTGCGTGTGGAGGGGCGGAGTGAGGTGTGGAGCTGTAAGGTGTGGTGTTATGGCTCGGCGCTCCTGGTGTGTTTTGGAGGGGGTATTGTTTATGTTCAGAACTGTGTAGTATGGGTGAAGGGCCGGCATGGTCAGGGCCAAACTGATGCAGGGAGTGCCCTGAGTGTTGGTGGCTGCTGTGACTTTTACTCAGGTGTGAGTAAAAATCGTCCCTTATAAGTCTGAACTCATCTGCCACACGCTTACCCAATCTGTCAGTTTGTTCCTGGCATTTTTCAAAGATCAAGCCCTGGCGGTCCAGCATTGATTTTTCAATTTCAATCATACGGTCACCATTAGACTGTCTTTTAAGTTCTACCTCCTGGACTTCCTGACGTACCACATCCAGCCTGTCACTTAGTCTTTGTTCTAGGCCACAGATTAATTGATTGAAATTGGTCTGTTGCATCTGTAGCATATCTGTCATGGACTGGTTCAGGGCCGTGAGTACATTATCAGGTGTGATTTGTCGGGGGCGGGGGCCTGGGGGTCCCTCCTGGGGCTCATGTTTTTGTTTGCCATGGTGGGAGGCCCTAGGTTGCGGCATCTGTGGAGCGGTGGGTGTTGCAGTAATATAGGGGTCGTGGCCTCTATATCACCTTTCACTGCAGTGTCTAAGCTTTCACCTAGGCCGTAATAGAACTCCTGTTTAACTGGTCTGGGCTGGGTTAGAGGGGCTCTCCTTGATGGTCTATGGGGAAAGGGTGGTGGGGATGACAGGGAGGAGCTACTGGAGGACACAGTTCTTAATGGTGGTGGCTTTTGAAACTCTGCCTCCTGGAAATAGGAGTCCTCTGATGAGTCCCTGCACACCAGGGTGGTAGGTGTATTGTGTGGGTCTCCCAAAAATGAGTCTAGCTCCCTGCGAATTTTTCTTTCAAAAGCCAGTGGGTGCTCAGAATCCTTGTAGTCTAGGGTAGAGTCTGGCAGGTAGGCGAACAGGTCTTCCTGGGATAAGGGTGATATAGTGTCCTTCCACCTTTTGAAAGCCTCCTTTACCAGGTGACTTAGATGTGGGGTTTTACCTGCGCCCGCTGCGGCCTTAACTCTGTCAATTGGTTGACCTTGGTATATTAAGCGTTGTAGGTTGGGGGGCAGGAATCTCTTACACCTGGTGTTTTGCTCTGACTGTTGGGGCAGTTGTAGACTCCGGTCCACCAACTTCAGGTGTCTTGGTGGTGTAGCGGTGTGTGGTTTTGTCCTCGGGGTTGCAGGGGGTGTCACACTATGTTGTGTTGACTCTGGTTGGGGAGGTGAGGTAGGATGGGGGCAGGTGGCAGTGGGTAGGTCTTGCTTGACCGCGAAATTGCTTACAATTTCCTGGAGAGCTGCCTCCAGGCTGTGATCCCTAGGGGCTAGGTGTGGATCCAGAGGGTATAGATCGTCTGACTCAGAGCTGGCAGGTGCAGTGTGTGGCACTATACCTGAGAGCCTAAATGGTGTGGAGGTGTTGCCAATGGGGGTGCCCAAACTGTATTTTTGTGTAGCTGGGCAGCTATTCCCAATGTTCGGTGTACTAGTGTGTATATTTTCACTGTCAATTAGTAGCTCAGGTGTGGTGGTATCCGAGCTGGTAGAACGGTTAGCGTTGATATTACCGGTCAGCAAATTGGGTGATGAACAGGAGGAATCTTCCTGTGACACTGAAATGATTGATGAATGGCGCTCCAAGTTGATTGCAGACTCACCCTCAGTGGAAGATGTGGTTGGTTGAGTTGTGATATTTTGGTGTGTAACTGCAACTGGGTCCAGGCTTACTGGAGGTGCGAGTTGCTCATCCTGTAGCACAGGGTGTTGGTCCACAGCTCTCTGTGGATCATCTGATCGTTTATGTAACTCAGTATCCGGCGCTCTAGCGCTCATGGCCTTGTAAGAGGTTAACTTCTAGTGGGTTTCAGCCAAGAGGTTACTCCACCAGTGTTAGGTAGCTGCTTGGGTTACCATAACTAGTAATTAGGAGAACGCCTGGAGTAGAGTTGACGATGGAGTTTATTGAGTATAAGTGCTATTGAGGGTGGTACACCGAAGAACCCTCGCCAGGCACGTCCGGTAGATATTATGTATGTCTATAGAGTGCTGATCTCGCTGGTCGGCAGGTAAGATATACCTGCCTCACAGCGCTGTCATCATACCTTGCCTGGATGGCGACATGGTGTTCTGGGGCGCGATCACGACCCACCCTCCCACCCAGGGTGCAGGGTGCATCCAGGGGGGGGGGGGGGGGGGGGGGGGGAGGGGAGCGCACGAGTCGCCCAGACACCAGCACCCTCCAGGTGTGTGGCAATCCCCACACCTAGGGGCGAAGCTCCAGGTGTATGAGGATTGCCCCACCAAGGGTCACTGAGTGCACCGCGAGGGCCTCACAGTGCATTATTGTGAAATGTAGGGTTTCAGCGCGTCCACCAGCACCCTGACAAGGGTCCCCACCCCTATTGTGACTGCAGAGGGGTTTTCGGCGAACTGGCGACCTGGGCTGTTTTGCAGGAGACTTTTCGACCTGGTGCAATAATTTAGGCGACCTGGCGACCTTTGCACAAGATTGATTACTGTAAACGTAGATATTTTCGCGTGTATAAATTTTCGCGGTTTTGCTAAAAAGGACCTTTTCACGTGTACTTAAATTCGCGAATTTCGGAAGATGTTAGTAGTATGACAATACTGGATAAATTTTCGCTCTGTGCATATTTTCGCGGACATTTAAAAAACGCGAAATTCGCGAAAATATGTACATCGCGAAAATATCTACATTTACAGTATAGGATATAGGGCCTAGGGTCTAAAAAAGCGACCTTACGACCTGAAGGTCTTAATTTCAGCGACTTTCCGACCTCAGGGGGGGGGGGGCCCTCTGCACCCCCCCCCCCCTATTCTGGTGGCCTTACAAATGCCCACCCTGGGACCCTAGTTGAAATGGCTAATGAAATGAGTGTCATGCGACATGGAGCTTATTGGTATCTTAGTGAAACCATGGTGAAATGAGAGAAAATTTTAGTGACATGACATTGGGTATTTCTTAAAATCGACATGGGACATGGAAGGTTCATAGCGGCGACATGGGACATGCGAATTTTAAATGACATGACATGGCCATTTCTTAAATTCGACATGCGACATGGGGCGGGGGGGGGGGGGGGGGCATCTAGGCCAGGGGCGGATCCAGGGGGGGGGGGGGGGGGCGCAAGGGGCGCGCGCCTCCTATTTGTCTGTACATTTTAATTTAGATGGTTCAACACCCCCAATGCTGTAGGTATAACAGAGCCTCCTTTTCAAAAATCCTGGATCCGCTCCTGCTAGGCCTAGATCCCCCCCCCCTCCCCCAGCCCAAAAAAAGACCAAAATGGGCCCCCTACACACTTTGCCAATCCGGCATCATCCCGGGGTATTATGCTGTTTCACTCCTTTTTGTTTCCCCCTTTCCTTTATCTCCCACCCAGATCCGCCCCTGAGATTCCTACAACTTTTAACGATTCGGATACCTCTCCACGTGTTCACCTGCGTTCACCCGCGGTGGCGGGAACCGAAGCCCAATCTAAACGTCCAATCAAATCACTCGTCCCATCGCCAAATGAAACGAGCCAATCAGAGCAGTCGTCTTACAGACGCTTGGCTCGAGATTGACAGATTTTTGTTGTCATTCGTTGGAGCCTGCCGCCACTCATGTATATTTCTGGACACTGTGACACATAGTAGGGCAAGGTTTAGGAGATAAGAGATACCTATATCAGTATGAGCGAGTCTCGAAAACGGAGGCAGAACTCTGCCCTCCGCACTCGCTCTGGCAGTGGAGAAGTTTCGCAGCGATCTTCACAACAAAACCGGGGGAAAATGAACCATTCGTCTCAGCACAGTCACAGCAAGGTAACTCAAAAAGTCAAGTCAAGATAGCGACGACATTCTTTTTTCAACAAATTGAGGCTGTTTATCTTTTTATCAATAAAATAACGACTGAAAATGGATAACAATGCCCAGTGCTGTCTTCCCATTGTAATTTTCGAGCCTTCTTCAGTTCTAGCCTGTCAATTTATCGCCAAAGTAAAATATAAACAAACACCAACTCACGCCATTACTTCCATTATCGCTCAGTGTGAAGCCCTGTCCAGACAGAGCCCCCGGTTGGGTCATTCAGTATGGTTCACAGGGAATCACTTCAGGTGCCAGCTTGTTCGTTCAAGTTCCACGTTTCTGGATCTAGAACATGATATTGACAGCCTAGAATCTAGATCTATATTGGAGGTCATTCCTCACCTGTGCCTGTGGCATAGACGTCAAATTTAACTTAAAGTATGCTATTACTATTAGTAATAGTGACTCTACACAGAGTCAGAAAGGAATAAACTTACACAGTTTCACAATACCGGTACATACACAATGTAATTAATAGACTCTACAATACATTAATTGATTTAAGATACATGTATATACATCTATTACATGTGCTATGTACCGGTACCCCCTGCTTGATGTGGGGTCGGAATTGGAGCCTGCCTCGGGGAAGTACCCACTGGGTACCTCTACCACACTCCACAGCAGTATCCAAACTACAATTGTATCCCAACCTAAATAAGCATTGGAACCACAGAAATGCTACTACTACTAGGATTAAGAAGTGCTATTAAGGGAGTGCTCATTTTTTAACAACAGGGCGGGGGGCGGTGAGATTTCGCGGGGAGCGCGCAAAATTTTTTCACCCCCCCCTAGAGGGGTCGTAATATTTTACCCCCCCCCCCCCCCCCGGCAGGCCGAATATCGAGCGTGTTCGCGCCCCTTTGTAGCATAGTAACGCGCGGGCTTTTTCCCTCAAAACAGGTTGAATTTTTTTTACCCCCCCCCCCCAAGAGGGGTCCACATTTTTTACCCCCCCCCCCCCAAATCCACCCCCCCCCAATCCACCACCCACCCCCTGTTGTTAAAAAATGAGCACTCTCTAATGTCAAACCCTTGACCACCAGTAGGTTTAAGTAATAAAGTTGTGTACCCAGAGGAAGGCAGAAAGAGTACAGGCTCAGGTACTAAGTTAGTGGGTACATGTATTAGTAACATCAAGCTGTATAGCTAATCCTCTCATTTAGTTTCAATGGTCGGAATGGTATGAACGATATGTAAGTCCAGAAGCATATGTCTGTAAAAAGTTTAAAAGTTCTAAACGTCCATTGGCCACATTGTCCATAAAGCATGGCGAATGCCTATGTTGGCGAGTGTTTTACCCGTACCTTTTTAATCAAATGATTAGGTGGACCAGGTTCCAGCATTTTATTTGGAAAACGCGGGACACCATTATTGATTAATGGTCCTCCGGCGTTGGATAGTGCGAAAGCCTATGTTCAACAAAACTACAATGGATTACAAATAGGTTACAATAGTAACACATTGGTTGTTGGTAAATCTGTAAAACACACACCATAATTATTATATTCTCCGCGTATAAGTCAACTCCCCACACATGTATCTTTGAACTTTATAGATTAACTTCCAACGACAAGGTAGTTATGATACAGTGCGCAAGATAGTACAAGAGGAGGGTCGCTCTGCAAGGAACCTCATCCAGTGGAATGTGCCAGTAGATCAGGATGACCAGCCTGGAACACGTGAGTGCATTCTCTCAGATCAATTTAATCAAATCTCAGTCTTTGCGAAAACCTTTTCACCATGCAGGACATTCGGTCCTGCAGTTTGCCAATTTTGCAGGACCGGATAGTTTTCTGCTGGACCGCATACCAAAATCAAAGTCTTGTATGCAATTTAGTATAATTTATTATCTTATCACAGTTAATGCTAAAAGAAAATTACTTTTCACTGCTTAGAATATTAGGGTGTACTCTAACTTCAGTTCTACTTGGAATATTTGAAAAATTTCTTTCAGTTCTGAAAAGCCCAGAATCTGCAGGGCATCCGGTCCGGCTACACTAGTCATTCTGCCAGACCAGAGCCATTCTAGGCGAACATTGCCACTGTCTGGCAGGATTTGGCAAAGACTGTAATCTAGATAGGACACAATATTTGGATGAAATTCTGTCATTCAGATGGGTACACAGGAAGAAGCATCAGTATCAGATAACGTAGATCAGATCCCTTATCGGTAGTATAGGTGTATACAATTTGATAATTTTTGAAAAATTTGAATCACTGAAAACCAGAAAATTGAGTTATGATATTTGATTTTTATTGGGGGTATAGATTCACATGGAGATCAAGGAATGATCAAGCAAACAATGATTACCGTTTTTTCCTCCAAAATGTGCTTGTAGGTAAAGCCACTTACAACGCGCCCCGCTCCCCAGGTCGGCGTCCTCACGGTGGTCCACGGTCCGGGTCGGCAGGCAGACAGACTAAGAGTGTGTCTGACCGGGAGAACACTCCGCCTCCTGGCAAGAAGCAGGAGGATTTGAACAGCAAGTTGTCTAGCAGTGGCAGTGGCAAGCGGGGCGACCTGAGAGCTCGCTACTGGGCCTTCTTGTTTGAGAACCTCCGCAGAGCCGTTGATGAGATCTACCAGACTTGTGAGACTGACGAGAGTATCGTAGAGTGTAAGGTGTGTATATGGCGACATTTACAATACTGTAAGTATAGTGTGTGTGTTTGGCTTAGAGAGATGAGGGTTAAACATAGAGGAAGATAAATTAAGGGACATGCATTTCTAGTACATATTAAAACTTTATTACTCATCCAAATTGATGAAGACGAGGTTCAATAAAGACAATGACTGGGGAAAAGAACAAGAGAACAAAAAAATAGTTTTTTACCCGATGATTAGATGGCTAGAATATCACATGTCAGAAAAAAAATCTTTAGTGACATAGCTTTCTAATTGTACTACATGTACATAAAAATCAGAATATATTACTTGACCTTTTATTTAGCGAAAAATAGAGTACATGAAGTTATACGTATATGTGGTAATACTTTTGTCTGTTTTCATGCTCTTAAATCAATGAGAATTTTACTTTTTCCAGGAAGTTATAATGATGCTGGAGCAGTGCACCAACGATTTCAAATCGTTGATAGAGCGTGTTCAGATTCTGGAGGCATACGATAATGCAGAAGAAGGACAAAAGTAAGTCAGAGGATATATTAAATTAATTTGTAATATATATTGTACAGTTATACTGTTGTAGGCAAGAATTTCAATCTGACGTCAAAGATAAAACGTTGGTAATTTTGTACTGAATTCTAAGGCCTACGTAACTTCTTATGTACAGTGAGATCAAGATACATGTACTAACATGATATTTGATGTATCGTACCATAGATATATAGTATTAGTACACCACTGCATATCATACAGAATGTGAGAATTTAATACAATATTATTACATCGATTGCATTTTAGGCCCACTTCGCTGGCATGGGAAGTGCGTAAATCTTCGCCGGGAAAAGGTTTGCAGCCTGCAGCAGCTGCAAAGGAGCACCTTGTACCAAGTCCCACTGTTGTTCGCAGTCTGAATTTCTCCATTCAAGATACCAAGTAAGTTTACCCAACCATCTAGAGTGAGTAATTTAAAATCACTAAGTAATATATAAATACACTATCTAATGTATACACCAAATACATGTTTAACTAAAACTACTGTATTTTGACGAGCATTTGTGAGCTCCGACACATAATGTTTCTTCTTTTAACTTATTGTAGTGCCGGAAACAGTTGGGCGGACAAAGTAAAAGGCTCACCACCAGTATCTTCTATGCTGATGCACCCGCCCGCGTTGAGGTCCTCACCAGTGCCTGTCGTTCCAGGGATCAACCCACTATCAACTACCGATGACGGTAAGCTTTAAGATCCATATACCCAGATAGTGGGACGTAGGAGAGGTCTGAATATGACCTCAGTTGTCGAAATGGCGTTAAACATCCAAACATCCATCAGGAAAGGTCTGGCAACCATTTATGTAACAACAGACTGTAAAGATGGCAGCAGTATCAATGTATAGATATCAAATGTATTATATATGATTCCCTATGAATGAGTTATTCAATTGCAAACACAAGTATAAACACAAGCTTTTAATAATGGCTTAAACTTAAAGATGTATTCTCAATACCTTTGATGGCTTGTAGATCAAGATGGCTGGGAAACTGTACAAAGAGGCGGGCGTGTGAAGAATCGGTCCAGCACGGGCAGTAATGGCAACAACAACCAAGGAGCAACAGCCAAAGATTCATCTCCCAGAAGGTCTCTAACCCGCTCCCTGAGCGGTCCGCCCGATCTGACCGTGGCCGGCCAAGTAGATGACGATGCAGTGGAAGTGCCAGACAATGAAAAAGAAAACCACCCACTCTCGGCACAACAGCAGAACAACATCCGCAATATCACGGTGCCCGAGAAGACCAAAGACGACACCAAGGCTGACAAGTTCCCGTGGAGTGTGAGCCCGGCAAAGTCCCTAGACAGGATTGACATCAGTAAGTCAGTCAATGACTATGGGCGGGGCGGCTCACCTGCACTGGAGGAGCGACAGTCGGTCAGGCCAAAGAGCGGTCGTACTCGTGGACATACCCGGCTCCACATGGCCGACACATCCGGGGCAGATGATGATGACTTTAGTTCTGATGATGAAAGGGAACGAGAAGATCAGGAGGAAAAGCTAACAAAACAGCTTGAAGAGGTAATTTGATAGGTCTAATACACGTATTTCTGCCTGGTCTTTAGAACATAATCATAATGAAAGTATTAGCCTTGTAATAACTCATATATGTTTTCCTTCAAATAACAATGTTGCGTGATACAAGTGAATTCATTAGATCAAATTGCATACAGTCATTGCAAAATCCTGCCGCACAGTGGCAATGTCCGCCTAAAATGGCTCTGGTCCGGCAGAATGACTAGTGTAGCCGGACCGGATGTCCTGCAGATTCTGGGCTTTTCTGAACTGAAAGAATTTTTCAAATATTCCAAGTAGAACTGAAGTTAGAAGCCAAAGAGTACACCCTAATATTCTAAGCAGTGAAAAGTAATTTTCTTTTAGCATTAACTGTGATAAGATAATAGATTATACTAAATTGCATGCAAAGACTTTGATTTTGGTATGCGGTCCAGCAGAAAACTATCCGGTCCTGCAAAATTGGCAAACTGCAGGACCGAATGTCCTGCATGGTGAAAAGGTTTTTGCAAAGACTGTGCATATAGGACAACAAATTTGTGACTCACTGAACCCCAGCACAATTAATTGAATAATAAAAAATATGGTTGAGAGAGGTTAATGTATGTCCCATTGACTGGCCAGGAGCTGCAGAGTGTGGAAAAGATGGAGCAGGAGCTGGAGGCAGAGCAGGAAGCTGCCCTGGCCGAGGCCACCCAGGAGGAACAGAACTACCTCAAAGAAATCGAGCTGGAAAGGAACACAGAGATCATTGTGGATACAGAACCAGAGACGGATGGCGAATTAGGGGTGAATACTCAATGTCATTATAGGGAAGAGGGGGGCGATCTCTTAATGCATATTTAGGGAATTTTGTATGGGTATACCCAGGTATATGGTTTTTCATGTTTCTTCAAATAAGAACTGCTGATGTAGCGGAATGGTATATGAGATTATGTTAAGCAATGAAACCACAGAAATTATGATTTTTTTTTAACCAGCATCTACATTTTATTTTTTAGTTTATATGGGGTTATTGCGGTAATCCGTCATTATTTATGAGAGCTTAAAATACTGCTACAAAATAAATACCAAGTTAAAAAAAAAAAAGTGTCTCTTTACAAAAAGTGTAATATTTCTTTGCTCCATCCCTCTAGGGTACCGCCAGCAGTGCTGATTTTGGCATCCATTCTCTGGACCAATCCATGGAGTGGGATACAGCTGTCAAACCTCCCAAAGGTAAGCCTTTTGAAATATACATGTACATGTAGTCACTCTGTGAAGTATCTTCTATCCTATTACCTTTATTTAAGCTACATGCACAATACTGGTATAATTGGTTTTATACGACTACCAACATTAGACAGCGGTAACAAGAATGTACACAACTAAATTGTAATAAAATTACGTGGTCATCAAATAGACAAGAGAAGGATACGAATGGAATAATATTAAATATCATGTTTTCTCTTCTCAGATGATAATGACATCAAGAAGACCTTGAGTTGGGCTGACATGATGGACGATGCCGAGACCAGGACCCCAGGCAGAGTGGTCCACATGCACGAGAAGCTATCGTCTCCTTCCAGAAAACGGTCAGATTTGTTGCTTTACATACCAAGTCTTAAGCTATCTAAGGACCTCTAGTAACTTTGTATTGGTCAAGTTGCAAACGATGTCCTGAAATCCAGAAATTGTTTTGTTGATATCCAACTTAATTTTGTTTCACTGACTATCATAGTACTGTACAGGTATCACGTTTATGGAATAGGTGGAGTTCCAACTCACCCGGCACCAGTTTAGTGCCGGGGGACCTGGGAGATGCATACCCGGATGTAGGTCAGTAGCCGCATGACACCGAGAGAGGGTTGACGTCGGCGGAGCGAGGTGAGTATTTTCTCTTCTTTACAGGTTATTTCACCATTATTGTTCCCTTCCTTGCTGACATGGTATAAGTTTAGTATGCTAGTCCGGTGGATGGCAGAAAAATTTAGTTTGGAGGAAAACTAACCATGGTTTTTCTGCGTTTCAGGCACGGGGTGACTGAAAGCGGAGCAAAACAACAGCCGCCATCTTGGTTGTTTTGACCGAATTGGTTGCCGGTGGAACCATGCCGGGCACTACTAAAACTAGTGAAGTGACAAAGACAGGAGGGGATTCTGTCAGGACATTAAAACAGCAGTCTGCTGTTTTGTCCAAAGTTAACACAGCAGGGAATGCTGTTGTTACGGCTAGTGGCTCTGGTAATGTGACAGCTGGAGCCCACGAGGTGTCACGCTCACGCTCCAGATCCAAGTCCGCTGAGGATAAGGAGAACAGTCATTCGGCGAATGAGTCTGTTAATGATAGGCAAGGTAGAAAGGGAAAGAAGAAGAAGAGGAAACGTAAATATGATAGTGAGGATGAAGAGGAGCAGTATTACAGGCTAAAGCGGCGCTTTGGACATCGTGACACTGACTCGGGGTATGACAGGTACTATCATCGGTACCATAACACAGGGAGACAGATTCCCCGCCTGCATAGATATGATGAGGATTATAGGCATGAGTATGATGAAGAAAGTGAACAATCTGAGGATTCACAGCAGGATAGGGGGAGGCCTATACATAGGAGGTCCCCACAAAGGAGGTCCCCACATAGGAGGTCGCCTGACAAGTCGCCACATCGCTCACGTAGTAAAACTCCGGACCCCAACATCGGTGCCGGTGGTGCTGGTGGGGGTGGGGGTGGGGGAGGGGGTGATGAACCTGACCCTAACCCTGAGAAGAAGGAGGAAAACGCTTTTGATGGCATTAAAGACGGTGTCTTTAAGAATCTTGCCAAGGAGATTGTGGAGACGTCTTCAGAGGATCCTAAATCTCCTGCTGTGCTTAAAGTGTTGGCGGTGCTGACAACTAAGCTGGTAACTACAAGTATTGAGGAGAAAGTAGCTTTGACTCTAGCCGAGTCTTACCCTCCTCCTGAGAATATTCCCGCGATGTTGGTACCAACATTGGAACCAGCATTGGCAGCCAGGAAAGATGTTGATTACAGCTACAAGTCAGCTGATACTCATGTTAAAGCATCACAAACCATGATACTGGCAGCTATGACAGCGTTCATGCCTATGTGCACTGAGATCTTAGAAAGAGGTGACACTGATGATAAGATCAATAAAGCGGGTGAAAAGATGATGGATGGGTTAAAGCTCTTGGCTTTTGCAAACAACAATCTTCTAAGAAGACGTCGAGAAGCGCTTAGGCCTAAGCTGCTTAAACCGGTGGCAGACGACGTTATCATTGCTCCTATTGGTGGAAAGTGGTTGTTTGGTCCGAGTGCTAAGGAGGCACTTACTCAGTCTAAAGAAGACATTCAATTTGCCAATGACATGCTCGGCAAGCCGCCCCAGAAACCTGATCCCAAGAAGAAAACTAAGAAATCGGGGTTTCCCTACAACAGCGGGAACAACCAAGGCGGAGGATACAACTACAACAAGAACAAGAACAAGTACAAGGCCAGCTACAAGAAAGACAAGTACAAGGACAAGGAATACTACCAACAGCGAGACTACAAAGAGAACCGCCAATCACACCGAGGAGGCAAGAAGTAGATGCTTCTGACTCTGACTCGAGTGTTGAGGTGGGTGGTACTTCAACACAATTTGATGTACCGGTATTTACACACACTCCAGACTCGTTTGAGGCAGGTCAAACTCGGCATTATGTTAATGCATGGAGGAAGGTTACTTCAGATCCCTGGATCTTAGATAATGTTAAAGGCATAGCTATACCTTTTACTGAAATTCCTTTACAGGATAAAGTGCCTTTTCCTTATAAATTGTCTGTCTCAGAACAAAAAGGGGTCAACATTGAAATTCAAGAAATGTTGGGTAAAGGTGTAATTGAGGAAACTCATCATGAATCAGGGGAATGGATCTCTAACATTTTTGCTAGGCCAAAACCGGACGGGCATGTCAGAATTATTCTGGACTTAACGAACCTGAATAAGAAAGTAGAATACCAACATTTTAAAATGTTTTCTCTACAAACGGCAGTCGAGATGGTGACCCAATCAGCATTCATGTCTTCCATTGACCTGAAAGACGCCTATTATTCATTTTCTATCAGGAAACAGGATAGGAAGTTTCTAAAATTCTGTTGGCAGGGGGTGTTATACCAGTATACAGTGTTACCAAATGGCTTAGCGTGTGCTCCTAGAGTTTTCACTAAGATACTCACACCCGTGTTTGCACAAATTAGGAAATCTGGAGGAGAATGTTTCCCATATATTGATGATTCATTTATCATTGCAAACTCGCCACAGGAATGTTTTGAAACAACAATGAAGTTAGCTCTTCTCATGGACACTCTAGGACTTGTGATACATCCAAAAAAGTCTGCTCTACAGCCGAGTCAGCAGTTGAAGTTTCTGGGATTTTGGATAGATTCAGTGAAACTTCAGGTTTCTCTTCCAGACTCAAAAGTTGATAAATTCTTTTTAGCTGCTAAAGATATTTTGGATAAAGAGCAAATCAAAATTAGAGAGTGTGCATGTATGGTGGGGTTACTCACTTCCTTCACACCAGCGGTGGATTACGGACAAGCACATATCAAAGCACTGGAATCTGACAGGAATGCAGCTCTGGCTAGAACTGGGGGTGACTTTGGTAACGTTATGTGGTTGTCTAAGAAAGCAGTTTGGGACATTGAATGGTGGATTCAACATGTGGACTGTGCTGTTAGATTGATTAGACCAGACTCACCAGATCTATCAATTGCTACAGATGCTAGTATGCTAGGATGGGGGGCTGACATTCCGAATGAAGTGGTGGGGGGTCGATGGTTACCCGAGGAAGTCACTCACATTAATGTGTTGGAATTGAAGGCCATTTACTTCGCGTTAAGGTGTTTGGGTGACCTGAAAGATTCTCATGTGCATGTTCAGACTGATAACACCACTGCTATCAACTATGTGAGGAAGATGGGTGGAGTAAGATCACCCACTTGTAACCATGAGGCCCAAAAAATCTGGACGTGGGCGGAAGGTGCTGGAAATTGGATCACCATCTCTCATCTGCCAGGTATCAAGAATATTGTGGCGGATAAGGCTTCCAGGAAGTTCAACGATAACTTGGAATGGGAGTTGAGTCAAAAGGTCTTTGGAAAAGCCTGCGCTAGGTTTGGTAAACCGGAGGTGGACTTGTTTGCTTCTAGAATTAATTCTAAGTGCCTTGACTACTGTGCCTGGAAGCCAGATCCATATGCAATGTGGATTGATGCTTTTTCGTTATCATGGACTGACTTAAAAGCCTATGCATTTCCACCTTTCAGTATGCTGCAACGGGTGATCAACAAGGTAGAACACGACAAACCAACAATGACAGTGTTGGTAGCTCCAGATTGGCCCACAAAACCATGGTATCCAAGGCTAAAGAGACTGGCAAAACGACAAATGAAGATAGGTTCCAAAAATGGAAATCTGTGGAGCAGATCAGATCTGAGAAAGCGTCAAGACGGGTTTCTAAACCGAATTCCACTGATCATTTCCTTGCTCTAGAAAGAGAACTAGTACAATGTCATGGGTGTGATAAACAAACTGCAGTGTTTCTCATTGAAAGTTGGAAGCCAGCTACCAGGAAAGTGTATAATACTTATATGAATAAGTGGAATACATTTTGTGTGGTTAATAAGGTTGATAAGAAGCAACCTAGAGAATTTCAGATCTGTAAGTACATAAGGTTGTTGTCTGAAGCAAAGTTGTCGTTTAGTGCTATTAATTGTGCTCGTTGTGCTCTTTCAGCATTGTTACCAAGACTACAGGATGGCAGCTCTGTGGGAAAGCAATTCTGGGTTTGTAAGGCGGTGAGATCGGCGTACTTGAAAAATCCACCTTCACCAAGGTATTCAGAGTTTTGGGATGTACGTCAAGTGTTTGACTTGTTTAAAATCTGGGGTCCAAATGAAGGCCTTACGTTGAAACAATTGTCTGAAAAATTGATTGTGCTCATTTTGTTGATCTCAGGGCAACGCAGTCAGGTATTGGCTGATTTGCACCTGAACAGACTCACGTGGACGGACTCTGGGGCAGCAAGGTTTGTGTTGACTAAAACCTTGAAAGTAGCAAAAACAGGTACACCATTGAGTACGATTGTATTAGAACCATGTACTCAAGAACCAAGGTTGTGTGTGGTCGCTGCGTTGAAAGCATACATACACAGAACTAGACATGTAAGGAAGTATTCACAGTTGTTCCTGTCTTACATTAGTAAGTTTAAGTTCATTTCTCCCGACACAGCAAAAAGGTGGGTGTTATCTCTGTTGAGACAAGCAGGGATTGACATCAAATTGTATGGTGCCCATTCAACTAGGGGCGCTGGTGCTTCAGCGGGGGCTAGACTAGGTGTTGCCACGACGGAAATCATGTCCTATGGTTCATGGAAACATGAAAGGACGATGGCTGCCCACTACAAGAAAAAGGTAAAAGAAATACCAAGGGTCACAGTAGCAGATGCTATGCTACGTGAAGCTGTGCAGGAAGTTCAGTTTTGATATGTCTACTCATTCACTGTTATGAATTAATTGTGATTCATTTATTCACTGCCATGAATTAATTGTGATATTTTTTCTGTGTTATGAAAAAATTGTTGCTCGGTTGTTTGTTGAGCCAGCTGGAAATGGATATTGAATAAAATGTCTAATTTTCAGTATTAGCAGTGCTAGTAGTTTATTATGTAAGTTATGTAATGACTATTAGTACATTCAGCTATTTATCTTGAAGGCTTTGAAGATCTCCCAGGTCCCCCGGCACTAAACTGGTGCCGGGTGAGTTGGAATATACAGTTACCCGAAGGACTTCATAAGTCCTGACGGTTAAACTGTTGTTCTAACGAAGCCTAGGCACCGGTTTAGTGCCTAGGGGGTACATGGGCCCACCCTGCCTTCCCCAGAACAAATATTAAATAGTTGGTTAATTGTTCTGCAACGTGTAATTAGTAATATGTGGTTAATGGTACACTAATTACTATTCAGTTTTTCAGATAAATAGCTGCGGTGCCTTGCTCTGACCTACTGACCTACATCCGGGTATGCATCTCCCATGTACCCCCTAGGCACTAAACCGGTGCCTAGGCTTCGTTAGAACAACAGTTTAACCGTCAGGACTTATGAAGTCCTTCGGGTAACTGTATATTTATGAGATCCATGGGCATTGTTAGGTCAGATCGTTGGAGGTTGGGGAGGTTGGGTCTAACCATTTAGACTGACAAAATGTATTTCAAATGAGTGCTAGCCTTCATTACTGAGGAGATTGATTCTGGGTCTCCATCTACTTCATCCTGATTTTTCAGTTTGTTGTTCTATAATCAGCGTCCCATTTTGTTGAACTTTATAACAGGTCCATCACAGAGGCCAAGAAGCGGTCAGAGGAAAAACAACTAAAGGCTCAGGACCTGCGTGAGAAGCTCAATGCTGACAAGGCTGAGCGTCTCCACATGCTCACCGGCAAGGTCAGTGTGATAAGAGGCATGAGGGTTTGGTCATACCCAAGTGTCTGCACTGAAGTTGTAGCTCGTGGGTCATCTACTGTGGCCGTGATATTCTGATTGGACATTCCGTATGTAGTTATAGCATAGCATTGCTTTTAATTTTTCGATATGAGGCCCTCATGATAAAGAGGAGCTTTTGACTAGTATAACAGTAACACTGAGCTGCTCGTTGCAGGTTGAGGAGGTCAGGTCTTGGAAGGGTGAGCTGCTCCATCAGAGAAAGCTGACCATTGAGCGGAAGATGCTGCGTGCTGAAGAAAAAAGACAGTCGCAGCTCAGGCAGAAAGTGCAAAAAGCACACGAAGAAGAAAATAAAGTAAGTTGGGGCATCTCCAGTACTTGTCTTTCTTGGAATTCCTACATTATCATGGTGATACATGTATCAGTATTAAATTATGATTGATCGTAAAATTGCCTATATCTTATCGACCAGCGAGCCACATCTCTTTAGTTTATCCAACTACATAAATGACTGGTAACGTGATTTATTGTTTGCTATGTTAGTTTTAATAGTTTAAGTAGCTCACGGACGTTATCAAATTACCATTACAGGCCAACGAGATAGCCTTTATCAACACCCTGGAGGCGCAGAACAAACGCCATGACATCATCACCAAGCACCAGGAGGTGGAGACCCGACTCCAGGACATACAGGTGAGGGGGGCACCTGGTGGGGCTAGCTGCACCAGGGTGCATCAGGGTGCATAGCAAATGAATTATTACAACACCTGCATAGCTGGTATTGAGTGGTATAATGTACCATCATCATGGTCAAAGTACAGTTTAAAGATTTTTTCCAAGTATCGATTGGTCTCGGAATGGAACCTGTGGATTATTTATAAGAAGCTACATATATGCTAGGATATGATGATCAAGAAACACGAAAATGTTATTGTTAATTAATGCTCAATATTGTCTGCTATATAGGAGGAACGCCAGAGAAAACACGAAGAGAAAGCAGCAAAGGAAGCCGCTGTAGAAGTAAGTACCAGTCCTTTTTTGTTAATGTATTTCATATTCCTCTGATATGTTAAGAAATTTTTATTCAGCAGAGAGATAATAGTAGGGTGGTTAGCTATTGATTAACGAGGGAATACAATAAACAAGTGATACAATCAATTAACCTTTACTTAGTGATATTATATGTAAGCTGTCCTGGCTTATACACTTGTATGGTTGGATGGGAAATCTAAAGGAATAGATAATAAATATCAAAGACAACACGGTGGTTATGGGGTTAGTAAACATGTATCTTTATAATGCAGGAGCGACGTAAAGCTCTAGAGGCAGAGAGGCTTCAGCGTCTGCAGGAGATGCAGGACCGAAGGCGGCAGAGGGCATCAGAGTTTGAAGCTCGACAACAAACCCGGGAGCGGGAGCGTCAGGAAGCAGCGCGGGCCAAGGAGCGTACACGTGAGGAGCGTATCGCCTCGCTTAACGCCCAGCAGCAGGCGCACATAGAGGAGCTGCAGAAGAAGATCCAGCAAAAGGTGAACCTCAATTCTGTAGAGTAGTGTCTCAGGCACAGAGTAATTATGAGGAAGTAAATCACAACTAAAACAGTCTTTACTGTTAACTTCTTTTTTTTATTCATCACTCAACAACCAGTCTAGATTTTAGAGAATACTTTTTTTTTTTAACTCTGAATTATGAGAAACAGTAGGCCTATATTAATCTTGTCACAGATGAATCTATGGTTATGCAGATACTTATGCAAGTGTTGGCTAACCATATTATGGTTAGAATGTAAACTGACACAATTTCCCTCCGTATACAGCAAGATGAGAGTGCCCGGCGTCACAAGGAGAACCTGGAAAACATCCGTGAGAAGGCCTTTGAGATGAGTGTGCTCAAACACTCCACTGAGGACCACAACGACGCGCCCCGCCTGGTGCCTTACCTCAGGAAGAAGCTCTGCAACGTCTGCAATATCCTGGTACGTCATTCACCATTCTAACAGAATTATCTCCTCAGGTAATATCTCATTTACCGAGACAGTAACCCGATATCCGTTGAAGCTTCAAGGAATAAACGAAAGGCAAAACAATATATCCTTCCATTATATGATCAAATATGTTTCCTGAATCCTATTTCTGTTTACAGTGTTAATGTATGGGAAAATACATCGCTACCGGTAGATGTGATATAATTTGAGACTTCTTTTTCATTCCAAAGTCCTTCATTGTTTCAGATCCCGTCAGAGGTTTACCTGATGAGCCATCTCCGCGGCCGGAAGCATCACATGGCACTAAAAGAGAGCGGCAATGGCATTGAGCTGTCAAAGAGTGAAATAGTAAGTAACGTCTCCTGTTGGTCAGGGAGTGGTGATATTTTAACAACAATATGGGCGGGTCTCCGTTTTGTATAGTAATACATTTGGTCTATCGCTGCAAGCAGGGGTACAAATATGTCTCCACATTCCACCCCTGCCTATGAAAAGAAAAGGAAGTCAACCCCCGTAAAAAAAAAGCATTAGACAAGTAAGTATTTTATTTTTGAGTTAATCTGGGAAGAATCTAGGCGTATAGTATGTCTCAAGTGATGAATAACCTACGTTGGAATGCTTTTAGGTATCACGTCATACAAGTTTATTATGATAAAAAAAAACCACGCATTTTCCCCAAGTCAGTCTCAGGGTCTTTATTGCCCTAGTGTGAAATATGTGCCCTATGCACCACCTCCCCCAGTGCAGCCATCTCACGGGGAGCGGACACGTCAGCTGTTGGTGCTGCCACCTCATGGACACGTCTGGTATCAGTAACTAGAGACTTCAACCTCAAACTGGCCTGCCTGTATGCAACTCTGTCTCTCACGGCTCTGCCAGGCTCACTAGACTGGCATTCCTAGTTCCTAAATCCGCCACATGTAGTTTGAACGATAGTAGTAGCGTCGGCATGTTGCCAGCCTAGAGGCAATCTCTAGAGGCTGGCTATGATATAGTTTTCATCAAGAATGTGGTGGACAGGGTTTATGTAACGTTCCAGTCAGCCTTTGTTTACGCTCATAATATGAGCTTATACTAAACCATAGTACGAGTCATATGTTGGAATGAAAGTTATGTGAATGTTACTAAGAGTGTCTTGAAATCGTCATGTAAACACTATAGTTTGTTCATTGGGACACCCGGGGACACTCATTTTTATCTAAAAAAGAACCGCAATTATGAAGCAGTAATTCACATTGGATGAATAGAGCCAGTATATTCACATTAAAACATTTTAATATACAATTTTTGCCCATTTCCTATGCCACTGAATAGTCCGGTTCATGGGTCGTTAAATTAAAACTAGGATGTAGACCAAGATGAACCGGCAGTAGGGTACTTTCTGCTAGTCCAGTAGGCTTTATGCCCGCATTAGCCGGTGCTGGCAGGTAATTCAGAAAGACTATTGGACTCTCACATAAAGTTGTTTCTGACTTTGAAAAGAGAAATTACTAATCTTGTACCTCTACATGGGTAGTCAGATTTTTGAATGTGTGGCGTCACTTTTTAGGAGAGAAAGCGTGTCACTCTTTATGCATGTAGGAATATACTAGGAAGTTGTGGAAATGTGTCCATCTATTTTTAAAACTGTGTCGCCCGTCATGATTTCTAAAACCCTATGTCGCCCTGTCGATTTTTACCCATGTAGGGGCACAATCTCACCAACAGTGTAATAATTAAACGGTTTCTTTTTAAATTGTAGGAAGCATTCAACTTGGCGCACATCGCCGATGCGCCGTCTGATAAACCTGATCCCCGTGTGGTCTCTGACAAGGAGAGGCAGAAGGCACTGAAAAAACGCTGCAAGAAACTCCGCCAGCGGATGACCCAGAGGTAAGTAGACGCACATACATGTAGTACTTTATACTGAATTCACGCAGAGCCGAGAGTGTATGTTAGTTGGCCTAGCACACAACAGTAAAAGAAAAAAAAAGGATTTTAAAGACTCCATGCAATTTTTCTCAATAACACATATCTCTCTCCTTATAGTAAGTACTTGTTAATTTGTGCAGGAACGATCAATTATTACAAAAGCCCTTAGGTCCTATATACCGCCTCTTCCAATATTCTAACCTTCAGTGAGCCGGTGCAAACAGTGGTTCAGAGGCAGAATTACTGAGGAAAGTTTGCCGTGTTAAAGCTTTCAGGCTGATATCAATCATTTTGCATTTTGTCGGTGGTAACAAGTTTGCCTTGAGTGCAGCAAAACGCCCGACAGTCCCCAGGGCCCGTTAAAATAATGAAGCGGTCAGGGCAGCAAGTTGGGCCAGTGGTGGTGGTGGAGGTGGGAGGGAGGGAGGGAGGGTACAGAAACAGGAAAGGAAGAGGGGTACCAGTATGGAGTCGGGGGCCGGAGAGATACATTACAAATTACACTGATGATGTAAAGTAAGATAGATTGATCTCGATAGATTGACCGACTTCTTGTAACACAGTTCCCCACTAAGGCCTGATACCAGGTTAGATTATATAAAATGGCGAGTTACCTAACCAGTAATAGTGATATGATGACTGTATTAATAATCAATCATTAATGGGGCTCACCATGATCCGTCCCTACACAATTACTACATACGTAGACATTCCCCTCTTTCACTGCACCAACCTGTTAATGCACTTGGCATCTCCCATTGACACCTCTTAGCAATGACTCATATCTAAATCCAACCTATGACCTGTACATGTATATACCGTAGGTATGTACATGTATACAGTATATAAAACTGGAGTGGGAGGAGCAGATGTCGGAGTATTGCGATGGGTTTGTAGTGGGGGTTTGTCTGGAAATGAGTAATAGTAGATAAAGTCAAGTCCCAAAGTCTTTCCGGCCCATCCCCCGACGCACCCCCAGCCCCCTCCAGACGCCCCCCTCCCCTCCTGGCAGCAGCCTCCGTCCGCCCGCTATGATGGATCGGTAGATGCCGTTTTTTGCCTCGAGTCGGGAAAGTTGGCGACATGGAGGTGAGGGCGGCTCGGTGTTCATGTATGGGACCTAATGTAGCGGTGACGGCGTGTAACCGACCCCCGCCCTACAACGTGCATTATTCACAACGCACCGCCCCGCGGCCACCATTACGTTTTATCGTGAACAGTTTTCGTTGATCAATCACCTCGACAACTCCTGACTAAGTGTGTATGTTTGTGGGTAAGGATTGGGGGTTGGGTGTCGAGTGGGAGAGGGTCCTGGTATGGGATGTTGCCACTATCGACAAATGTAGATCTACATGATACATCTGTATAAGATGGTATCACTATCACCTAGTGGATCGAAAGGACATGTAGAAATAAAGTATAACATGCTCACAGTTATCGCCAAAAAAACACCAACTGAAACACACAACAATACAGCGGGTACTAATCAAACATACTTTAACAGCAAGGGATTTAGTCTTGAAATTTGCATCAAATACAATCTCTATTTTAACACCTGACAAAGGTATATCAAAATGGTATCTACATGATATTATTAAGTTGCTATACTTCGTGTGAAATAGCCATAAAGTTAAAGAATATTTTTCTTCGTTTTTTATTCTGTTTTCTTGCTTGACTATTGTAGAGGATATCCTCTACCAATACCCCCTCCTCCTGTCTCCTATCGCGCTCTGATCGGCCTCTATGTTTTATGAATGGTCGCCAAGTGTGACGTCACAAGGGGGCCGTGCATAGTCCGTCCACCAGGCGGCTCTGATCGATGGGCGGATTAAGTGCAGCTAGTGCCATTAAATGATAATAGATGGCGCACTGGGCGACTGTCAGTTACTGGAGGGAGCGGGGGGGGGGGGGTTAAGGGAGACAAGGGGTATGGGGTGTAGTATACAACCATCCTTCTACCATATAGCCTCCCTTCACCTCCGTCACCCCAGCCCCACACCAACCAGCCGCACACCTAACACACAGGCCACGTGCACAGGCAGACACTACACTGACACCACCACTACTACCAGCGGGATGAATGACAGATGTGGATATGATAGCCTCCCTCTCAGCACCGACTTGTCACACACATGACTGTGTAGGCTTGTGCCCTCTCACCTATACTCTCGTTCCCAAATCCTTCCGAAGGAAGGCTCTGGGGACAGCCAAATGACCTTGAACTTTGGATTTTGCTGGTTCTGGGCAACCCCTGCTGGTAGGCTGGAACCAGCGAACAGGAACAGGAAATGGAACCAGAATTTATGATGGTAGTTTTAGGTAGATTTACCATCAGCCTTTCTGGTTCCATTTCCTGTTCCTGTTCGCTGGTTCCAAGCTACCAGCAGGGGTTGCCCAGAACCAGCAAAATCCATACATTTGGCAGTTACCAGAGCCTTCCTTCGGAAGGATTTGGGAACGAGAGTATCTCACCTACACCTCCAACAATACCCCTCTCCACACTAACTCAATACGGTCAGCCTCTAATAGTACAAATACCAAGTATTAGAATCAATCAATGTGTACATCCTTCCTGTTGAAAGCATCGAAAGGTCAAAACTGGTGGGAATCAATCAGCAATGCAACATTCAACATTATATTTCACGCTCACAAACACGTTGAAACAGCTAACTGAATTGTTGGAATATCGGACACTGATACACAATTATGTACTTGAGCACTCTAACAATGACCCTGGCAGAGGTGATTGGAAAATGCATTAACAGATGCTGCCACTACGGGTTTATACGGTGGATGTACAGAACCAGTACTTCATCTACATATTACCGTAGTAATAGTAAGTAGTATATGCAGAGTTGTGGCAGTGTCGGGCAACCATTGTGTCCTGAATGATGAAGTCACAGGACCGTGTGGGTGATTTGTTTTCGGCCTCTTATCTCTCATCGGCGCTATCTTTAGTCCCCTCCTCCCCGTATCATCTACCTCTTGCCCTATAGCCCCTGTTTGTACATGCACCCCTCCCGTCCCCCAACCCTCACACCTCCCAGCCCAGATCCCCACAGACACGTGGATCCAGGCACCTGGAAGAGGTGTGCTGGAGGGAGGGGGGGGGGGGGTTAGTGAATGGCAGCCCACACTTTGACCAAATCACATTTACCTGATGAATCCTCGTCGGTCCTGTTTGCATAACAAGAGGCTGACTGATGCCGTTACATAATGCCGCCCCGTTACCGGCCCCGCACCCTCAGCAAGGCTTTGTGCTAAAACACATAAAATGCCCCCGCAGCCATCAATCTTATGGAGGCCGCATTTCGAGTGGAGCGACTGTATATTAACAAGTTTTTCCCTGTTTATAACTGATAAATCTCCGTGGTGCGCCCAGGCTGAATGAATTGAGAATATTAATATATGGGGAACAAAATGGAGGTTTTTAGTTGCAGGTTGTTGTGTGTATTGGGGCCGTGATGGATGTTTCCGACGTGTTTGTGACTGTAGCCAACATTACCCATTATAACACAAACAGTATGTGAAAAGTAGAGTAGATAAAAACAGTCTTGTGTTTAATATATTAATCATGTTATCCAAGTTTTCCCACCATAGCGTACCTGTGTGTTAAAATCATCACTGTCAATTGTGGTCAGTGGGGGTGTCGGTGGACATTTCTTTGCCCCCCCCCCCCCCCCAACTCTTCCAGCCTCCACTCTCTAAGGTATTCTGGCGCATACGTCATGCTGTCTGAATGTCAGCGTAGAGACACCAGACATTATATATCACTCTTCACACAGGAGCCAGGGGTATTGACTTTTCGAATAGAACCCTCCCCCGTTTTCAAAATCTCAAATCCGCTGATGTACACTGTATGCATTGCACTTTTGAGAAGGGGAAACTATCAAAAATACAATGCGACATCTAGGCATTGTCTATATATGTTATTATTGCATAGTTCTATTCCTTCTCAAAATAACACCCCACCCAGCCGCTCCCCACACACGAGGCTCATTACTAGGTAATAAGGTTAGGCCTGTGGAGGCGGGACCCACAACATGGTTAGCTGCGAGTCGGTACGGCCTTAACATGGTTACCGCCTCTGTTCCCATTTGTAACCTGTCTCAGGGCAGAGCCCATACAGAAATACCAACCCAGCCTTTGTCTACTCTCTGACGATGACAGAATAGGCCACGGTCGTATTCAATGTATTTTTTAAAGAAAAAAAGACACGGAACAATACCATCACGCCCAAGCATGGGTTCCCCTTAGTACAGCTACAGTTTAAATATGTATATTGTTATGCTTGATACATACCTATATGATTTCCCACATTTGAATGATGCTGTCACACCATATTTATGTTTATAATCAGCTAGCTATTTAATGACCACCCTTCCCTCACTTGCAATTCCTCTTCCAGCAATCTCAGTTTGGGTCCATCTTTTATTCCATGTGAAAAACATGTTTTAACAATATGAAGACTAGCATAGAAAATCGGGATTTTGTTCTCCACGGCTGCGTTCTCCACAACAACTTCATTAGTTTTATCCATAAACACATGAAACAAATACAGTCTAGATCCAAACAAATCTATCCAAAACTGGGAATCTCCACCATCCATTGGGCTCTACCTTGTGAAATAACTCGTGAGGAAACTGTCAGTTTCAATTTGGAAAGATTCTTGTGGACCCCTGTCTTTAACTCGGCCCATTCCAACCCATGAACGAACGTCCAGCCCCATAGTACCCCATTCTAACCCCTATTGGCAGCAGCCTGGTGTTATTTCCTGCAGTAGGTTCCCCCTGATGCACAGCTGCACGCAGACACCACACACACTGCAGCAGGTACCCCTAGCAGGCACCCTGACACACAGCTACATGCAGACACCACACATGGTGCAGCAGGTGCCCCCAACAGGCACCCTGACACAGCTGCATGCAGACACCACACACACGGTGCAGCGGGTGCCCCCAACAGGCACCCTGACACAGCTGCATGCAGACACCACACACAATGCAGCAGGTGCCCCCAGCAGGCACCCTGACACAGCTGCATGCAGACACCACACACACGGTGCAGCAGGTGCCCCCAACAGGCACCCTGACACAGCTGCATGCAGACACCACACACAATGCAGCAGGTGCCCCCAACAGGCACCCTGACACAGCTGCATGCAGACACCACACACACGGTGCAGCGGGTGCCCCAAACAGGCACCCTGACACAGCTGCATGCAGACACCACACACAATGCAGCAGGTGCCCCCAGCAGGCACCCTGACACACAGCTGCATGCAGACACCACACACACTGCAGCAGGTGCCCCCAACAGGCACCCTGACACAGCTGCATGCAGACACCACACACACTGCAGCAGGTGCCCCCAGCAGGCACCCTGACACACAGCTGCATGCAGACACCACACACACTGCAGCAGGTGCCCCCAACAGGCACCCTGACACAGCTGCATGCAGACACCACACACACTGCAGCAGGTGCCCCCAGCAGGCACCCTGACAGACAGCTGCATGCAGACACCACACACGGTGCAGCAGGTGCCCCCAGCAGGCACCCTGAAACAGCTGCATGCAGACACCACACACACTGCAGCAGGTGCCCCTAGCAGGCACCCTGACACACAGCTGCATGCAGACACCACACACGGTGCAGCAGGTGCCCCCAGCAGGCACCCTGACACAGCTGCATGCAGACACCACACACTGTGCAGCAGGTGCCCCCAACAGGCACCCTGAAACAGCTGCATGCAGACACCACACACAGTGCAGCAGGTGCCCCAGCAGGCACCCTGACAAAGCTGCATGCAGACACCAAACACAGTGCAGCAGGTGCCCCAACAGGCACCCTGACACAGCTGCATGCAGACACCACACACGGTGCAGCAGGTGCCCCCAGCAGGCACCCTGACACACAGCTGCATGCAGACACCACATGTATATATGGTGTGCTGAATTGCTCCGGGTTCCTCCCCGTGTCATGTAAACACCACATACTTGGGCCATGTCAGAACTTTTCCTGCCGTGCACGCCCACTACTTTATACAGTTGTGCATTTCCTCCCCCATTCAACCTCCAAAGCACGATACCAAAGTTTCAGCATCACGTGCGTGTGTTTCACTCACGTGACGTCACAAGTCACGCGGAATGTTATGTTTGGGGGCTGTAGTCAGAAGTGGGGTTTGGATATAATCTCCGCGGGACAATTTATTCCTGACACTGGTAGTAATAGTGCAACGTGTTTTGTTTCACTGGGGATGTCCATAAGTACCTAGCCGCTATTGAGCCGCCCTTTCTTCTAGTTGGCGTTTACCACCCCTACTTCATGCCCTCAGATTACGACCTTCTACCGGCGGGCAGTAGGTACACCTTTTTTAACAAGGCGTGTTCTCTGCACCGGTGATTGAACCACTGATGCATGCTACTACGATATTGCTAGACTGATTCCGGCCACGAGGTGTCCTAATTAATCGCACAGAGTACATGTGTACGGTCATACTGCGACCACAAACACTGAGGGGCAGACAATAGGGGGAGGGGACCTGCATGTCGTGTAGGGTCTCCATAAAGGGGACCGCCGCCCCTCACTGCCTACTCCTAATGTGTCTACAGCATGCCAACCACATATCACAACGCAGAGTATAAATTAGTGAAAACAAAGGAGGAATTTAGTGGTGGAGACGGTAGGGCCGGAGGGCAGGCTAGTATTTGAGCCGTATTTAATAGTGGTAGACACTGAAAAATGATTGGGATGTCAACTTAAAGTACACTGATATTCTTTGGCTCCCTATACACCGAATCTCTCAGTCACTATAGCCTAACCAAGTTAGTCATTTTTTGGCCCCCTTAGCCTATATGACCAAACTAGGCTAGTTAATATTGTCAGGTTGGTAAGTACTGGCCAACCTACCTTAGTTTTCTCCATATCAATGAGTTCAAGTCCTCTTTAGTAAGGCATTAGTCATGTTGTTTTGCCTCAGTCATTTTTGAATAGCACCTCGCCATGCCTGACCAATGTCCCTATCACTAACCTGCTATCGATAGCCACTTCAGACTAAGGGCCGGGGCATTTAGATTTTCTGTGTAGGGCAGAGGTAGAATATAAGGACAAATGAGAATATACTTAGATCCAAATGAGACGGGTATAGGGCTGGAACTATGGAAGTGGGAGGTTTAGGGATATGATAAAAATTAAATGTGCAACGGGCTGGTGATTAGATAAGATATATATCTATATCTATATAAGAGTGGATCCGGGTATGCTCCTATAGGGGCAGGAGAGGGGCGGGGTTGTATTAGGATAGGAGAGAGAAGGGCGTGTATCAGAATGGAAGAAAGATGGGATTATTTCAGGATGGGGACGAGATGGGTTTCAGTCAGGATCAGGGAGGAACGGGTTTGTGTCAGAATAGGGAGGGACTGGTCAACCCAGGGTGGGAAAGGGCCAGGAGCAACGGAATAGTATTACTTACTCCTACTTTTCACAACCACTGAATGCCTTATTTACTGGATGGGAAAGGGCAATGTTTGCCTTTATTGGGATAGAAGAAGGGTGGGTTTTATCAGGATGGGAGGGGTTTAGATTATGATAGGGGAATGATGGGATTGTTGAGGATGGGGCAGGGATGGATTAAGGAAGGGGGTTGTATTAGAATGAGATGCATGGGGAAGGAACTGGTTAGTGGTTACCAACAGGATAGGAAAGGGAAATGTTTTCATCAGGATGGGAGAGGGACATGGTCTGGAGTAGTTTAGGAGCCATGGCTGCAGTGGGCTGTGGAAGTTAAACATTCATTTGTTGTTCTTTTCTCTTTTATTGAGTGGCATTTAGAGGTTATTGAACAGAAATCATGTTGTTTTTCACTTTATAACTCGACTCCGGACAACTACGAACACTACTACCGCATCCCACATCACCACAATCAATTCACACTAATTAAGTACACCACTAATTGGTGCTATCACGGGAGTTGATTTCTCACCAGACCGTTATTGTCCTAGGGTACCAAACACTACCATGGATGCCCCCTCCCCGTGCCCCTGTCCCCTGGTCCCCCGTGCTATCACAATTATGGGGTCGGGCGGAGCGGTGGGCAGGTATCAGGTGGATATGTGTAACGGGAGAGGGCCCACTCAGTGCGGCCACAGGCCGTGCACGCGCCGCCACACGTGAAACTGGAGCCTGTGTCCTCCAACACTGGTGTGCTACCACTAAACACTAAAACTGCACAGAGTATCCACACTGGTCGGCTTTCCTCACCTCCAGTGGCCTCATCCTCCAGGACTGGGCGCCGTGATGACATAGGTCCGTGTGTAAGGGGACACTGTTGGTGGTGGCTGTGGGTTTCTGAGCGTTGATACTCAGGGCATGGTCCCTGTGAAGTTGCTTTGTCCTTATAGTGCACAGATGCCATACATATTATGGTGTATACGAATACATGTACCGGTGTGTCTTTCCACATTGTACATAGGCCATAGCGTTGTACACAGGTACATGTGCATACATATACGGGGGAGAGCCTACATGCTATGGGGGCCGCCATCTTTTGACTGACCCTCGACCCCAGAGCAGTGAATTGTGGGTAAATCTGTTACAAGCCCCTGCTCACACCTCAGAACAATGGATACAAATAAAACTGATAAGGCTGATAGGAGGCATCCACCCCTATATATTAATCACCTCCCCATTGTCCCAGAGGAGGGACTTAGCCTGGTTGGAAGACAGTGCATTGTATAAATTTCACTCTGACTGACTGACATGTGGTCACCTACAGAGGTATTGATGCTCTACTTTTCTCAAATTTAAATGTATTTCTTATGTAATTAAAGCCCATATCATAGAGAAACTATGGATCTACATGTATAGTTTATAAAGATCGGCACTCAGTAAATGAGAGAGAGCCTTCCAAAGTAAACTACCCAAAGGGGCCAAATGGAGGCTTGGCACCCCACTACCTGAGCCTACTGTTTCATGTCTGTAGAACTATCATAGGCTCTTCTCTGTAATAGTGTATACATATGGTATGCATATTTTAAATGAGTTAGTGAAATATGAAGAAACAAAAATGAAGTGTGAATGAAAGGCACCAGTAAAACCCGCAACACTAGCCTACTCAAGCGCATGCATTTGGGTGAAAAAATCAACTGTGATGACACAGCTCTCATTTGGTTACTGCTCCATTCTTCAATTTGTCATTTTTCATCTCGTACAGATCATTTATATCGATATGCTACAATGATTTGAATGTTGTGTCATTTTTATCACAACCATTTCTTTTTGCACTCCAGTCCCCTCCGTGCATTTTGTGAGATAAATGGTTCACAGACGACATTCGAGTCGACCAGACAACTTTTTGGGGAGGCGGGAAAAATAAGGCGGGAAAATTGTGACGGAGCGGGGTCGTCTGCGGGGTGGGCGCTAAAAGGGTCGGTCACCCCCGTGTCATAACTCAGCTCCAGAGCCAGTCCCCAGGGGCCCACCCAGCCCCCACCCCCACACTACACACCTCCCCCCTGTCCCACTACTCAGTCTTCCCCAATGCCCCCACCCGACTCCCTCAATCCCACCGACCCAGTCCCTCATCCACCCAGCGTCCACGTCAATGCGCTGGTCGCGTTAATATTTCATCTAATTAAGTGCTACCTACATTGAGAGACTTAAAAAGAGTGAAAAGGGAACTGGGTGGAATAATGAAAAAGCCCAGGTAGGTAGAGGGCCGGGTAGGCGGCCAGGTGAGGTGTGAAAAGAGCTGGGTTTTATTGAGTATTTCACGGAACACGACCATCAGGGATGATCCAACACGCAGCCCGGCCCGCCACCCTCACATCACCTTTTGATCCTCCTTTGTTACAGCTTTTTATGACTAACTTAGTATTTATGAACAGGCCTGTATTGAAGTTCCCAGGTTCGGGACCTATTTTGTCTGCGTGCATGTATACGTGCCGTATCTGACTACCACATGGTCTGCCTATGTACATAAGACACATGCACATAGCTGCATTATCAGATCAAGTACCCAGCGCCGTTCTTGATATCACAGCTCTCCAACATTATAAAGCTATCATCCAAATAACTATTGAAAAGTGTTATCATGTAATAAACCAAACACACAAGAGCGACAAAACTGATTACATCTAAGTAGGTGATACAATATTACAGTGTATGGGTATCATTGCCAGGAACATTCCGTGATTAAAGCAAAATAGATGAAAATGGTGTTCAGTTTGCAGGAAACACTCCGTATCCGTTTGAAAATGTTCATAGAAAGCAAACGTATTTGATATAGATGACAGTCTAATACATGTATCACCTCTCATTGAGATAACACAATTATACCATGTGTGTGAGCGGCAATGCTCCGCCCAGGGGCATGCGGATCACCCTTTCTGCTTGGCTGCCTGTATTTTTGATTTACCGAAGGCAAACATGACATAATCTGTTCTGATCTCCTCATACTTCAGAGTTACTCACACGTTCTTACTATTGAACACTGTTTCCAAGCAGATACGTGGGTGGCTCATAATACCAAACCGGCACGTGTGCTGTGAGAGCAGTTTGTGTCCAGGTGAGCCGTTATTAGTAAGGCCAGCCTGGATGGAGCAGCTCAGATTCTGGGGGCAGGGGTCAGTGGGTCGGGTCTGGACTGCTCACTCCTACTCCTCGCCACATGTGTCCACTCTCACTAAAGCCACTCCCACCCATCAACTCAGCAACAGGCATTCAGTGGAGACAAAGCTATGGGTGTATTATTAGTGTGTTTTGAACTAGCCTCTCAATAGCCTCATAAAAAAAAAATTGATGAGCATGAGACAAAAGGCTTCACTTTGAGTAGTGCTGTGTACATATCAGTTTGAGTAGTACATGTAGTACTGTACGTTGTAGATATGTAAATAGAGATTTCAATTGGGGTAGTAGTACATTGTATATGCAAATGGCAGTTTCAATTTGTGTAGAAGTAGTATATGAAAATGTCGATTTGAGTAGTAAATGTAGTAGAGTAGTACATTGAGAACTACAAGTAGTAGGGACTTCGGTTTGAACAGGAGTAATATAGGTATATCAAGTTTATCAAATAACCTTATTTACAATGCTATGGTATATGGGATTTCAGTTTTGTTGAGTGGTATGATATGAAAATGGGGATTTCGGACTATGTAGTAGTGTATAGAAGTGGGAATTCCAAATTGAGTAGTAGTATATGGAAATGGGGATTCCAAATTGAGTAGTAGTATATTAAAATGGGGAATCCAAATTGAGTAGTAGTATATGGAAATGGTGAATCCAAATTGAGTAGTAGTATATGGAAATGGGGATTCCAAATTGAGTAGTAGTATATTGAAATGGGGAATCCATATTGAGTAGTAGTATATGGAAATGGGGAATCCAAATTGAGTAGTAGTATATGGAAGTGGGGAATCCAAATTGAGTAGTAGTATATGGAAGTGGGGAATCCAAATCGAGTAGTAGTATATGGAAGTGGGGATTCCAAATTGCGTAGTAGTACCATGTATGAAAATGGGGACTCCAAATTGAGCAGTAGTATATGGAAATGGGGATTCCATATTGAGTATTAGTATATGGAAGTGGGGATTCCAAATTGAATAGTAGTATATGTAAGTGGGGATTCCAAATTGAATAGTAGTATATGGAAATTGGGATTCCATATTGAATACTAGTATATGGAAATGGAGATTCCATATTGAGTAGTAGTATATGGAAATGGAGATTCCATATTGAGTAGTAGTATATGGAAATGGAGATTTCTTATTAAGTAGTAGCATATGAAAATGGGACTTCAGTTTGCGTATTCCAGTAACAGCAATTTTATATAGTAAACCAGGGTGATGGATTCCAGTTATGTATACAAATGAGGGATATCAATATCTAAAAAATGATAGTTTAGTACATGTAGTAGAATATCGAACGAGGACTTTTTCACAGATAACACATCTGACCCTCAGCCCCGCAATGATCTTTAAAGTTTGACCTAAACATTACGCACAGATCAGTCTCTATACGATATGTTCTAATGCACAGTTGTTTTCTTGTTCACAGGGGTAGTGAATATGAGAGCTCCCTATCCGGAAATCAGCCACATCCAGAATCGGAGCACAGAGCCAAGTAAGTTCATAATTTAACGTTTACTATTAACCCTCAACGTTTGTAGGTTGTATACTCTTCATGTTGTCCCTCAATGTGCACACATTTTGCACCGATAAAATAATATTTACTCATGTTTCAGAGCACACACGCAAAAACAGTCAACTTTACAGGTCTTGGAACCATATACCCAACTGTGAATCATTCAAACCATTTGCATTCCCTTCGCAACGTTCGTATTTCCGGCTTCGACTATGTACATTGCACATAAATAATATCGGTTACTAGTACCAAAAAACATGAAATTAACGTGTAGGCAGTGAAATGATGTTCAAGCAAATATAGATCTTTGTAATATGTCCAATCAGATGGAATCATTTTTGTTAAAAGTCGGATCATTGAAAAACGAACGGAGAGCAGACGACTTTTACACACTGCCGCCCTTTGACCTCAAACTGCGGGTGCTTGACTCTCAGTCACGTGACACAGTCATGTGACAGGTGGAGGCTGTCTCCTTGACTACTGTGGCGCCGCCTGGCGTGTTGTCAAACGGCTTTGGTTACAGTTGTCACCCAAGTCGGCCACGCTTGTCCTGTTTAGTTTCGCACACACGGCCAGCTTTGCTCAGCACCCCAATCGAAGACAGTATCAGTTGTGTGTTAACCACCTAACTACCAACCACCAAGATTTTTACACCCCATAACTGGAAATCCTCAATCACTCCACCCAAGATAAATCAGTGTTAGAGGGAATTGTGTCACATGTCCTTGCGTTGTAGCCTGTACATTTTGCTATGGGGTATATGATAGTTTGAGCAAAAGGAGATCAAATTGTTGGACCTTGGTTGTAAGATAAATGACACATGGAAAGGTTTAATGCCGGTCGATTGATAGAAAGGTGAATCCCTACTCGGCGTGTCATCATTACAGTGGTTCAATAGGCAGTGGGACGGTGGGCATTGTGGCCGGGCACACCTATAGACAATGGTATTAAGGTGTAAGCCTACCAGGAGGCACCAGTGTCGGTAGCAAGGCGAGCGGGCGCCCTCCTCACGGGCGACACATCCCGTCCTCTAGGCGGCCGTCCCCGTGACGGGAGCCTTGCTCTGTTAAAACCGTCACAGATACCGTAATTCTTCCCCAATCCTATCCAAATAAAAAGTCCCAGGCAGAGTACTAACATACCCTTCATGTGGGAAAAAGATTTAGAGGATATACAGCAGTTTAATGGGGGGTTGTGGGGTGGTAAGTGTTTGTTGATGGACGTGACCAACATGTGGCCTGTTGCTGGGCAACGGACCCATGACAGCTACCCCCTAGGGTCTTTGAGTGCGTTTCCTGGGTTCAAGGGAAGGGGTTACGTTACTGGGACAGCTCTAATGACATAGGGGAAGATTAGAGCTGTCTGAAACTGGACAGAGCATCATTGTACACCAACTAGAAGTTGAAAAACGTTGGGCACCAAAACTTTGACTGGATACTGAAGGAACATGGAGCAAGATACAAGGTAGCTCTATTCACCTTATTACTCTGTAACATTTACATAATAAGTACATGTATGACATCTATATATTGACATGTATTTTGTGGTCTGCATTTGAGTAGTAGTGCACCGACTCTGAGCTCATGTGAGTTGGTCAGTGACCATGTGGTTTGGGGCTGTGGGGAGGAGGCTGCCTCCACCCTGCTCCACCCACGCAGTAGCTATAAGCTACTATGGCAGGGATGCCATGTTACCCCACCCCAACATTGTATTTGTTACGATTTTTACAATTTTTGCTTAAAATCACAGAAGTCATAACAATGGTATGTCCATTAGAATACTCTTACACATAGGTGATTGCTTTATGCCCCATATGTAATGTGATAATTAATGCCTATTCATACGTTGCATCCCTGATATAGTATAGGCCATATAATTATATGTAGAATGTATGTAGATATGTAGAAGCCCTCAAAATAATGTAAAATAACGGGAAGAGGGTCCATTGACTCCCCTTGTTATTATCACGAGTTGTACCCCACTAGAAACGTTCAGAAAAGTGTAAAATAACGGAAAGAGGGTCCCCTAACTCCCCTGGTTATTATCACGAGTTGTACCCCACTAGAAGCCTTCAGAAAAGTGTAAAATATGGCCCCTAAATCCGATATGGCGACATGGCCATTTATTAAATCAGATATGGCGACATACATGGCTATTTCTTAAAATTGACATGGGACATGGCCATACTAGTGACATGGGACATGCTGCATTTCTTAAGTCCGACATGGGACATTGACCTTTGTGACATGGCCTCCGAGTGAGATTTCACTACCCCCCCCCCCCCCGTTAATAATTAATGAACACTCACTAAATACTACATAGGCCTAAGTCTACCGGTAGCCTATTACAATTTTGATGCCCAAACCTGCACCAAAATGCACCATTTGAAGTCTAGACCTTCACAATTTTCCTGAATATTTCCCTCCATGCACAAGACTAGTAAGGATACAGCGCCACATTAAGGTAGATCGTAAAGAAAGTTATCATTCAGTGAATGGGTTAAACCTATGTTTAATGATGGATATTCAATGATTTATTACCTCTTAGTGACACTAGCGACATCGATTTTTCATTAGTGACATGTGACATGGCCATTTCTTAAAATTGACATGCGACATGGGGACCCCCCCCCATCAAGGGCCCCTAAAATAATGGAAAGAGGGTCCCCTAACTCCCCTGGTTATTATCACGAGTTGTACCCCACTAGAAGCCTTCAAAACAGTGTACATTGTATAATAATGGGAAGAGGGTCCCTCAGGAGGCCTTTAAAATCCTGCATAACGTACCGTCGTGTTTAAGTGCCCCGGCTCTTATAACTTTGGAGGGGTGTTTACCCCCGGCGCTTATACAAGACAGGCGCTTATTCAAGATCCAGTTTTAGTGCTTAAGAGTAATTTCAAGATCCTCATACCCCAAGCGCTTATACAAGACCGGCGCTTATTCAAAACCTGGCGCTTAAATGCGATGGTACAGTAATAATGGAATGATGATCCAGTACTATCCTTGGTTGGTACCAAGGGTTGTATCCCACTAAAAACCTTCAGAATCGTGTATAATAACGGGAAGAGGCTCCCCTAACTCCCCTGGTTAGTAACACGAGTTGTACCCCACTAGAAGCCTTCAAAATTGTGTATAATAATGGGAAGAGGCTCTCCTAACTCCCCTGGTTAGTATCACGAGTTGTACCCCATTTGTCCTCAGGTTTAAACTAATAACGTTTTTTATTTCAGTGATAATTACCTGGGCCCATACACAAGGACTGCAAATGTTACCTCTCAAAACTTGATCGATGGGGAGATTGAGCCAGTCCCTCAGGAGTTCTGTACACAGGGACTAGTCATGGAAATATGGGCATTTAGTAAAAGAAAACAGTGGGATAAAGATGGAATCATAAAGATCCTTTATTCTTTGGTTCCACGATGCAACATGGGGCAAACCATAAAAGAGGGCACCATTCACTCCAGACTCTCAACTATGGTTTCTCAAAAAAAGAAGCACACAAGGAAAGAGTCAGCAGGTTACAAAAAATTCATGAACACTCCCTTCAATATGTGCAAAAAGAGACAAGATCCAACCAATGGGCACCCGCCTGACGCAGCCGACACGCACCCGCCTGACGCAGCCGACACGCACCCGCCTGACGCAGCCGACACGCACCCGCCTGACGCAGCCGACACGCACCCGCCTGACGCAGCCGACACGCACCCGCCTGACGCAGCCGACACGCACCCGCCTGACGCAGCCGACACGCACCCGCCTGACGCAGCCGACACGCACCCGCCTGACGCAGCCGACACGCACCCGCCTGACGCAGCCGACACGCACCCGCCTGACGCAGCCGTCGGGCACCTGCCTGACGCGGCCAACATGCCCCCATCTGACGCGGCTGTCGGGCACCCGTCTGACGCAGCCGTCGGGCACCCGCCTGACGCAGCCGTCGGGCACCCGCCTGACGCAGCCGTCGGGCAACCGCCTGACGCAGCCGTCGGGCACCCGTCTGACCCGGCCCCACCTAATGTGGCCTTGGAATACGTGCCTGATGCTTCACCTTTGGGAATCCCATGCTCAGGATCTACCTGTGTGGCTAACAAAGAACACAATACACTGCAGCACAACATCAAGAAAAGCAAAAAGCACTTGGCATCTTTGAAGCAAAAAATAGATGCCCGTTGTATGCAACTAAGTGGTCACTACAGCAAAAAAAATGTGGATAAGCGGCAAAGCCGAGCAAAAGATAAGGCTAAAAGATTACATGAGGCAGAGAAAACTATAGCACAACAGAACAAGAGTGAAGACTGTCTAATACAAGACATAGCTTTACTAAAAGAAGAAAATATGGACCTGAAGCAGAAATACTCTCAATTACTATCCAGATCCTTAAGCTACCAAAAGAAAATGAGAAATGCCCAGAAGAACCAGAGCAAGCTGAATATCAAATTAGAAAGCCATCAGGGTTGCATGCCAAAGAAAGAGGTACAGAAACTGAAGAAGAAACTTACTAAGAAAAATGAAGAAGTACGAAGCCTGGAGAACGAACTGGATTCATTTACGCAGAAAGTACAGGGAGTCCTAGACCTAAAGAAGGGTGGCTATTATTCTATCAGGCTAAGGATGCTGGTCAATGCATTAACTGGCATTGAAATAGCACAAGGTAAAGTCTCCCCAACCATTGAGCTTGTGGCTGAGCACCTCTTCAACACTCGTATTGTCTCATTGCCAGATCGAAAAACCATCCAAAATATCAATGATGAAGGACACTATATCACGAAGAGGTACCTTTCATCAATGCTGGAGGAGGCTGAGGGTTGGGTTCTTCACAGAGATGGGACAAACAAAAAGAAGCAGAAGATTCTGGATACAAGTGTCACCATGGCATCAGGGGAAGCTTATTCTCTTGGCTTCTGTACTGTTGCTAGTGAGACTGGTGAGGCGATTACCACCACAGCACAGAACCACCTGAAAGAGCTGGCAACAGTTGCAAAAAAGGATGAGGATGTTTTCATCTGTAATGCCTTAAAGAAACTGACTGCCTACATGAGTGACCGGGCAAGTAATGAGAAGAAGAGTAATCGTACATTAGATACTTGGAGGGAGAGTGTCCTCAAAAATGCCAATGTTCCTGAAAGTGAATGGAAAGCAGTCATTCATTGTCACTGCATGGTCCATGTCCTTCTCGGGTTCCACAAAAATGTTGTGTCCGAAATCCAGAAACTGCAGAAGGATATGGAGAAAGAAATACAGTTTGGCAGGGATGCCTTGGAGAAGTTCAGTACCTGGAGGCAACAGTCTATCCCAGAAAGGGTTGCCTACAATGCATCAATGCTGTTTGGGCCTGTTGGAGATTTCAGAGGAGCCCGCAACGTTTGGCTAGCTCACTGTTCACTCAAAAAGATCAAATCTCAGATGACATGCTACAAAGACAACAGATTCAATGGCTTGTTTGCGGCATGTGCACAAGTCTTCCACCACCGCAAAGACCTTTTGCATATCGTCTCTTCTTATGGCTCAAATGCGTTCTTCCAATCCATGAAGGCTGACCTCGAAGACTCAAAGGCACTTGTGTTTGTTCAAGCAGTGGGAATTCTGTATGTACAGATAACAGATCCTTATTGGAATCTCATGGAATCCAAAGATGTTCCCTACCTAAATCTTAGTTCTGTGATCAGGCCACTCCTTAGCTCACTGGAGGCTTACGTCAAGGATCCAGCAGAGCTGTTCTATGATGGTCCACCATCCCTTCAGCCATTCAAAGGCCCAAACACCAGGGTGTTTGCAGAAGTTCTTACCCGAGTATACCCGGAGCATGACAAGATACTTGAAGACCTTCTGAAGGTAGCATGTCAGGGTCTCATTAACCTGATCAAAAAGCAGCTAGAGGACTTCCTGAAGGATAAAGTCTATGGAAAAGAGGCGGATAAAGATGCTGCAGCGGCTACTGCTTTCATACCCAAAACCAACAACGTATGTGAGCATCACTTTGGGAGTTTGGATAGCAGCCAGCGACGGAGACCGAACTGCACAATGCATCACCACAGCACAGTGCAGCTCCTGAAACAAAACCGGAAGCTGTTTAAGAAGTGGTATGCTAAACTCACTGACATTGAAAGAAAGGAACTCTGGAATGATGCATTGAAAAATGCCAGCAAACTGCGCCTCAAACACCACCAACATGAGCAAGAACAACAGAGGTTATCATACACCACTGCCATGACAGAGAAGAGCGGAAGCAAACGTAAGAGGCCCACTCAGGATGACTCTGGCCCAGATGACGATCAGCCGACATTTGAGGAGCAACTGGATGGTCTGCTGCCTGGCAAGCCAGAGCTGAATGAAGGTGACTGGGTAGCCGTTGCATATGAGGACAACTGGTACCCAGGGATCATCCTCAGTACACCAGATGAGGATTCCTGTAAAGTTGACTTCGGGCAACGTACTACCCACCAACACCACTTTAAACAGCCCAATGGAAAGGATGTACAAATGGTATCGACAGAGTACCTCCTACGCGTAGGCCTGACACCGATAGAAGTGGCTCGTGGTAGGTCCTACACATTTGAGACTGTTGGATACTTGGACCAGTTATATGCTCAGTTCAGTCGCATCATATTTTAGACAGTAGGGCTGAATCCTACACCATGAAGAATTCAATAGAAGATAGCTAGTAGATAGTCAACTTTATTCCACACAATGAATAATGTGAAGGAATAGCATAAAACGGTTAATTAAGGATCTGCTTATGGCAGTGGCCAGTGCCAGTAGACCTTATGCCAAGTGAGACAGCCAATAGTTTGAAGGAATACAACATTTATGCCAGTGCTTAAGACTCATGGATCTATATTTATCTAGCAACATTGGGAATGATGAAGAGCCTTGGCTCACTCGTTTTGATGGCTTCTTAATATTCAACACATCAGGTAAGTTTGTCCTGATTGATATGCTAATTAGCCATTTCATATGCTAATTAGCAATGATTTACATGAAATATGGCACTTAGATGGGAAGCATGTGAGCTGCAACGGATTTATGTGCGGTAGATATTGAAATTATAGGATTGTAAGTGGGATTTATATGGAAAATACAGCATTTTTGCCCTGATTGGTATGCTAATTAGCCATTTTATATGCTAATTAGCAATGATTTATATGAAATATGACACTAAGATGGTTAGCATGTGAGCTACAATGGATTTATGTCATATATATTGAAATTATAGGATTGTAAGTGGGTTTTATATAGAAGATTCCGCATTTTTGTCCTGATTTATATGCTAATTAGCCATTACATATGCTAATTAGTCATGATTTACACAAAATATGGCACTAAGATGGTTAGCATGTAAGCTGCAATGCATTTATGTGTGGTAGATATTGAAATTATAGGATTGTAAGTGGGATTTATATGGAAAATACAGCATTTTTGCCCTGATTGATATGCTAATTAGCCATGTTATATGCTAATTAGCAATGATATACATGAAATATGACACTAAGATGGTTAGCATGTGAGCTGCAATGGATTTATATGATATATATTGAGATTATAGGATTGTAAGTAAGACTTATGTGGAAAATACACCGTTTTTGTCCTGATTTATATGCTAATTAGCCATTACATATGCTAATTAGTCATGATTTACATGAAATATCATCCTAAGATGACAATTATATGAGTTACCATCGATTTACATGATAGCTATTAAGATTACAGCATTGTAAGTGAGATTTATGTGGCAAATACAGCATTTTTGTCCCGTTAACATGTGATTTAACCTAATTAATATGCAAATTACCAATTACATATCGACATTTCATAGAAATCAATAGCAGCATCGTATTCGGCAGGTCCAATTACCTTAATGTGCATAATACCAGATACAAAGTGAGATTATTAACAAGGATAACCTTGTATTAATGATATTTTCACATAATCTAGGGTCCATGGGTCATTTTGGCCCCTATGCTAAAGCCCCATAGGTGAGCTGCTCAATGTCCAACTCATTCTAATGGTCAAGAAAGTGCCCATTTCTCGATTTTCTCAGCTAATAATGAGAATATTTGAAAAATTCCAAAAGATTTCTGTTCCTCTCCTTGTGGCGCTCCTAATGCAACACAGTAAGCATCTTAAAGTATTGTTTTTAATTTCTCATTCTCGTTGCTAGTGTCGGCACGAGTCAACACAGACACATGGGGTGCAGAAAGGGTGGCAGACGAGCAGGGCAGAGGTGCTATCATAAGGGTGCTATCCCGAGCTGGTCGCGTCTGTTACCAAATTCACATACTACCTTACTCCATCTTTGTTTTGCAAGGGCATGTTCCTTCTTTGATGTAAAGTTATGAACATGTCAACACTAAGGTACAGTGTAATAAAACCTCTCCAGAAGTCACGCCGTTCTATAAGTCAATGCTGCGCTGCACCAGTTTACTTATAGTGTTATATGAACAAAGCATGCGATTTCACACTCATAAAGCTACACTTCCTACGTCATGACTTCGCCGAAGGTGCCAGAGGGTTAGTAGTTCTCGTAAAGGCTGTACTCGTACATTTTCAAACAATCGCCAGGCACGCCACAATGAGTGGGTGTTTCTTCAACTTCGTGAGGAATGCGGCGGGAGAGGAAAGGAAAGGGAAGTCGTTTCTGGGGCCATTTGTACATATGGGTACTCGGGCGTCGTGTTTGGAAAGCGGTGCGCATGCGCTAACACGGCTCAGATTGGGGTTTTACGGCAGACGCTGCCCAGACGCACTTAGCTTAATACGCAAAGTGTCCCAGCGTCCCTGTAGGCGGTGCCACCGGCGCGCGCACACCGGAAGTAGTGTAGTGGTGCCCCCTATTCCTGCCCCTGTCCTCCCTCCTTCCACTGCGTCTAGCAATGTTGTGTTGTGTAGTGTTGGGGTAAGAAAGGAGAGGACGAGGGAATACGTCTTACAGATGGAGATGGGAGGGGGTCTTAAAACCACATGGAGACCAAGGAGACGTGATAGGGAGTGGTGTGTTGTTTACTGGTGGACGTTAGATGGGCAGCTTGTGGGGACGAGGGTTAGTAAAGTTGTAGTAGAGCACGAGTGGGCTGGAGGGGAGGGGCTGGAGGAGTAGTTGGAGAAATGGAGAGCAGGAATCCAGCACCGGAAGTTGTTTACATGCACCCGGCGGCGTAGTGTGGGCCATGGCGGCCGCTAGACGGCGATGATCGTCGATCACGGGGCTGAGACCATTGTCTGAATGCAGCCACCCCTCCCCTCACCCGGAGCTGCTCGGAACTGCCGCACAAAGTGGGCCCTGAAGAATGTGAAGCACTGGCGTGAGACGGTGGGGGCTGGAGCGGGGAGGGAGGGGGGACTTCCTCTGTGCCCATTATACCCGCCCGGAGGACCAATTTGACGTGTCCCCTGCCTCCCCAGTACCTGCAACCCTCGTGCTCATATCTCAGACATCGGGGGACAAGAAAATTACAGGAAAATAAATCGTTCATTTTTCGCCAAACCGCCCCTCGCCGACCGGCCGCTTACAGCCTGTAAATGGGCTGCAAATGGCCGACAAAGTAGGCCCATTTGCGGCGCGGGTGGTTAGGCTGGCTTTGTGGCGGGAGCTAGGACGGGGCCACATCGCCGACGACGCACGATCTATCGCGCGCGTAATGCCGACATCGCGTGTACCCCGACTCGGCCCGTGGTCGCATGACTTTGAGTGACTCGTGGCCGCGGGAGTAGCTCGTGCTTTCTAATGCAGGGTCAGGGCCTTCCCCTCCTCCCCTATGCATGCCCGGCCAGGGCCCGCCGGCCGGTAAGGGAAGGTATAGATGGGGGAGGGGTGGCGCCTGTGGTCGACCTGCGTAGTAAAGCACAGGGTTGATACTGGTCTCGGCTAATGGCATGTGACACAACCCAGCGGGGAAGGGAGGGGGTCCACCCTGAGTCACGGCCAGTAGGGGCCCATAGAATACCCCCGCCCAGCCTGTGCAAAAAGAACCCAAATAGGAAACGCATAGTAAACCCATAAAGGTACAATTCTGATATCTTCACACCTTAGACGTGTATATGGATAGTCTCCATTGCTCACATTTTTGTGGATGTACATGTAGTTCAGAGTTGTACTCCTGCCCTATTAACTCCAAGAACATTAGCATTTAATATCAACTTTCCGTAGGTCTTCTATTGAAAGTCATTATACCACACATTTGATAAACATGTCATTGCTGAAGACAAGGAACTACGTACAAACAATGTTTTAGACGTGCACGAAACCAGTAGTACTGTGTATGTTGACACTGTCTCCACTAATAATGTACAGCTTTGCTGGGTTGTCAGCATTGATTCTGAAGTAAGGTGGCTTGTCGTGTTAAATTTTAATACTCCAATCTCATGAACGTGCAACACGTCATGACCGTCCCATTCCGCTGCCAGTGTTATATGCAAATTAACTCATTTGCATACAGCTTTAGGCAAGTAGTATGCCTGAAGTGACTAATGGACAAAGCCTTTATTTTACACAATCTAAGTGGTTTTGAATATTCAAAGCCATCTAATGATAACGCCATAGTTTCATGACAAGAGGATAATGTGATAGAAATCCCAGTTGAATTGAAAGAGTGTGTGCAAGGTAAAACTTCCTGCCCACTTGTAGCCAGTTGAGACCACCCATAGTTAGCATGGGCATGCCTCCGTGTGGACGCTAGACATGCTAAATCGGAGCACATGCAGACCTAATGTAGCCATAAATACATTTTGAAATGTTATGACATGTTCAGTTTGCTGCACACGTCACACAGCCAAAAATATTTTTTCTCATTCCAAGAAAATAAGATAAATCGTCTTGTCTGACGGACAAGTTACTTGTTTTAAGAAAATTTCAATGTAGTATTTTCTTAAAACTAGTCATTTGTCCGCCAGGCGAGTTTATTATCTTATTTTCTTGAAATAAGATAATTAGTTTTGGCAATTTAGGAAGGGTATATCTGGTGGTATTTATCATCCAGTATTCTCGACCATCCCAAGTTATCATCCGTGTTTCTTAGCATAATTAGGTAATCTAGACAAATGGTATAAAGATATCTTACCAAGAGACACCATAATTGATTCATAGCACATCTAAAACCGCCAACAAAATAAGGAAACCCATAGAGAAAATGGCATTTCACACAGTCTATGATTCATCTATGGCTATTGGTAGTAGATTAAGATGGCGCAATGCTCAGTGCAAAAACATAAAACTGATATCCGAGAACTAGAAGACGTCCGTGCACACGCCAGCCCATAGGCAAAAACTGGCTACGTGAATAATGATATTAAGAGACTACTGCACCTAAGCTACATGCAGTGGCTTCCAGCTATTAGGAACTGGTAAGCACGTTACATATACCTGTAAAGGAATCCCCTCAATACGAGGTGCAATAGGATATCATCCTCAGGGCTGGTAGTGTTATATGTAGTAATTCATACTAATTGGCTATGTATACCTAGGGGGTGTAATTCTGTAGTATGCACTGAGTGTAGACATTCAGCAGTAAAGTTCACTTACCCCAAAGTTACAGAACCACTTTTTTATCGATTGAGGTGCGCCGTGATACATAATCAGACGTGTCTGGGTAATTTACTCAGCTAACTCTAGTGTACTACTTTATGTAGTATCGTCACTTGTCTCACCCCATTCCTAATATATGGGGTTGGGGGGGGGGGGGCGATGTAATATATGTACTAACATCTGTACGATGCTATCTAATACATCGTTATATCCAGTCCACTTCCTCTTGTCTATTCCACACGTCCATCCCTAATGTTAACTATGTAAGTGATCGTGGACTACCCCTTGGCGATACTTCACCACTAAGCCTGGCTTTTAGATACTGTGTATTGTTCTTACCGTGTGGGATAGGAGGCTAATGGTTAATTACACACAAAAGGACTAAATCCCCTGTATGCGCTATGTGGGTCATTGTGCACCTAATGGACATAGATCTGAGTCATCCCAGTGCATATCTCAATGGACCAATGTGTTATTTCCCCCTTCAGTAAATTTATATTCAATACGATACCAATTCGTTTCGGCATTGCTAATCATGATTATGGCAGATAAAAGCTTCGATCTATCCAATCTCGGGTTATGTTGAGACACTTGTACAAAATATAATGTATACATGTTCATATAAATTCTTTTCTAAGTTGGGGGGGGGGGGGGGAAATTTGTCTTGCATGAAAGGATTTTCATTGAATACACGTACCTCCGACCAGCTCTAACAGATTCAGTCCAAACTTAATGCAGATACTTAAGACTAAGCTATGTCCGCGTTACGTGTGTACCTGTAAAAACGGAAAGGTCAACGATTCGGTCCTAGACCAGAGGTCCTACATACCCTCCACGACCCCCTGTGTATTAATTTGTCTGCTTGATTGAATGACAGGAGAAAGTGGCACCATGATAAATGCATCATCGGGGAGGGGTGGGGGTATTTTTTTAGATGGCTGCCCACAGGACTATAGAATCCCCCTGTGAGCAGCTCTGGGACTGCTAAGGAGCAGCTCTCCCTGTGGCCGCGGGGCCTTTGTTTTGTGGCCTGAATCACGAAGCCGTGTCGACCGTGTGGGAGCTGTCAGTAATTCCCGACACATGTCAGTGGTCACCCGCACACCGGTATGGCACGGCCTAGGGTCCCAGGGCAATGGGTGCCCGTGGGACATGGTGTTGAGGGGGAGGATGGAGAGAGGAGGAACACGAACGATGACATATTTTACATGGCTTAATATGGAACTTATTTTGAGCAAGCGAAATCTGTGTGGTATCTAATGGATAGTGCTCTGTACATTGGGAATATATATGTGTAAGAAAATGTGTAAGGAGGTAGATAGCAAACGTCATGCCCTTTCCCTTCGATACCTCTACAAATACACCTTTATCATGCTGTCACCCCTACGGGAAGGGTTTTCTGCATTAGGGAGGTTTAACATATATATCACGGCACAGGGCGTATGCCATGACTGTATGTAGATATATGAATATTCCCTTTCCACTCGTTCCCCTCAAGTTATATGCAATTGTATCTATTTCCTCTTTGATTTTCATATAATATCGTGCAATATTGCCTCTATGGACGAGTGGGCCTGCTGTTGTAATGACCTTAACTGCAAAAAATGCATTTCCCAAACATTGTTAGCCACTTGACATTAAACGCAGGTTCAAGCTGGCCATCGCCAATTTGGCTAACGGTCTATGATATGCATTACCCCATACTACATGTATAGATAGGATTTACATAAGCTGTCCCCTGACCACCCATCCAAGGGTCCCCTCCCCGTCACCCCCTCCCCCGTCACGCGGCCAGTGCCATTACTATGGGGCGGCAGTGGGTGGAGGACGGGAGGAGGGTGGCGCCGTCAGCACCAGATTAGTATTGACGCGCCTCCATTAATCTGTACGCTCCAATTTGCTGCGATATCTTGTCCGCTGGCCGCGCCGAATTCAGAGTTAATATTGGATTAGTCGGGCGCCCGGTCGCCCCGTGTGTCGCACCAGGTGTCGCGGCAGAGAGCGGTGAGTCGCTCAGTGAACTGCTCCTGTGTGTGAGCTCCTCAGGCAATGTCCCCATTGTACCTTCTATATTATACCTATACTTCAATCTCTGACCGACCCACATCCTCAGAGCTGCTCCCCATAGGGGTGAGTAGCAGCTCCCTGAAGTAATGTCCTTCCATCAACTTAATAAGTTATACCACTACCAGTAAATCTCCTATGTTTCTGTCCTGTTTAAACAAGGAAAACTCTTCAGTTTCTTAGTCAGTCAGTTAAAATAAAATCCGCTACTTATTTCATAAAGTGGGGGCTATTGTAAGATTCTAAAACATCTGCATATATCTAATTTCTAAAACACGTGAATGCATTCCCCGGTTTTCAACATTTTTCCTGGAGCTGGTTGCATTGCCTCACCAGCAAGCAATTTCTATTGATGGCTTCATTCGACTTCAGCGTTTTCTTTTGAAGTTGAATGCATGACATTTGAAGTTAAAAGTATGGCTTTTAATGATGTCACACATAGTTTCTTCCTTTTTTTGGATGGGGAGGGGACAATGAATCAATATATGGCTTTCATATTCTCGCATATTACAAATGTGTATTGCACTCCTTTAGCATCGTCAGTTACAACATTATTGCTCACTATAAGGGTATAATGATGTACCACAGGACTCTGTATTAGCTTAGCAACATGAGCTAAATGCCACAGAATACGATACACCTGGTCCTAACCTTATCACTGCAGTACTATTGGCCTAATCTCTACAAACAGACCTGGCGTAGTGCACCAGCCTTTGGCCAGGGGGCGGGTCAATGACGGTGGCGCCACCTTTCAGGTTATGACGCCACTGTGCAGACAGAGGGCGCCGACCTATTGTGCACTTAGTTGGTGCATCGGCCACCAGGTCACTGTGCTCACGTCAAACAGCTGCTGAGGGGTGTAGGGCTGCGGACGGACAGCAGTATGCTACAACTATCTATAAGCACTGTCCTCTGTACGCTGTCTGTGTTATATCTGAGTCGCTCAGTGAGCTGCTCCTGTTATATCTGTCCTGCTGAATATGACCATGCTCTAATGATTGATCGTATATTAAACTGCGACACCCCTCACAATTCTACATGCCATCCCAAAAACTCAAATAGGTGAACTTCCATCCCCTCAACATGTGTGTTTCATTCGTTCATTCATTCATTCATTCATTCATACATACATTCAGAGACATCATATGGCTGGTTTGAAAGTTATTGAAATCGTCCCTAAGCCCTGATGACTCAGTAGATTAATGCACGACAAAGTTTCCTTTTCGCTTAAGTTCTTTCAAGTTAGACCCAGACTACGAGTGCAGAAATTAATATGAGTGACAAGGCTTAAACAGTTTTAGACGATGGATTGATGAAGGTGTTTTGACTCTCTTAGAAACAGGTCACCCAGATACAGTTGCTTGTGACCTTGGGAACAGGGAATCCAAATTGCAATCCCATCAGCCCTAGTGGGTTTGTGTTTTATAACAACGTGGGCGTGTCCAAAGCAGAGTAAAATACACCCCCAACCAGACCAGGCCAAGCTACAACCGATCCAAGTTGACTTGTCATGTCACTCCTCCCAGGCGATAAATAATTCCTGGCTTCATTTACTGATATTCAAAGGTGATCCGGAGCAGGGTGTTTTTACGAGGCAGTTGCTCGCACGTCCAATTTAGTTGATTAAATGGCAGGCCCTAGGTGTAAAGTAGCCCAGGAGCGCCGACAGAGCGGCTCCAACCTTCCTTGGTGAATTAGGTTACAAAACTCAAGATAACACTATCAGGATCATTGAATAGGTCTTGAGTAGAAACGGTTCAGGTGTTGATTGTTTAAGGTTTAGTTTCTGTTTACAAGTCTCACTCTTCTTCATTCTGGAGCCTGCCTTTTCTGCTTCACACTATCTTCCTGACACCCGTGTCCCTGCTCTACCTTCCCTCGTTCTCCTGCTCTACCTCCTCTCGTTCTCCTCCTCCTCCTTTCTACACCTCCTCTTCATCTGTGCTCTTCTGTGGTCATTGACCTGACCAGATTCCATTTCCCCCCATTGCCATTGGGCCACCCTTCTTTCCCAGGACACTGATGATAAGATCCGGGCTGTAACAGCGCCACATGCAGGACAGACCTTCTCGTCATCATTGGACATATACATGGCCCTGCAGGCATAGCTTTGTCCTGAACTACATGTTTCATCCTTTGCCATGTCGTATCTCCCTTATCCACCCATCTCTCGTCGAATTACCCGGTCATCCGCCTCACCCTGCTTCTCCCTCCTGTTGTCTTTGCGTTCAGAGATTAAATATACATATATGAATAATGGCTTGTGTGATAACAGCTCGAATTTGTACTATACTGTATTTTGTGACAAAGCTCATCTCCCCCATACATCTAGTGAGTAGCAGTTCCCCCAGAGTGTCCTGTCAGTGAGTGACCCCGCCGGCCGCCAATGTGGCCGTTATCTGGGCTAATCACACCCGGCCTCCTCCTAATGTTTCTCCATTACCCACTGATCACCGTGCCTCGTCATTGTTACTAGTCCTCGGCCCTTCCTACATAGAGGGGTCTATTTATGTCCGCCCCTACCCCAAAGCTCCCATGTAGACCCCATCCCCTTACCTCCCTGTGGCCCCAGGCCGTCCTGCCGACCTTCCTCCGGCCCTATGACCAGTGCGGCCGGGAGGAGGTGCAGGCCAGTGCCGGGGGCGGCGGACGTACGGGCAGGAGGAGGCAGTGGGCGCGCCGCTCCCGGCCGTCGTCGTTATCGGCTTACTGCCGCTCGTCAACAACGCGGCGGGCGGCGCGGGCGCGGCGGGACGCGGCCCGCCACGATTAGAGCGCAAACTCCGGGCGGCGCGTAGTCGGTGGGCGGCAATTACAGGATTAGCGCGTGCAATAAAGCGTATTAATACACGCGTTTTGACGACGACGGCGCGGCAGGGGAGCGGCAGGCCAGCCACGTGCCGACAAGACGCCATTGTGGGCAGCAACAAAGCCAGATGGCAGTGGGGGCAGGTCGGGGTAGGGGGTAAGGCGGAGGAGGGAAATTACAGCATGGTGAGACTGGATACAGAAAGGGAACGGAGTAATCAGTGTGGGTTGGGGCAATGGGGTATGGTAGAGAACTCACCAGGTGACATTGGGGTGAGGTGGGGTGGAATAGGACCATCATCTAAACATGTAGTATAGAGTGTACGTGAAGCAGGTACTAGGGTGTCTATAACATAACACATGTAAGTGGTACACTACGGCAGGACACACAGACCACCAACACGTGCAGCTCCTGCTAATCCCTAATCCGGACTCAGCAGGGGTCAGGGAGGTCAGACCAGTGAGGACGAAGTAAACACGCCAGCCGCCGTTAGGGGATTAGGCAGAGGGTCGGGGCTGTATGTGGCAGCAGCCTCAAACAAAGTATCACATCCTAGACCGTCCACACAAAATCATCTAGCCTGCAACACTGCAACTATTCCCTATACTACTGACGTATGTTTCACCTGTCACTTTGTCATGACTCTCTATACTTCTAACATGTACTCACCACATATCTGACAGTGAGTTAAGTTCCTATACTACTTACAATGGCATGTACCCAACTCATGCCTGACATTGAGTGACAGTTCTCTATACTACTAACACATCCCAGATTCATGCCTGAGGCTGGGTGACAATTCCCTATACTACTTACACATCCCCGATTCATGTCTGAGACTGGGTGACAATTCCCTATACTACTTACAAATCCCCGATTCATGTCTGAGACTTGGTGACAACTCCCTATACTACTTACACATCCCCGATTCATGTCGGAGGCTGGGTGACAATTCCCTGTACTACTTACACATCCCCGATTCATGTCTGAGACTGGGTGACAATTCCCTGTACTACTTACACATCCCCGATTCATGTCTGAGACTGAGTGACAGTTCTCTATACTACTTACACACACCCAACTCATATCTGACACTGGGTGACAGTTCTCCATACTACTTAGATGTACCCAACTCATGTCTGCCATTAGCTGATAGTTCCCTATACTACTGATATGTCCTGGTTCTTCGAGTCACCTTTCTCGTTGGTATGGTTTACATATACTACTTACATTTATTTCCACTCATCGTCGAGGCTGGGTGACAGTTCCTGAGATACTACCTACACTATTAGGAAACCCCTTATGCCCGACCCTGGTAACTGCTCTCTAAACTACTCATAATGAGTTCATTATAAATAGGGGGCAGTATTGGGCCATTCCGCAGTATATAGACGGATTTGAGGAACTTTCCCCACATGACCCCCTCAAATCCTTATAATTTTCCACCTACATGAAGATGTATGTGGTTCATGACCACATGCAAAATTGTAGCTTCCAACTCCCGTAACTTTCCGAGATTTTGGCCGCTGAACATGAGGGGGTTCGGCCCTCAGTTTGCAAAATCCCAATTTGGTCTCATCTTCAAAGTGCAATATTTTCAAGATGCAATGAGCTAGAGGTCTGGTATTGCTTCAGTTGTCTCACACATTCATTCATTCTTAGGAAATGCCAATATTGGGAGGTTTTGATAAAGGCTTATACTTAAACAATAAGCATAAAAGGTGGTAAATTTTCCTGTTTGAACTGAAATTTGAAAAGGTTTGAAAATTCATAGCATCAAAACCGTTACTTTAAATGCCCTAGACATTTGGATTCCAAATGTCAATGAAGGTCTCAACACGAAAATCAAAGATACAGTGTCTGCCATGATATATAAATCCAATATGGCCGTCTCAAAAAGGGCAAAAATCGATTTTTGCCACTTTTCAATGCCCAATTTTGGTAGGAGGGATAAACAGTACCAGCTAATGCTTTTCACCAATCAAAAGGCCATTATGTGCCTTAAGTCTGATAGCAATATGGTATTGGTCCTATGTCTCCTTCTGGTGAAAATCGGGGGATGGAAAATGGTAAAAATGGTATTTTCAAATGATTCGTATTTTTCATAATTCTCTTAGAACTAATTAAATATACAAAATCAAAGCATGGTTTATATCAGGTAAAAGTAACTGATGCCCCCTAAATCACGGTACCAAACTTGTTTAAATGCTTTTGTTCTTTCCATTGAAAGAAACACCATTAAATTGAGGTAAATACAGAAATAAGAGAAAAAAAACTGCAAACTTGTGTTACTCTTATTTCTCAAACTTCTTTGGAGTAAAAAAGAGGTTATAAGACCATAACATGTTTGTTTTGGTAGAGAACAATGAAATGTACCATAAATTTATAACCTGCTTTGGTACATGAATTTGTCCATTTAGATTGGGCCAAGTCAGTTACAATATATCTCTCATTCATCACGTTAAGATGATTTGGGATTCCTTGAAATAACTATTGTATTAAAAGGAATCAAAAGGTTGAATTCATCTAACCCTGAACAATCCTTCTCTATCAAGTAAGCCCTTACAATGTGTTATAGACTATGTAAAGCAAATTTGGATTTCCATCAGGGTGGGAGCGGTTAATGTGACATGGTCCGATAATTGGCACTCAAAAATCAATCCTGTTAAAAATAAACCAAAAATGTTCCATATGGCCATACTTAATGTACTACCTACTTCATTTAATCTCATTCAATATGATTCAGCTTAGAATTCAACCAACTATCAGATTTAGGCTCAGTTAAATACTTTTGGAGTGCACGCTATGATTGCACTCATTGAAAATACACTGTAAAGACTATACCTGCACCAACATGGGACATTCTATTTAAGTTATAATTTCCCAGAGAGGGCATTTTTAATGCACCCCATTCTTCAAATATGATAGTGTACTAACATTTGGAACACATTTCAGTAGGAATTGAAATATGGGAAAAATCAGACCATGCCACTTTAAGGTTGTCGTCCACCATGACCCATTAGAATTGAGGATTTGATCTCCATACTATTACCTAACGAAGCAGATACATGTTACCAAACTCCTAAGGTCTTTCATGTTTATTCACTTTAAATAATGCCAAATCAGATTCATGCAGTCTAAATACAATGCATTTGACATAGATGTGTCATAGCCCCTGGCCAAATTGAAATCGAAGGGATTTGAGTACCAAACTGGGGTTTAGAGTAGCCTATGTATGCATAGATTTAAATTGATTTATTTACCTTTCTGCTATATATAACATGTTTTTGTCCTCCTACTTTACACAAAATAAAGTTAAAATAAAAAATAAAAAGATTCGTTTTTTCTTTGCTTATTCTCTGTTTTTTTTACTCATATTGACATGTTATATTTCAATGGAAAGAACCAAAGCACTGAAACAAGTTTGGTACCATGATTTAGGGGGCAACAGCTACTTTCACCTGTTTAAACTATGCTTTGATTTTGTATATTTAACTATTGCTAAGAGAAAAATGAAAAGTACAAATTCTTGGAAAATACCATTTTTACCATTTTCCGTCCCCCGATTTTCACCAGAAGGAGACATAGGACCAATACCATATTGCTATCAGACTTAAGGCACATAATGGCCTTTTGATTGATGAAGAGCATTAGCTGGTACTGTTTATCCCTCCTACCGAAATTGGGCATTGAAAAGTGGCAAAAATCGATTTTTGCCCTTTTTGAAGCGGCCATATTGGATTTGCATATCATGGCAGACACTGCATCTTTGATTTTCGTGTTGAGACCTTCATTGACATTTGGAATCCAAATTTCTAGGGCATTTAAAGTAACGGTTTTGATGCCATGAATTTTCAAACCTTCTCAAATTTCAGTTCAAACAGGAAAATTTACCACCTTTTATGCTCATTGTTTAAGTATAAGCCTTTATCAAAACCTCCCAATATTGGCATTTCCTAAGAATGAATGAATGTGTGAGACAACTGAAGCAATACCAGACCTCTAGCTCATTGCATCTTGAAAATATTGCACTTTGAAGATGAGACCAAATTGGGATTTTGCAAACTGAGGGCCAAACCCCCTCATGTTCAGCGGCCAAAATCTCGGAAAGTTACGGGAGTTGGAAGCTACAATTTTGCATGTGGTCATGAACCACATACATCTCCATGTAGGTGGAAAATTATTAGGATCTGAGGGGGTCCTGCGGGGACCACTTGTTGAAATACTGTGGAATGGGCCTATTGTAGACGTCGATTCATTGGGGTCAGGGTGTAACATAAGTAGTTTCATAGTTCAGACTTCACATACCATTACCCAGGACTATTTACCTCCCCACATAGACCAATACACATAGATATACTCGCGCGACGCCCTCCAAACTAGGTTGTTCAGTTATGGGCGATCGTTGTTAATGGGAGGCCCAATTAAAGCAACCATTTCAATATTCAACCCCCAGTCGGATTAAAACGTTTTTCGTCCGCTGCCAGCCAGCCCGACCGCTTCTCTTTGCCGACTACAGGTGGGGCTGCGGGGGTTCCCATTCTCTTCTTAATTAGATGTAATTATTTTAATTGCTCTCGTCCCGTTCCGCTAGCTTGGGTGATGAATGTGAAGTGATATCTGCGCCGTGGTCGTGCCAACAGAAAATGAAATGTATGGATTACAAGAAAGCTGCCCTTATTATGACGGTAACCGAATTAGTCTCCTCCCCAGCACTGTCCTCTGAACAGGAATTACCCAGGGAGCCACAATGGGGGAACCATTCAGTTTGCAGGCCATACAACATTTCAGTTTTATCCCCTTTCTCTCGTGTTTCCCTTGATTCAACCCTCTTATTTATGGATGGAAACGTGGAGAATATATCTACATTCTATACTGGGGCACCGGCTAACTAGTATACTACTATATGACCATAGTTTTAAGGGTTCGGAGGAACCATGGAAATGTCAGTTTAGTGTTAACATAAATCTGTTGTACTGCCATCCGCATCAGCTTATTTTAAGAACATGGGTATGAAAATAACACGGTGTGTACTAAATATACCCGTAGATCATGAGATATAGCACGAGCCATGACAACATAATGCACGTTTACTGTCAGTGAACCTAGAAGCACTATACTCACCACCCGCGCTAATGGTATAGAGTAGAGAGCTACATAGAGCCGCTCTGAAAGTAGGTCACCACTCAGATATCCACCGGAAGTGCGTCGACGACGCTACCCGGCGTCTGACAGGGTCACCTGGCGGAAGTGACGTCAAGGAAGATGTCACATGGGAGGAGGGTCCAAGGGAGTGTGTTATGAGGGTAGGATGTAACGTAGTGGAGGCTGTGCGTATGGATATACCTGGTGTTACACAATAATACATAATACATAATATTGGGAGATAAATTAAGATAAGATGAGGTGAGAGAACATGGTGAAATTAGGTACAGAGAAGTATTCTTGACTACCAGATGTAACCTGTTCTACGACACATATTAGTAGTATAGTATGTATCGGAACGGGACTATAGTTAACTACTGTTTATTACTCAATCGACATGCAGCCAATCAGAGGCCTCCATTTGGTCACGTGACCCCCTCATTTGCATAATTACGTAATAGGCCACGCCCCCTCATTTGCATAATTACGTAATAGGCCACGCCCCCTTGATCACCAGCCAATCAGAGGCTTCCATTTGGTCACGTGACCCCCTCATTTGCATAATAGGCCACACCCCCTTGATCACGTGACCCTTTCATTTGCATAATAAGCCACGCCCTCTTGATCACCAGCCAATCAGAGGTCGCCATTTGGTCACGCGACCCCCTCATTTGCATAATAGACCACGCCCCCTTGATCACGTGACCCCTTCATTGACATGATAGACCACAACAACACCACGTGGCTCTCTTTGTTTGTAAACAACACCACGTGGCTCTCTTGTTTGTAAATAAGACCTACTAAGTTTAGGCATAGGTAACAGCAGTGTTTGTAAATAACGCCTACTATGTTTTCAGTCATAGGTGTCTAGAGCAGCAGCAGCAGCAGCATCTTCAGCAGCAGCAGCAGCAGCAGCCGCGTCATAAGTGTCTAGAGCAGTAGCCACGTCATAGATGACTAGTGCAGCAGCAGCAGCAGCATCTTCAGCAGCAGCAGCAGCAGCAGCAGCATCATAGGTGTCTAGAGCAGGAGTAGCAGGAGTGTCATAGGTGTCTAGAGCAGTGGCAGCAGCAGCAGCAGCAGCATCATAGGTGTCTAGAGCAGGAGTAGCAGGAGCGTCATAGGTGTCTAGAGCAGTGGCAGCAGCAGCAGCAGCAGCATCATAGGTGTCTAGAGCAGGAGTAGCAGGAGCGTCATAGGTGTCTAGAGCAGTGGCAGCAGCAGTAGCAGCAGCGGCAGCAGCAGTAGCAGCAGCAGCATCAACAGTATCTTCAGCAAAAGCAGCAGCAGCCGCGTCATAGGTGTCTAGAGCAGTGGCAGCAGCAGTAGCAGCAGCGGCAGCAGCAGTAGCAGCAGCAGCATCAACAGTATCTTCAGCAAAAGCAGCAGCAGCCGCGTCATAGGTGTCTAGAGCAGCGGCAGCAGCATCTTCAGCAGCAGCAGCAGCAGTAGCAGCAGCGGCAGCAGTATCTTCAGCAGCAGCAGCGTCATAGATGTCTAGAGCAGCATCGTCATAGGTGTCTAGAGCATCAGCTGCAGCAGCAGCAGCATCTTCAGCAGCAGCAGCAGCGGCAGCAGCAGCCTCATCAGCAGCAGTAGCAGCAGCAGCAGCAACATCTTGAGCATCAACAGCAGCTTCAGCAAAAGCAAAAGCCCGTAACTTAGCATCATGGGCATCAGCTATAGCCGTAACAGCGACACTGCGACTAGCAGAAGCAAAACAGACTATTTGTTTAGCAGCTGTACAAGCATTAATAGCATTAGCCCTAGCAGCAGCCGCAACAGCGGCACTTTTAGCAGGCGTTGCAGCATCAGTAGCAGCAGCATCGGTAGCAAGAGCGGAAACAGTAGCAAAAAGCTTAGCAGCACGAGCAGCAGCGGCGAGAGTAACAGCAACGTTGTTAGCAGCATGGGCAACTTCGTATGCTGCATGTGTAGCACGAACAGCGATACGAGCTTCACGTTTTGCACGAGCAGCAGCATTAGCTGCAGAAGTAGCCCTCACACTTTCCAGCCACCCGTACGAATCTTGATAAAAACCAACTTTTGCACGAGCAGCAGCATTAGCTGCAGAAGTAGCCCTCACACTTTCCAGCCACCCGTACGAATCTTGATAAAAACTAACCTCCACCTTGCTACTTGTTGACTCATCAGTAAACATGGACGTCTCCTCATGTGGTGTTGTCGCGGCTCTGTAGTAGTGTTGGGATTGCTCACATTCGGTAGAACGTAGAGTGATTCCTGATGACGCCATGCTGAAGGTGGTTGAAGAAGTGTGTGGGACTCATGTTTCACTCTCGCTTATGTACTAGGCTCCGAGATAAGCTTCTTAACTCAGGAGGAAAACTCTCACTAGGAAGGCGACCGGCTGTCTACCTGTGTAGGCGCGGGTTCGTTACATCTTTAATCCTGTTCGACCCTCCGAGGAAATACATGAAAAAACAAAAGACTCGAATCCGCAGACAGTAGGAAGCTATAAGGAGCTTAACTCGTGTTTGATTTAAGCTGTCTACCACACGCACGCGCTTGTAGTCACAGCTAGAGTGGCAGACTTCTGTCCGCCCGCTGGCGCATGACAATCGACTTTAGACACCCCCTGTAGTTTTTTTTTTTTGCATACACAGTTGACTAGCATCTTAAGCTCTTACTCAGCTATAAGCCCATATACATGTAACGCGCATTACTCTTCTCTATGGTAATTATCAGATCGATTTAAGGGTGGAAAGGGCTTAGGTGATGTAGATCCCTCTCTAGCTGAAAACAGGCTTAGACTATAGCATGTAGGCAGCTGGCCGCGTTAAACACCCCTGTAGTTTTTTTGTATACACTCTCGATCCCCTCTCTAGGTGAAAACAAAAGCTTAGAAGATGAGGTGATCCGGCCACTGGCTGGCACGTCACACCTGGCGTTAATCACCCCCTGTAGGCTTTGTATACGCTCTCTAAGTGAAAAACAAAAAAGCTCCCTCCACGGGCTGGCGCGTCACACCTGTCGTTAAAACGCCCCCTGGAGTCTTAGTATACACAGGTGCCCCGCCTTATCTATCTATTCACCAGCTATAAGCCCATATACGCGTACATGCGATTTTTGATACCCTCTCTGGAATAGGGTGGGGCTCAAGGTGAAAACAAGATTAGTCCATTCGCTCTCTCAGCTATATAAAGAGCCTCAATTGTTCTTGCAACAGCACTTCACCACCGGTACACTATCAGTCACGAGGCAGATGTTTGCGGCATGGGTCATACAGGTTACCTACTAATAGCGGTTTGGGTGAGTAGATCACTTTTTTTCCCCTAAAAAACAACAAAAAAAACCCACTTATGACTCAGGTATGTATATGTAGCACTGTTAGTGTAAGTACACAGTAGAATCTACTGTACTATAGACTCGGCCCTCTGAAGACGGCGGAGCGCGTTAATGCGCGGGTCTGTGGCGGCGTCACTTGTTTTTTATTCTAACTAAAAAGTCAGAAGTCGATCTACGACCTATCAAAGACAAATTTGTGATAAGTTCAAACTAAATAAGACAGTTTGAGCGTCTCTTAGTCGCTGTCAAAGATGCGAATAACGAACGCGCTGAGGGCGGGGTTCAGGTCACGTATAGTTCCTTGCTCTTTCGTCAGATGGCGCCACAATAGGGGATTTGTACATTCCTACGATGCTCGCGAACATTTCAACGCATAATGAGCTATATAGGCAACAAAGTGTGCTTCTGAATATATTAAAATATAAAAACAATTCAATATTGTGTATTTCTGATAGAAATGAGGCAGTTTCTTTGAATACCAACTAAACTATAGCGAGATGAAAAATACCACACCATATCTAAGGCTTTATAAAAGATACATAGGCAGAAACTCTCGCCGAGTAGGTAATCTGAAAAACGAACCAACTCGTTGTGCCACAAGGGCCCCCACTCAACGGGGGCCTTTTGAGCTCAGGCATGTTGTTTCTCAACACTGGGTGTAATTAATTACGCCCATGTTGAGTAGCATCTACTAACCAACTGACAGTGTCAGTTGGTTGGCCCCTCTTTAGGGGCCACACAATAAATAAAGAATAGAGACCTAAGGGAACGTTCACAAACGTCTCCCCTGCCTACGGGGTGGGTGGGTCTTTGGGTTTAGTGACAAAACAGCGACATGTCAGTTCTCTTTTTTTTTTTTCCAAGTCTACATATTATTTATGATTAAAAAAATTTAAAAAAAAAACCACGCTAATAAAGTGCGCTGATCAAAAACTGAATAGAAAAATAACCAAAAATAGGTTGGTAGCTGATCGGTCGTTGTCACACGGTGCAGAAAATTTACTGCATATCGGACCAGGGGATAGTCTGGCAGCGACCCGCCACCCCGTCCACAAGCTGTGTACAGCACCCCGTTTCTCTTTGTCCATATTGGCTAAAAAAACGGGACATTGTTGACTTGGCTATTTTACCCGTCTGGGTCTTATTATTTAAACACCTCGTGTTGACCCTGTGGGGCAGCGGGTACATGGAATAAACGTGTCCAAGTGCACGCTATCTAACACATAACCGAAGGTTACTGAGTTATGTAATAATAGTTATGTAATAATAACTGACCTATGAGGTCGCCAGTCAGTTTGCCGTGATTATTTTGACACACTCTCAGTTACTCGTAGCACATCTAATACATAATTAGACTCAGCCTCATATAAGACAGTCTCGGCCACGCAGGCTGCATATCGGACCAGGGAGATAGTCTGGCAGTGACCCACCAGCTCGTCCACAACCTGTGTACAGCACCCCATGTCTCTTTGTCCATATTGGCTAAAAAAAAAACACAAAAAAAACAGGTCATTGTTGACTTTGGCTATTTTACCCGTCTGGGTCTTATTATTTAAATCACCTCGTCTTGACCCTGTGGGGCAGTGGGTATATGGAATAACCGTGTCCAAGTGTACTCTATCTAACACATAACCAAAGGTTACTGAGTTATGTAATAATAACCACCCTATGATCCTATGAAGGCGCCAGTCAGTTTGTCGTGATTATTTTGACATACTCTCAGTTACTCGTAGGGTATCTAATACATAGTTAGACTCAGCATCATATAAGACAGGCTCGGCCACGCCGGCTGCATATCGGACTAGGGAGATAGTCTGGCAGTGACCCACCAGCCCGTCCACAACCTGTGTACAGCACCCCGTGTCTCTTTGTCCATATTGGCTATAAAAAAAACCCCAAAAAACAGGTCATTGTTGACTTTGGCTATTTTACCCGTCTGGGTCTTATTATTTAAATCACCTCGTCTTGACCCTGTGGGGCAGCGGGTATATGGAATAACCGTGTCCAAGTGTACTCTATCTAACACATAACCAAAGGTTACTGAGTTATGTAATAATAACCACTCTATGATCCTATGAAGACGCCAGTCAGTTTGCCGTGATTATTTTGACATACTCTCAGTTACTCGTAGGGTATCTAATACATAGTTAGACTCAGCATCATATAAGACAGGCTCGGCCGCGCCAGCCGCATATCGTACCAGAGGGATAGTCTGGCAGCAACCCGCCATCCCGTCTACAATCTGTGTACAGCAGTCTGGACCAGACCACCAACTCTGGGTATAGCATTCTGGATGCCTGTAGCAAGACTGGATCTAACCCTTTAATAGTCGCATAGCGCTTTAATGTGCAGTGCCCGTTGTCGTCATAAGTCATGAATGCGGCACTCAGAGTTCCTCACCAGGGCTGCATGCATGCATACACTAGCATATCGACAAAGGGCGTAGCGCATTAAAGCACTATTGCCACCTTTAGCATTAAAGCGCTGAGGGTTTGTTTGTTTTTTTGATAGTGTAGAAACCAATATCTGTCTAATTAAACCCCTTATCAGTGCTGTTTTTTTTTGGGTTTTTTTCACATACAAAAAGAATTAGGTAATGGCGCTGCAGTACTCTGAAAAGCGGTGGCGGTGAATTTCCATTTAGATCCTGAAAAAGGGGGGCGGTCAGATGTCGTCAAGGCTCTGATAAGTAGGGCAGTTAAAATCATATGATTACATTGAGCTAATTTTCTTGCTGAAAGGAATGAATAATTGTATTTGTATAAAATTCACACACACACACACACACACACACACACACACATCCCACACACACACACACACACACACACACACACGCACACACACACACACACACACACACACACACACACACACACACACACACACACAGGACACCTGATGATCTCCACACGATGACCTGATTGCTCTTCCTAAAAAAAAAATGCCCAACTCGATCTACCTACTCAACAGGGTTTCAGTGTATAGCGTATTAGGGGTTTTTCTGATGCGTATATTATATTGAGATTGATTTTCAACTTTTGTGATCAGTGGTTGGTCCTTAAAAGGACCGTTTGGTAGAGAGAGGGTCGCAGGGACTTTGCTGCTGAAGCGGAGGGCGTGGTCATAACGCGTGGCAGTCCTTCAGCAGCTCCTCCAGCACGGCGGGCGGTAGTCCTTCCTCCATGCAGACTTGCTGCTTGACCTGCTCCACGCACCGGCGGATGAGTTGATCAGCGACGTTCTCGATCAGCTCATCCACCACACCCTCTGCTTCAGCAGCAGTCCGCTGTCTCTCCTCTCTCTGTAGCGAGGCAAAGAACTGCTTCTCCACGGCCGCATCGATCATAGATCGAGAAACGGCCACGAAGTTCTGTCTCTCCGCCTCCTCTCTCTGTTGCACGGCTACGAATTCCTTCTCCACGGCCGCATCGATCATAGATCGAGAAACGGCCACGAAGTTCACTCCGTGAGCCATTTTGTCGAACTGACTTCCTAGCCGCCTGAGAGATGCTGACGTCACACTATTTTCGACGACGCTATGACGCGCACGAGGTAGACAGACGACGTCGTTTCACTTCCTTATTTGGAGTTTGGGATCTTTTGACACCGAAGTCATACCGTACGGTCGCGATAAAGCAACTAGTGTTGAAAAGCGTGCCGGTCTTTTATAAGCGCCGGAGTATAAGAGCCTCCAAATGTTTTTTCTCAAGCACTAAAATCGCGACTTTGAATAAGCGCCAGCGCCTGGCTTGTATATAGCTCCTGAGTAAGAACTTCACCGAATTGAAAAGCCCTCCCTCAGAGCTCTTAATCGCGACAGTACGGTACAAATCTGATGTCAACCCGCGCCAAAAACAAAAAAAAGGTGTTCCAGTCACACGTACCTACGACGAGCGACCTTCAGCTATCACCACGTGAAGAGTGGGAAATAAATTTTGTACGGCAAGAAAACTGAAAACTGATAACGATTCCATTAGATAAGTATTTGGTTCCAATCTATGGCGAGATATTTCCACCAAAGCGATTGATTTATATGTCTGTAAGGTTCAGCTCTCCAACACTCTCCAATGTCCGCCGGTGCACGACGGTCGCCGCCCATCATTAGTCACAACTAAACTTCTGCTGGAGAGTGAAAGTTACGTTGAGTCTTGAGGTGCGCAGAGATACTATCTGCCGCAGCCTGATTTTAGTTCCACGATATTTAGATAACCGCCCCATTTAAAATCTCTCTCTCGATCTTAGTAAAGGAAAAAAAAAGGCTAGAGTTTATCATGGACGCGTCTCAGTTTCAGTCAAGCCGTAAAGTGAAGAACCAGAGCTTGTACATATTCCCACGTGGTGAGGGGTGACCCCGCGGGGCGTTCAGTTAGTACTGAGTCTATAGTACTGAGTCTATACTCAAGGTCAAGTTCCACTCTCTAAACAGAGCTTTAGCGACTCCGTCATATAGACTAGACCGCGCGCGCGATTTTTTTTTTGCTGAAGCAGCTAATCGATGGAAGAGTAGAGAACAGGTGCTCGACCAAAAATCTGCTTCAGAGGCTTGTTATCAGGTATTAACAGTTAAATCAAAATATTTCAAAACATCCAGAAAAGCAGAATAACATGTCCTACGGGCTACAGCCGGGCACTGACGAGCAGCCGGCGCTGACGTCATTTCAATCAGGTCACAGGGCTCTTTAGACACCTTTTCTGTAAGACCCGTCTCATACCTTAGTATATAATACCGTAAACACCGGTGATTAGTATATGATCACATTGGAGTCGCGGATCCACGAAGAGGCTGAATAAGCCTCGCGCGGACCCGCCACTTGAAAATGTGACATAATCTTACCATGCGCTTTGTTTTGTTTTTGTTTCTATTTACAACAGCAAACATTTCAAACAACCTATTGTTTTTTTAAAATGATGAAAAATCAGCCCAAAAAAAAAGTAAACATTTTAGAGCTAAATTTGTGGAGGATAGCCGGACATGCTGATGTCACTAGACCCCTAAATTCGATATGGTGACATGGGCATTTTCTTAAAATTCGATACGACGACACGGGCACGGACATCTAAGTGACATGGGACATGTGGCATTTCTTGAGTCCCACATGTGCCATGGACCATAGTGACATGAGGAAAAAAAAAAAAAAAAAAAAATGTTCAAAGAGTGCATCAGAAAAGTGCCATTTCAAGCCTAAACATTTCGCCAAATTTTTTTTTCTCTTGGATGGTACTCGGTTTTGCAGTGTCTGGGTCCTTAAAAATGTACCAGAATGCTCAAATTCGGGTTCTAAATATTTTCAAAAAACGTTTTCTCCCTTAGTGACGTGTGACATGGCCATTTCTTAAATTCGACATACGGCTGCATGGGGAGGACCCACCCGTCAAGGGCCCCATGATGACTCATACCCGCCGCGTTCAAACTAGCGTGGTGGTTATAGGTAGACCTTCTTTCAGTATCCACGTGACCAGATCCATCGCCGTCTCTTGAGCAACAGTAACCGAGGTAACTAGGGTTATTGTTATCCGGTCCGTAAGACGACAGTCTAAGACGGTGTGTAGTCGCGTTTTGCTCTCCCTAATACTCTAATTCAAGTCGAGTTACCGCTAACCCCTACAAAAAGAGGGTCATTTGTGTAATTCAAAAGGCGTTCCTTTGTTAGCAATGAGGGGGTCGTTCTATTCATTGATTTTTTTTTTTTTATTTTTTTTTTTATTTTTTTTTTTTTTTGTTTACAACAACAAGTCAAAGTACAGTCAATCAACCGAGATCCTTTCTACTCCGTGGGGGTGTAGAAGGATCTCCCCCCTGAGGTTACAAAGTCACCTCTTTATTTAAAGGGTTACAGGTCGCAAAGTCGCTTTCGCTTTCGCTTACAAGTCACAAAGTCGCATGAAATATTCAAGTCAAAAAGTCAAATTCATCAACTATCAGCACAGTCGTTTGAAAAGCATCAAGTCACCGAAAAACTCCTCTACAGTCACCTCCGACTCGCCTCCTCCCTACCCCCCTAAAGGGGGGTAGAGAGGAAGCGATTCCCTAGAGATCAGATAATTTTTTTTTTTTTTTCTCCCGAGCAGACCCTAAAAACCCCCCCTCCCCCCCAAGTGCCCGCCCACCCCATAAATAGTGCCCCCCTCCCCCCCTCCCCTCCCCATGCATCTTAAAGTGCCCCCCTCCCCCCCTCCCCTCCTCCCCTCGCCCCTTATAGAAACCTCCCATTAGCTAGTCCAAGTCATGTGACCAAAAGGGAGGCGTAGTCTGTCTATTGTCTATATTATGCAAATGAGAGAGGGGGTCAGGTCACGTGACCAAGGGAGTGTGGCCTATTTTCTAAATAAAGAGCGCTTCCGGTCACGTGACCAAGGGGTGTGGTCCTATTATGCAAATGAAAGAGTCACGTGATCCATGATTATGCAAATGAGGGAGTCACCTGACCAAATGGAAGCCACTGATTGGCTGGTGATCAAAGGGGCGTAGTCTACTATGCAAATGAGGGGGTCACGTGATCAAGGGGGCGTAGTCTATTATGCAAATGAGGAGGTCACGTGGGAGTCACGTGACCAAATGGTGGCCCCTGATTGGCTGGTGATCAAGGGGGTGTGGCCTATTACGTAATTATGCAAATGAGGGGCGTGGCCTATTACGTAATTATGCAAATGAGGGGGTCACGTGACCAAATGGAGGCCTCTGATTGGCTGCATGTCGATTGAGTAATAAACAGTACTTAACTATAGTCCCGTTCCGATACATACTATACTACTCATATTGGTGGGTTTTTTTTTTGGAACTTGACAAAATGTATTTTAGATGAAGGGATACGAGAATCCGCTTATAAAACTACAGGGACATACGAATAGGAAAAGAATTGTAATAGGATTTATAGGAAAGACAGTTGATGAAATAATAACGAGGGATGTAATGACAGGAATCTGGAAGAAGTAGGTGGTGGTTATTAGGGGTTGTAAAGGCTGGTAGTTTGAGCTGAGTGACGTCTGTTGAGAGTAGAGGGGTGAGTAAGGGTGACATCCTGACATGGGTCTTGGCTGGTGTCCCACAGGAACCTGTGTATCGGTTACATGCGGATGTGTCTCCAACCCCTCTCACACCTTCTCCCCCAGGACATCTCCCTTCTCTCCTCCTGTCACCCAAACTGTAAAGCCGGTATGCAGGCAGACCCCTCACGTATAACTAACCAAACTGTAAAGCAGACACTGTAAATAGTAAGTGCAGATATACAGCAAACTCCACTGTGGTTTTACAGCACATACTGCAACTTTACAGTAGATTCTACTGTACACCACAATGAACTGTACACCTACAGCAGATTCTACTGTACACCTCCAAAACAGCCATCTAGTATTAATAGTGTATATGTGCAGGCAGACCCCTAAGATTTGTATCAGGAGAGCGTGTACGCCAGAATAGGAACGGAAACAGAGAAACGGGCCGACTAAAGGAAGAACTCCTATAGGGTATTACCCATATGCATAGTTAGGACCCATATCATACATGTTAAGTTACCTGCCTCATGATTCATTTGTGTATTGATATGCATAGGACGAATAGCTCTTAAAGTCTGTCTCAGAGATGGGATACTAATCTCTTTACCATCCCGTTGTAGGCCATAATCATTTCATATTCAAGAATACGAAACTGAAACCTCAATGTCCAGAGAGTCACGTGATCAGCTGCTGGTGCCACTGTGTGCCCTACATAAGGCCTTAATGCCTGCTGAGAACCAGCGAAACCTGAGCTCGGGACATTAGCTTTATTAGATCCTAGTTGTCCGTGTATGTTTCGGTATAAGATCCGGCTCCAACCGTGAGTTGTGTAAGCCACCCAATTAGGCATTAATCAGCCCACGTTAACTAATTAAGGTAGAGTATCAGTCCCCCTGGGGTAGGGGAGGGACAGGGACAATGACTGCACATCACTGTGGGTGGATGCAGCGTGGGAATAGCTGGAGGTTGAATAGACTCCTGTACAGTCTGCAAATAGGGACCGGGGGCTACCATTCTATTAGTCAATTGTCCTTGAAATAATAGAGATGTGTATTTGAGTATACATGTAGAATATCACAATAATAGTCCTTATATCCTTAGAGTGTTTTTTTTTAAGATTTAGATTGTTTCAACGGAAGAATACACTGTACACAATAAAGCCACAGAATACAATAGCCTTGTGATAGTGAGAAACAACCCCACTCTGCATGCACCCACATATACTACCCAGCAGATCCTTCACCTCATCTCGCCAGCCTAACTTCTTATCTTAATCATACACTGCGCTCTGTTTTCTATGAGGACAGTCTCCGCAGCTGTGTCGTCTAAAAACAAACACAGCTACTTCCACTGCCTTGATAATTGAAAAGAAGAAGGCGTTGAAAATACAATAGCACCTCATAGGCCCCGGTTTGTATTTGCGGTACCGTCAATAATTCTTGAACAAAAAGAAGAGAGAAGAAGCTAAATAGGAAGAAATAATGGGGAAAAAAGTCCTTGAAGAAAGGCAGGGTTCTCTGTTGCAGGATTACAGAGAGTGTGTAATGTACACTGGTGCACTGTGCAGGAAGGGGAGGCTTTCTGCAGGGGGTAGTGTAAAACACTGCAGGCTCTCCGTGTGTAAAGCCAGCCTTGTTTTTACACCCGCCTAATCCTGCACCTGTTAATAACAGCACTTGTTATCTGCAATGAAAGTCTTTGGTCCACAAGTACTTTGTTTTTGCTTTAGTTATATTTTCATATGCATTTTCCCTTTCTTCTCTTCTCATAGTCATTTACTTTCCACCATTGGATATCATTGTGGCCCATAAGCATAATACTACAAGAGGTGTGTTACCTAGAAGGTCAGGAAGTACTGGTCATGTTCCATAAAGGTTCCTCCAGGGGTGTCTTCCTGCCTAAGCTTGCGTCAGACAATATACCCCTTGTGTAGACTAGGACTACCTCTTCCGATATGAGCACAGGACACGGATAATACATATTTAAGCTAATAATTGGCGATTCATAAACTACAAAAGATTAACCAGAAGTCATTAGCAAGTATTACTGGGTAACTGGATCTTAGTCCTTCAATTAATCAAACTTTGTACTTGTGTTGTTTAGGTACATAGTGATGCGCTGATCTCTGAGAGCAGTGTGTAACTAGCGTATTCGTCTATGGACACTCGCATTTTTCCATGCCTTGCATTATTGAGCAATAGTTCCCTTTTTAAATTCAAACATGAAATGTTTGACAGAATTACTGTATGGCCACTTGCCCTTTAGTAATATCGCAAACACCAGAGAAGTATACAGTACATATACTACTACTTACCTGACTAAAGTGTCAAGTTATGTATGAGTATATATACTGCAATCATTTACTGAGGTAACGTCAGACCTGACATCTAGACGCTACATTGACATTATGAAGACGATGATATTCAAATACATTTTTAACTTGGAGAACTTGTTAGCCACCTCGGACTATCACTATCTGTTGTCGGAACTAGTTGATAATGAATGTCAACTGTATACACTGATATGTAATCTTCTAACTGCTACCTCTTTTTGTTCCTGCAGACTGCAGAAGGTGGTAAAGGACCTAAACAAATACCTGTCTGCACAGGACAGCGGGCCCTGGGCGCAGAACAGGGTCTCCGCCTTAGACAGGGCCCTGGGAGAGATTGCCAGGATCATGGAGAAAAGGGTAAGTACCGTTGAGGTTGACCTGTTTTTTTTTGAGGAATGATAAATGAAATGTTATAACACTCATGTAGACAGTTTGACGGTTAGAACATTCATCTATTCAGCCCATCTTGTGAATGCTAGGCCTATCTCTCTCTTTTTTGCATATCTGCCAGAAATATGTTCCGTCTCTTGGCCTCTAAGCCTCCAGTTAGCATTTTCTCTAAAAACGACCCCCTCCTGTCATCTACACATTATACCGTGTACTCTAATCAAGGCTTTCGCTAACAATGCCCTGTCTGCTTGGCGTTGTATTTACAGGTGGTGGCAGACCAGGTGACGTTCCGCTTGTACTCAGGGATGGCGAGTCTCAGTAGGATCCTTCTGGTTGTGGACAAGGCCCCTAGCAAACTGCCTCCAGTCATTCCCGTCAAGTGAGTAAGGCCAAAAAAAAAAAAAGGTTTGTTTCAGGTCACCCGACCGACCCTATGTAAACAGGGCCGACCCTACGTTTTTTTATGCAATTTTGAAGAAATCTTTATATTTTTACATTTTTGGGGGGTAAATTTTAGGTTTTCAAAAGTTTTGAAAAAAATCTTCCCATTTTCATACTTTTTTAGGTCAATTTTAGAGTCATGTAAAAAAAAAAAAAAAGTAAAAAAAAAAAAAAATCCGACCTACCGACCCTAGAGTTTCATCCCAAGTTACCTGAAACAAAACTTTTTTTTTATTTGGCCTAATGCAGTGTGTTGGTCCATCTCAATATAGTCAGTTACTCAGTGTATTATGATCTATTGAGGAACTCACTGTTTTGGCCTATGTGATTCATATGCAGTGCAGCTCACTGCCTTCTCGTTCCAAGTCAGGAATAACCCTAGCCATGTACGCAGTGATTGCAGCACATACTTACAATCTGATGAAGCCTAAAGAAAAGAAGCTGTAAAAGATTCAATAAGCTGCCGTACAAAGGTCATTATCGGGAGGTACTTATGAGTTAACTGCCCATAGTTGAAAGACGCATAAAGGCTCCATAGAAAACATTGTGGTTGTCCGTTTCTATAGTAAAAAATGATCTACTGCCTTTTCGAGGAGAAATTTACGACTGTAGTACTTTGAAGACAGCGGAGAGTAATGTCCCTTGGTGTTGGCGCAGTGCTCCCGGAGTGGGGCACAGCGGGGGTGGTTTTGTGTGCTGGGTGACGACTGGCACCTAATCCCGCGCCCTCATCCAACTTTAATCTTAATCCGCGGCTAATTTATGTCCGACTTTGATCCCGGCCTCGTGGATCCCGCCTGGCGGGGCCCTGAGTCATCTCCGGGGAGCAAGCGGCGAAAAGTCCCCTTCAAATGTGAAGTGTAAGTGTGGAGGGGTGAGGAATAGAGTGAGTGGGAGGGAATGGGGTGGGGTGAGGATATCCTGGGATAGTTCACGATCTATGTAACTATTTCATGTGAATATGGTCTACCTGTATTAGACGTACAGAAACAGTCCATGGAATATGTGAATCAGTTTCTCCATGGGTGCTTGGCGTGTCATACAAGACCACAGGGCATTTGTTTCTGGTTAAGGGTAAGATATGACATGTGAGTGTAAACTGTGTTGAGAAGGTGTAGGCTATATAATACTGTAAGAAGGCCCGCGGGTGAAGCAGGTAAATGGAGTGTCTAGCAATAGAAAGACACAGAGTAGAATCTGGACATTGTAGACATGGGTGTGAGGATGTAGGACTACAGTACACGTCACACAATGTGTTATGGCGGCAGGGGACGGGCTATGGACCCCATCTGACTGAATGTTTCATTAGCTACTGGGAGACCGTTAGAAGCGCCGTGCCCCATATTCCACCCAACAGGACAGGGAGACATGTGGGTAGAGAACAGTGTCTTGATTCCTGCTCTGATGTGCACCCCATCTTTAATCTGACATGTATTAACCAGTGAGGTTGTCTCAATGAACAGATGAGTCTCCTGGCACATCGTGATTATATTCTTGTCCATTCAATTCATTTGCAGATAAGAATTGCCCCCTCCGCTTGTAAACGATTTCTATTCCACAGCTCCAGTTTCCAAGAGGAAATGGCAGCAATATCACTACCTTACAATTGCTACACAGCGATACTTGTAACGATTTATAAATACTTTACTGGTGTGCTCACAACTTCATTTCATGTACATTTGACAGAAGAACAGTATAATTACAAAACACGTACACCGAGCCTAAACAAAGGATGTTCATTGATCCTTCATTTGAAAGAGTTACTAAAGGACATGCAGATGTGAGCCCATATTCTGTGAGCTATATTTCAAAGACCTCATGGTGGTGTGATGACGGCCCTCTCTGGGCTGGTGCGGCCGCCTGGCGGGGGTCCCAGGTGGCACCAGAGCTGCTCGGCCTAATGCAGGCCGGGGAGCAGCTCGCGGCGGGAGAGCTGCTCACCTGTGTGATGTGTAAGTGGGGCGGAAGGGGGCGCCATACCAGCCGCACCAGTTACCATGGTGACCAGCTCCTTTTGACGTGTACGGAATGACGTTTTCACGCTATACACGGTCCAGATGACGTCACATGTCAGGCGTCTGCCCTGTCAGAGCTGACATGTCTTTTGACGTTATCCAGGGTAGTTGGCGATGTCGCAACCGTCACTTGCCGAGATTGTGACGTCACAACTGTCATTCCAAGAAGCAAAGACATAAGCTATCTTGATGTTTTCATGACACAAGGTGGTCACATATGAAGAATGAAACAGTATTGATAAGTAGAAAAATAAAATATATATGTGTATGACACAGATCTGTTGTATGCTCTATGTATAGCATACAGGGACACACATACAGGTAATACTTGATATAGGCTGCTTAATCAATACCAGCGTATACGCTGAAGAGCGGCCTTGTTTATTTCTGGAAAAAAAAGTGAGATAACGCGAAAAGGGATTTCAGACATTTTATGATACCATTATATATACCACTGGTTTACCAAAATGTACATGTATCATTCAGAAATAAATCAATTCAAACTCAAACTCACGTCAATACAAAGGTGTCAAAAACATGTCATACCAAGAGAACCCTCTTTATTGTACATTATTGTTATCAGAGAACATGGCATACAGGGATTTCTGTCTGCCTGCCTGGTTTTCAATAAGAATATGTCCACTGTAAAGAAGTATAGGTACATTTAATCGAGATATTTCTGTATACTATAACTCTTTCTGTGCCATGGGCGCCATGGGAGTGCTGGATGCATTCAATCCCAAGCCCTGACCATGTACCGGCACACTGTACCTCCATTGGGAAAACCGGTTAGAGGAGCAGACTCACAAGTATGTGTATCACTACCTCGCCATACGCCAATGAACCCCTGTCATGTAGGTCTTTCAGTAGGTTAGGTCAAAGTATTAGACCTAAGTAAATAAGGTCGTTATAGGGGGCCAGGGGGACTACTGAGTAGCTCGAGTGTTAAATGTGTACTTATCACAACTGACAGCAGTCCTAGTGGGTCAGGTTGTTTTACATAAAAATAAGGCGTTTCCATCAACATGTTTTGCACGTTTTAGAAGCAATGAAATATCGCTTTTGGTGCAGGACTCACTTTATACATCATACATGTGTGGCATTGACAACTGATTCTGTGGTATGCGTTTCTGCTTGAATGCTCCTCTGGTACAGGTATATGTTTGCTTTTGACAGCTGTGACGTTCTGCTTGCAGGTCCCTATGTCACACATGCAATGTGTTCCGCCTGGCCTGTAAGGGCTGTTATGACAACTGTCAGTACATGCTCTTCAGTAACAAGATTGGCTCTCTAGTCGACCTGCTCATCCACCAGCTCACGGTGAGTTACTCATGTTCCTTGAACCTCGCGTGTGAAGTATTCGCAATTAGATCCCATAACTTCAAATAATTGGACGTGAATGTCTTAGATTACCTTTTACATGTACTGATATTGGTCAGGCTTCTTGCATTCAAAGAACACCTATGTCTGTACATAATGTTGTAAAAATGTTAGTTATATGTTATACATTTCTTGTATAGTCCAAATGTACACCATATATATTGAGATGCTTCTACGTGGATTACTAATACAAAAGGTGACCAGCTTCTGTTGAGCACATTTATGTTTTTGTTATACCAATTTCCTGCTACTCATTTTATAGATGATCATACCAGACAATTTCGGGCAGGCCTCCCCAGGTGGCCCCACGGGTTCCCCCAGCGTCCAGCCGACCTTGCCCTTTGACCCCCTGGCAAGCAGTTTGATGCAGATCATTGCTACGATCCTCAACTGCCTGGCCAAGAACAACCCTATGGCCAACGCCTCTGACGCTGCCGCCGAGCGATTGAGCAATTCTTCTGATTCCTTCACTAGCCGTGCTAACGATATTATTAGGTAAGTCATGTGGTCATTAGTGACTCATATCTAGAATATAGTATCACATTGGCTATTCTACTTATGATGCTAAAGTTACTCCCATTGTTTGAGAATGTAAATTTTCTTAACAGTGCTCGACCATGTCTTAATGCTGATACCAATGTTAATGCCTGTCCTTTGCAGTTACATTGTAAGTGTGGGAGTTGTGGACCGCCTGGCCCAGTACTTCAACGGGGTAAGAGGGTCCATTGATGACAATCCTCAGGCGGCCGAGTTCCTCCAGCACAGTCTGGCCCTGCTCACATCCATGGTCAAACTGGTGTCCCGCAGGTTAGTTTATGTTGCATACAACGGTACATGCACACTCTGGTGTAAATTATAGAATGCCGGGAGGAGGGGGGGGGGGGGAGAGCAACACCTGAATTTCAGACTGTTGAATTTGAGATGACATCATCTGGTGTAGATTTTGCATCTGCGCCGAGAGAAATCAAAATGTGTAGTCATGCACCAATATATCTCTAACACATATAAGAAACAATTGATGCAGTCATATATCTATATTGGAATAAAACATTTCATGCTGGTTGTGTACCCCTTTAATGACACTGTATACGCTGTGTTATGTCTCTGTAGGAACGCCTACATGCTGGAGAAGCCGCAGAAGGTGGACGATACGTCACAGCTGCTGGCCACCTTCCGTGTGACGGACATGGTGGGCATCATGTCTCTACTGTACGGCATGCTGCTCCATACTGGGGCGCCCCCTCGTGGCGACACGGCGCCACCCAAACTGCCCCCACACACCGTCAACGTCACCACCATGGCCATCAAGATGGTCAACACCCTGGCCACTGTAGACCTGGATATGGTGCAGGTGAGTGCCTTAGATAATGTCATAAAACTTGCAGACTTAATGAGCTAATATCTCTAAGTCTATAAGGGTGACAAGCCCGGGGTAGAGGCCCAACACACTGACTACTGTAGGCCTACACATGGTTCAGGGGTGTAGTTGTATTAGGGTGACAGGCCGGGGTAGAGGACAGCCCGACACATTGACTACTGTAGGTCTACACATGCTGCATTCTCTTTATCTGTCCCGGTGTTCCCTATTCTGTATATATACTGGAAACCCGTACATTGTAGCAATCATTGCTCTTACACTCAAATTGATTTGTAGGCCTAGATGTGCTATATGAATACTTCTGGTTCTGCAGTGGGTCCGCTGTATAACTATCGTATAGTCACAGCACAACCAGTTGTAGACCCATTAGATAAGGTCGTCTGTGACGTCATACAACACACAGGACATGTATCTATTAAGTTCGCACGTAGTTAAATACACGTACCTTGACGCACGTGTATACGTGTTAACAACGTGTACGTAGACACATAGACGTGCATGCTGACACACAGACAGATGCCACTCCGTCGTGTGGATGACTCCACTAGACGGCACTATTGCCATGACCACATCGCCGCATCATCATGCTAATGGTACTAGATCTAAGAGGCCTTGAACCACCTCTACACCCCACCCACCCTTCCATTAACCATCCCCCCCCCTCGCCCGACCACAACCACACACATCTCACCCAGGCTCCGGATTGAAGGTCAAACAAACGCAGACATTCAGCAAGTATCAGACACCCTTTTGGGAGCAGAGATACCCACAATGAACACGAGATATTTATAGAACTTAAAAGTATACCGTCAAAATATTATACATATAGTTAGGCCAAAAAAATAAAAGGGGTGTTTCAGGTTACATGGTCTGAAAATATAGGGTAGGTAGGTCGGATTTTTTTTTTTCAATTTAATTTTTATTTTACTTTGGCCTAAAAAGTACCTAGAAATTGACTCGCAAACTTTAATGCCGACTCGCCGACGACCGCCTCGATTCGCGAATTATCAGAACAACTCTTAAATTACCCCAAAATGCCCCAAAGTATAAATATTTTGGAAGGTATTGTTATTTTTGCGTCCAAACAATAGTCTGGGCTGCTAAAAGGTTGCCAGCCCTCTGTACACACCATTTAACATTCACGTCGGATTGTTTATTGTCCTTTTTGTGTGGCTTATAGCACTAAACGTGCAGCGCCTCCCTCCCCCAGCACACCTTCATCCCACTCAGCCCCCAGCCATGTTAACGCACGATACTCGGCTAGCCCTTCCTCCTCTGTAGTGGGAAGGGGGGGGGGATGGATAAGTACAAGGATATCATAGACTATACTAGTACATGTTTTGTTTTGTATATTTGCCAAAACTCACCCCACCATCCGACCATCCAGGGTCTCATATCATTAGGGTCTGTTTTTTTCAATGTTTTGCCATAGACGACTGGGTCCTTTTTGGGCCATTTTTGGGCCAAAGGGGTATGTTTTTAGGTCAAGAATATTTAATGAAAAAGTCCCAAAGTTTCTGTTAAAAAAGGTATACTTTTCTCAGAATTTGGCCCAAATTTGGGGTGGTATTCCGCCGAAAGGGGTCCAATTTTGGCCAATTTAAGTGGGTATTCCGCTAAAAGGGGCCCAATTTTGGCCAATTTAGCCTACCCCGCTAAAAGGGGGGTTGATTTTGGCCAATTTAGGGTGGTATCCCACGAAAAAGGGGCTGTTTTTTTCCCAATTTTGGAGGTTATTCCGCCAAAAGGGGGGTGTTTTGGTGGAATTTTGTCCCGGTAAAAGGGGTCTAAATTCAGGGTGATGTACGCACATGGTATCCATAAATGTGAGAGTGGCCCCCCCGGGTGACAAGCCTACACATACGGTAATGTAGTATGTGGAAATTAATGGGAGGTCATCTATATGGGGGGGGGGGGGGGGTGGAGACTGGAGCCGTGGAGGCTGTGACCAGAGAGATGGGGAGGATTGTACATGTATACGGGCGGGTGGAGCTTATAGCACTACGACTGTGTGCTGGCGGCGTCTTTTGGGCCGGCGCGGAGACCCAACAGACGCTAAGTGGCGCCAAATTGATGGCAGCAAATGGAAAAAGTCTGCCTAGTTTCAAGTAACATGCATTAAGGGTAATGGCTCTTATGACGGCCGCCGCCTCCCGCTCCCCAGCCACCGACGGGAGAGCTCCCCTCCAGCCACCCCGCCCCTCCCACTCTCTTCTCTCTCTCACTCACACTCTCTCCGCCCCTGCCCAAATATCGGCCACTGCAAAGTGCAATTAAAATCCATATAATGGATTCTGTCGACTGAATGCCATAATTACTCGCTTCTGCCATCTCCGGGCGGACTGTGGCGACGACAGTGGCGGCCGGCCGGCTATGTGCGCGGGCGGGCCGTGCTAGTAAGAGGAGGGGAACTGAGGTACAGGAGGAGGGGAGGACGTTTAGTCCCCTGCCCGCTCCCCGGCCAGCTCTGACCGCCACCACCACCACAGCCGCCCTCCTACTGCTGCAATATGGCATGGTTAGCCGCCCCTCGCCCCCCTTCGGCCGCCGGACCCCGCCTCTTGTCTCGTGTGGCCTTAATGTCAGGTGTGGCGCCGTGCTCACCTGCCTGCAGCACCTTGTGTAGCAGACCGTGGCGGCCTGACACACCTGGAGAGGCACCATGGGGAGAAGACATAGCTGTATACCAGCCCAGACGCCGACACTGGATTAAGGCCTGCTGTCACCACCTGGAGGAGGTACCTGAACAGTGACTGATGAGGTCACATGGAGTCATTACCTTTGTTGCTACATGAAAGGATCCTCACCCCACCAGGAAGGGGTAGGTCAGTCCACGTTGGGGAATAATACGGAGCTATGTCACCGTGATGACCTGAGAGTGGAGTGGGGGTAGGGAGGGGTGGTAGTCAACACCACCATGGCTTACTGGAGTACCAGGCTGGGGGTGAATGCCTCCAGGGCACACAGCTGAGAAGGGGTGAAGAAGGAACCATCAACAGGTGCATTCAGTTATAAGGTAATAGAGATAAGTACTGGAATTTATAAACGAGCTGACATGGCTAAACATCTGCGCCTGCTGAAAACCCACATTTCTATAAACATATACTACTTACAAACTTGCCTAAATAAAGCGCGGGGCACATGCATACAGTAAAAACTCGCGTATAAACCTACCTCGCGAATAGGCCACACTCCTAACTGTGACAAATTATATAAGCCACGGAGGGGGGTTGATTATGGTGACTTAGGTAATGAAGTATACATTTAAAAACTGGCGTATAAGCCGCACCCTGACTTTGTCCTGATCCTATAAGTCGCACTGACTTGCGTACTAGCCACGGCCTATACGCGATGTTTTACGGTACATTGTATCACGTGTCACATCCAGTAGTATACTAGATTAAACGCGTTGCAATTTAGTCTTTTTAAAACGAATGATGTTCACCTTTTAATGAACTGTTTACACACTACTTGTGGCGTAACACGTGTGTATCAACTACTGCATGGACACTAAAATAAACTTTACAATATACAGACCATGACTTTTATGTGTACTATGTTATATGTAGATGTACCCTATGTATTGCATTTCTACCACTTGTTTGGGATATACGTTGTTATCCAGCTGATGAATAAGAGTTCAAGTAAGTTAGAAACAACGTAGATGAATTATATATGGGGGATACCCTATGCTAGAGGCATGGACCAGGAGGCTCGGGTATTCGGGTGACATGCCTGGGTTGGCCTCTTTGTGTTTTTTGTTTTACTACAAATCTGCTAAAATCTAGAAAATATGAATATGACAAATATGTAATATAAAATTTCCAGAACTTTGGGGGGGGGGGATGCTAGGATAGGCCCTATTCTTAAGCTAAGGGTCTGGGGTCACCTCTTTTTACCTCAGTCAGAGTGTAATCAATGAGTTGTCACCTAATATCAGACCAATTCCTTCACCTCACACCTGAGACAACCAATGGGAATTTGATTAAGATAGGGGTTGGATGCCACCTATCAGCCTTATCTGTGGTCATTGAACGGAGGTGTGTACAGGGGTTGATAACAGAATACCCAAAATGCACTGCTCTGTCAGGGGTCAAATCAAGATGGCGGCCCCATAGCCTGTAGGCTCTTCACCGTATAGGTTTCAAAAGTGGCATGTATTGATGTAGGTACATGCAATAGACGTTGTATTTCAGAATATTCTTTTTGTGGCAATTCGCGACCCGAGGACACGTTTATACTAAGTCATTGTCTCAAAACGATGTATCATATATTCTTGTGCATCGGAAATAATGATGTAGCTTAACCTGCATTATGAATAATGATCTAGGCAAGTACTGGGTACCACATATATACGTGTTCTCGAAGAGAGCACTTGGTACTACTTGTAGTCGGCATATGAAAAAATACACTGTCCAATTAACGTTGAACTCAGGCCAGCTTTTTATCTGTGTCCTTTATAATTACCTGGCCCTCACCACCGCCGGCAGCCTCTGTACCCACTCCTCCTCTCCACTCACAGCCCTAAATTATCTCACTCGGCAAACTTTTAATTCCCGGCTGCTGATCTGTGAGGCAGTGGGCCGCCACTTTTTGCACCTCACCCCTCCACCTCCTCCCTGGCTGAGCTGCTCACTGAGCAGTTGGCTGAGCAGTTGGCTGATTCCCGACGCTGCCTGTTACCATTCATACATCACGGCGGCTTAATCACAGGCAGCGCAGACCGACTTGCTCGACCTACTCACCGCCCAAGCCCTTTAATAGCTCACCCTAGCTCTGGCCCAATTAACCAATTAATTACCCGCGCCCACCCTGCCTCACGGGCAGAGTGACTCTCCTATTGAGGCGTGGTGTCACTCGCCCTACAGAGGCAGGGTTCTAGGTAATATGATACAGGTCGTTATTGGGTGTGTTTGGAGAGTGTCCGTGAGCTGCTCCGGGTGTCTGAGCTGATGCTCATACAGCTAAGGTGAACTGTTCACCATTGGAAGGGGAAGATCAGGCAGGGCTCCCCAGATGAACTGAGCACCTCACTGGTGCCTGTCAGATTACAAAAATACCTCTCACCCCCTTCCAAAAAAAGGAAGGGGAAGAAGGGTATAACATGACTAAGAAGGGGCGAGAGGGACACAGGCATATCTTTAAAGGCAAAATTCATATGAAACAAAAGGGTCAGAGGAGGTCGAACATTTAGATTACTTTTCAAATAAACCTTTTTGCGACTTGAGTTTTTCAGTTCCTTCTAAAATGTCACTTGCAGAGACTTGCGAATATTTGTATAAGGTATTTTTGTGATTGTGAAATATTACCATATTTTTAATAACTATGCAACTTTATGTTTCATGTTCATCCTATAGTGCAGTTCCACTAAAAAGAAGCTAAAAAAGAACGTTCTTCGATTAACATGCCATGGTTATCAACACCTTATGAAATGGAACTAAGGGAGTGCTCATTTCTTTTACAACAGGGGAGGGGGTGGTCCTATTTATATTTTAGAACCAGAATGGTTAGCAGTGTGGCCCATGTGAATTCAGTGAAACACGACTAGTCTCACCCATCAAAAAACACCATGGTGAATGGTTACATTCGATAATAAATGAACACCACTGGTTGGACCAAATAAAAAAAAGGTTTGTTTCAGGTCACCCGACCGACCCTATCAAAACAGGCCCGACCTTATTTCTTTTATGCAATTATGAAGAAATTTTCACATTTTTACACTTTTTGGGTCAATTTTAGGGTATGTAGAAGGGCTGGCTAGTACTTTCATGTTAAAAAAGAGATAAAATCCGACCTACCGACCCTAGACTTTCTTCCATGTTACACGTACCTGAAACAAACTTTTTTTCCTCATACAAAGAATATATTCCACTCTATACGTAAAGTAATGTGAGTCCCAATAAAAAGAAAAATATTAATCATTTAAATCTCAAATGAGAGAGACCTGTTGGCCACACCCAGAAATGGGTACCAGTAGGTGATCTTTGAATGAAAGCACCTGGGATAGGTACAAAAAGTATTACGATCAATATGATAGCAGCCACTCTCTTCGCCATGAATATGACATAAACTGTCGAAATGGCGTTAAACATGCATTACTGTCGTACTCTTTAAATCATCCATCGGCAAATGAATACTCTATATTTAAAGGCTTAGGGAAACTGCGATATAGAAATGCCTTGGTTATCGTAGTGTGATACCTTCTTTTTTTAAACTGAAAAACTTACTTCACATTGTGGAGAGTTGACTTTACTAGACTTCAAACGGGGAGGGGCATTTGACAATTTACCATCGATAATTTAGTTTACTATTTGAATTAAAGATGGGGTAATCTATATTTCATTTGAAATATAATAATTTGTGCTAAAGACGTGTTTATTATAAGCATTTACTCCTGATTGAGCTTGAGTTAGAAAAGGTCGTTGTTGTTTGGATCATGAAGTATCCATCCACTTGGTCTGGGGAGAGTGGGGGGGGGGGCACACCTAAATATCCCATTGCAAAGATGGGATTTAAAAATGGGAGTGGGGATTTAGGAATAAAACCATTTTCTTTCGGTGGAATAAAAAGTGGTGAATGCCCAGGAGGTAATAAGCTGTGTTTATCCTAATTATTTAATGGGGTTGTGTTGTTGTTTCAGGCCACCCTCGGGGAGGAGGGCACGTCCCTGGAGCTGCGTCACATTGTGGCCTACCTAGCCTGGTACTGTGGGCACTGGACACAGGAGGAACTGCTCCACGAGGTCATTATGTGTGTGGGCTTCTTCACCGCACTCAACCAGGACAACCAGGTAAGTGTGGCAATATCTACTATCATTTTCAATGCTAGGGTGAATCTAGTTCGACTTTTGATTTCAGAGTCGTCATGTTTATACCTTATATTTAGTGAAGCAAATTTCAACATAACCGAAGGGAACGATCAACATCTACGTCACCGCAAGGGGCCAAGGGGGCTGGTCCTTTGGATTTTATCATAAACATAGATTAAAAGAGTGAAAAGGGGGTCCTGAAAATGATGTAGAAATCAGTATTATTGTAGTTGTTGGAAGTTCCCTAAATATGACTCAAGCGGTAACATAGGACAGCGCTGTTGGAAATAGTAATTGTTTGTTCGCAACTCGCTGTACTATTGCAACGATTTTCCAGAATTGATTATCTTACCTTTTCAAAAGAAGCCAACGAGGGCTAATCCGGGCTAACTATTGTGATATATAGTCATTTAGGTCCACGCAAGCACCATCGTTCCTACAGCGTGTCCGTAACAATTGACACCAAACCCAACTAGCAGACGACATCCACTTCTTTTACGACATTATAGACAGTCTGGCGCCAACAGTCTATCCGTCGTCCAAACAATAACCGCATTTGGAGTGCCTTGGCGTCTGATCATAATTACCCCCAATCCGGTGCCACCTACGGCATGTTGATTTCACTGCCTGGTGATGATGGGCAAACGATAGAACGATGTAACATGCAGCATCCTACCATTGACAATATTGTGATCATTTATTATGCTCGTGCTTTCTTTGTACACACGGTGAATTTAGATGTCGATGCATATGGTTATGGATTAGATGTAGCCCCGGATAGAGGAAAACCCTTCCCCCACCACCACCACCACAAATGTCTAGTAAATTTAGTTCTTGCATCGCGTCCCCGTGCTCATAGGTTTGCTGACATTTGCATATACTACTTCGCACCCGTCATGTTTGACTCTGCCATATCGCCATGTTTCTTTTTATTTTATTCATTAAAGGCTGGTATTAAGGCACAAAGAGTTTCGCGCCATTCAATATTATGTTCAGTAATAATGCGCTAGCTATGCGTATGGTAGGCTACTATTACCTTATGTTTGATAAATGATGGATGTTAAAGTGTGGTAGGAATTGACATGATTATGACCATGAAGACAATCAAGATGTTGCAAGATGACCAATTTACTGAGTTATGAGATCAATGACTTGAGATAACCTGCGATGAAAACATTAGAATGGACTTATTTTCGTCATCTTTTTTCTGGCAGCTGTAAAAAGCTGACCTGACTAGGTTTAAAACCCACCACGGCAATGTCCGGGCGCGATTAACGATAAAACAGTTAGCTGGGGGAAATCAGAGAAAGGAATGTCGACTTGATTATGGATAAAACGTCTGGTCTGCGGAACACTGGGGCTGGGGACAAGGTCGGAGGTGGGATTAAATTGAGATTAAACCGGTTTCAACTCGATCAAAAGCTGCGTCCCGTCCCGGATGCTCTCAAGTTTTCCTTCAGCAGTGTGTCTGAATGAAAATCCGGGAAAAGTTGGAAAAATTATGGATTTGTTTCTAAATGTGATCGGTTATTTCTCAAGACTTATTAGGGAGGCAGAATACATGGACCGCAGAATTAGATTTCTAATTTCATGCATGGACTCAGAGGTGACTGCTATGGTTGTGTGATACTTTGGGCTGTAGCCTCTTTATAACCCTTCCATTAGTATAGAGGATTGTATTTTAGCGTCCCAGACAACTGTCTGTACAAGCCTGAAATGTACAGAGCCATATATCAGCTAATTGGCTGTGATCATATCATGATGTAGCGTTAAGAGACAATCCTCCACTACATCTCATAACACTACAGCATAGTCCAATACATTGCCTGATATGATATCAGTGTCCAATGAATATTAGCAACTGATGCAAAGATAGGATACATATGTGTTCATCGTCATTCCGTCGATACATCTTATAATAATGTAATATAATGCAGGGGGGGGGGGGGATTAAATACCATCTTTTTCATTTCTAATTCTTGCTCAACTTCGGTAATCAAAGTCTTCAGGTATTTCCCTGATTTCACTTGTATTTTTTCATGTCACGAAGAGAAACTGTATTCAGGGTTCATCATGCGAACATTTTTTTTCTTTTAGATTGGTCACTTTTATCCCTGTAAATTAATCTGTACGATGCTATTATCATGGACACCCATTTTTATATATATATATATTCTAGTTCTAATGCTCAGATATACCTACGCCATGGTTATGCATTGAGCAGAGATCCCACCTTTCCTAATTTTGAAGGAATTCCTGCCCTTTCCATGTGATACCAATTTCCCATAGAAAGTTGGCGAAAATCATAAGATGTCCTACTCTCTGCGACTGGGGAGTGGCATCTCAAATATGATTTTAAGTGTACTACTAGTAGGTTCAGAGAGAAAATAGGATATCAAATATGCACATACACATGATTTAGTATACATGTATATTCATGATGACATGTGTAAGAGCAGTGGGAATGATACTAAGGACATAGAACTACATAGAGCCACCCTTGCAGCCCCACTGCACCAGCCGCCAGTGGCTCACTGTGATTATGGGTGGATGTAACGACCCGACAAAAGACGGTAACGTTAGACTCTGTCCTAAGAGGATTACCCCACTCTGCTGTCACCCTGCTGCCGACTTCCTTGTTACCATGACAATCCCTCCCTCCCACCTCCCTCCAGTCCTGCAGCTCACAACAGTGCCTCCCGCCTAGTGGCCTATATATAGGCGGCATGTATCCGGTCTTCGGCCTAGTTATAGCTTCTCTACCCTCTCATGATTTGGCGTGTCATGTAGGTCTCCAGTGGATGTGGCTTCTGTCCTATACTGCTTCCGTCTTACTGTAAGGCATTGTTATATTTGGTTTTGTATTCTGCTGTTTTCCGGCGTCTGTGTGTATGTGTTTCCGTTGGTGAAATTGTCTGGGATACATACATTTTTGATTCGTTGATTGATTTTGATTTTTCGTTGTAGTTCAATTTGTTATTTCAAATTAGAGGTGCATGTACATGTATGTGCTATTGAACCATGTGCTTAGATCACAAAGTACGTTAACCTTAGGGTTCACCCTCTCTTTAGTTGTGTTTATGCCTCAAGTAATATTGGAAGGCCCCATGTATTTATGACTGCCCGTTCTCTTTCTATATAATCTTATAGAGGAACCCTTCTGTCCATAATGGAGCTGTAACCGCTATGTAAGCCATATTGCACAGGTTGCTGCCTTTGGTCTGAGTCATTCCCTCCCTTCATACTGTATTGTGATTTCCATCAATATACATTGATCAAACATGACCACAAAGAGAAATATATGAGTACCTATGTTCTTAATTATGGCAGTATAATATGTATCGTGATAACAAATACACTGACTTAGCCTCTCTCACCCACAGTCACTCAGTTCGTCATCTGAGGCCTCTGCAGAAATTAGTTCCGAGTTATCGATACAGGGGGCGGCACTGTGGTGTGTTGGGACCCACTTGTCGGAGCGTCAGTGTGGCTGTGGTTCACTGTTCAGGCAGTACCATACCCACATGCATGCCTCATATTGGGAAAGTTTGGTTGTTTATATGTACCCCCTGAACTGATGTATCACCCCGGCATCCAGTAACTAAGGTACTATCAGACACAGGGTTACATTTGATAAAAAGTTATATACGCCTGCACTCGCAGCCTGTTTCAATCAAAACAACACAGTATCTCCCAAAAAAATGTGCAGGGTGTTATGCCCTATACAGATCAGTGTGTAATCTGCGCTTTGGTTTATGCATGGCTATCACATGCATGTAACCAGACGTTATCACTGGGACTTGGCGCTTCTAGGTAGAGCAAGGTGTATTACATTGTAGCCACTGCATGGTTTGATGGACAGTGTAGATACAACCATTGTTATGAAAACTTGAAACTATCTTAGGAAGCAACTTGGCCCTATTAGAGAACATGGCCATAATGTTCAAGTTGGAAAGTGGAAACATCATCAGAATCAGAGGCAGAAGGAGAAAGGTTATGACAAACATGGGTATTGTCAACGCTAGGGCATTATCACTTTACCTTTCGACTGTCTCTGCTGGGGGAAAGGCATGCATTGTCAGAGCAGGAAGACCCGGGAGGAAGACCTGCCGAGAAGTCGGCTAAATCTTTCTGGGGCCTCACAACAATGTTGTTGAGAGGGCCAAGGGGGATGCACTTTGTCAGGCAAGTGTCTTGTAAGGGTGGCCAGAATACCCCGCCATTAAACAGAAAACACTGTGTGTTGTGAGGAGTAGGCCTCACCTCCAGCACTACAGTGCCACATTCAGGTATCTGTAGGGCACCGTTATGTGGGGCAGATGGAGGAGGCTGGGGCGGGGGGAGCTGTGCAGATCTGTTGTCTGGTTTAGTAAATAGTGCACCAATAGTAGCCAAACTTTGCTCTGTGCGTGTGTGCCCGTGTTTCTATCGTAGAGGAATAATTTAAATTGTATTTTAAAAGTTCTGCAAGAGTGCTCTCTAGCCTTTTCACAAGCATACGGTGTTAGTGCATGTATGGTGCTGGCCGTTTATACACATTGTATACTAGTAAGCACTATATGGCCTAACTTCTAAATGTGTATATTTGGAAAGTTTGGTTGTTTACAGGTACCCCCTCACTTTGATATATTGGGACAGTCCCAATTGCCTTCATGGCTGGAAGACTGATCCAACCGATTTACTACATTGTACAAGCTACATTGCCTACTAACGCGACCAACAGTATTGCTTGTATACTTTCCCTCCTCTCACCCACCGTCCTGAACGCCCACCCCTCCTACCCTGCCCCTACCCCCAGGGGCTGCACATCGCAGCAAATCACGGTTACCGGCGAGTTGGCAATGAAAAATCACATGTCGAGGCCCAAGTCGCCGAGCAAGGCAGAGCTTGCGTGCTCGTTTCGATTAGACTGGCAGCCAAGAGCGCGGGCTGAGGGGAGGGGATGGGGATGGGGAGGGTAAGGGAGGGGGTAGGGGTGGGGATGAGCCGAAGTTAAGGCAGGCCCTTGGAATTTCATCCATCTTTAGGGGAGAGGTCTGGGTTTTATGGATTGCCAAGATTGATTGTGGACCAATATGGAGAGAGGGTGAGTGGTGCTTCTAGAAGACAATGGGAAATAGTCAGCGGTACACAGTGGATAGGCCTATATGGAGGGGAGATATGGAGGCTGGTTAGTAATATATACATATACTGGGGTACATATAAAACGTTGGCCAATGTCATGCCAACCGTGTACATGTATATTGTGTATTATATATGACATGTATATGTACTGGTATTGTCATTTTGACCAGACTGCTTGATCTCAACATAATGTGTGTCTGCAAAAGGGTACGTTCACAAATGATGCCGGCAACCGTGTAGTGAGGCAGGGGGATGCTCTTTGAGATGAGTGATGAAACATGACCCGAGCCAAAATAGTGATAGAAAAATATTGAAAATATTGAATATGTTCCGTCATTTATGAACGAGCCCAAAGCTAACCATCTAAAACTACGCCATTAATATATAATACACGCATACTTGTACAATATTCCCTATGTGGAACAAGGCTAGAATGAATATGATAATGTGCCAAATGCAGTGTATATCTGTAGGATCTGATGTATATATTTCACAAGCACTTTTAATGTTCCAGAACTGATGTATCATCTCCTTTTCATCTAGGATGCTTATGTTCTGCTCTCTCCCACCCACCCACACCCACCCACGCACACACGGAGGAATTCTCCAGTAGGTTCAGACATCATAGACCCCCCCCCCCCCCCCAACATTCACAGAGTTCTATTCCTGTATCTTTAGCCTTAAAAACCTCCCTAGTCCTTGCAACTGGTTGGGGCGGCATGACGCGCCATGCGGACGTCGTCGGCAGGTTCCGTTTGTAGCGTTCTGCAGATACATTAACACGATCAATGCCCAGAAATAAAAGGTACACCAACTCTCTGTAGACACACTCAACACCAGCAGCAATGGAAGAAAAGACCACGCCTTCAAAGTTTGCTGTACCATTATGAAAACAACTGGAGGGAACTTTTTCCTTTATTTTTAAGCTGGCGGGTTTGTGTGAGGTACGTGTTGCTGTGTAGTTAATGGATGAGGATGACGGAGGGTTGCGTCGGATTGTCTTATGTGGTATGATGCTAATGGTGGTCAGGTGGGCCAGTTCTTGGTACCAAAGGGCGAGCAATACTACCATAGGGATCCAAAGACATAGGGGATCCTATATAACCCCACACATGTTGGCCTACATATATAGATCCAACCATGGAGCACTTAGTGGCAGGAAGGGAATGGGATCCAGTCATGATGAGAACACAGCTCCTTTTGAAGTCTGTAGGGTTAAGAGGAAGATTCACATGAGTGACCCATATGTCCCTTCGTGCCAGTAGCTGTAGCTGCGGCTTGTAGCTGTGTGGTAGGTAGGTACAGGAGGAGGCCGTGTGACTGGTGTGGTGGGCACCCATTAGGGCCTGCTGGAACTCACTATATCGATATGGTTGTAGGCAGGGTGGCAGTGCATTAACCGGGTATCAGGTTAAAACAAAGTGCCGTTACCTGGGTACAAACAACACCTGAGAAGTGCTAGCATCATGGGTTGTGATATAACCGTGCATGTGGGCGGAGAAAGATACACCACGGTGCTTCCTCTTTGGACCGTTGGTTGATTAAGAGGGCCTACTATACAGAAGTTAGCACCCTCTCCACATGCACGCCCGACAATGATTAAGAATACTGATCATAGCTGCATCACTGCATGCATTCAGAATATTTCTCTCAGGCGTAGACTATGTTCGTACCTGGAATTGGTTGGAGTTAGATTGCAGTGGTTCAAACCTAGACACCTAACCACAAGGGCCCAAATGGATCATTCAGGTCCCAACGCCGTTTGAGGTCCGAGCTATCAGCTGGCTATAGCTGCCTGTGTTGGATCCTCCAGTGTACGCTACCCGCGTCCTCTCCAGAGACCCCCCTCCCCCCCTTATCGGAGGTCTAGAACCACTCCCTCTCTCTCCCTTTTGCCACCCTGCCTTTCATGTGGAGTTTACCTGGCCTACAAGAGACGCGCGAGTTGCGTGTCCTCGCGCCCGTCCACAAAACGGGCACGAATTAGCTAAAAGCAGCCCCCCCCCCCCCCATGTCCTCCCCCCAGGGGGATGTAGAAGCGGCAGCCGCAGCGGCTGGCGGCGGGGGACGCGGCGCGGGCGGCCCCGGCTTTTGTCGGCGCGGCGGCCGGTGGTTCTGTCGGGCCCCAGGCCAAGCACCAAGCCGCGTGATTACAGCCAGCAACTGGGTATTCAAACCCTGGAGGAACTGAGGGGTAGGGGAGGGTGTTAGGTCGAGGGTGACTTCTGTTCTGAAAGGACGGGGATGAACACGCACTGTAGGTATATTGAGGGGATGCGGGTGATAGGGGGCTGCATGGGTACAGTACCTGGGTACAGTCGTTGGAACTGTGGATACTTACGCACTGAACTGGCCCTTCTTCACCATTGGCAGCGTCCACCGTTGTGCTCGTCACCCATGGGGACACCTCTATAAGGAGGATGAGAGGGTTATGTGGACATCACTGTCTGTGCGTTGAGGCTATATAAAGATACAGTAACACACGATAACTCCCTTGCTTCCCACGTGATCGTGTATCTGTATATACACCTGAAACCTCAATGCATGTTGGTCAATTTACATCGCGCCATATAACTACATAGATACGTACCTCAATACGTGATTTACACCTATAGATCAACGCAATACGCCTGTATACGGCTTTTATAGTATACGTTGTCTTTTTGCTATTTGGGATATATTTGGGTATATGCAGCGCTTGAGTATATAAATACTTGCTGGGAATAAGCTTAGTCACTAAATAGATACTTGGGTGTGCACGTATAGCGTCGCGTACACAGCTATTTGATATGCGGTTATTCCCCTCAGTGTACGTCCTTTTAGATCCGACCTTTCGGTAGCCATCAGCTGACCCACCTATTGGCCACGTCTTCTAAACCCACAGGCTCAGCGACCCCCCCCCCCCCCACCTCAGACACACCATCTCCCCTGAGCTGCTCCGTCCGACCAGCACCGGAAGGAAGCGACGACGTGACCGCGCCTTGTGCCCTGGAGGCCGGTGGGTAGAAGGGCAGTAAGAGGAGGTGGTGCAGGGGGAGGAGGCAGAGTATAGGCTCCGTGCTGGGGGAGGGGGCAGAGTATGGGCTCTGTGCTGGGGGAGGGGGCAGAGTATGGGCTCCGTGCTGGGGGAGGGGGCAGAGTATGGGCTCCGTGCAGGAGGAGGGGGCAGAGTGTGGGCTCCGTGCAGGAGGAGGGGGCAGAGTGTGGGCTCCGTGCAGGGGGAGGGGGCAGAGTATGGGCTCCGTGCAGGGGGAGGGGGCAGAGTATGGGCTCCATGCAGGGGGAGGGGGCAGAGTATGGGCTCCGTGCAGGGGGAGGGGGCAGAGTATGGGCTCCGTGCAGGGGGAGGGGGCAGAGTATGGGCTCTGTGCAGGGGGAGGGCAGAGTATGGGCTCCGTGCAGAGAAAAGGAGCAGGCACTGAGCACGTGGGAGGCTAGTGCTTGCTGGTTTCTAACCCAGGTGTTTGCTGATACATGAGCTACAATCAATGAGCTGCTCCTACATGCTCCATGTTTGATTCCCCATAATCCTGATACTCACTCACCTGTCTCCAACGGTATAGCTTCATACACCATGTCCTCTAGTAGTTTACTATCTCACTTCCTGATGGTGGGGCGGGGGGGGGGGGGGTTACGTAGCTTTACCTCGACCAGAAAATGTAATAATCTTTTGAACCCACCGTTTCGGCCCACCGTCTACAGTGTTTCGGCACACGTTGAGGTCAAATTGAAATTCGACAATTCTACTCAGTTGACCCGTAGTAAACACCCCACCCTTCCCTGTCCCCACTTCATTGAATTCCCATTCCCCATACCACCCCATCCTTACCCCTCCCCCAGCTTCCCTACCCTTTTCCCCAATCTCACCCCGTATACAGAAGGCTGGCCAAATCCAACCGCTGTTTTTGTACATAATTGTCAATCCAGGGGAGCTAAAGATTTGTGAGCATTTGCGTTCAATTATTGATGTAGTAAATAGAGAGACAAAGCGGGCGAGTCGTGTTTCTAATCCTCTTTGTCGGCCCGCCCCACCGTGTACCCGGCTGGGGTTAGAACAATGTGGGAAGAAGCGCGGGCTACATGTGTGATGGGGTGAGGGCTGCAGGACGGGGTGAGGGCTGTGTAGAATGGGCGCTGTATGGGTTCATCACCTGCACAGCCATGCATCTCAATGAGCTATTCCCCAATCGTTGTGGGGTTTACAAGTCATACTTATCAGGAGTCTGGGCTCCAAGTGATTTAGATAGTAGGAATTTGGTACGTAAAATTACCGGCATTTAGAGAGGTAGTAGGTGATATTGACTTTAACACATCATGTCTCTTGTTCCCTTGTTTGATATTAGGCAACTACATCCACCGAGAACTGGGAACAGCTACCAAGACCTGACCTCAATTTGAATCACTTTTGGTGCATCAGCTGTATGTTAAACATGAGCCTGGTCAGATTCAGAGTGGTTATGAATTCATATCAAGGCACGTGATGTTACAGATGTATGGATGTTTATTGGGGGGGGGGGGGGGGTTAAGTGCTTATGTATGCGAATATATGGAACTGTCAATCGGAATGAAAGCGAATGAATATCATTTGTCTCTGATGGGATCAATGGAAACTAGGCCCATATATTAATAAGTATGAATGCATGATGCAGGGATGAAAGTCTTCAAGTTTTCCCCTGAAATCAAGTTTTTTTTAAATCAAAAAAATATGATCAGGATTAGGATATATTTGATAATTACTCAATATAAACTCAAACAAACTTATTTTGTTTGTGTAATCCTATGATAAGACAGCAGAATCATCACTGGTTCATCCTCAGTGGTCCTATCCATACACAGACAGGCTACACCACACTGATCTCAGTGTCAAGTTTTTCTCAGCCAATTTCAAGTTAACTTGAGAAACCTTGAAGCCCTCTCTCTCCTCTATAGTTCTATGCATTTACACTCTTCACATGAGGCTTAGCCACTGAAACTAAGGTGCTATGCATGGAGAGTGTATGGACAGATTTCTCATTCTCCTCAGCGGGAGATAACGTCCATGATCACATGGACATGACACATGCTTCTTCTCAGCAGGAGATGACGTCCAGGAGAATATAGACATGACAAATCCTGCTGCACAGCACTAGTTATATGTGTCTATAGATGCATAAACATTCATATGCTCTATAATGTAGTTATGAGGTATGTTATATCTTCAAGTCTTTTTGACATAGTCGACTTTCATCCCTGATGATGTATATCCGGAGTACTGTTCAAAAATAGATTTGATATGCCTTTAGATGTGAATGGATATAGCCATATACATGTATGGATGGTGGTGTGAGTGTGGACCGTTGTGAACGATTTTGATGGATGATGTCGGTACTATGACAAGTTACAGATGCAGTTTTAATGTATTCTTTCCCTAAAAGCCTGCAACAGTACGTTGTGTGAGTAATCACTCCCCGACCTCGAGCCACCCACCCACCCACCTTCTCTATTAAACCCGTCTTCACACCCTCTACCCACTTCCAAACCCCACTACAATACATATAACCACTAATGTCAATTAAAATCAACGATTTTCCATCCAGTGTGTTACAGGGAAGTTCATAGATCTAACCGATAAATGCCCTTACCCCTGCCTCCCACCTCAGCCCTACCCACCACCATAAGCACCTTTTAGTATATTAGACGTTAAATGTGTTGAGTGCACGAGCCCCACACTCGCACTGACTTACTGGGGCGTATCTGGTGCAGGAGACCCAGGTCCCTATGTGAATCACCCCTCCACGATCCCCCATTACCCCTGCAGCCCCCTCCTCCCTATGCCAGTCACTAAAAAGGCCGTCGACCGTAAACCTGCGCTAAGGTGCTCATTTGGCGTAAACCACCGGATCCTAGGCCGCCGCCCTCCTCTGTCATTTAAAACTCGGCACCCGCGCCCTGAAAAAGAGAAATAGAGAGGGGAGGGCGGAGGGAATGAGAAGAGCTTGGGGGAGGTGGGTGTAGGTGTGTTTTATGAGCAGGTAGATTTACACAGGCCTCAGTGTGGGAAGGTGAGGGGCAAGGCGGGGGTCTAACTGAACTGTTGTTAGTGAAGTTGTCAGCGGAGTCAACTTAAAGGTGTTGGTATATTGTGTTACATTGACTCCTATACCCTGAATCTGTAAACGCTCATTTCCAGAAAGGCTTGCTGAAGAACCCTACACTTGTAGTACAGATGCAGGTGCACAGCACAAGTCATGGTAGAATGAATAGCCGCATTCTAGAGCCTACAGATATGTGTAAAACTGGAATGATAGCTGCGCCATACGTACCACCAATACCCATATAACCAGGGGTTGTGAGACCCAGATTGATACAGTATTAAACTATAGCCCACATGCCATGATGGATATGCCAACTCTATGATGCTACAGCCCTGATATGAATGGTTCAATAATGTGTACACATGCAAGTACTGGCAGTTGAACAGCTCCGCCTTAGTAGGTCATGTGACAACCATTAGCTGCTAATGCTTTCAGGGGCGGATCCAGAACTTTGAAAAAGGGCGTGCTATTGTTAAAAAACACTCAACACATTTTACATATAAAATACAAATTTTGGGCCAAAAGGATAGGGACGTACGCCTGATCCGCCTGCATGCTAAATGCACACAAGGCTTTCACCATCATGACCAGGCGTTGCAGGTTATATATTGCACTATTTATGGGACATACTTCTACATAGCTATGCATAGGTCATAATCAGGTACGGGGGATTTCCTCCAAGTAAACATGAAGTACAGGGAGATAACAGTGACAATGGTCATCCCAATATGAATACATTCCTTGCTCAGGTATACACACATTATGACATATTTATATGGTAAAATAGATAAGGAACAGTAATATGGGTTAGCCCAATGAATTGCCACTAACGGTATCCATTGCCAACAGTCCTCACCCTTATTGCCCAATAGGGTCACTGTGTCAATATCACTAACTGTAGCACAGCCACCTCTCACTAACCCCCAAACACAGTGAGCAGCTCACTTGTCGGTGTGTGTCAGTTTGAGCAGTTGACGAGTACCTGTGATCAGGGGTTGGCCGTACCGGGTGTGGTAACAATTACCTAGCCTGCCACAGCTCACCTCATAATTCACTGTGAGTGACTAGTGAGCAAATTACACAGGGACATGGGGAACCGGGACAGGTGTGTGAGCAGCTCATGGGCGGTCAGTGCTATCCTATTGCTGCTGTCCCAGCAGGCCCACCTGCTGCACCCAGCACCATGTAGTAGGTGTCTGGGTGCTCCAGTAGAGCTATACTCGACTGTACTGCCCATGTAATGTGGAACCTTGTCTGCACCTACACCTACAAATACAAGGGTACTATTTCCCACCCCGTCCCTTTCTCAGCCCATCAAGTAGGATGAGATGGGGGGGGGGGGCTACTAGTATAGATTTTCTTCCATATACACTGCAGGGCCAATCGCTAGGCATCCAGTTGAAGCAAAGGATTTAGTCTTGGTGCAAGACTCGTGAGATGGAAAAGAATGCTGAAATGTAGTTTTGGAAAAAAAGGGGTATAGTGGTGGTGGTTGGGAGAGGGGGCTCTTGAGTAGCCAGCAGACTGTCCCCAATCGGCCTCTTAATCCTGAGCGCGCGAAAAGTGCGAAGCAGACGACATTTGGACACGCCACGTGCAGCTACACAAGTCCTCCTCTACTGACAACTGGCACACACCACAGAAGGACTCTACCCCCACCCTCCTGCAGAGCCCTGAGGGATAAAGCCCCCAGAGGGGATCAGGTCGGATTGTGGCCGGTCGTCACGGTCGTCAAGCCTAATACCTAATCTGTGTCGATGGGGAACTGATCACAACATCATGTTCACTTCGCGTGCCGACCACCACTTGGGGACCCCTGCATCTCCCTGGTCCCCATCCTCCCCTGTCCCACGTCCTCCCTGCTAACGGGTCTGTCTCGTATACTTGTTTTTAACTCCATGCTCCTCTCTGCACTATCCCATCGCCCCACCCCTGGACGTTTACTCCCATTGTCACAGCATGCTACCATGTAAGGTACGGTTGGTATGGCTAGGGTAGAATCAAATGAGGTATGAATAAGAAGCAGGTAGATCTATTGGGTTAACCCTGGTGATCTTGTTAAGCATTCCGTTTGACCTTTTGACCGTTGACCTGACCCTTATGATGGCCAGGTTGCGTGGTGACCTGTCGTTTAGGTTACAAGATACAAGTGTTTGATGGAGAGGTGCTGTAAAGGGACGGTCAGACGGGGAACAGGTCACCCCAACATGGGCGGGGAATGGCGAGGGATCCAAGGGGGAGAGATTTGTGGGATTAGAGTACATGCGGAAGGTTAACGGGTGGTTTAAGTCTCTGGAAAACACGAGGTTGGAAGTTATTGTTATGTGTGAGCCAAAATGTCCCGCATGGGGGTTGTATGAAGCAATTTAAGCAAGAAACCTGAATTTGATATTATTCAAAAGTAAATGAGCTTACATTATACTTAGTATGCATCATGGCTCTGTAAACTGTATCTATGTTTGGACTGATATACAATGTACTGCCGTGAGGCTATATTATTAGGCTACACGCCTGGCATAATCAAGATATCAAGTCCCAGTGCAAATGTTCTTGTGTGCATACAGACTACTATCCTAAAGTTTAGGCCTACAATATGTTAGCCGTGTCTGCACCCATACCCCTCACCCTCCATACCACACCCTCCCGCTGGTCTCTAGCCACAACTTCACACAGATCCCATGTGTCATTGACACATTCCGGTTACCAGCCACTTTACGTCGTCACCACTCGTCATTGACATAGCCTGAACCCTCCAAGCGTTTAGCCAGTGCACTGCTGACGAAGATCATCAGGGAATGTGCTTTGAGAATGTTGTTTTACCTCTTCTTGGAGTAATACTGCCGTATGGGGTGGATGGGTGCATAGGCATTGACCGTGTGTATGTGTGTGTGTGTGGGGGGGGGGGGGCTGGGGGTAGATATAAATGACAATTTAAGTGATGTACCCAGAGACATAACACACACTTCCTACAGGGGGCGTCGTGGTCAGGTCGCATGTCAACCCATGGCATGTCAGCACGTGTCCAGTGCAGATAATATAGGGGCTGAGACCCTCCCACAAAAAAGTCGCTCATTCGAATACAAATAAATAGTTGAAATACTTTTTTTTTTTTTTTTTTTGATCGGTGCCCTACTGTTAATACTGAGTTAGTAACCCCTTTGATCACAAAATCCTTTGGCCATTCATTTTCTAGCGAAACTGGCTTATTTTGGAATAAATGTAACGGCAATCTTATTTTTGACCTGTCCTCTATGCCTCCTTTTTTCTGTGAAAATGGATCTGTAGGTGAGGGGTGCTCGTGTCACCAGCTGTGCTTTTTCAGCAGGTCTCTTTTCCCTCTGACTGCCGACAACGACCAAACATTGGCGTTGATACCATCGACAGCTAAGTTCAGATAGCCTCGATTCGGACGTGTTGCCATAGTAACCGACGTGTCACCATGGATACTGGATCCTCAGTCCCGACGTCTCCTGTACGTCGTCGTCGTGTCGACGCCGGCATGCGGTTACTATGGCGACAGTGACACTTAGCATCTGGAGGATCCCAGTTGGATCCTTGCACCCGGATATCCTATACATGTATAGCAGGGGTGAGTGTTAGTCTCGAGTCTGCTGAAAGGCTGTGTGCGGGTTGTAACGTGTTCAGCTAATTCGTATAATGTCCTCATCCGTAGGTAGGACTTAACCGCAATTTGAAGAGCCAAGCTTGACCCACGTCATTAGACTTTACAATGGCATGTCTTGAGTCGATATATAGATGTTGTAACTTTGTTATGGAAGATGCTTAAAAGCTTTCACGTGACACCTTTCTATGGATATGAACTGGATTTAATACGACGTATGACCATTAACCCTTTAAGGATGGAATATAGCTTTAATGCGCTATAACCAATATCGTCATGACGCATGAATGCAGCCCTGGCGATTCTACTTATCAGGGCTGCATCCAATCATTGTTTGCAGTAAATTTAATCTTGGTTATGTATTGGTGTCAATGACTTGGTGATCGCAGCAGGTGTCTAAGATTCCATTTGTCTTTTCCAGTTTTCTGGCTATAGGTTTTTACCGTGTCCAGGAAAACAACACTGAAGGGGTTAGGGGCATGTGCATCATACGCCGATGGCTTTGTTTTCACATGTGATTCTCCCCTACATGTATACCTGGTTACGGTTTTGCCCCCATGCCCCCTCCCTCCCCGTGTTCTCCCTCCTCTGACCACCCACCCACGCCACCCATGGCCCGGCGTGACATGTGCCCCACCCTAGCACCCACCCGCAATATTACCATGTTTTCGGCAAATCATTCTAATGGCCGACAGAGTGGCCTTCTGGGAAATCAGAGGCTTAGAGTCAGAGGCTTGTGGAGGGCTGGGGGTGGCTTCTGTGTGCAGGGCTGGCTGGGTATGTTGTCTATAGGCCCGTGTGTGGGATGGGATGGGGGGGGGGGGATGTATACAGTACAGTGGTGACGACAATGCCGACCTCCCCACCCTAGCGACATAGCGACGTCACTGTAAACGCCCGGGCATCTATTATTTACACTGGTACCGTCCGGTCCAGGCCCATCCCATTGTGAACACGCCGACAACCGCTGGTGGTGCCCGCTGGTTCTGGGCACACTTGGTGATTGTACAGGCCCTGGCCCCCAGCCCGCCGATCACCAGCGCCAGATCAAAGGGCTCTGCTGGTTGCTGGTTGATCTCTGGGGAGGGTGTTGCTGATAGGCCGGGTACCGCCCTACTTCTAATAAAGCAGAGCCTCGCTGGAGAAGCCTGCACGAACGCGTGTTCATGCATGTACCACATGTTACACGGACTAAAACACGGTGTACACACAAACACCACTTGTTGTTGCCTTCAAATGTAGTGATTTCTGACTTTTCACAACGTCCTTCCAACCCTGAATTTCTCCATAATATTTGCTTATCATTAGAGAGACTGCCATGTGATAGCCTACACAACACATGGACGTCACGTCATGACACATGACACGGCACAAAACGTACTTACGTCTAATGCAGTAGGAACATACATAGCCATGTGATACGGCGTGGCACACGTCCCAAGTACGTCATATCGTGACATGCTATACCGGAAGGGGGTCCTTGCGCATGCTCCCTAATGCCTTGTGATGTTGTTAGTTAATCCCGTGCCCACAGAGGGCGTGTCGACTTACAGCTACTTCACGTGTCACATAGAGCCCTTCCGTATACCTGCACACAACATGAGCCGCATGAACAATACATATACATGTATATATACATGTGTATACCTGTATGTACACTGACCACAAGCTGAGGTGTGGTATGGGATTCTGTTTGTTTCTGTCCTGGAGAAGTTTCCCTTGCCATGTCGCCAAGCTAATGAACTGACGATTTAATGAGAATGTCATGCATGTACAGTTTCTCTGAGGTTGACCCAGTGGATCTCTAGGTACATGTAGAATTAAATAGCAGCCTCACCAAGGCTAATGTGTAAAAATACCAGAGAAGTGCTAGAGAATGATGTACATGCCAGTGGATTTCCCTTTACTTTGACATGATGAAACTACTAAATACTTAGTAAGCATACATCATTATATGAGGGGACATAATGATATCTGATTGTTAAAAACAAATATATTGGTATGACCATTCATCTGATTTCTGAATAATAATGGTCGTGTCAGATCAGAATTCAAATACGTTTTCTTTGGGAACTAACAAACCCGCACGTCTACTATAATGTGTGATAGATGACTGGGACCCCACCATTGATTTAAAACCCCTCTTCGACACTCCAACACATCACGCGCTTGTCACCCCCCCCCCCCCCCCCGGTTGACCAATTGAACCAAGTCCTCCTATCGATGATTCCATATCTAGGAGTGTGTATTCCCGGTTAACACATAGTCACCAGGTACCCCAACCCCTGTAACCCTTACCCCTCTCCCTCAGCCCACCCCCCGTGCCCGCCACACGTACTGAGGTGGACGTGTGCGCCGTGTTGACAGTTCCCATGGCTGCTGGTCACCAGGTACCACCTCCACTACACCACCTTGTTGACGGGTCATCTGGACCGGATCTGGTTACCTCCACCTGTTTGTCTAACACGATCAATAATTAACATCAACCCCCCCCCCCTCCCCACACACACACACATACAACCATCCAGGTACCACACACTCCTTGCTCTACCCCCGTACACACCTTCCAGCTAATTTTACCAATGGTTTCTCTGATCTGATAAATCATTTTCCCATATCTCTAGTTCCTTCATAGACGTCTGTAGTTCTTCAGATTTCAGACTGCTTCTAATTTATTTTGGAGTCTGCACCCTCAGTACAACCCTGACAAGATAACAAACGTCAGAAAGGAATCACTTATAGATCTAAATATATTCATATGCCTGCTCATGTAACCTGAGGTTGGATAGCAAGTGCAGGACTAAGCCTAAAGTCAGCAATGGACGTTGGTGGCTATTGGGATAGTGATGGGTACTTGTAGCAGTTGGGAGGGGGTGAATAGGTCCAGGAACCCTGGCGTAACCTTGTAGACTTTCTCACACGACCGAGCACAATGGCGGCCTACGTTGAGATGCTCCAGCAATGTACTCTTTATTCATCCACATATGAAATAAAGCGAGATACAAGCACATCGCTAATCCGAAAATGAAATTGTTTAAATTAATGATAATAATAATTTCAAAAGAAGTAGAACACTTCCAATTGTGGAACTTTAACACATACATTAAATTCAGATTTACATTACTAAATAACAATGCACTTCCATTAAGAAAGATATTACATGTACGTCCCACTCATTGCAATGATCATGTCCCTGAGCTATTCATCTCGCCGATGAAAACATTCCTGTTGTTGATGATGCGGATTTTCAAAGAAGAACTGTAAAAAGTCCAGATTTTTGTGTTTGTGCTTTTGGGGGTTATTAAATGGCTCCCTTAGAAGTCTTTTTCCTAAGTCAATAAACGATGGTGTTTAGTGTCCGAAAACGTGTCAGAACGATTAAAACTAGCTTTTTGTGGTCGTGGTGAATTGTCACAACATAGAAAAACAACACACTTATCATGCTGCCAATGATTGCCAACTTTTAATGTGCAAGCAGGAAAACCTCGATTACAAAACATGATTCAGATTTTCTTTTATTAACAAGAACATCTCCCAGACTCAAACTCAAACTTTTTGTCAATTGTCGAATTTCAAAATGAGGATTTGATTGCCCTGTCCCTGGCTCAAAACAATGGCCATAGAAAATACAACCCTGGAACCCATGGCTCCCTTTAAAAAGGAAGCAACCCTTTAATCAAAGTAGATGGACAACATTATTTGACCATCAAATTAATGCGGCCAATTTCACGGTATTATTGTTTATCATCATTAAATACATTTACCGTGTGTATTAGGGAGGATGGGTGAGAAACAGAGAACGGAAGAGAAGCACAGATGGTATGGTGCAAGTTGTGTAGTTGACTTGTGGCATGGGTAGTGGGATGTTTGCCCCCATATCCCCAGCACTTAAGGTGGCGGGATGGAGGCTGTCGTTGACTGTTTGGATTGGGGAGACTGCACGTGCTGGCCACAATAGGAGGATCACCCTTTCCCGTCTCCCCTCAATCCTCATAGATCCGGGCACACCAAGGGCACGCCTGACCCTGCCTTCCTCTAGATTACCATGTACCCCCTGCCCTGCTGCACGAGCACTGTCAGATCAACACAATATGATGAACTGACCGTACAACAAACGTCACAGTAATCTAGTGCCAAAGTATATATTATAAACGTATTACTCCACAGTTTCCAATTGTCAGTTTGTCATTCAGTCATTGATTAGACCCCAATACAATTAGGGATTTTATATTGAAAGTTTACGCTTACCTGCGCTATGGGTTTTAGAAAAACAATTTTAAAATCGATTAGATTCTCCCTTACAGTAAAATGTACAGGAGATGACAATCATTATGGTATATGAAGGTGCTATAGCGACCCCTGCCCCTGCAACCCTGACAAGGTTTAATCACGCCAAACCTGCCATTGTAAGACCCTACTAACAGTGTACAATGGAAGTATATAGTTCCTGTACTCTCAAATTGGATCTAGATTGCATGATATTAAACACTTTTGAATTGAAATTCAATTGAATGGATATACAATCATGCATGTACATGCATATAATAAGGATCACTAGCAATACACCTGTGCACCGTTCCATCACATCCTATATATCCACCTGCCCCTCATCATCTCATTACCAACTTGCTCCTACTTAATGAGCTAAACCAAATACACTATTTCCGATTGCACATAGTTTGAAAGAGTGTGAAAAAAACAAAATAAAGCTAAAACATGGTATGTTAGTCCGACAAACAATGCTTTACTTTGCACTGAGGCATGACACATAGGAGATTGCACTTATGGACCACGCTCGTTTTGCTGATGGACCATGTCATGCTAGCACGATTGAAAACAGATTCAGACACTATAACTAAAGTACTTGCCCTGGTACTGAATTCACCTCATGCCACGCGACTCTGACAATAGCAAATTGTGTGGCCCACTCGATCACTCAGGTTTACGTCCACCACCCAGTATATAGAGTATGTCGATTCACTGCATGGCCCCTGGCACGATACGGTAACAGCCAAGGTCTAGTGGCCGTAGTAGGGGCATAAAGAAGCATTGTCACCCTCATCAATGGTGACTTGCAGGCATGCTAGTTGTCCAGGTGCGGTTTGCCTATTGACAAACCCTGCCCAGCACACAGGACACCTGTAATTGTGCGTGGAGGACAGACAACTCCTGGAGGTGGGCCTGTCACTCTTCCCTGCCAATCACCCCCGTCCAAGTCTGATTACAGAGCCCGGCCCAGCGGCCATTGTTCCCATGGTCATTGTGTTTGCAACTGTCTCAACTTTTCTCTTGTGCCGCCCCCTCCCCCAGCATCCTTCCTTCAGCGGTACAGCAGCAATTTGCCACGTTCCCGTTCTGTGGTGGCAATCTGCCGCGCGCACAATGCAGCATTGTCTTGGAGCAGGAATTAACTGGGAGACTGGAGACTGGCTGCCTCCCCTACACAAGCAGAGCGTGGTTTTAGTATTGGGCATCAAGCTGCCTCCTCCTCCTCCCCTTACACCTCCGCTCTGTGACAGCTCATGGGATCCCTCCCTAAAGGCGTGACTCACCAAAAGGTGTCATTTCATAAATGGACTTGTGCTGTTCGGGGCGTGTATGATGCAAGGCCGGCCATGATAGGTGTGGATGGGGATTCTGATCTTCCTCCATCTCTATGATTGTCTCTGTCAGACTAGGTCAGCATAGAACCATTAAGGTTACACCACCAAAACTAGATTAGAGGTCTACCAGAGGTCATATCACTACAATCAGTATGCTCTATATATGTGCTGCTCACTCCAATACAACGTATTCCCTCTACAAAATTAGTATTTTAATTCAGCTTACTGGGTAAGTCTCCCGAAATTCTAAAATATAACCAAGGTGTGATTGTGTTTTGGCTTACGGTCGAATATGGGGATTTTAATCCACCGAGAAGCTCAGCACCGTCAGACTATATTGGGGATTTTTCCACCCAGAATTATTTAACTTAACAGTCAGGTGTTGGCAGACTATCCACGGGGACTGCGATGTACATAATACCAGTACGATAGTGACAAGTTACTCTTAGATTAATTCATGCTGATCTCCTAATACTATTTCTACTAGTGCTTCTGGTGCATACATTAGAAAACGATGGCCCATGGTCAATTGTAATCCCTGCCCACGCCCTGGTGCGCTGACACATGATCCAGCACTGCTGTCCCCGCCAATTAAAGAAAATGCTGCAAATCGTTAATGTAAATACTGACGGTCCGGAAGACATTCAGATATCACAATGTACTTCACGAAAACACTTGGGGTGCAGTCACAGAGTCAGGCCACTTGTTGATGTAAATAAGATTCATGTGCTGTGCCGTGTGGGTTTCATCCACGTGATATGGCAGACTAAACACATGTAACTCACGTCCATCGCTGAGTATGAATGAAGGCAGTATAGTTGCTATTGCCGTATACCCTAGTAGTATATGGAGACGGTGATTTTAGCATGGCACTGTGCCACAGTGAGAGCAGAGACGGGGTGGAGTGGACACATGGTGTAACATTACATACCCCCTCCTCAATCCCTACACCTCAGCACGCCCGCTACCCAGGGGGTTTGATGCAGTGTGGACACTGTGCACTAGACTGGTCAGCTGGCAGCTTGTGGTCAGTGTACAGTGTGAGGTAAGGGTGGGTCACACCCTATCACTAATGTGTCCTAATGTGCTGACCGACCTGCCGGAGAAGTGGGCCTTATGCAAGGGGCCCTGGAGAGGCAGATAGCGTGTGTGGGTTCGGAGGGGGGGCAGGGTGTATAGTTTGTCTCATATAGGATGGCCAAAACCTACTCATTCATTTTCTATGATTGTGGATATTATGTGACCAGTAAAGGGTGAATAGATATTAGGCAGCTGACTAGTTCAATTGGTTATGGGCCAGGCCTGCCATCTTGAAAAGATATGTGGACTGTTTTGTTTTTCTAATTGAGACAAGGAGAATCACCACCATCAATGCATCCTCGAGCAAACTCTAAAGCAAACTCTAAAGACTAGCAAACATTGTTAGTTTATAAAACCTGAACCTACCAATCATAGCAGCGGGCTATCACTGGGGTTTCCCGCCATGTTGTAGGTGCATGTTTGCCTTTATTTTTGTCATGAGTTGTCTATAATGAAACTATATGTATGACTATGGACCCCTGTGCCTACTTATGAAGGACTGAGTATACAGGAGGCAGATGGCGGCGTAGGGCTGTGAGACTAACACCCTCAGACGTATCTGTGTTTGTCAACACACACCTCAAACACACAGTGATTTGTCTCCTGTCAAGTAGGCCACCACCGACCTGCCCTCTCACTTACCTGCCGACAGCTCTTCACTCTAACCCCCCCCCCCCCCAACCTCACCACCTCACAGTGCAAATAAATAGACAATTTTACAGAGGTGTGTTAACTACAGAAATATCTCACATAAATGTTGTGTCCAGTTACACTAATCAATACAAGTATAAGGTTAACAACCTCACTTAACTTGCGTTTTGGAATGATACATTATAAGAGACTAAAAGTCGAGCACGATATTATAGTGCTGGGCTAGTTTTAAGACTGCTATTCTGCGATTCGTGATTGGCGTGGATGATAGAATGGTATTTTGTGGTTTAAACCAAGTTGATTAAAAGTGAAGTCTATAAAGCTCAAGTGTTTCCGTAAATCAGGCTAAGTGTCAAACCAAAGTTAATGTGGTTTGGACACGTGCTGCAATCAATGATTGACCTACTTAGTGCTTGAGGGCGTTAATTGATATAAGTGAAATGTCACGAAAACACTGTAACCACTTAATACATGGAATTAATGTAGGCCTACACACAGACAGAGTGAGAGGGGTGACGCATCCACAACGATGCACTGCAATCTATTAGTCCGATGGAGGCTGACAACAATAAACTATACAGTTTACTTATTCAGGAAAACAAATACTAGTATTCCACAACTCGTAGTTTATACTATTTATACTTAAACAATCTGAATATAAAGACCGCAGCTACACTCCTATTGTCATCTATTGCCATGTGAGCAAGAGAATTGGCCTTGGACACTACCACACCCGACCCTATTGTGGATTCCCCGTCTCCCACTGCCATGTGTGCCTTACCTTAACATGTGAACAGTGTTATCGCACAAAGAATTGATTGCGGCTTTGCATGCCTTATTTTACCCCAGTGAAGGCCTTTTAAGCCGTCTGTTGCCAATGAACACCAAGGTTCCTTTTTAGCTCATGCCCACCTTTGGTATTTAGACTTGGTGGATAAAAATAAAGCTGTTTGCCTTTATACATATTTATCTTAGTTGTCTCTGTAGATATGGATATTATATCATTGAGTTATTTCTCGGGCATTTACTGTATTATAGTTGAGCCTATAGAATCATTCAGCTGGTCATTTTCTTGCTTCATTTTTTTCCCCCGGTGGATATGAAACTTGATAAGCAGCAAGCAGGTGAGGCCCTAAGCCAGATGTCAGCCATAAAAATACAACACGCAGGACCTCCGTGCTACCTGATTGATATCAAAACCAATAGTGGCTGGTCAGGAGGGGTAGCAGTAGGGGAATATCCCCTTACGACCTTAGCCCGTCCACTTTTGTCAACACACATCGACGATAGCGCCCTCTGTGAATGCTGTCCGATTGGGCTGGTGATGAACCCGTTGTTGTCGGTACCAAGCGTTAAGTAGCGCCGACAACAATGCCCTGTGACACGGTCTTCTAGATGGTTATCTCTTTTTGTGGGTTATTGCATGCAACTGGTGACCTGATGAGAGGCCACAACCACACCATGCCTACCCCCAAACTTCCACCCAAGCCAATCATCCCCCAGTACACACATTATGAAGCAACCCTTCCAACTACAATCCAAATATCAAATGTCCTTTATCTGTATAGTAGTTAGAGAACTATATGTGATTCAATCCCCCTCCCAAATTCCCACGATTTCAGGTGTAGATATTTCCCAGACTGAGGAGGGGAGGGGATGAACTACTGGTTATTGAAGTCGTAAAGATTGTTATCTGATTCTGATAGGCTGTTATCTGGTTTCCACATAGCTTTAATCAGGTATATCACCTGGGCCAATTGCCTTTTCACCTTGCCAATTCTGATAGTAAATTATACACTTACTCGTAAAATGCTCACACCAAGTTTAAGGTAAAAGATAAGTTGTAATATCAGCTATATGCAGTCCAATGAGGTGTATGTAAGAATGAGACGTATAGGGGGTGGCATTGTTTGTGAAGCCGATCCGATTCAGATTCTACAGACATTGTACTCTGTATGTACATACTTTGATATTGAAGTGGACGTGTATATGCAAAGTGGATACTGTTAATATAAAATAAATGGCATTGAGTGACAGACATAATATGAAGGTATGCCTTAACGTATCTTATCTAATCTAAAGTGAACCAGCCCTATAGGCATGTTAAAAAAGATGATTTCCTCAGCCATGTCCTCATCCATGTAATTTAGTGATTTGAATCCATATTACATATTGTTCATTTGTCGCAGTGCACCTTGCCCGTGGGGCTACATCCATGGGGTGTAGGGTGGGGATGGGGTTACATGATGCGTGCCGTGTGACAGCACTGACATGGTCGGTCGGCAGGAGGTGTGCCCCAGGGTCACTCAACCAGAAAAGTCGCCGACCGTGGAACCCTGCTAGTGGGCGTTTTGTTGGCCTCGTGCCCTAAGGCAAACAGAGCCTGACACACGGGTGGGGGTAAAGGTGTGGTGGGTAGGTGAGGGAAGGGGGTATGGGCCAGCAGCATTCTGTGTTGATCGTGTTGGGATACCTGCGTGTGTCTAGTTGGTAAATGTCAGTTGCATTTCCATGTTAAAACCGATATATCTCTGTAACATTATGATGCCCATTTAGAAATGCATCCCCCTGCTTGCTTAAAGAAACAAGAACAAGCAATTTTATTTTAAAGGAACATGCTTTTCATAAACATGCTTTTTGATATGTCTAGTTCTTGTCCGACCCCACATTTTCTCCAGCTGTCACCCATCCCAACCCTGCCCACTAGCATGTCAGGTACCGTTATAGTTCAACCTCATAGACCTATTTTACACACCTCCGTCACAAAACGCATTCACACACAATACACCCCCAGCCCACCTCCCCAGGAAGGTGGACAAAAAGAGCAGGCGAGGGGCAGGGCGGGGCTGGGGGCTGGCCAACTGACAGCTACCGCCCCGTTACCTTGTTACCATGCCTACTGGACCATGGAGGAGGCACCCCCTCCTTCTGTCTTTTCCTATGACTCCATCCTTAACAAAAAAAAACTCGTCTACCCCCCTCCCTACAAACCTCCCCTCACACACGCCCCTGGACCGTACCACAATGTACATTGGTTGCTCTGACCAAGCCTAACCGCCACGATCCACTGCACATGTCCCTCCTATACTTCCGGTCACGTGTCCTGTTCACCTGGAGGTGCCCCTTGGCAGGGTACAGCACACCGGGGACAGGTGTAGTCAGGTGTATCCAGGACAAGTCAGGTAAAACCCTACTGGTCGCACCTACACGTGGATCCTGTCAGCAGTAGTATAACAGTACTAGGGGTACGGCCATTCTGCAGACACTACACCATGCCGTTGTGGCAGGGCATTCTGCTGTATAGTAAAGTTGTGGTGGCTATACGTGCACCCTATAGGATGTCACTATCCTATATTCCTAACGGTACATGTACAATGCACCGCTAGGACGGCTAATGAGTGTCTCAGCCTGCTCATTCCCCTACTCAGATGTGGTAAGGTCGTGTACTCAACATGAGGTACACTGCTCTCCTGTGTAGGAGGAGCAAATGGTCCCCATTGTACTTAGTGGGATGTCACATTGTTCTATGGTGCCCAAACTCTTGGTGTCGTATTGCCTTAATTCTGCCACCCTGGCCGCGCGTCCCTTACAATACGACCTATAGCTAGTAGTCTATGCGGCTGGGCCTATTCTCCGGGCTACACATGGGCTGGTCTGACCTGTCACCCCTGTGGTCAGTGTGGGGTCATCCTGCTGTCTGGGTGCCAACTGGGGTACACTGAGGGACCTTTGTCAGAGGACGTAGGTGCAGGCACAATTGAGGCACCACAGGTCAGGGAGGAACAAGCTAAACACGGGATGAACCAACAACATTGTTCTGCCGAGCGTATCACCACCACTGACCTTATCGGTCCGGTGGCTGCGATTTGAGGGGTGGTGCAGTTATAGGGTTGGGTGTAGATAAAGGTAGGTGGCTCTCCGAGTGCACTAATCCATCACCGATAACGATCGGGCTATTGTCGGTAGGCACTTCCTTTGTAGATAGGCAATCTACACTGATTGGTCTCCCTGATGCTATCTCACCACTGCTTGCTTGACTCCCCAACCTAAACGTGCCTGGGGCGATGTGTTATCTCGTGCACGTGTGTAGGGCTGACGTCTGTATTTTCTATTTTCATTGCCTCTTAAACGGCCTCATTCACACGTACTCTGTCAAATATACACTTAAATGTGGGTAGACTGAAGTCTGCCCTGTATCACAGCCGCCATGACACACCTACAATTTGAATCATATATGTGCACATGCTATCCTACCTCTCATGATATCATTTTGCAATTGATGCGATATGCATGTTATCATCATTTGCGTGCAATAATATCTTCTCTGAACTAATCATCTAGCCGTTACTGAAAATCCATGTTTTTATTTCTACATGAAGAATTTCCAGATTCATATGTCTTGTGAAGGGTGCAAAAAGCAAATGAGAGATGACATGAGGACTGAGTGAAGATGAATCATTTCACTGACATACCCTAGCGGGAAGTAAGACTGTCGTCGACGCACGTCGTCTTTAATTAATATCAAAGTGCAGATAGGAGGTTGGCTGGGGTAGACTTAAAGTTTGATCGATACCACGCGAGCTGTGGGCAACTCGGCAGCCTTGGTGCCTGCCCAGATACAAGTGGATCTCCTACCCAGGCTACAAAAACAGTTCAAGACGTTGCAAGTGGAGATAGAAGGATCAAAAGCATTTGAATCCCCCAGATAAATTCAGGTACACAAGGGGATGGAATTTGCATGTGAGTGATGCCTTCTGGTAGGGGTGGGGGTAAGACCCTGTTCTAGGAATAGGTACCCTCTCTACCCCAGCTACACGCCCAGCCGCCACCCCAGTAGGTCCTGAGGGTCTCCTCGTATTCCAACACACTGAGCTACTCACCCACAGCCTGAGCTGCTCCAACTGCAGCTGCTCAAGGTGCTTGATCATGAGGGATTCCTTTTTCATACCATCCATGCCTTTTTAAGTTCGAAATCTTTTCAAAGAAGGTATTTAAAAAAGAGACAAGAACCCCAAGGAAATCCTACCTAAGATCCAGGGTAGCACTTAGGGCTTCCCCAGATCCAATAGTACGTCTCCCTTAGGGACTAAGCTCCACCTGTCTCCTATATACTGGAGCAAAGCTCTAATGTCATTAAGCCTTTGTGTATCATATCATGGCATCTTAGATCATGGAACCCAGATTCCAGCTGGGATTTTAACTCATTTCCACCCCTGTAGAAATGATGGCAGTTGAGCAATGTTCCCCGTCTTCATTTCTGTTTCCGTCTCAGTTCTTCTTCATTGTTGCGCTCTCTCTCTCTCAAAGGTGAGAACAGAAAAGCGGGTGAGAATAAATAAAGGATGCACTCAGGATCCACAAGTAGAACAGCTTTCTTGCCGTTTTAGACGGGGGAACACACGCCCGATGCCATTGCAGAGTAATACGGATCTTTAAGAGTGGGAGCGGAGATAAGATAACTGTCACGTCTCAAATCCCCCCACTGCTCTGAGCCATACACAGACACTGTTCTGTGCCACCGTTATGGGCCTTGGTTCAAATACACGTTAAAGAAAAGCAGTTCAAAGGTTATTCTTCTCCGGCTATGACTGTCTTGAAACTGACCTTCATTTTAATTAAATGTATACTCCTAACTTGCTCTAGCCTCTAGGTGTATCTATCTCCTGGCGACATAAGCTTTCAATGTCATATAAATGAGCGAATCCGCCCTTAGGGTACAGTGATATGAGTAGCTCAGACCGTAGATTCTACTCAGTGACTGACTCAGGTAAACCCCTTTCCATGAGTTATGGCATGGTTGTGTTCATATCGGTGTTCAAATCCCTTTCAGTCTTCTATGAAAATATGAGGCCCGATTGTCAGAAATCAACAGGGAGTTATGTGTGCTACGTGGCTGTGTGGGGCGGGCAGGGTATGGCCGGAGCCTCCTGATGGTGCACTAACCGTCAGCAGCATGTCATGACCACAAGTTACTGCTCGTTTTATGGGCACTGGCCACTTCTACCCCGGCTATAAGGACAGATCAGGCTGGGTGTCTTAACCGTGCGCATGCCATCTCTTCGCCTCCCATCCCCGGTCCGTACCTGCCCATAATTAATGTAGTATTTATGTCCGCATGTGTGCCTGGTACTATGAGAGAAACCATCGAACCCTGCAATGAATAACATGCAATGCCCCAACACAATGTCCACTCATGCCACCCTTCTTCCTCACTCCATACGGGGACCATTTCTATATAAGGTGCTACATCTCGTGTTGCATTAGGTGAGGTAGGTATGGCTCAGGTATGGGTGAGCAGCTGTTCTGCTGGAGGATTAGCTCGTGTTGTATACAGAGTAGCTCTGGGTCTAGTCCTTCCCCATGGGAGGTAGTTCACGGGAAAGCCCTGTCGCCGATGGAGACCCTACCCCCTCCCCCCACCACCACCACACACACCCCTACTTACACTGCCATGCACACGCCCCCCTCCCCCCAGCCTCCCCGACACTCACTAATGGATCCACAGTCTCGCAGCTTTCTCGTCTCCATGGCAACAGATGGCATTAAGACATTTGCACTGCCAGCGGCTTAACCCTTTTCCACCAGCAGGCCTGCAACCCTTATACTCCTACCTTAACCATCTCCCTACCACCACCTCCCACCTCCCCCATGTACCACTGTGACCGCATCCACTATACCTTACCACATACCTATATCAGCGTGATAAAACATCCACGTCTGTTGACTTTTGAGGTGACGATGTACAAATCAGTAGCTTTAAGCTTGTGTGGTATGGGTGAGTGAGTGGGGGGGGGGGGCCAGACTGTAGATGACTAACGTTAAAAGCCGGGGTTAGCGGTGGTGGTTCCCGATAGGCCTGTCAGAGGGCACTGTGGGGGGTGGAGGGTGGCAGTGAGCGGCCCTCCAGCAGCCCGCCTGGAGGACCCTACAGGAGGCGGCTGTAAATGGCCACTATATAGAAGCACACTACAGGAGGGCCCTACACATGGTCACCTCAAATAGGGTACTACAACACAGGGGTAGTGTGGGAGGGCCCTGTACTGATGACCTGCCCATGTATTGTATGTACACATGTAATAGTGACCGACATAGTTGGGTATTGTCTATGTCACATCGTGAATAAATATACACCTAAAAACAACAGAACCTTTCATTAGTCGTTTCGCCTGGTGGAACTGTAATGAGCATATGCACGAGACAACACTATATTATGATACACGTTCTGTTGTATACGTATCCGACTACACTGAAAACCTCAGGGTCGTCATTCTGACAATGCCAAAACTGACAACTTTAGGTAGTCAAAGTGACCACCTTAGGTCGTCATTGTGACTACCCATCTGAGCCATTCAGACCAAAGTTGTCATAATGACGACCTTAGGTAGTCACAATAATTAGGTAGTCAGAATGACTACCTTAAGGTTGTTAATTTAGGTATTGTCCATTTGAAGACCTAAAGTCATCAGTATTGACGACTTTCAAGTCCTAGGTTGTCCCAATGACTACCCTATGGTACATAATTCTATTCCTCACTTGCTACTTATGGCACACTACTGCCACCTGGTTTTAATATTTGCATTTACTATATCTGTCGTGAGATATACACTGGTGACATGGAGCAGAGTGGTCTCTATACCTTTGGGGCCATCATTCTCACCCATTGGCAACTTATTTATAACAAGTAATGCTACTTAGTTCAATCAAGACTACACCAAATATGTGAAAAGGATGTCTGTCATTAAGAAGTGAACTAATTAGAGACTATATTCACACACCATTCTCCACTCCATGTGCCATTATTTATTATGACTACCTAGGTCGTGATAATGACTAGGCTCCTTGCTCTGGGTTTTCAGTGTACAGGAACACAGACAACAAGAACAATGGATTCTTTCTTTCTCAACGTCCTGTATGTTAGACCATTATGCAGTCCACTGCTCTGGCTTTCGGCTCCAGCCAGATATCAAGAGGGCCTACTTCTATGTGCTATCCTGTATGTGATATATGGGGCGGGGGTAACCAATATATACTATTGCATTTACCAGTAGGTATTTACTAAACTCTAGGGAGAGAAGTGTATCTTCCATTACCAGTCCATCGGTTAAGATACATAATTATGACATTGCCATACAAATTACTTCTGGTGTCTTTCATACATGATGTGTATTGACCGGCGGATACATACATCCAGTCTTGTGACTCTGACAGAGGATGGACTACACAGAAAGACGATGGCAGCCTGAGCAATTACAGCCACTTTGTGCACAGAGTGGTATACTTTCTAAGTTAAGAAGAACCTGTCAGCCACCCCTCAGAACCAAGCCAACCCCTCCTCCATACCATTACCACCACTATACACGTCTGTGGCCAGGGCCCACACAAGTACCCAACGTCTCCAGGGTTAATTACTCCAGTACTTAAGACAAGGTGCTGCTTGATTGACACACCTTTGTGGATGGTTCTTCCAAGCTATTAGCCCTCCTCTACCTCCACCACACGCCTATTTCTCCCTACCTTCTGGAGGAGCCGTGCTTCTGGGGATGTCTGTGATTGCTGAAGGCAGCTAAGTGCTAAAGGGTACCTAAAGCTAGGCTCCAGGCCTCCTACAGCCTGGGTGTTTATTTAGGTAGCTGCACGGGTTGATGTCTGCTCTCCTGTGGCTGTCTGTGATGTGTGTACTGAGCTGCTCCGTCACAGATGAGTGACTCCAAGAATGGCATTGTCACTTAACCCCCTCCACCCCACCCCAACTCCTACCAGGCGCCAACCTTTGACCTACACCACACAAACACTGAGACATCGGAGACAGGGACTGTGGTGTAACCAAGGTAACCAGATCCAAACACCAACCTGGTCTGTACTTGACAAGGTGTGTCTGTTGTTAGGGTGGGGATCTGGTGCCAAGTGATCCGTGACAGGCATTGTCTTTGATGAGGCTGTGGATCACGGATGGCCTGTCAGGGGAAGGAGTCATCCCCATCCCAACACCTGTATTGGTGTCTTACCTTCAGGTTCTGCATTACTTGTACTCAGACTCTCCCTGGTATACACAGCACAAACGTACCCAGATCAGTTCAACATGACTTTAGACCTCAAGTTGATCAATGGGCAGATGATTGCTTTCTTTCATAGCATTAAACGTGTTTGACCTCATCAGCAAAATCATGTTAGAGTTGTCCTTGGCATCTGTTCCCATCGTTGTCTGTATTTTCCATTCAACCCAAAAATGATATATGCTATTAAACACATTTACTATATTGTGCGTATGCCTTTTGAGCTTCTCGTGGATTTTGCCTTGGGGCTACACTTATGGCTACAACGTATGGTTACACATGATATAGGGGACAGTGTTTATACACGGCGTCAATGCCCAGAGGTCAAATCTCACTATTGAATTAAGATGTATGCACACCAACAGAAGAAAATACATGAAATATTGATTCTGAGTAGCCGTAAAAAATGATTTAATGGTCGTTACGCTCTAATAGCTAAATGCAGATGGGAAGTAATAGTTCTAATAATTCATGAATTTCTATTGATATGGCATAAAACACAATAACGCATTTAAAGCCAATCTACCCTATAAAATTACATCACAGATGTTTGAAATTTTAAGAATACAAACTAAAATTGGTTCCGAGTGTAAATGATAGATGGGATGGGCCTACAAAAACAGTAGCATACCAATATGTCATTGAGAGTTCCTCATCCAAATTGTATCACCACTACTTGCCATTATTACAGTAATGCACCTGTATTGATAGAAATAACAACAAGAGATCCAATTAATTTCGTGAATACTATATACTCTCATGAATGTACATGTGCTACATTAACGAACATATATCATTTGGCCTCCGATGTGGCTCTGATCAATTTAACAATTAGCGTGGTTAGCGCCTCACGCTCAAAACTCAATATGACTCCTACATACGTACATATCGTCAGTCTAGAAGAGATTGCGCCACTGCATTCACTTCCGTTGGGATAATCCTTGAATGCCATCGTGAAATACGCTACTGGGCTGTAAGTAGTATATGGTGTAGTCCGTTTTAGCCAGGCTAACGTGTGAGTAGTATAGAAATGGTACCCTGTCTCGGGAGCCTCACTATATCTACAAAGCCTTACATACCGGTACCTATTCAGATCAAGTTTGTCTCATATATAGTTATATAGGTGGGGGATGGGAGACTAAAGATGGATTGTGTTGATAGTTGAGGTGGTGTGGGAGGGGGGTCTAGGGGTGCTGATGTTCTGGTTGCCTGTTAGTTGTCTGATTGCCCCTGTCTACCCCGGCGTATGGCCCAATTAAGGGCGCGCCTACAACACAGCTCCGTGCAGCACTCCCCCTCCCCCTCCCACCATGCCCCTCCCGGTCAGCAGCAGAGACCACAGGGGGTAGGGGCAGGGCGGCAATTAACGGATGGAATTTAATTACCGTGCCCCGTTACAAAGACAAACAGGTGCCGGCCAGCCGGGGTCGGGTTACCCGGGCCTCAGGCCCTGCCCTGCCACAGGCCCTCCAGGGGGTGGGGGTGACAGAGGGCTGGGGTGCAGCTAGGAGGGGTGCCCCTGGTCTTGGCTTACCACCCCATACTGATCATGTATTTCAGTGGGTGTTCCCCCTATCACCCCTGTCTGACCCCTTCAGGACGTACTAGCTGTATATACATCGAACACATGTAAGAGCAGGAGCAAGGGTTCTGAATGCCAAAACGTCTTTAAAAAATATCTCAAATGGTCGCAGGTCCTGAAAAAGCGCAGATGGGACATGCATCGGTACCTGGAATGAATAAGCGCAAGTCCCAATATAGTGGCTGGCCTATATATAGGCATACAACAGCAGTCCATTCCTAACCACACACACTCTCGCCCCAGTCCCCCTGACATACCGTAGGCCTCTACATGTATAAAAACGACTTTATCTATTCTGCCTCCTACACTGTGCACCCTTACCCCATCCTCCCTACCCAGTAGCAGGGGTGTGAGGCCGGGCCGTGAGAGGCGGGCTCTATGGAGATCAGATGGCCGCCATGACGATGGGGTAATTGGGCGGCGGGGACCACGCGTCCAATAACGTCATCGATCGTCGTCAGGTCGCAGCTATTGTCCGCGTCGGCAAACAGGGGTCTCAATTAAAGCGGGCGTCACCCAGAAGGCGACCTGCCCTACCGCCCCCGCCCTACCCGCTGCCGACGATCTACCCTCATAAAAAGGTGTAACGATTGTGTTGGGGTCGTGCCTGCTGCTTCTGCCTCCCCCTTCCTCAAACACTATCTATGTACCCCCCCCCCCCCACACACACACACACACAGCCAACCCCCTGCTGGTGAGAGCTACCATCTTGCTTTCTGCGCCCCGCAGAGTGAGAAAAGGACCTAGGGAAGGGCAAGCCGTATTGGCGAGCTTTTTTAGTCTCAGTTTACAGTTTTGTAACTACATAGTTGCCTATAATAATGGAAACAATTATTGTCATATGAAGATATTTGGAAATATTTACATTCAATGTATTTACTGATAGAAAACAGTTACATTTACATCTTCTTGTGCAAAAGACAACAATAGGACAATTTGATAGCACTTGTCCATATAAATCAGAGCACTATAAATTATGGAAGAGCTTAAGAAAAATGTAAGAAGCAGAGGCTGGCGATGGGAGGGGAAAGGGGTTGTTTTTGTAGGCAATAGTGGTGTGTCAAAATTGAATAAGTGCTTGAAAATATGTGCACTTCCTATTAATAAATAGAACAATGCGCAAGGAAAAGTAATCAAGCATCATCCACACTGACTGTTCAGTAACTGTACAACATTGAATTCAGGTAAATTTAATGTACAAAAATATCTGGATGTTCGTACAGACCTGACACTCTTATTTCATAATACGGAATGAAATGTGAAGGTGAAACGCTTGATTAGATTGTGGGAACGCATAGACTTTACGACATCTCAAAATATGTACCTGACATGTGGATGGATGAAACAATGACAAAAATGATACATTAATGATTAGTACTGAATGGGGTAAATACTGTTCTCCATAGAGATTGGTGTACAGGAGGCATTCATTTTCATTTGACCCGTAATTAATATAGCACATGGCAGTAGTGATAAGAAAGTGTAAGCCATAGGCAGTTAGTTTACTACGTACAAGTATGAGGTGGGCACCTGTATATTACTAAGATGAAAAGTCTGCTGTGGACCCCAAAGTACGGCACTTCAAAAGGCAGTAGGATCATTGGTGACTCTAACCCCGCCCTCTGCCGGCGTCAGATAGAAGCGCACAGAGGGATGACACAGGCGGCCATATGTTGGAGGGGTGTTAGGGGCTCACACTCCTCCCCTCCCCCTTCCCCTCCCGCCCCTTGCCCTGGGCACCGTTACGACCCTCTGCTCTAGTTTAGCTTCCCCTGTCAATTGATCCGCTCCCGCCCCTCCCTTCTCTACAGGGACAAAGCAGCGAGCAGTATTGGAGGCCCTAACCTTGTAATCTGTTACAACAAAGCGTACAACTCACGTTACAAGGTAATTGCGGCTGAAGGGTAGTCATTAGAAAGTAGCAACAAAGCTCTAAAACAAGGGCAGCAGACTTGGGGCGGGGCCCCCCACGGACACGCCGCACATGGTGTTTCCCTGCCCGCCCGCCAGGGGTGGGAGCTTCTGGCCGCCAGGGGAGCTGCTCGCGGGGGTTGCTCACCGCGTTTGGACACGGCGTCGGGCGGTGTAAATTGGGTTAGGCGGTGTAAGTGGCCGGTTTTTGAGGCGGAGCTGATTGGGTTATGTTGATTTATGTGTTCACCTTGCACTACGGTAGTGTTTAATGGGCCCTGCACAGCCGAGAAGTGCCATATGGACTTATTGTTTATTGTCAGTGTTGATGGCCGTGGCTACCCATCTATCTTACCTTTGGAACATCTCTTTTTCTCCTGCTTTTTAATTTAGAAACGCCATTATCAACTGCAATTGTGAAATATTCATGATGGTACAATTCATTGTACATGTCCTTGTTATGCATATATGTAGGAGAATGGAAGTGCAGCAAATAGACAATTTAAAGATGGAAAGCTGTGGACAATGCTTGTATGTAGGGTATTAAACTGTAGGAACTAGGGCAGCCCAGTGGAAAGAGCAGGCAGAGAGCGTTGACCCTTATGCCTGCCAGTTTCTGAAAGCGTCCATAGAGAAGGGGTAAAAACAGAACACATCAAAGCAAAGAGCATTAGAGGGAATGTCCACGCTACACTGGCTGCAAAAGACAACATTTATCATTGGCTTTCATCTATTGTATCTAGAACACGTCTTGTTTTTAACCATTACACCCACATCCCTCTTCTCGTACCCCCATCCTCTACTCTCCCTCAAATACCTCCTGTGTCGTAGACCAGGCGTTTAGCTCAAATGTATGCTGTATTGAATCAGTCACCAAAATAGTGCATGAAACAGGTGATGAATTATGCCCTGTTGAAACGTGGATCTATTGGAGGCAGCCATATAGAAACGTTCAAACAACATCCAGCCTTGAGGCAGTTTAGTATTAACGACCGAAGTATTGATGTATGCACATCTAGCGTGTCTACAATCAAGGGATATAGATGTAATTCAAAGTTTACTCCACAGCATAACTTTATACAGTGTATATTGTTACAATGGTCCTACTGTTGAATAATCAGAGTTACCACTTTGCCTAAATGCTAGGTAATTCCTACTTTTCACCCTGAGTATTCCGTACTAACTTTATTTAGGAAGTGCCCAGTATTGGACGGTTTCTTACTTTCTTTTGACCTGGGAAGGAATAATTAAATTGGCATAAAGTGAACATATAAAAACGTTCAAACGTATATTTCGAGCACTCTTTTCCTGGAATGTTATGTTATGACATATACGAAGTCTGTTGTAGGCAGCGTTCAGAGTATTGACTACGATCACTTTCCTGGCCTCTTTTTTGTATCATTTCATGTTTACATTTGTTATCAGTATATCAGAAGATGTGATCCAGGATGTGTATAGATGAAGTGCTGCATTAACTGGCCCTATAAGCCTGCTCACCTTCATTTGTAACTGTAACTTGATATCTACACTCTTATAAGCTAAAACGATACATGTATAAGACTTTTAGATATTAAAGTTCCCCTTTCCCTTCCTCCAGGTGTTCATGCAGTCGGGCCAGCCGCCCACCGTGCTGCAGCAGCTGTGTCTGCTGCCCTTCCAATACTTCAGTGACCCTGCACTCACCAACGTCCTCTTCCCCACCCTCATCGCCTGCTGCTACCGTAGTCATGGCAACCGAGAGATCCTGGAGCAGGAGCTCTCCTGCGACCTGCTAGCCAACTTCATAGAGGTAAGTGCACATGGTGTTATACAGGTCGCCTATCTATGCATGTCCTACCATCCTTGTGGCACCAGAGAACGTTATCATGTGGTAAAAGGCCGCTTTCTTAGAGCGCTGATTGTAATACTCATCGGTCTGCGTTAATAACACGTGCCGTATCTGTCATGAAATAAAATGAGAAATCTCAGTTAAACAGATATAGATATACTTATGAGTCTGTTATTAGGATGAAAGGGTACAGGAGTGATTTCAACCTGTAGAGCTTGACCGAAGAGCGAACAAGAGCTGATAAATGTTTCTCGTAAGTGATGCTTCCGCATGAACATCTTTCCCCAAATGCACCATGGCCAGCTTCTGAGATCTAGAGGAGGTCTTTATTCTACATGCTACATTTACGTGTATAACATGTGGAAGCACGTGTTGGTGAATGGTAGAGATATGCAGACAAGGTTATCTATGCAGTACACATTGATAGTGTATCTGACGATACCATGGGAGGCAGAAGACACATGCAGGAAGGCTGGACAGAGGTGGAGGCAGGGTGCATGGAGTAAGGTGTAAGGGTAAAGGGACCTGACCCTTGTGCCCCTTGTGATGACTGCTGGAGGGGGAGGAGAGGAGATTCTGGGGGAGGGATCGTGCCCCTACAGACCCCTAGAGGGCGTGACAGGGCGACATACAGCGCCCTCTACTTCATCATATTTATACCCGTTACAACCCCCACTGCGCATGCTCCGTGAATTACCCGCGCCCCACGTGATCAGCGCCGAGAGCTGCAGAGGTCAGATAGGTCGGGGATGAGGTCAGGGGTCAGCACCCCAGCAGACCTGTGCAGCACCGGGAGCACCCCTGCCACCATTACCAGCGGGCCCTGAGGAAGGAGGCAGATAAATCCTGCCTCCCAATCGGAGATTCCTGCCAACAACTCATAGCCATGGAATCCCTACGGCAGGTCGTCTCCCAACCATACAGATATTCCTTCCCATTTTTAGGCTCCATATACTCACCCTTATACAAAACCTGTGGAGCTACAGGCACAACCATGCTTTGGTACACAACTCCATTCACCACCACGGTGTCTATGCTATGCAGATACATCTATATTCATGTGTAGATGCTATACTGATATTTCAGTACCTAGTATGCATCATTATCAGCCAGGTATCGACATGATTTGATATTTTCTAACCTAAGGCTACAAGCGTTAGTTCACCATTGTAACTTCAAATGTTTAAAAAAAAAACTGAAGAAAATAATATCTATATACTAGCTTATACTAGTAGGAATAGCCGCAAAACAGTGGCAGCATTCCCTGCGTTGGCCCTGCGTCACAAACACCACCATAATATCACGTTGCTGGTTGCCCTTAGGGCTGCAGGCAGAGGCATCTGACGTCTGGATGAGACGACACAGCCGCCCAATCTAAAGATTGCTGCTGATTATATTACAATGGTGCAATAATACCCCACACATCTCAGACTCCGTCTCAGGGGCGTCTTGGCCCTCTGGCGACAAGAGTGCCAACGATTAGATTACCCCTCCGCTAGGATCTCACTGGATGATCGTCGGAATACGTCCACAGTGGGAGGATGGAGGAGACCGTGGAGGTGCCCGCAGGAGGAGCTGACTTTAATATAGGTCCGTTTGTCATTAGATATGTGAAGGCAGGAATGAGGGATGGCCGGAATTGCTGCACCTCTCGGGGGTACTGTGCAATGGCACCCTTTTATATCATACCGCCTATAGTAATATGCAACATCTCTGGGAGCGAATGATTCCTAGGATTAGATGACCATCTTTCTAAATCGTACAAGAAGTTCTATATTGAGGTTTCCAACGAGCATGCCACCTCTTATATAAATCTTTCCAAATAAATGTGATTTCCAATCCAAAATTAGAATACACTAATCCATATCGTGTAGTGCTTGACGTATCCTTAATAATTATACATCATTTGTGCATATATTTGATTCACCCTTATATATTGTGGCATATCTATACCAAATGAGTTACCATAATAACAGGTTCAATGATATGTAATATAATCAGGTGAAAGACGTGTTTATTTAGACTACTGAATATTCCACAGCCTTTCTGAAATGCCTTTTATCACCTTTTATCTTTCAGAGTGAGGAACAGAATATATATGTAGGTTGCGTTACTCATTATTGCTCTCTATTGTTCCTGAAGCCCTTCCTGTATTAAACAGGCCCTGGACCCCCTTTATCTCTGGGTGCACCTGTCTGAATGCCCTTCCCAATGTATAAAGCTAAGGCATGAGACTACCGCACTCGTTCATATATACATTAAGGGTTGGTTTGGTTTTCTATCCAGGTATTAAACACTATTAACCCACTAAGTTCAATCTCCCCTCAACTACTTGAATAAGTATCTTTATCTGACAAGGAAGTTATTGGAATGATATAAAGCATTGTTGGGGAGAAGATGCCCCTACAGCACAGGCCCCTGCTGGTGCATGGTGGAGAAGGTGGGTGGATGGCTATACATCATCTCTCTGGATGACCTCTCTCTGTTCTCCCATCTGTTTTCTTCCTCTTTCAGCACCCCGCAGCTTAACGCTAATTCTGCCCCTGCCTCCAGTACAGCTGCCTGCTGCTGAGGGTTTAGCCTCCCATGTTCCGTGTAAACGCGCGGCTTAACGCCCTGCCGCGCTGCCTGGCAGCTCGCCAAGCAGCGCGGCAGGGCGGCACTCTCTTCTCTGCCTGGATGTACACAGGACGCAGGGCGGTGACACGGCCGACCTTTGCACATTGATCCGGCCCCTTGTCTTAATGCGCGCCACCCTCCTTCCGCCCTGCTAGGCGGTGCCACGCGTCTCGCCAACTTCGTGCTGATCTGGGATCGATACATTTAAAAGGAGGGGGGTTTAAACTCTGCCCCCCTCTCCCCCACCCTTCTCCTCTCCGCCCTATAGCTTTAGTACCCCTCTCTGAGCACCCCTTCCCCGGCGCCCCCGGGCAGGGGGAGGGGTGAGCAGGTTAGGGGTTGGGTTGGGGGTGATGGCCCGGCAGGAGGTTACAGACCCCGCCCCAGCCCTGGATGTAGGGCCATTGTTGGGGGAGGGGAGGGGGTTAGGGTGATGATCCGTGAGACACTCTGGGAACATCCCGGCTTGGATCCGCCCGGTCGCCGCCGTCTCCAGGGATGTGGTGGGCTCGTTGCAGCAATCGTCCTCTTGGCTCAAATGTCCTCTGGGTCTGAAACCAAGTATACTGTGTATTACAGGTGTTTCAAGCAGGTGTCTCAATACATGAATTTTAAGTGGGGCTGACCATGTTATCTTTCCTTTCTACCCCCGTCCTACCTAATGATACCGTTACTCCACAACTCAATTGGTTTCCCTCCTTAATTGGAGTTCTGCTATAACTGTCCCTGTGTATGAACATTTCATATGCCCCTCACCATTAACGCCTACCACCCAGCCCCATGTGAACTGAGCTGCTCCTCCTGTTGGAGCTGCTCCCGAGTTGCTCTCACTATGTACCAGTAGAACTATGTACCTCAAAACTAATTACGATGGCAGCACGCTGATTAAGCGTGTTTTTAAGTCCCTGTTCCTGCACATATATATTCCCATTCCCCATATTTATAAGCGAGGTGGAGGATGAATATTATAGAAATGAGATTCTCATCCTCCAATGGCTGTTCTTAATTATAAAGTTGCCTATATGTAATTACACTAAGAGCATATCTTTATTTTCCTAATGGATTCTATTAACCGGCCTGCAGTGGGACATATTTTGTCACACGCCAGTCCACCCTGCTGTTAACATATAGGCTCAGTCCTCTTCTATTCAATTGATGATTAGAATTTTTGTTTATATGGGTGTAATTAAGATTTACATAATTTTTATCACAACGTTCCATATATATGATACACAAAACATTCCATGTAGCTGATGGGTATTCATTGCAGGAGTTATCCAAGTTGAATCTCTATAACTCCCATATCCACGCCCTTGTCTGAAAGTTTGTATGCGTGGTATTATAACCAAAGCTTTCCAATTGTATAACACATCCATGCAAAGCTCGCCCTCCATCTCTGAGAGAGTTTTATGTCTGATTTGCCTCATATTTCACCTGTAGATGGGATTGTCTGTCTCCTCCAGCAGGAACTCCAGGGGATTATCACCTAAGCCTAATCGATGAAAAGAGCCATATCTGAACGATTCCTTTACAGGCGCATCCATCAGGGAACCACTCCTGAGCACAAGAGAGCTGCTCTTTCATGCCTCGCTATCTAGTAGCTCCCTGGGAATTTTGATTTCTTTTCTCCCCTTTGTGGACTCATCAGTGAACCTAACTGAGAGGGAAGTGTTTCTAAATACACCCGTTCTGGGGTGGGTAATTTGCCCCCCATGCTCACCCCCATGAATCATGGGGTAATGGGGCGCGTTGTGGGAGCGGTCTCAGAGGCTTTGATCCTCCAATATAGGCCTACAGGTCCTGGTGATCTTCTACCCCCAACCCCACTTCTATCCCTCATCCTTACCACCAGCACCGCCACCGTCTCCACTATACCTTGTCTAGGCTGGGGAATAGCTCACAACGGCTACTATTGCTGTTATCAGCAATGTCTTCCCGTGTATTAACGCCCCCCTCACACGACACACACTTAAAGGCTAAAGGAGTATGAGGCAGAAGCTGAGGTAAACGTAAACTGCCAGTGTTTTCAAATCCTCCTATTTACATATAGCATAGATTTATATCTTTCAAGTCATTGCATATAGTGAGGAGCAATGATGACAATATCAGATAGCTCAGCAATGGTTCTCACCCTTTGATCACCATACTGGTCGTCTGACCATGCGCAACACATGGGTGATAGTAGAAAAGCTTTATATCTTCTCTAGCTACATGCTCCCCAAATGTAGGCTTGAACACAGTTTACTAATAGCAGCTCCCCCGACCCTGGATGATCTAATGGCCCCCTACAACCACAGACATAGATCGATGTGACCCTTGGGTCCCTCGGGACACCTGTGCACCCCACCCCTCACACACACACCTACTGCCTCCCTCACACATCACACATCCTCCTTGCAGCACCTCCGTCCTGTGCCCCACCTGGTACTACATAAATGTACATCAGTACTTTGGCCTTTATAACAGAACAGATGTAGTTTAAGTTGAGGATGGGGTATTTAGCTGGGACCAGGGGTCACTTGTTGCCACTGGCCTCTTAGTAAGTGTCACGTAGTCGATGACACAGTAAATCTTTCAAAGGATACTGATCCCTGGTTGCGTCATGCTAATGCCTGTATTAGTTTTTATATAATATGCAAAACCGCCCACGGCAATATTTGATTAAAGACCAAAATCAACATTTAAAGAATATACTTTTGATACCGTGTCCATCTGCCTATAATTTCCTAGAACTGATCTACTGCTGCAGGTGATGTCTTCCAGGGTAAATCCTGGTAGGCTACACATAGGAAAATGGTAACTGGGGTGGTGAAACTCTTAGCAGGAGTCTCCTCCCCAACCCCTCCTCCAGGCTACCGACAAGAGGTTATCCAACCGTACCTAATGAACCATCACCCTGCTTTTTGCGGTCTTGTGTTTTCATCTTTACCTTCCCGGTCACGTGTCAATCATGTGACCTCATGCATCCAGGGCCTGGTTATTCGTGACCCTTTATGACCTTCACCCATGACCCATCCCTGCCTTCTGCCCATGCCACGAGGGAAATATCACCTTTCGTGTATTTCTCTAATTCTCACTTCAAACTGACATGCCATTTAGCATGTCTGTTGTATACTACATGTATCTCAAAACATGTTAAGGTGTACCATCAGGAGGAGTGTCAAATACTGAAATACAAGTACAAATGCTCTTTCCCGACATGAGAAGATAATCCCCATGATCTTTGCCCCTTTTCGACAATAAGCCCGTGTACTCTTACACCAGTCTGCATGAGATACCGTTACCGGTGATACCTCTTTTTTAATTGTTGTCATGAATAAAATAAAGTCGGACCGGAATCTTTTCCATTTGCTGCAGATTAAAAAGAAAACTTCCAACTTCGGAAGGTGCGGGATTGATGATGAGTGCCATTCCGTCAGGTAGATCCCACCTAAGCCTTTTACAGGCGCCGACTATTGTTGGCAAGGTATCTCTTCCTACCCTCTCACCATCAGGTAAAAGCCTATTGGGTGACACCTTAAAAAAGGAGACGCGTTCACAAACCAAAACCCAGTCTCCCCCCACCCACCATTAGTGCTGGGTCTCAAGTTATGAAAACCAATGTTGAAGCCATGGATTGGAATAAGAAGAAGACGCCAAATCTGTCCTATCCTGTTCTGTTTAATATTGGGTCAGTGCCTTCTTATTGGCGAAGTCAGGATTGACACAAGTTTGCCCACTCCTAATCCTTTAATGTGACCGTGGCCTTGGTCACAGATTATAGTTGCTGGTAGTTCAATATTTTAAAACTGTACTACCCACAATAGCAGTTACATCTTTGCTATATACACATCTACACCTTTGCTATTCACATACACATCTAAATATTGACTAAACGTGTTGGCCCCTGTATAGACACCCGTCCTTCTGGGTCTCCCTGCCCTCTCCACATTAGTATATAGACGTTATCTGAACTGGCTTCCTCCGTCTTCTTTTTGTCAGCGATCCCATAAGGCCGGGTACTTAAAGGGCCCGTCCACGTGTTGGTTGGGAGGGGGCTGGTTAGGGAGCAGGGTCGGCTACAATTAGCTCTATTGTTTTAATGGGTGCGCGCCAGAACTGATTAAAATCGATACGACGACGGACGCGGCCCCAAAGACACCCGAGTCGGCCCGAAGTTGGCCGAGGCTGGCCTATGGCCGGGAGGTGGTCAGGGTGCGCTCCTTAACGTCTCATGTGGCAGGGAGAGCAACCCTAGCCGTCTTGGACGTATTTGTATTTCAGCTCTGCAGGAAAGGAGGTGGCACAAGATGGGCGGCCAGAACAGCAGAGGATGCCACCCAATGCGGCCTCGACTCACGTGCAGGGCGCGTGTTTGGACAAGGGCTCTAGGTAGGCAGACAGGCAGGGTGAGGGAGGGCAGGCAGCATGATAAGCGGTTCTACTGCGGCTCAGTCCAACCTATAAGCGCCAAACGACAAATGATGCCATGTGTTTGTTGGAGCTTACCTCCAACTCTACCAATCTGAGCAATCAACTGCAAACAATTATGAATAGCGCATTACAACCACAGTCATAATTAGATTATTGTACATTATTGCCCGTATTAAAAGTTAGTGTTGCCATTCTGATCTACGAACTCAATTGCGTATGGCTTGTTCAAATTTAATTCAATTTTTGTTTCTATCAGTTTGTGATGTAGGTGCCCTTATTAACCTCAGTGGTAGGTACAGGTACACAACCTAGTAGAGCTATGGTGGGTTATCACAATGACAAACGAGGCTACTGCCACCCATCCTTTCCCCTTTAACCCTCGAGGCCCGACCACCCAGGGTTTGTATACTCCTGCTTCCCAGTCGCGCGGCCCGCCTTCACTGTTGATCTTTTGGTGCACGCGCAAAGGCCATGTGTTTTATTGCATGCACGGGAGAGACAGGCGTTAATTTCCCCCGCTGTCCGCCGGCCACACAGGTGCTTTGATTAACCGACTCCCTGGAGGCAGGTCTACAGCACCCTCCACACCCTGCGACCACCCAGCTACCACCCCTCCCACCAGCTCACAACTACATGACAGCTAAAATTATCCCGACTCAACCAGCCCTGGGGGAGGGGAGAACATGTACCTGCAGTCCTACATGCAGACGATACTCTCTCCTCTCCTGGTACCACCCTGATGCCTGTAGCACGAACAATTCAGGCCTCCTAGTTGCTAAAGAAATCCTGTGGTGACATCCAATATGTCGCTTTAAATCGCTTGCACATGTATGATATCGGTATATTTCCTCCAGTGGCCATAGTAATAATGAGGCTGACCCCCTCCTTCCCTACTACCACTGCCGCGGCTCCTGAGATGGTCCTCCAGGTGGCATTTGCTGCTGCGTCCCCCGGTGACCTGGGCTAGCAGGGCTAATTAGGCACCAGGTTCTGAGGTCGGTGCTGACCAACCACTGACCACCTCCTGACCATCGCCCTCCCTCCCTCTGGGGGTTATAAATGACCACAGCGGTCATCTATCGACCTAAGCCATCCCTCTGGGGCCGCCCAGGAGGAATGGTGGGGGGGGGGGGTGCAATAACATCACCGGGAAGTGAGGGCTGATGTATTGGCTTGTCATAATGCTACTGAGTCAATTGCAACCCAGAAAATAACGCCATTAATGTGTACCTGTACATTACTTAAGTGTTTTATTGTTTTATCAGAGCACAACAGTCACCTAAGCAAGCTACTACATGTAATAATGATTAATTCAGAACACAATAGCTTACCCATATTGGGCTATACAAGAAGGAAGACATATTACAATGCAATATTATGTCGACTACAGCTTTAATACTACTTATGGGACTCTGTCCTCGGAGCAGAGCCACACGAGTAGTATATACAAGATGTCATACAAGTACATATTCAGAGGTTGCCTTATATGTGGTGTACTGGATAGCGACAGTAGCATATCCAATGTTATACATGGAAGTAGCCATATAAGTAATATACAACGGTAGCCAAATAAGTAGTGTGTGAAAGCGGCCATACAAGTAGTATATACAAATTGCGATATAGATCAGATGCACAATATCGGTGTAAGTAGTATATAAAAAACGGCACCTGAGTCAGGCGTCCTTCTCCCGGGGAGCGTCAGTGATATTGAATTTCGAAATGCCAAACCATTCTCATCTCCTTCATGCAGTAACCAAAAACCATCACTCAGAAATTAAACACTTTTAATTCCCGTAATAGCCAGGCATTGGCTGACACACCGAAGGTGGCCTGGGAACAATCGATTCTGTATGTACGCAGGGTAGAATTAAAAACGCGTGGCTCGCTGGATGGGATTAGAATTGACGAGAGTCCTACTACGTAACAAACACTTCCAAACAGGCAGAGCACTTGATGGATGGTCAATTTTACCCATGTTCGGCTGATGACAGAAATTAGGGCCTTACGCCGAATAATGGCCGACCATCGATCATGTGACGACTGTTGACCGCCATGCGCCACGTCCGCCGCCGTCGGCCACTTAAACTTAAAACCCCGCCTACACTTAGCGACCTAATTAATCATAACCCTGCCTTAACTCTTCATCTGTGCAATTCTCTGCACACAGCCATGAATCAGCCTGGACGTGGAGTCATCGTTGTGCCTTGTATGAATCCATATGGAACAGCTCCTGAGGGGATTTGCAGCTTTTTCTCCTAAGAATATCATGGCTAAAATATCATTGAGTAAATACATACAGATTACTGATTGATTATTGATGAAGTACCTGATTGAGATGTAATTGACAGACATATATATATATATATGGCTTTGTTATCTTTCGGGCCTGCCCTGTGATCTGTGCTATATCCCAGTGGCGCCTTTATACATGTTGGGTATTCTGACTGAGATAACAACCAGCATACATGTGTGTGGGGATGTAGAACCTGTGTGATGGTACTCTGTCGTTATCTTCTTCCAGTTCATGAACAGCTCTGACCCATAGTTAGCGCTACCGTCAGACTTAATTAGTATAGGCTCAATACCCCACGGCCACTAGCGTTGTGGGTATAGGATCTATGTGCAGGAAAAGCTCTGGTTTTGCGAGGACTTTTTTCCTCGCATTCCCCTGTCATTAGTATGATGTGTATTGAGATAATACTGTGCAGTGACCATCTTAGACCTATTCTCCACCTTTGTATATCTTTAGAATTGTTAGTTTATTAATCATTTATACATATTAGAGGACTTTGAAGAGGGTAGTTATTGTGAGCAGGAGGCATTTACTGCATTGATGCCACCCATCAATTGGTCTAGACATGCCTATAATTACCAAATTGTACATTTCACCTCACCCAATTAAGGCCCTTAGTAGCATTGACAGCCACTCATAGTCTGTCTTGATTGGGTGTAGAAATCGACATGATTGGCAAGGATATGCACAACCAGTAGAAAACTGACCCTTCTATCCGTAACTCTCAGACAGCCTATGGCCCCATCTGAGAGTTGCAGCCGTAACTAGACTTAATACAATGTAGACATGAGCCTCACGTTACTTCAATTGAATTCCTATATGTGCCTAGTGTAGATATCCATGGTGTAAGAAAGGAGACGTGGCAGAAACCAAACTTGACTTTCTCTAACTCCTTCTAACCCAAATATAGATATTAAATATTCATTTTTGTGCTGGTCCATATGATAACATGAATCCATAAGTCGATGAGTTATTTGTAGTCAGGGTTCGGACAGATTGAAATGGGAGGATATCCAGTTGAGTGTTGGGCGGGGCCAGGCCTCAAGCAGGACAAGTGTAGAAGGGGTGGGGTAGGGGGAGTAGCTGCCTCCCTTGAGTCATTGCCCTCTGCTACAGACCCCTCCGCCCCAACCTTCCACCCCTGAAACCCATTTCGTCCCACTGCCGGCGATGGCGGCGCCATGGACGGCCGGCGGTGGTATTAAACCCGTCATGGATGAGTGCACAGGTCACGGTTGATTGGTCTTTATGGGCAGGCTGCAGGGCCCCCTGAGGGGCCTACACTACCGCCCTGCCCCTAGCGGCCGCCCCCTCACACCTTCTCCTTTGTCCAGCATGGGGCAGTGGCCTCACAGACGCAGTTTGTTGTGGTGCCAATAGGACATCACCTAACAGTCCTACCGTGATCTGTCACACCCAAAATGTGCAACTCACACTCACTGCTAGCACAGCACGTAACCCCCAGATCCACCCACATTAGATCCATGTGGATAGCACTCCTAAACGGTACACCTCACATCAAGAGTATATTGTATCATTTTACACCCACAAAGTGCATATTCTAACACTCACAGGGAACATTTCACACCCAGGAGGTCACTTTTGATACATCCACTTTCATATTCTCATGTAACCTAATTCTTCATATGTAACCTTATTCTTCATAGTTCCTAAAGTGCCGAGTCATGGCACACGGCTCATACATCCATAGATGCATCCCACTCACCCATGCCATCACTGACACCATCTGAGACAGAGACGCGCCAGTACACCGTACATGCTACAACGTACCAGCGGACAGTGGGTTCTGATGGTGCTCTACTGATCCGGCCTCTGGTCTCTGGTCAGTGTGTACTGAGAGCGGGGGTGATGAGGCACCGTGGGGAGCTGACCAGCTGTGTGGACGGCCAGGGTCAGACCAAAGACTGGGTGACGGCAATATGGGTGACGGCACAGTGAAACATGCTGGGTGGTGGATGGGGCCAACCTGGCTGCATCTCACATTGAGATACATGAGGCTCACAGGCTGTCAACAGTTTCCTATATTCTCCTATATTCTCCTATATTTGGGCATAAACTCCTATATCTCCTATTTTCTCCTATATTTGGACAAAAAACTCCTATTTTCTCCTATTTTTTGAAGATTTGTAAAAAAAAGAATTAAAAAAAACTGAAAATGGTGATATTTTTGGCACTTCATGAGATTTGTCTAGATCCAATGAGGAATTTGTTCATCTTATGTAGGAGGGGCTTAGCAAATTCCTCAGACCAGGAAATTGCACCAAATTGCAGAATTTGCCCTCTTGATTTTCAAAATTTTCTAAACTTAACTCTTTCAGTGGTAGATTAATCCACCACTGATGAGTACCTATCCAGACTCCACTTTGACTTTCGCTGGAGGGTTAGCGAGATTTGCACCTTTAAGGTGGGGGGGCAGGCATGCCTTAAATATTCATATCGGTGGTGAGGGGGAAGTGCACAAGTAAAGCATCAGAAAGCAGATTGTCCCAGCCCCAAATGTACAAATACAGATCTGAATATATTTGTGCCAAAATGTACTAGATGCACCATTTAAAATGTTTAGACATTCCAAATACTTTCCCTTTAAAAAATTGGATTCCAGATCCAATCATAAAAAACAGATGCAGACCTAATTGTTAATATGTCTTCAAGGCTAGAATTTCAAAATTGTTCGGAAACCTTTCCATCCAAAAACTCTGTTCCATCCCCAATCATAGAGGCTGGATAATAACAAACCTAAGATTTGATACATTTTTGGACAAAATACACCAGAATGCACCACTTAAGTCTAGAATTTCAAAATTTTCTAAAAAATTTCTTCCAAATACAAGGTTCCGGCCCCATTCCTAGAAAATAGATAAAGACCTGCAAATTGCAATGATTGTGTCTAAAATTTCAAAATGTTCCCAAAGCCTGTATCTCCAAAAATAAATTTTCAGCCCCAATCATTGTGAACAATAACAGACCAGAGCTTTGATATATTTTTTGCCAATGACCCAGCAGATGACACCAGTTCAAGTCTGGAATTTCAAAAATTTCTCGAAACCTTTCCTTCCCAAAAGATTTCATCCCAATTCATTGAGTCTGGATAATACAGATCTAAGCTTTGATACATTTTCGGCCAGAATGCACTATTTTAAGTCTAGATTTTTTAACTTTTTGAAAAACCTTTCCAACAAAAAAGTTCCAACCCTAATCATAGATGCTAGATAATACAGGTATGAACTGTAATATGTTTTTGGCCAAAATGAACCAGGATGCACTGTTTCAAGTCTAGAGTTTCAAATTTTCCCAGAACCTCTCCCCCCAAAAAAGCTTAGATCCAGCCCCAATCATAAAGACTAATGCAGAGTTGAGCTTTGATATATTTTTGTACCAGAATGCACAATCTCAAATCTAGACTTTCCTTGAGGGGGAATGCCCCCAACCCCCCCTACTCGGACCACTATACTTCGCTTGCGGTGTTCGGGGGGACAAAATTATGGGCTCAGATGTTTTCCTCTTATATCTGTATATGTTAGACCTAGTTTACTCCCGTAATAACTCCTATTTTCCCCCCTATATTGTGCCGATTGTTCCTATTTTTCCTATTTCAAAACTCCTATATTCCTATTTTTCTGAGGCAAAATCTGGTTGACACCCTGGGCTCATGTCATATTGCAGCAATGTTTCTTTTCTGGGTTTTATTTGAGCATATTGCTTAAACAGGCGAGACCAGGTGGTTGTGGCTACATCAACCTACTCTTAGCTCAGTTTAATGGACACACTGCATGTTCATATTCGTGTTTTGAAGACTGAGGAGCATTGATGGAAAATGCTTCACTTTAGGTTTGTGTTAGGGTCATTGATCCCACAATGCAGAATATACGTTACTTAAGAGGCTATACTAGGAGGTTGAATATTTTATAATAGTGTCTGCATAATCAATCACATCATTCTGAATATATTGTTGGTATGAGTATGGGGCGTCTCAGTAGGGGTCGCCTGGACAGGTTCTGGATTTGGGGGGCCCGCCACTAGGGGGCGTGGTGTGGGAAGACACCAGGTGGGGGCAGGGTGTGTGTGGTGCCACCTGGTGGATTAAAGAACGCCCTTAATGAGTCGATACAACGGCGCCATGACGCAAAGGTCAACCCCCCCCCCCCCCAAACTTCCACACGGAGAGGGACTGAAACACCCCGATTTACCAAACTGTAGTGTTTGTATTGTAGACCCATCCCTCTTTATACCCCCCCCCCCCCAACACACACACACACACCCTTAGTTATCGCCCACACCCTACCCAATCTGTTTTGTCTAGTTCTCCCTTTCGATCTCACCCGCCCCCTCCCCTTTCTTTCCAAACACGCCCGCTACCCCAACATCCGCGCCACCCGACAACTCCTGCTATTTCCCAAGACTATAATAGGCACCCGTTGCAAAGGTGCAACAGAAACCGCAAGGTGGATCCTTCATGAAAGAAGCGCAGAACAAAACCAGCACGGAGACAAAGCTGTTTGTACTCATTGATGCTCTGAAGGCACTTGTTGTAAATTGATTGTTTATTCTGCCTTTAAATACTGTTGACACGGCATGGGGTATTATTAGCTCGGAAGGTGTTGTCGCTGTGAATCCCATGTTTGATCCAAAGTCCACACTGTAAAAAAATTCCCTTGAATTCACGGAGAATCTCAGTTAAATTTGACAGTGCATCTCCGTTTTTTGGTTTACAGTGAATCACTGTATATCTCATCTATTTTACAGTGAAATTCCGTAATCCATTGCAGTGAAACTCCGTTATTTCTTTTACAGTGAACCTCTGTTTTCTGGGTAGTTCTATCTTTTCCTATCAGGTGGCAGCTTAGTTCCTCAGGAGAGTTTTCTGAAGGTTCTAGGTTCTAAAGCAGTATAAATATGCCAATACGTTAATAATTTTCAATACCTTAATTCACTATAAAGTAGATATACAGATGTAATTTAAATTTGATGAAATATTCACAATCAATAAAAGATTCAATTGTGTGGGACACTAAGCAGTACTTGTAATACCATAGACACCCTTCTTGTGATAATATGAAAAATATATATTCTCAGCACTGTAGTTGGTGTTCTATAACAATTCTAGAGTAATGTTTGCTCGTGAATTGTGATTATAAAGTGCTGTGTATGTGCTCCATAATAATTATGAAGTCCAAGCACAAGATATTTCATGGAATAAAAATGGATATGGTTGATAATTATAGTGAACTATACACTGACATTAACAGAGAATAAAACAGGGAAATTCCGTAAAAATTACGGTGACTTCTAAAAACGGAATTCCCTAAAAAAACGGTGACTTCCAAAAACGGAATTCCCTAGAAAAACGTGGGTTTCCCGGCTCCTTTTGATGCCAGTGCTTCTCCGTTTTTTCTACGGAATATTTTTTACAGTGCATGTAATATCATTGCGGCCGAGATATAGTGGATCATCTTGATTAAATGTAATTAATAAGTTGAGGCTAGGATGGAGTTACGCTGGGTGTCATGTCACCACTATAATAACGACCACGTTTTTCATGTATTTGGTGTACGTGGTGAGGGGAGGCCCAGACCACGCCTGGTACAATATTGACTTCACTGAACAGTTTGAACGTTGAATAACTTAACGGGCCTTGGCGGCAAGGTGTATTTGATAGGCGTAGATAGGCGAGGGTCTTGTGTACTCTGTTCACGAGGTAACCCCCACGGGACGCCTTACCATGCACATTAAAGATATTGCTGTTAGAGTGAAACAGAACCCTCGGTGCGTCCATTTAGAGCAGAGATGCCACTTTTCATAGTTCTGTAGGAATTCTATTAACTTCTTCATAACATTTACCAAAATTGACAGATTACCTACTTCCTGTTTAGGGAGTGGTAGCGGTAAGAGGAGGATAGAAATACGTAGATATGAGATCAAGCTTCATTGAAAAAGATCCCAGGGTGACATGGTGTTGGGGAACTAGAATATATGCACATGCTTTGGTATAGGAAAGATATATCATAAGAAGAGGGAAAGTGAGAGATGATATTAGAAAGACGTTAAGATAGCGTGTTAGATAACTTGACCCTAAGTGACCTCAAGGGTAAATACAGTAAGTACATCGTATTCAGGTTAGGTTGGGAAATGGACTGGGTAAGAGAGGTGGGACGTTGTAATAGCAGGGGAGGGTTGTCAACCAAACATAATATGTATGCAGAGACAGGCGCCATACACATAGAACAGATTGGTATGTTTGGATAGGCATGCATGGCGTTAATGGCCACTGGATTCCTCGTTATGACAGGTACATGTAAATACAGAAGAGGAGATCAACAGTAGAACCCCCTCCTATATCTTGGTTTCACAGTTGTGTTTTTAAATGCGTGTAATTATTGCAAAGTGGGCAGTTTGTTATGGTATATGGTGTCTGTGGGCCTCCATACACTCACGTATGTATAGGTACCCTGCACTTGATATAACTACCATCAGTGTATCGGATCCCTCATGAAAACCGTCCAGTAGACCACCTGATACGCTGGTAGGCATCTACTCAGTAGACTGACGGGTAGTTGAGCATGCTGATGATTGTGTAGGACAGGATGTGTATAGATTGTGTGTAGTTTAGTGAAGGTGAGTATTATAGGTATGACCACATTGTGGATGGTGTGGTGTCTGTAACCCGTACAGTTGCAGGAGGATCCTGCTGCATGCTGCTGTACAGATGGACGTGACAAAGGAGGGCTGTCTGTGATGGGGCACAAGGCAGAGTGAGAGTCGCTCAGTGAGCAGGTTGGCGCTGTTTGCCTTGAGTCCATTACTCACAGCTCTGCCTTCTCTGCTACCACCCTCTCCCCAACACCCACCTCCCCGTCCCAGTGTGACATGCCTCCCGTGCCGTGCTTCATAATTCTCATCAAGCCGTGATAATATTTAGCCAGCACTAGGTTGTATTGACCGTAATGGGCACACCATTGGCCGTGTGTGAGGCGCCGTCCTCTCCCCTCCTACCTCTCCCTGCTTCCCACTCCTCCTCCTCCCCCTACTGGTGCCGCACGGGCAAACAGGTCGCCGTCGCTTAATTAAAGATCACAATCAAATCCAATTTCTGTTATTATTCGCGCCGCCCTCCAATTAAGTCTCCATACGGGCACGGCCGTTTACTTAGGCCGGCCGGGCCCTATGCTGCATGTTTGTACTTTTCGGGTAGGAATTAATTTGCCGTGGGAAGTATTGACTCTTGTCTATGGAGTTGACTATGGAGAGAGCTGCTCACGTCCGACCTGCGACTCCTCAGATAGGGAGCGAGCTGCTCTCCGCCTGGACACTGGAGGGGCGAGTAGCTACGCTGACGAGTCCTTAATGAAACACTTGACGTTTATCTCGAGATACCAATACTAGGACAGAGTAGCTAAGTTCAATTCTACCTATTAAATTGACATAATAGAGCGTGGGTAAGAGTGTATGGATAATATTGATACAATGCACAGCAGTATCTATTAGAAAATATAATGAAAATACATGTACTAGCTTGATTGATAAGGTTTCAGTAATACATTCACAGAGCAGATAACTTTAGCTTGCTGGTGGTGAATTAATTAACAGTGCATCGTTACTCAGACATGCAGTTTACATGTGATTCCTGGTCAAATAAACCACAAAGGAATCACGCGATTTCTCTTGGTCAAATTTACACATGACTTCATAAAATAATAATAATCCCTGTATTGCATTATTTCTCGATGCCTTAGAAAACAATCAGCCTGCCTCACACCTCCTGCTGACCAGCACCTCGCCCTGCCCGGTATGCACGGGGACAATCCGGGATTAAGGGTGATTACGTTGTGAGCAACTCGCCTGCCCGTCACCCTGATACATTGGCTACTGCCCGAGGGGATGAGCTGCTCCTCACCCAGCAGGGCAGGCTGCAAGGGGGTCTCTAGACTACATCAAAGCCTGACGAGCCGTCCTCGGGGATTATCCCTAGATAAGCCCTTATCTGTCGCTATCTGTCACACTGGTGCCACATCAGCACGCTGAGCACGGGCCGCGATAAGCCGCCTCCTCAGTGCCACCTAGTGGGGCAGAATGCAGTTAGGCAGCCCTGCCCAACATACACAATGAGGGCAGCTCGGAGCAGGTCAGATAAGTCAACAGTCATTGCTCTATTCTACACATAGAGCAGCTCCCTTTGGCTGACATGTATAGTGGTGACTGGGCTTGAACAACAACAAAGTACTATCGAGATAGTATAGTCACAAGCCAATGTATGATGTAATTCCCCGGGTAGTACCCCCCCCCCCCCCCCGTAGTACACCATACAATTACTGAATATTTTGAGGTAATATCATAAACCAGATATGGTCACGTATGTATGTTCCGATCTTAACATGAAGCAGTGTTGAGTACTATCTGGGTTCACTTCTATACTTACTTTCAAATAATATCATGTACAAGGTGCATATGTATGTACTAGTAGATTTTCCAGTTAGAGTGGGTGCCACATCATGGCGTCCCCGTCCTGTTGTTGCTCTAAAGCTCTTACTGACCACCATCTTGAAGCAGCTCACACTGACCTTGTTTCTGCTCATGCCTGCTCATGCCGCGAGCCGCTCCCACCCCGGAGCCAACCCTAAGCCGCTCCTTGAGAGTCTGAAACTGGACAGGCAAAGGGGTGGCCGACCCCCACTTTGCTGCCATGGCAACCATTGCTAGAACTTCCTAGAAGAGGCCGGCTAGAGCCGAGAGCCCCTTGAAGATAGGGGAGTGGGTGGAGAAGGGGAGGCTGGGGTTTCCTGGTGGCTCTAAAAGGGGCTGCTTTATCTGCCCCCAAGCGGGTTTAACCCCTTTAGAACTGGGGTCTTCTGAGGCGGCGCCCTACAAAGGATAAGATGGCGACTGGGGAGAGAACAATCTGACTAGCAGGGCAGTTGGGTGGACGCAGGGTGTCTCACCCTTGGGCCATGCCTGAGTCAGGGTAGGGACCCTCTTTTCTTCTGCAGGAATGTGAAGGGGAGTAGCCAGCTGGATGGACCTGCACAGCGCTATTCTATAGGCTGAAAGAGCTTTGTAGACAATTGCTTAACTCTACCACCAATGACACGAATGGTACATGTTTATACGGTACTATTCTTAATCTACACCGTGAGATGTTAGATATACCTGCCTTAAAGTGTCAATGTATGCAAACTTATCCCACGCAGATTTCATGGATACAAATTCATAATCAATGTCATCCCAGTAATTTACTTTTTCTGGGGCAATGGCTATAAAATGCTATGATAGTTTAAAGTCTATGCACTATCTATTGCAACTCTTAGAATAAGCAATCCTGAATAGGGAAATAACCTGATATCACAGTTCCATTGCGGACATCTGAAAAGCCTGGTATAATAAGATGTAAAAATGAAGGCCGTGATCTCACAAGGAACACGTGTTGTGTTGACACCTTGATCAGATCAACTACGCGTGTCTTTTATTCAGATCAAAGTCTCTCCCCTGGCAAGTGGTGGGTGTGCTTTGATTACACCTAGTTCACATACTTGACTCTAATATTTTTGTGTGTGCGGTCGTCGATATGATGGGTCGGTGTGGGGGCTCTCTCCATTACCAGCTCCACGTAAGACAATACAACACACACATGATCACCAATACGGGCCGGTGTGGTGTGTGCGCGCCGTGCCCAACGACAAACTGCTCGTGCTGCTGCTTCCGTCTTGCCGATCGTTAACTCAATGTCGTCTGCTTTATCGCGCCAAAACTTTGAGAAGAGCTCCTCTCCACACATGAGAAATAACTTGAGGGAACTCCCTTGGAGCTTTTCCGGGGGGTAGTCTGTGTGAATTATGTGGAGATACTATGAGAACTTTGTGAGGTTTGAAGCCATGGACTGAGATGGGAGCAAAAAAAACCCAGAAAACACGATCAAATGATAAAAACGGTGGCGCTTCATGAAAGTTAAACAAGGAGGCGACGATCAATGAGGAGGCGTTGTTTGCGCTGATGCCGGGCGGGCAGAGAGGCAGGCTGCGGGACATGCCGGCCATCAGCACGTCTCGGGCTATTGTAGCGCTCACCACTGCGCATGCGTGTTGACACGGACCAATGAATTCCGGGTCACGCATGGTGGCGCGTCGAGCTGTGAAGACGAGGCTGTGAGGGCGGGCAGAGCGTCACCTCCTCCTGCTCCGGTTACGGCAACGTCACGCCAACGTCAACACGTGACGTATGTGACGTAGGAACGGATAGACACTGCAGTACAGACCCAGTCAACAGTGGGTGTCTGTATCCAGTGGTCTGTGTTGGAGATGATGTTTGCTGGTCTTTGGTCAGTGCCTAGAGCTGCTCAGGTCTCATATTGTTGTGTATTTAGGGTTCGGGAGCTGCTCTCTACCATACATTGTACAATAAGGGTTTCTCGGGGAATTGGTCCTTAACAGATGTCTCCAATTAAAATACCGTTTGAATGTATAGGCCTATAGATTTGCTACATAGAATAATTGATAAGTTTGGTATCATGCAACTATCATGGAGATGAAACGTTCTTCTAGTGTACACATGCAGTATTGGCCTACTTAAACACTGCATGAGACAGTTGAGTCGCTGTGAAACCTGTGGGACATTCTCTAGTTATCGAATGCCCCATCCCTTACCACCCTGCTTCATGGGTTCAATACGAGACTGTAAGTAACGGTGTAGTTCATGCTGTGGGTGACACAGGAGGGAAGGGGGTAGTTTAGAGTTTTGTTTATCTGCACCCCCTTTGTGTAGAGGGGCTCAGCTACTGGAGAATGACGTCACTGCAACATCATGGAAAAGAATCCCGCCCCACCAATATATCAATGGAATCTACATTATTATGACGTACATATATATCAACGTATCGAAGGCATACATGTAAAGAAATGTCCCTATAGTTGTAGGATTAGTAATGTCCTTTCGGTTGGTATATGAATTGCAGTATCAAAAGTATCTATCTAATAAAGCGTCATGGTTAAAATGGCGTGAAAAGTACAGTCTCCATTGTATTGTACCACGAGTTAAAGCAATGGTTTGCAGTTACAGACGCCTGGTACTGGTCCTATTGTGTGCACACCCACCCTGTGTTACCCCATATTACAGGTACACAAGGTCAGCCTGCCTCCTACACACCCCCTCAGGCTGACCAGGTACCTACAGGAGGAGGGGGCCTGGATCCCTGCACACACACAGCAGCAGGTGGCGCTTGTACCACTAAGAGTACTATAGTGGATCCTTCCTTTTGAGCTACTCACCTCACCTCCCCTCCACCCACCCCCTATAGCCACCCCTGCAGCAGGCCTCCTCCACGGCCTATAGACGTGCTGCATGTACGTGTCAGTGTCACAGGTGTGAAGGTGTGTTCCTGCACACACACCCCTCCCCACAGGTGCTGTCTGTGGTCACGTGATGAGCCCCCCCCCCCCCCACACACACACATACACATTCTTATTACTTGATTGTTCATCAAGTTTAAATGGCAAGCCATGCTGCCTTTGCCAAGAATGATAAGTTCTGTATTGTCAGTGGTGTAGGAAAGGGAGGAGGGGGGGGGGGCTGTGTATGCCCCCCTCCCCAATAAAAACAACACATGAATAGATTAAATGATAAATTAAAAAGTATTTATCAAATTAAATGAATAAAACTTTAATAAAATGTCACCCTATAATGAACATACTCAATTCCAAGACTCTACTTTTCCCACATAGGGAAACGCGGAGGCCACCAATCAGAACTCAAGGGGGCTCAAACACGGCTCTTCTATGCAATTCCAATATAAGCAGGCGTATGTGCCATCATGCATAAAAGCCGATGCGTAAAGCTGGTTGGAGTGCCCCCCCCCCCCCCCCAATCAAGGTTTGCTTCCTCCGCCTCTGATTTCACGCTAGTTTCATATAAACATAATGTACTTGTATCATTTCAAAGTTCAGAAGTGTTGCAATAGTGACTACCGGTATTTGTAGCATAATGATACCCTTCTGCGTTGTATCTAACCAGTTGCATTATTATTTCAATACAATGCGAATCGACCCGTTTAAAGTGCATGTACTTATACAACAATATTATAGCGATGTCATTAATCTCATTTGCTGTGCCATTTCAGCGAAGAGCCCACACTGTATATGTCAGCGTAATGGTTCCATTGGCAAGTGCTATTGTTTATGGATGAGAGTACGACTATGCTTATACATTTCTAATTATGAGGATTAATGGCGTCAATATTGTCTCCATTAGCAACTGCATGTGGATATGCAACCAACCCGCTTGTTCACACAGCCATATAAACTCGGTCATACTATACACTGATAATAATGGCCCTGGAAATGTTAGTCACTACGGACTACATTTCTATAGTCACGTGAACGTAGAAAAAACGGCTATACCAAGTTAGTCACCTATGTCTATAGTAAGTTAGTCATATAGTCAACCTATAGTCATGCATTAAATAAGCTGATTTGGGATATATAGTCAAGTGACTATGAATTTAATGCTTTCATGCTCTAAAGTAGTCACACTGACTAATAGATGTAGTCCATCATGAGACGGCAGGACGGTAAGTTAGGACAAGTACCCCCCTGGCATCTACCCCCAAGACATCTACCCTAGGGCCTACTATCTACCCCCTAGGACATCTACCCCAGGCCAACTACCACTACCTAAGACATCTACCCCCTTGGACTTTTACCCCTATGGGCATCTATCCCTTGGAATTTTATCCCCTAGGACTTCTACCCCTTAGGACATCCCCTGCCTTGGAACCTACCCCCAGACATCTACCCCCTGGACATCTACCCCCTGGGGCATCTACCCCCTTTACTCTCTAGGACCTCTACTCCTAAGAACATCAACCCCCCCCACCGACATACCCATATGTTTGAGTAATATCATATGCAGGAGGTAGATTTCTCCGGAGATATCAGGCATCTACCCCTGGACATCTACCCCCCTGGGAATCTACCCCATTGGACTTTTGTCCAGGGGTAGAAGTCCTAGGGGGTAGATGTCCTAGGGGTAGATGTCCCAGGGGATACATGTCCCAGGGGATACATGTCCTGGGTGGGTGTCCAAGGGAGTGGAAGTCCTAGGGGGTAGATGTCCTAGGGGTAGATGTCCCAGGGGATAGATGTCCCAGGGGATAGATGTCCTGGGGTAGGTGTCCAAGGGAGTGGAAGTCCTAGGGAGTAGAATCCTGAGGGGGTAAAAGCCCAGGGAATCAATATCCAAGGGGATAAAAGTCCTAGGGGGTAGATTTCCATGGGGTAGATGTCCAGGAGTAGATGTACAATGACCCTTGAGAAATCGTCTACCTCCACATGATATTATTGTCCCCAGGGGTAGATCTCCTAGAGGGTAAAGGGGATAGATGTCCAAGGGGATGGATGCCCTAGGGGGTAGATGTCCAGGGGATAGGTGCCGAAGGGGATATAAGTCCTAGGTGATAGATTCCCAGGGGGTAGATGTCCAGGGATAGATGTCGGATGTCCTTGGAGAAATCTACCCCCTCCACATGATATGACTTATCATGAGCATTTGGAGGGGGTTGCTGTCCCCAGGGGTAGAAGTCCTAGAGGGTAAAGGGGGTAGATGTTCAAGGGGATTGATGCCCTAGTGGGTAGAAGTTGTAAGGAGGTAAAAGTCCAGCGGATAGATGTCTAAGGGGATGAAAGTCCTAGGGGGGGGGGAGTCCTAGGGGATAGATTTCCAGGGGTAGAAGTCCAGGTGTTAATGTTGTGTTAATGTTGTGGTAATGTATAGCATGTTTAGCACATCTACCCCTTGGACATCCATCCCCTGGACTTTTACCCCCTAATGACTTCTACCCCCAGGACAACCATCTCCTGGACTTTTATGTCCTAGGGGTTAGATTCTCAGGTGGTAGATGTCCAGGGGTAGATGTCTGAGGGTCGATGTCTGGGGGTAGATGTCTGGGGGTAGATGTCCAGGGGTAGATGTCCAGGGGTAGATGTCCGGTGGTACCTGCCCTAACACCATTGGATAAAGTAGATGAGCATGGGCCATATGCCTGGCACACTATAACCCTTTTCCCAGTCAACTTCTGTATATTCTAGTCTGGAAGCCTAGAGATCCACAGTTACATGATCAGAATTTGAACAAAACCACATGATACTTCAATCAAAAGTGAGGATGCTTGTGTCCTATGATGCCTTAAGTAAATATACTTAACATTAACACAAGAGCTAATGCACAGGGAAATGTGTAAAGCAGTAGTTTAGCTAGAATAAGATGTGCCTACCTGAAGTCAGTTGAGCATTCAATTTTGAATCCTAACTGTTTCCTGTGCACACATTCCTGTGACATCATCATTTTGTGTGATCCACATATAGTCACTACTGACTATCTTATGACTAATATGTGACTAACATATGTAATCACCTGACTACGGGGGTCAAAATATGGTGGTATAGTCAGTACTGACTATAGGTTTTATTATCAGTGGTATACCTATAGCCTATCTAAAGGTATTTGTATAAAAGACATTTGAAGACACCCCCGCCCTCACAATAGCTCACTGATTCACTCAGTGCACGAGAGATTAGGGATGGAGTATGTGTCTCTGTATAATATGACGGACTTCAGGATTCCTCCAGGGACGCACCAGAGAGAAGATCTGGGAGGAGAGAGTTGAGTGGGACAGACATTGAAGCAACGCTCATTGAGGTTTCATCGTGGTGGTGGTGGTGATTTAAACACTTATCCACGCCGAGGTGCAGTCCTTCCCTAAGACCACCCACCCTCGGTCCCCCAAGCACACCCCCCCCCCCCCCCCCACTACTCCTGCCCCTCAACGTCGTCGCCCTTAGCGTCAATTGCGCGACGTTGGCGACGCGACGCTCCATCAGCGGCGCGACGCGGACGCTAATGTCGGGCGTGGGGCGACGCGCCAGTCTCACTTAGGGCGCGGCCGGCTTAGGCGGGCGGGCGCTGACAGCACCGCCATTTACCTAAATAACTTAATGGAAAATTCATTAAAATTGTTGAAGGTGGAAACGCAGAAAAATGACAAGACTGCGCGGGCGTAATGGCAGGCCGGCCGACTGATGGGATTGTCGGCGGGCATGTGGAGGGGGTGGGGTGGGGGTTGGAGGGGAGAGGGGGAGGGGAGGACCACTGCTGGGTTTTATAGTGTACCGTGATGGCACAGCCATCAGTGTAGGAAGCGCGGCATCTCGGCGCACAGTAAAAAACAATTTAGGCAGTTTACTGCTAAAACACGCCGAGTGCCCGTACAGCAGTACCGTGTGGCGGCATGAGGGGCGGAGGCAACCAGCCACCCACAGTCACTGCCACGGGACGCACTTTTTGTATGCATTTCTCTTTTTTACCACCATTTACGTCCGTGGCTTTGGCCTCGTGTGGGGTAGGGGTAGGGTAGGTATGAGCGGGGTGCCGTCTTCTGCAAGGGTAAGGATTGATCGGCAAACATGGACCGTATGCACGTGTGTGTATCTCTCAATGACGGGTCTCCATTAACATCTCTCAGTGAGCTCTACCTGGAGCACACATTGACTACCATATTGAATACGTCCCAAAGGTGCAACATCTTAGCCCAGTAATTTATAGAGATATGAACCATCTACATTTCTTTGGCACAAATACTTATCCACAGACACCGATCCTACACTGTTAGAAATAAATGTAGCTTAGCAGTATAATCGATTGTAGTTTTACTGTATATACTACAGTTTTTGTATACATGGACCGTAGAATATACCGTTGGTTTACAGTATATCAAAAATACGTTCACTATATATACAGTGTATCCACCCCCTATACTATGCGACACCTCGTGTATCTACCTGCGGCCTCCCTCTCCTACCTGTACAACACTGTCCCATTGTTCCAATTCATACCCTCTTTTATCATCTGTATATGTGTTTTTATCATCATGGTTAGAGCTAAGATGTATATCAGTTGGCGGCCGTGTAAGTGGCCAGCTGATCTATACGGTGTGCCCTACCTGGCCGTGCGGCCCGCACTGGGGGTGAGTAGTAGATAACAATGACGGTTTGTGTGTGGCACTTTGCTACACACATGCCGGTCCATTCAGGCAGCTTTTACAGGCAGCGCCAGTTGTGCAGGTAGACTTAACTAATGCGCCTTTTGTGTTAGCAGTCAGTTTGGTGTTTTTAATGTGCAGTGTATAGAGGACAGTGATAGGTCAAGTTACAGATGGAGGAGATATTTACCTGTATGCAGTTGTATAACAGTATGTGTCACTTGTGTGTCTGTGTGTTATGGTACCTTAAGACAAACTCCACCCAACGTACACCGATCTACTAAATAACCCAGCCATGGATCTCACATTGCACATTCCAATCACTATATTAAATCTTTTTAAACAATTTATGTAAGTGAGCCATATGAGATGAGGTAGTCCTATTCTTGTTGTTGACTGGGTAGACAGGTGCAAGCATAGTATAACGACCGTTTATAATCTATGTAGTTGTTGACAGGTTTATGATCTTTCACCGATGACTATTCATCCAAAAGTCACAATGCAACATTGTACTACAAAATTGACAAATCGGGACTAATCTTATCTAACTTGCTACATTATAATACATGTGTATGTTACTTTCCGAGTTCCATGTCTGACATACCGATAGGTGCATGTAGTAAAACAATCAACCTATCGGCCAGCAATAACGAACTCAACTAATTTCAATTTTGATTGTTCATTGATAATGTGATATCGTATTAAACTTGTATTATTTTGACACCTGATTATGTTGCACTTTGAAAACAGACTCCAGGCATCAATTACCGTGCCGCGACAGGACGTGTAATCTAATGAAGAGGTCCATACACTCCTTTCAGTCTTCCCATCATACCTCTGTGGGCTACGTGTGACGTCATCAGGGGGTGTTTCCGGCTGGTACCCGTACTGTCTGCTGGTTGCCCCTGTATCATTCCAGGCACCAGCGGACCAACCTGACACTGTTCTCAGGATCAAAGAGCCCCCTGGTGAGAAGGCGGCGAAGCAGGTGGGCGGCCTCCCAGGCCTCCTCACCTACTGACCACAGTCCTCACCCTTCAACACCCCCCCCCCCCCCCGCACGTCCACACACACACAGGTGCAGGCAGGCAAAGCATTCTCCTGAGCCTTTATAACATAATGAAGTTACAGTTAGTGTAGCCCATCACTCCTTCCCCTGCCTATACCATTTACCTGTCTTTATAATTCAGCTCACTACCTATCCTCCATGCTTATCCCTTCTCTTACCTATATCCCTCTGCCAATCTCTCCACCTCAATCTATGTCTATTCCTACCATGGCTATCTCCTATATGCTTACACCTGCCCCCTTCACTCTCACTTGGCCCACTTATGTTCAAAAAATAAACTTTCATGTTCAAAATTGACCCCCGCCCCCAACACATACATTGGGGAGGGGAAAATGGGAGATTAGAGAGAAGTATAAGGAGAGGTTTAATGCAGATCCTGGGGGAGGATCACAATATATCAGCACTGGCAAGTTACTCATCAGGGTTGTATCAATGCATCATGCCGACCAAAGGGCATAATGAATAAAGCACTATGCAACCCTAAAAGGGTTAAGAAATCAAAATAGTAAGTCCAAATATGGCTTTTTAGTCTTGGCTTCATTATCCTCACTCATGTTAATCAGTGGCACTTGATCATCCTTTTTCAACATAACTTGAAGACCCAGATAAATAATGTTTATCAGGTACGGATACTTGAGTTTACATCACTCTGTAAAATATGAGGTTTAATTGCTTGAAGAGAACTTAATAATGATATCATGTCAAACACTATTTTGCACAGCAAGGGACACCACTTGGACAATTAAATGCATTAATTCTTGAGGATGTCAGGCAGCGATTACAATCACATTTATTCACCTCTGGCATGACATCTCAAGATCCCCCATTGACACACATTTCTCAAGATCATGCAAAGTGAGGTGTCCCCGGTTCGCAAGGTGTTCCCGGTTTGTAGGTGTGTATTCCCATGAACGTCATGAATTTGCTGGTTACACCAAGTCACACACACACACATAAGCATACACCTTGCAGGTGTAATGATTGGCGGCGACAGGGCACTATGGGTGCTGGGAACGGTGCCTTTGGGGTTGACTTAGGTTGTGGCTGCGTCAATGGAGGCTGTTTGCATGTGTAGGGTAGGGTAGATGGGAGGGGGTTGAGATATAAACATGAAGGCTCATAGGGGAGGGGGGTGACTGGAGGAGCTGCACTGGAGGAGGCCGGCTAGCAGCTACAGAGTCGATAGTGGATAGGCGTAGATCCTTTGTTGCCAGCGGCCTAAGACATAGCGGTGCATTTAATCGGTCCATAGCGCCTTTGGTGGTGATGACATGATACTCCAGTACAGTTTGATGCTGTACCTAGGGTTACTCTGTGCACTTAACATGCTGTGTACTTGGGAGTTCTTCTATTTGACATTTATGCTGCTAGACAGGGCACAACTCTGGAATAGGCTGCATGATTCTATAACACAGTGCAGCATTATACCTGTCCATAAGGTGTGATTAGATAAGAAGTACTGCTATACGTATAGAAGTCTGCAATACACCTGATACGCTAGGCAGTACAATACGACGACCACTGTGCCATAGTTGCTCCCACAATACAACTGTTCTTTATGGCAGTGACAGATAAATACATGTATGTATATAACGGAAGACGTATAGATCTACTGTAGGTACTTAAGTCATATTAGAATCATAATCGGGTTCATGATTTGCTTTGCTTTAAAGTGTGGAAGTTGATATATACAAATGAATGATATGGAAACGAATTGGCCATTCCCTAGAATGTTGATATAGCATACATGAGCCAATTAATGTGATTCCTATATCATGTACCCATAGAGAACTATAATAACCCATATAAAGCAGCATCATAGATAACCCAGTTTCCAGACGCACCCTTAGTTGTGGGATTTGTGCCTGTGTGTACAAAGGCTCTACCCCCCCCCCCCCACACACACACACCCTGTGCTCCTGCTGCTGCTGCTGCTGGCCCAGTGTGTGGCTGGAGGATCAATCGGCGTGTTTGATGTTGTCATGTCGTTTACAGCTAACTTCCTGCCGTAATGCCCCTCGTCATGTTACCCTGGAGATGCGGCCCACGCACCCTCCCACTACGCCGTCAGCATGCACGGCCCTGCACGTGGGGGTACTATCATAGCAGCACACATAGACCTATAGTAAACGCTTCCTATATATGGGTGATGAATCCGACCTGATACCTGCGTGGGGACTGCTACCACCAACGTTCAACATGATCTAAGACTGCCCAGTTCCTGAGCCATAAAAAAGCTTAGCAACTTCCTGGAGTATGGTAACAATGTACAACAATCACTTTCCAATGTGACGGATTGTGAAGACAGAACAAACACAAATGTTTGTAATCTGTACAGCGTTTGATGAGTTATGATACATTCCCTAAACCTTGTTCAGGTCTAGCGAGTGAAGTTACTAATAATGCACTTTATAAAGGGAGGCAAGAGGTGCACTTTCAAAAGGTTACCAACGTTTCCAGTAGTACCCATATCCAGTCTATGCAGAGGTTCAATGTCCGAATCCTGAATGGCAAGACTCATGGGTAAAGTATCTATGGTGGATACCCCAACATATACAAAACACTTGAATTTAGCAATCGTGCATAATATAACTATATGTAGAATGGCAAGATTCAACCATGTGTAAAACATCTATGGTGGACACCCCGACATATACAAAACACTTGAATTTAGCAAGTGTGGAAATTGTGCATAATATAACTATATGTAGATATATTTTTGAACGTGTATTCTAAACAGTTGTACCTCCCTATTAGGCACACAATTACATTGTATGTCAATACACCCTCTCGGCCTCAGCACCCTATGCATTGTCTGTATACTTATCGGTTACATTATGGTGTGTGAGCAGTATGTGTATACCCCTTAGTAGCGCCATGTAAACATGCCTTCTAGGGGCTACACACCTACAGATGGGGAATGTGGGAAGGGGTCGCTATGCCTATTGTTACTCCATAGTCTCTGTGGTCAATCCTGCATACTAGATGAGACCGTTCCCACCCCACTGCAAACACTAGAGACCAGCTATCGATCCTAACCGTGGGAAAGTGGGCCGTGAGCTGCTCCCATAGTAGTGTGAGCAGCTCACGGCCTGAACGGGGATTAGCACGGCTTAGGTTACATACCAAACCCCTAACGGCCCGTGATTTGATCGTCCACACAATGCCTAATGCCAGGACACCAACCCAGTAAGCTCCATATGACATTATGGGCAGAGCCACGTGGTAACTAAACCGCATTGAGTCTCTCATTGTTATAATGTAGCCACACCATGGCATGGGGCCATTTTCTCAGGTTGTAAAAAGCAACCTGAAGTTATGTTGGCAATATTGAACTGTTCTCCAAAGAGGAATTATTTTTCTTATTGTCCGTTTGACAGAAAGCAGCACGACCTGGTCACTTCTGCTCTGAGGCCCGACCAGATCAGCTCACGCTGGGGTACTGTCCTCACCCCAATACTTTCTTAAGTAAAGTGGCGCTACATGGTTTACATAATATCAGTGAGTAGGCCCAGGCAGTTATTGTGGATGTACTGCACAATGGGAGTTTGCATTTTCAGCGTATTCGACAGTTGACTGGGGGGGGGGGGGGGGCTGGAGAAACACAGTCATTGTTACCAACATAGACATTCCCATGTAGTTGTCATGATTTGCTGAACTATAACATGTGTAGTAATGCTTCAAGTGTATTTTCTGTTAGCATCAATATTGCTAAGGGGTAATAATTCTTGCTCTCTGGGACACCTCCCTGTAGCACCCATACCCATGACGGTAACAACAATACCCCGACCCCTGGAATGCCCTCCAGAGAGTGCTCCAAGCCGCACATAGACAATGCTGAGTGTGGGAGCAGTGGGGGTCCATTGTAGGCCGAGTAACTCGTGGGTCCAGCATAATGGGTGCTGAGTGATTCTGGGAAGCTCCAGCAAGGCAGTGGCTGCCGACAGCCAAAGGAAGCCCCGTCAGCTGCTGGGTGAGCCACTCCCCGAGCTGCTCACAGAATCAGGCTGCCAGCAGGGGGTACGAGCTGCTCCATACACCCTGGAGGCATTGGTCTGAGTCTGTGAGGGAGGGTGAAGGTGTGTTTGTGTGTAGGAGACTTGTAGGGTGTTTGTGAGGGTGAAATAAATTTAGGAATGCTTTGTTTGAACATCCTCACCCTGCATGCAGGCAGCCATGGACAGGTTGAGGACATCCAGCAATACTCCTCCAGATAATCTAAAGCTATCCACATGCCTAGAACATCCGCCTACCACCGCAATGCTATGTTGATGCTACATACTCTACCCTCGTACGTGTATTCAGAGAAGATCTTGTTTGCTTAAAAATGTACATACACTGGAGATAAAATTATTTTCCGGACCTATCTGATGTAGTCGTCAAGATTGGCCATGCTATATTGTACAATGTGGTAGCTTCCTACAGTGCAATCCCCATTACCATACCCTGGTGCCATCTCACGGTGCCAAGTTCTTTGTATTCCCCCTGCTGGTCACTGCTGACAGCAAACTGCAGTACTCTGGTAATTGGGTGAATTGGCTGGCATTGTGGCCAATGGCCAGTTTGCAATGTGGTAGCCCGTGTACGATTATCCCAATGAGCTGTACCGTGGACCAGGCGTTGCTAGTTTGCCTAAATGCAAACGTACTACTACTGTTGGCACTAGCCACTGCCATGTGGATGACCACGCAGGTATGCCCAGCCAAGATGCTTCTACTGATTTACCTTGGACATTTATTATAGGATACCAGAGGCCTCCGGCCTCTGGCGAGTCGCATCGCTACCCTTTCTGAGTTTCCTCAGTCTCACCCTCATGTGTGACTGACCATACCCAGCCCCATGCTGCCTGCCTGCGTGACCTGACCTACTTGAGCTGACCTACATAGGCTGTATGTCCAAATAAGGCAGACTGCCTGTGTCTCAGAATAGTCTCCCGTTGTGCGTTTCCCCATGAGTACCGACCTAGCAAAGATTCATTGAAAACGTAGTGGAACCAGAGGCCTTCGGCCTCTGGCGAGTTGCATCGCTACCCTTGGAGTACCCCCCCCCCCCGCCACGACTTCCTCCAGGGTGCGACGTCCGCGCTCTATTTATAGTCTCAGTGACCTATTTAATGGCGTGCATATGCCCAAATAAGGCAGACAGCTGGTGTCTCAGAATAGTCTCCCGTTGTGCGTTTCCCCATGAGTACCGACCTTGCAAAGATTCATTGAAAACGCAGTGGAATAAAACAATACCATCGTGTGTGCTTGAGGACACTTGAAATGGACTCCATTGCCTGGATGCCATTCTCCCAGGCAGTGGAATGCACAAAGAAATAGCATCTGCGTCTCGTTTTCGTAGAGTGCTACGAATTTACATAATTGAATCACGTAAACTCATGTATATGCCTCCTTCGACTCCAGCAACAGCCGCGGGGACTTATAGTGAGTCCTCATATAGCCATCGATATTTTCATATCCTACACTGTACCTCCGATCCAAAGCTATAGATGTGCTTTACAACCACCCAGCTTGCCCCCTCCCTTTGCTCGTAGTTGGCCTTAATGCTCTCTTCCTCCAGATGACTTAACCACCTGTCATGGCTTCAAGGTGTGTCATCATGACACCTGACCTGTCATCTTCACACCTAGCCTGTTATGACCCCCTCCCTACCCCCTCTACCCTCCCCCTACCTGCCCCGGCTGGATCCTCTACAAGGCATGTCTCTTTGATCCCTACCGGTGCCGGAGCCTCCCAGGGGTACGCCCACCTTGTAACATCCTGACGTTAGGGCAAGATCCAAGGGATCCAAATGTGTGCTTCCAAAGACAGCAGTCTGTGTTTAACGTTAGAGGCGGAGGATATAGCCGGTTTACACGTTGTCTTTATAGGTGACTCGTGTCAGGATTGATTGGAGTGTTATCTTGGAAGGGTGGTTAATACCTCCTGGAAGAAAGAGGAAGGGAGATGTGTTGGGTATGCATGGAATGACTACATGTGCGTGTATAGGTTCCACCAAGTAGAATGATGCCTTGTTAAAGATGACGCATAGCTTGTCCTGATAGTAGTACATGTATGACATACTGTCTTTCATATTGTCTTTCTACAACATATTAAGATACTACATTGGCCTGTGACAAACCATCCAGATAAACACCACCATTTCATATCTCCGTATATATTTCAGCCCTCCATATTGAAGTATTCACTGGGTAGTAGTGTAGCAGATTGGACTACAATGCGGGCGTCGATAGATAAAGCCGCTATCCACACAATGCATTATGGCAGTCCATAAATCATTAGTAGCCGTGCCTTATTCATGGTGTTTATGGGTATGGCCTAGGCAAACATCCCCTGGACATTGAGCCAGTTAGAATAAAGGCCGATAGGAATGATTGGGGGTTGTGTACAACAGGGACTTGGGCACAGTGTACATAATGCATTGTGATGTGACCCATATGTCGACGGTGATTAATGCATTGAATATCAAACACATGGGTTATGTAAATGTTGAGGCCTGCCCCACCCCCCCCCCCCCCCCCCATGGCCTTGTGGAGGTTTGGGGGTTGGTGGTTCAGTTTCCCATTAGGGGCACCACACAAACAGACAGACACCTACACCCCACGCTCCCTCCAACATCACACACTCACCCTGTGGAGTCGGCCCTCCTGCTGCCCAGCCTGCAGAGTAATCAGTCCTGCAGCACCCTTAATGTAATCACCGAGACTGGGGAGCGGGAGGGGAGACAAAACTGTGGTTTGACCCAAGCAGAACTGATCAAATAGTTTCCTAATTACTACAGCAGTGTAATCAGCCAGAGTTGCCGCTGTGGCAGGGGAGTCGTTCCGTAGGGGTGTTGGAGTAGGGGTGGGGTCTGCTCCTGCCCCTCTCCCTGTTTGCATGTCAATATGCAATATCCATCAATGTACAGGAGGAATCAAGGCTGGTCAGATACGCAGGTTGTAAGAAATACCAACAAAAACAACCTGAATTTAAAAAATGTTCCTCCCCTGAAGATAATTCTGGTCGTTCCTGTTTTGGCCTGCTTCATTTTGCACACTGCTGGCTGGTGGGTCTCTGTGTTGCCGGGAGGGCCGGGCATAAAGGACAAAAACACACAACTGATAAGAAACAGGCTTAATGTGAATCGGGTCCAAAAGCTATTGTTTTCCCGATTGTGTTTGGGCTTTTATTTTTATTTTGAGTTGAGTTTTTGGTCAACCTTTGTTTTTAGGGATGCTTTTTTTGTTCGTTTTGTGCACTAGGTGGATTGGGTGTAGTTGGAGGGAGGTGGGGAGTGTGGGGGGGGGGGGGTATTGTGGGTGACAGGTGCGGCGGGCGGTGATCGCTTCTAATGCCGTCAGAGGGCCGTGTTTTCTCCAGCAACACGTCGGTGTTGGTCTGGCCTAATTTGTCACCTCACCACGGGGTAGAAGGATCCCCCACCCTACCACCTCACACCCACCCCCGGGCCCCACACACACCCCTGTCCCCACCCACCAGCAGGGCGCGTGTCTGGGCCCCGAGCAGCTCAGGCCTTGTTGCTGTGGCACGTGCTGCTCAGAGCTGCTCACTGGAGGAGGTGTGAACAGTTTGGTGGAGCAGATAACTGGTCTGGGGAGGCAGTAGATACTCTGTTTTCATAAGGATCGTGGAAACGTGTCTCAGTTTGTGTAGAGGGTCCATGTATGAGCCCTCACTTCTCTATATTGGCTACATTGAGTGCAGTATACCGTTAATACACACTACGTCGGGAATAGTTTCCTCATTTGTTACCTGGAAGGATGTGTAAATTTAGAAACTGCTGTATATGTGACGCCTCTCTTTCTTGCAATTCGGGTATGCCACCTCCAAATGAATAAGTCATTGCAAACCAACAGATCTTTGATTACAGTTGGATTAGGTGTGTAGAAACTGTAGTGTTGGGTGGGGGAGTCAGTTCCACCTCTCACTGCTCCCTTTAACGGCATCATAAAACTGCAGGCAGTAGGTCTGCAACAGGCACCAGTCACGAGGCTATATCCAACTAGGTTCTGTTCCCTCCCAGCATATCTCTGTCCTAATGGGATTGAATCTGATTTATTCATAGCAGTGGGATATAAAGGGCCGCGGTTATTGTTGTGTTATCATTGTTTAAATGAGGGGAGGGGCTATCCTATTCACCTGTGATCTGCCAGCTCCGTCAGTGGGATTTTTTAGGTGTGACCCATTATAGGCTTCAGGGATGTTAACCTGTCATGGGGCACCTCCAGGTGAGCGATTTACACCTATTGGCACCTGTATGAGGCGAGGTGAGCGGTGGGGGTGGGCTTATCTAGGGGGAGGGTAAATGCACTGATGGGTCCTGTACTAATTCAGGCATCAGACACAGATATTGTGGAAAGCAGCGATAAGATCCATGAATCAATCAAATGTGTGACAATGCAGCCCCCATCCCCGCTCACAGCACGTGAGCAGTATCTACAGCACCAGCCGCCAGGGGAACGCCCACTGCTGAAAGAATGTCCCCTGCGGCGCCACCATAGGCTGTTAGCAGTCGTTCCGTCTTCTGTATAATAACACCCTTCAACACAACCTGCTTCCTAAGTGTCCACCAGATATATCACAACTGCATCGTCCTTTTCACATTATCCTCAATAGATATGAAGGTGTTGTATTGGCCACGTGTAAAGTGTCATGTGTTTTAGTGAAGTTGGTGGATGTTTTAACGTGGTGAGGGCCGTCTGTGTGGGTGTCAACACCCAGAGACAAGGAGCCAGGTAGGTGGCAGGTAAATGCTCCACCCTTTATAGCTCACTCACTGGACGTGTGTGGTGAGCTGCTCACCAGCTTTACACCCGTTGAACAGCTCCTTGTTAAAGCGATTGTATTCACACACGCCATGGTAACATATGGCAGTTTGACTGTCAACTATTTTATGCCCACAAGTGGCCGTCTGGTCGACCGCATTTCATTGATGGCGTCGAGGCACGATATATTCCCTTTCCCCACTCCCATTTGTCCATACACCTAACTGCACAGACTCGTTCTAATCGCCCTAGGGAAATAGTCTTTTCACGCAGGCTAGCTTTATCTATGCTAACCATGCAGATCACTATAGCGATGACGACGTGTGCCATTCAAATACTACGTTTATATGTACAGTATAGTTACACCACACCACCTCAAATCCTGGACTAAGGCATATATAATTTAAACGTAGGCCTACTCCTTCCTTCTGGGCATTACACCTTTGTGAAAGAATTAAAAATAAAGATAAACAAAATGGCCCGATTAGCCCGGGGCGTGTGTGTGGCGCGTCTTTAATTAGAGACACGGTTTCAGGTGAGTACACACCCAAACACGGCATACCCACCAAGTCAGCCGCGCCAATTAAAACTTCACCCCGCGACAAGATACCGGGGGATTGGGTGCCGTTTGAAGGCCGATCGGGCGAGATGAAGTTGGCCCGCCCGCTCGCATGTCTCTCGGTTCTACCACCAGGCGGCGGGCATTGAGAAGGCCGACTTCCGGTTCCGGTGAGACAGGTGAAGGCTGAGTTTAATTACGGGCGAGACGTCTGGCATGGCGGGGCTTATTCAACTGTGAGTTTTAATATAGATGGACATCATAATCCAGCGTTTAATTCCATGGTTCCCGCGCTTTTTTGTAACTCTGACAAATGTCGTCTGCAGTAAAGCATGCGAGCTCCATGCTGGCCTGGATGAAGGCTGGCAGCGTCAGCAGCTAGTGAAGCCAGCTCTTTTGGAGAAATAGGTTATTGGTTGTCAAAAAAAAAATCATCGCCTGCTTAGGCATTTCTTGCGGGTAGCTGAAGAACTTAACACCGGCTTTTGTATGAGCTAAATTAAATTCATGTATCGCAAGGCGAGTAACCTTTGGTGGGTGCATTGGTGGTGAAATAGCTGTGAATAGGTGAAAATGTGCAAGGCTTGGTACATGTAGTATTATCGGGGTAGGCTTTTAGCAATTCATTTCACAAAATGCTATAATCAGTTGAAATTGCATGGGATGTATGAATGTCATATTAAAAGTTACAGTTCCTTGGAATTCCTGCCTGCTTGGTGAATACAGATTCAGAAACAAATGTAAATTGTATTAAGAAAACTAGGCGAAGTTCGCAGCGAAAATGTGTATCTGGGGAAGAACAATAGATGTAGACTGGGTAGGAAGTATGCTGAAAGACAATCATTAATTTGTACTGGAATCAGCCTGGAATCCCTATCTCGTGTTTGCTCTCATAGGCCGCTCATGGAGACGCAACAACAAAACTGGCATCGACTATGGTTTTAGCCGTGAATCCCTACTGAAGAATGGTTTCACCTACTGACAGTCAGTATATTTTGAATGAAAAGGGAAACATTGGTGTGCCAAGAGTATCATTTACAGATTAAACATGTTACTTATGTACACAAAATACATAATTATGATGTGGATGTGGGTCCGGCTGTCTCAACAGCCCACAACAGCAGAAATCCCTTCACGCACCCGCAACCTTCTGGAGGCTCGTCCATCCGGCCGGGTGCTAGCTGTCACCCTAGGTTTTCTGCCCCGCTGCACCCCACACAAACACTGGCTGCCCGATACCATCTAATTGTGGAAGACTTCTAGTAGTGTTTACTTCACGTCTTCTGCCCCGTCACCCCGCACCCCACATAAACCCCTCCAGTGGCGCTCCCTGGTGGGGACATGCTGGCGTCTGAAGCCCTTCTCTAGTACTACATGTCTCCCACCAGGTGGGGCGCCAGGAGACTCTATAGTCTAGACTGTTATCTTGGCGCTGATTGGTTGCATCTTAGAGCCGCGCCGATTAGCATAGTTTTCTTTCTGGCCTAATCCTTGCCTTCGCTTATTATTGTCAGCCGGATGGCTATGGTGGAAGCTTCGGAAACTCCCATTATTTGAATTATAACTTTCATTCAGTCTTCACCGATTATCTTGGATTTATGCATATGTTTATCCACGTGAGTTGTTTTACTGCTACAGTTCGCCCTTTGCTTGTATACGATATGTTATCTTTCATAACAAATACAATATTTCTCAACTATACATTGTATCAAGTATCTCTGCGTGTCTATGCTTAATACAAGTATAGAGAGAGGGGGACTAGTTGCTTTGACAGTACGTCATTTACACATTGCAGAATATCTAAAGAAAACTGCGCTAAGCTTGCCTGAAAAAGAATCACGATGCAGTCATGGGCATATGATACACCCACGACACCGTTATGACGCAGACAGTCATGACGTACTTGTGACGTCACCCTGACCCAGTCACAACCTTACATTGTAATTCCATTACAGGCTAAATCGGACGTCACATTGGCATGACGTAAATAATGTGTCTACATGTTTATTCATTGGGATCCTTCCTTAGCTGACACACCAAGATATGGACGTCTACCCCCAGCCCCTACTTAGGAGGAGAGACCATGTAGCTTTAAGCAGGGCTCCATGTGCGGCTGCTGCACGTGCTGAGATACGGCTGAGTGGCTCGTCTCTAGGGCCTCAGGGAATAGACAGGAGGGGAGGTGATGAGGGTCTGTTCTAGCGCCGGCATTTAGAGGAGCCGCCACCAATAGTGCCAATCATGCAGATTGAATGTAAATATGCAGCAGGGCCTGATGTATATCCTCCTATAGCACCCCCATCCGCTGAGCAGCTCACAAAACAATGCCCGTCCTCCCGAGCTGCTCGACGTAACACGTACGTCACCCACCAGTGGCGCCCTCCAGCGCCAATCCATCACACCACTCCGGGTGCCTGGCAGCTTTAATTTCATTGTCCCCAATTTGCTTAAGTTGCAATAAACTAAGTAAACTCATTTGGCCGGAGAGGCTCTGGCAGTGCCCTGGTGCTCAATAATGCTTAGCTGGTCAAATTAGATTCTGGACTGTATGGTAACCCGGTTATCTGGGTCCTCCTCCAGTAAGTGAAAGCGGGAGGGGCTAGGCTAAGGCCGGAGTGGGAATACAAGAAAGGTTAGCGACTCTGTCTTAGTCATGTCCTGTTTGGTGATAGGGGTTCCTGGTTCAGTTCCTAACGTTGTAATAATGCCTTTCCGTCCCACTGCCAGTCGGGCTTCAATCTACCGGGTATTCTTGGTTGTTGATGAAAGTGAGGACGCAATAGATTCCTCCGATCCCTAAGTCAGTGGCAAGATTTACACCTGTAGATTTTACCACATTGACCTGCGGCTGTCAATGACAGGATCCAGTGCACATACGACCCTCCATACACAACACAATACCTGCCGGTGTCAGATTCACACCTACCATTGTCAATACGCAAAGCAGTACCATTGTCAGTAAATAGGACAGTCTGTACATCTACCTCTGTCAGTACATGTATCTGGATTATCTCAGTATACATAGGAGAGTCTGAACACTTACAGTAGTACCTCTGTCAGTGTCTAGATGCACACCTGTCACTGTCAGTACATAGAGGCAATCCTGAACACCTACCTCTGTCAGTGTCTGGCTTTACACCTGTCACTGTCAGTACATGTAAGACAACCTCAACACCTACCTCTGTCAGTGTCTGGATTCACACCTGTCACTGTCAGTACATATAGGAGAGTCTGAACACCTACAAACTACCACCGTCAGTTCAAAGTACAGTACCACATATGCACAATACAGTATACATGTTCGCATACCATTGTCATGATTCAAATATCTCGTCATAGCTACATGATACAGAGTACAACTATAATGTCGGTACACATATTAGTATTTACACATGTTGCTATATACATGTATGTAAATCCTGTCAATGTCAGTATGCACCGCTGTTAATGTCGGTGGCTGCAGTCTTCTTGTGTGCACCTCCCGTAATATGCGGCACTGGAGGACGCTCATTGCTAATGTTTCACTCACAGTAAACATACCTTCCATGAATTGAGCTCCATAATGTATATATGCAATCTGTAGATCTTAACAGTTATCCTTACTTTTAGACTTATCACAACTCGCGATACATTAACTTTTGTTTCAGTTTCACATCAGCAATATTGTTTTCGTGATAAATTGGTTTCCTCTATAGGAGATGCACTTCTGATTTCCTAATGGTCTGCCCTGTCTCCAGGTATAGTCTCAGCCTCTCAGAACTTCCATATCCCGGTTCTTATATCTGTGTGAATGATCATATCCGTGTGTAGAGAGCTTATCTGAGTGGGCCTGGGACAAGTATGTTCAATTCCAACACCAGGACAACAACATTAAGCAGGGCAAGCTGCAGAGGGAAGGGTAAATACAATACAGCGGCTTTCAAGGCAGGCTTTAATGCGGAGAGCAGCTCTAACCTTTAAGGTGGGTGTTTTGTGAGCAGCTCCCGACCTGCTCCCTACCTGCTCCTCGCCTGCTGAATAAGCCCTATGTATTTTGCTCTAGGCACTGAGGGCCCACCTGGTTCCGACATGTTGGAGACAACGGGACACGACTTGAAGCACCACTTGTTCTCAGCCCCCTTACAGCTACATGTAAGGGTGGATTTGGGGAGGTGAGAGAGAAGGCACTTGAGCCTAACAGATAACTTTGAATGGGAGGCCCCTTCATTGAGGACCTGTCATGTCTGTGTTAGGGATTGTGTAGGCCTTCTCTAAGGAGATGCCGAGTGTCATGCTTATAAATGTAGGTTGTCTGCAGAATACTTGGCAAAAGGGGATTCTTGGTGCCACGGGCTTAGCGATATACATGTATCTAAATGCAAAGCCAAGTTTTAGGGAGAGTCTTGTTATGGTTTGGCCCAAATATCGTAATTTGTATTTGTAAAGTCACGTTGCAAACGATGCGTAGACGTGGTAGCAACAGTCGTTAGATATAATGGAAGACAATGTGCGGCAAGCATAATCATAATACAGCAAAGTACCGGTAGATATTACTTATATAAAACGGATAAAATTGTCATTACCTTATAAATAAGTCAACATGCATGATAGAACAGACATTGCATGACGACTGGTTCTCACGTCCTCGCTGTCATATACACAATGTAGATATTGACTAAAAAAACACATTGAACACCACTAGCAGTGTAAAGTTGCTCCGTACAGATAGTATACATATATATACAACCCGGGAGTCTGCTATGCCAAACACTGTACCACATTCATGGATCGACACTGGGACCCACCAGCCAATGCTTCCTTGCACCAAACTACTCCCACCAACCAATCTCGTCCACCAAGTCGCCATCGACCCTCTGCCTTCCCCACCCAGCTCCCACCCAGGCATGGCTCAGATTTTGATTGAGGAAGATTCGTGGACGAGGCGTAAAAACTGGCGAGATGAGGCCGACAGGGAGAGCCCTAGTAATCAGCTAATGGACCTGGGGGACGCGGTGGTGCTGGTGGACGCCGGTGGTGCTGACTGGTGGTGCTGTGAGGACGGTGGTGGTCCTCAGCCTGGTGGTGCTGGTGGTAGGGTCCGGAGACATGACGCCAACCGCCCTTTGACCACTGCCGCCTACCACAGAGCCCCCACACAGCCGCCACCACTAATACCACCAATAACTATAACAATAGGCATGCAGCCCCTCCCACCCACCCACCCGCCACTTCCGCTTCCGCTTCCGATATGCTACTTCCGGTTCCAGTGAGACTTTCCCCTGGAGTACCCAGTGTCTCGTAGATATCCCGAGGGCTTTGCCAGTCTCGAATCAAACGTTGTCGCGAAAGCCGTTTGCTAGCACAACTGCATATGTATTCATATTTTTGTTCCAGTTGAAGAAAGCTATATGCAATAGCTGTATTTCACATTGACCGTGTGCATGCATTCTGCTTCCAGTACCAGTCCATACTTTGTCTCAACATGATAGTGCGTGTCCAAAAGTTGAGGCATTTCAGAATTAGTAGATCTGCATGTGCTTGAAGAGGGACATATTCTGACACACTCGTCATTCAGAGTACTGGACGCGTGTCATGAGATACCGGGTACATGTATTTGTCAAATCTACGATGCGTGATGACGCGTTACGTCACGCCTAACACCTGATATCTGCTAATGGAACGCTACCATTAGGTGAGACAGGTCCCATGGCCGGATTGATGGACTGGTACCAGGGTTAGGTTTAAGAATGAAAAGTATACTCTGTTTATACATGCAGAAGTATATCGCATCATTCAATTTGGGAGTCGGATGCATCCTCTTCCACAATAGGAGTGTCTAAATGCAACACATAACCTCGCTGGCTGTGTCATCTTGCTTATTTACAGAAAGTAATGCGGATAGTAAATCAATCGAGTACATATTATTTTTGTTAACTGTTAAGATAAGCAGTTAAGATTGGTTGCCTGTTGGGTAGGATGGACCAGGATGGGATGCAAGGTGTAGTATTACACACCTGTGGTTCTGGTGAGACCCCTGTCCACCTGACACGTACACCTGTAGGATGAACACCTGAGGTTGTTTTACAGGTAGCGTGTTACCTGCATGAGGCCTAATTGGGTTCCCACTATTCGAGATGGCGAGTTGGATACACCTTGTGTAAGGTTTGGGAGGGGATGTATATAAATGGTGAGTTCTTTAGTGTGGTTAGATATGGAGACATTGGCCTAGCAGTGAAGTGAAAGTATTGATACTAGTATTACCCCTGTACACGGATATTCAAATTGAACACTTTCAGTGAACAAGTGAAATGTGGTCGTTGAGTGTGTATGTGTGTGTGTGTCTCTCTCTCTTCCTCACTTTGAACTAAATTCGTTTGTTTTTCAAAAAGGTTAGAATAGTGTGATTTCAGAAAAGCCTCAAGTATTGTGGTTAACATTAATTAGCTGCTACATGCCTCCTGGGATGACATGCCTGATAGGGCCGGCTAGGGGTGGATCCTAGTTGCTGGCAGAGACGGTCAATACTTACACCATAAGATCGGTGCTAAAAGCCTATTACGTATACCCATACATATTCAGCGTCACAGATGTGTAACAGTGCATCTGAGGAGGGTAATGTATACATATAGATATCCATGTCATTATCGTATATATTTACATAGTGTGTGCTATGTGTCCTGGGTGAAGAGCCCCCCCCCCCCCCCCACCCCCGGGTAGACCCACTATTAAAATTGGGGTTCACTTGCTAGGTAGTGTATATTTCCCCAGCGATGGTGGCGCCCGCCCTCCTACCATCGCTCCCCTCTCGCGACGTATGTAGGGCAAGTGACGTCACAACCTGTGTAGTCATGGCGACGTACGTCACAATAAACAAGACAGACAGCAGCCGCGGCGCCATCAGGTTTATCTGCACGCGGGCATCCTTGTTCCGCCATGTTCCAACATGGCCGACACGCCGCTGGTGTCGGCCCGACGTGTCAGTCCCAATTAGCAGCGTCGGGAACCAGTGCAAGCGGCGCCGGGCGGGACGAGAGAACGCGAGAACTGGTTTATCTTAGGTTTTATTAACTGTTTACATTTTGGCGACGGTGTCTCGCCACGTCCAGGGCCTAAATACGTCAGACAGCACTCGTGTTGCTGATGGTATGTAGAAGGAGGAACCCTGGGTTTCTAGCACCAGTTGAGGTGTTCTCTTTAGCAGGAACTTCCCAGCTTCAAATATACACTATACACCTCAGAATTAGCATGGCGACGGCCTAACAATATAACATCTTCGACTGGCTGATACATGAACACACGGTTCAATATGTGCATATGTACGTGTGTTGAGATACCACATTATTTAATTAACACGCTATGTACACATAGAATGTATTAAACACTTAGTAAAGTATAGGTCCATACACACGTATTGCTAAGGGTGTGGTCCTCCAGAGGTGAGGATGACCAGAGCCTGCCAGCACCCATACAGCCAGCTACTTGTCACTACAAGCTGTAGCCAGACGTCGTGAACACGTCAAGTGGTGTTGCTACTCAGGGTTTAGGATGTCAAGGGCCTGACGCGCCCTCTGCTGTTGTCTGGTGGTGCCCCCATGCTGCTGTGGAAGGTACCACACATGTACATACACCTCTCTAATCTCACCGGCACGTGACACAACAATGGGGCTGTGGGGATTACCTGTTCTGTCCACGGAACATCTGCATGGTGTCCCTCATGGGGCATCTTAAAGCCATTTTCAACTCATTCTTTATGAATTCGAGGTACATGTAAAACCATGCACATGCATATCGTATGACTTCGTATAAATGTAGTTAAATCTTGGTCTGTGCGACGTGAACAGGGAATGAGGTTTTAATGACTGGAAATCTCGGCGGGAAAGTTCTTGACATTTTGCTTTGGTGAAAAGCAGACGACATTTGAAGCTTTTGTCACAGCTCGGAACGCGCCACTCATGGCGCCTGACAAAACCTCCCAAACACCTTTCTCTCTTGTCTCCACCCTGACACCCCTCAAAGTTATCCATATTTGCATAGCACTGAGAAGGGTCACCGAAAACACCAATAAAAGCTCTTGTATTTTTCACCATTTTGCTCCTTTATGAAGCACTTGAGAGGTATCAGAGGGGAATGCCATGTTTGTCTCTGCGCGAAAGCCCAGGGAGTTGGTGTGCACACTTTTTTCTGAAAGCATATTTGAAAAAGATCTATTCATAGAGACACTTGCAAATATGTCGAGAAGGAAAGGTTTGGAGGAGGAGAGGAGAAGCCTCTTTTTGCAAGTTACTTCCGGTTGATGTGCATGACTATCTCTAGGGAAGAATACTAATGTGAACGTTACGGATACACTGATAGACAGCGTCCCTGACCTGCCTGAACAGCAATGTCTGAGAATACCACCATCAATGATATTAGCGGATCTTGAGGCTAGGGATCTGGGAATATCAGACGGAGCATCCTGCTAAAAGAAACAACAACAAAACTGAAAGCAGCATATTCAGCAAACCTAGCATTGTCAGTACATTTGTATATAACACACCTGGAACCAACACAGTAACTGGCAGATTTCCTGTACAGAATTGTCTTGCACCTAGATGCCGTGAATCAGCCACTCCCCACCCCAAGTTGCCACCGGTCGGTAGATCCCCAGCTAATCTTGGACTATACCGACCTTAACCTTGCCCCTGGCCTTGCTGACATATTGTATAGCTGCCTCTTGACCTAGAACTACAAGCAGCCACTTCTCACACCTCTACCATCTATGTTATGTATAGGCAGCCGTACAGTACTAACCAATAGGCTCAGTCTGTACAGTTTGGTATTCGGCTAACGAGCCCAGGTCACAGTAATATAGCCGATGAGCGCTCTTTGTTTTATTTCCCTGCATACTATTACAGTTATTACATAGAACATTTCGCCCAGTGACCTGCCATTTAATTGGCTCCTATGTATATGCTTAGGATCTTTTTGATAAGATTCACCATCCTCCGCCACATCAGAAGGTAACCCGGACACGTTATAGGATGTCCGTATGTATCATATGGCACACGATAATATTGAAGGGTACATACACCGTGGCAGCAGTCTATCCTGTTTGTACCCTGGAGGAAAGGACAGTTTGAGACAGGGATAGTGGGAGACAGGAGGAAGGGTGGGGCTGGCAGTATGGCTGAGCCTTGGCTGCTGACACGTCAAGCCCCAGCTCGCCCTCCCGCCCCTCCAGGTCCTCAGCCGGGGAGGCCGAACACAGAAGATGCATTAGCGCCCTGCCTCCCCTCCACCCCCTCCCACCTCCCTGGGGCGGCCTGCCTGCCTCAGAGTATGCTCCTCACCCAACACCAACAGTCCACCAAGCCTGAGATTTCTCAGACCTCGTCCATAAAACCAGCCTGACCTAATTCAGGGGAAAGGAGCAGATTAGAGCAGATCTGGGAGCAGTTCACGAGTTGGATCTCCCAAATGAGCTGCTCTTACCAACAGCAATCTCTTCTGCAAAGTATGCATGTTTAAAAATGTACATACTTTATTGCATCGCCAGCAATTTTCATTTGTTATGATTTCAGAGTAACATACTTAAGATGGGGCACTTGTCCATTCTAGTAAAGATATGTTATAATCGTTAGGCCCTGAGTATACCAACACACTAGACTGTCCGAACCGCTGTGTTATACTCAAGGGTATGACACTCTGATCACACCAGGTAGAGATAAGATTTTCATTGATAGACGTCCTTTCATTAGTCATACTTAAATATTAATAACGCGTAGTTTTTGAGTTTGAGTTTATTTATTTATATAACATGACGTCTCGGGTATACAGGATATTCAGAACTTCCACTCACCTATAGTTTAGTACATCATAAATTGTACGCTGTTCCTGTATATATAATATATTACCATGTTGGATTCCCAGGTTGGATTCTAGCGGACTGTCGAGTTAAGAATAGTATTAATTTCTAACGGTCTAGCTAGTTATGTTGATATTTTGATACCTCTATGCATCAAAGTGAAGAAGGAACCCAGGTTCTTGGTTTTAAGATACATGAACATCATATCAGCCTGCAGTCCTTCACTGTTTATGCCTTATCATAGTCAGCACGTCTATTGAGCAGCCCTGGGCCATCAGAGAGCGGCTCTGTAGCAGTAACAGGCGCTATGTAGGAAGGCGCCCTGCTAACCCACCACCTACTTACAGCTCAATACATGCAAGTGCATTAGTGTGTGGGGGGTGGGGGTAAGAAGGCAGTTGGTGGCATCTTAGACGATGGTCTCAGCTCAGAATAGTGGATGTGGGTGTGTGGCAGCTGATTGGGAGAGCTTTGTCGGGACTAAAGCGCTATTGACTGTCCCACTTCCGGGTGCCCCTCCGCTAGGGGGCCGCTGCCTACTTCCGGCCGCCCACCAAAGACAAGAGTGGCGCGTGTGTGAGGCGCTAACGGCCGTAATGTGTAGCGGCGGCTTAAGTAATAGATGTAGGAGGATAGGGAGAGGGTGGGCACGGCTTGTGGGGGTGAGATGATGGTGGTTGGTGTGACGGGCGCTACACTAGTGCCTAATGTGGGGCGGCCGCTAAGGAGGTTTTGGTGTTGACTGTCAGTGGCGGGCCGCCGGCCTCCCCCAGCACAGAGATCTCCCATTTATGAGCCCCATTAAAGCGCGCAGAAATTGGCCGGCGATGACGGATCCCGGGCCCCGGCGTCGGCCGGCTTTTAGCCTTACCCCCACCCCACCCTCTCCCCTCTCTCTTTCGCCCGCTCTGTGCACTTGTGGCCGAATGGCATCGGGAGGCCAGAAAACATTACAGACATTTTAGACAACGGTTTGGCGGTGGTCGCATCAGGGGCGGGCGGCTGGCACGATGAGGGCCCGAGGAGACGTTTTGAGATGGCGGGAAAGGAGGCTGGGAAGACGGAGGAGGAAAGTGGTAGCCGGACCGGACTCGGCCCTGCTGCTCCAGGTGCTCTGCCGCCATACAGGAGGGCATTCTCCGGGCGTTACATAGGATACATGCATCTGGAAGGTTACAGCCCATGCAATGGTATAATAATGGCAGATCTCGAAATGGCAATTGCCTCTCATACCTCTCCTGGGCATTGCCCCTCCAGGGCATTGGCGAGGCGTGTACAGGTGGAAACCCTCTCTTGGAAGGAGACACCTGTTGGTCCTGATGACCACCCATCTGCCCTGTCTACACCTGTGTGGAGATTTACCATAGCGCACCATTGGATTATCAGTTGAAATAGGATCCCCATATGTGCTATACTGTCTATGCCTATAACCACTTATTATGGGCTATATGATATCCATGCTATAACATAGACCCACACGATAGTCCCAGCATTTCACCCTCATTTGTCACTAATGTCACCAACACAGGCTACACATGCACTTGACGTCACAGCAGCCAACAAGAGTGTCAAACAACCAGTAAGCAGTCAATCTCACACCAGATATTGGCAGTGTTGAATCCCGTTACCAGATAGACAGGGTGTATATCTGGTACATGTACACCAGAGTTCACGTACTTTACCTACGACAAAGGCTAGATACACGTTTGGATATTCTAACGGGGTCCGATACCAGCAGTCCAGCAGTCAGTGCCACTGTGTCAACAAGTGTCATACCAAAACATGTACTCAATAAGGGGTGCATGGAATGAGCAGGGGACTGAGGTGTGATTAATAACAAATACACAAGCAAACATGTATACTTCAATACTTTTGCATTTGTAACTTTTAATTTATGGTCAGTGTGAACGGATTATTACCATGACAATATAGCATTATAATAGGGCTACTGATAGTTCCCATCCAAAGTTTGTAAATATCGGTTTACTATACCAGTGGCTCCGACTAAGAAAACAAAACAAAAGTTATTGTAACCATCCAATGTCACCCCTCCCCGCCATAAGCACTTACACCACTTTCCATGCCTACATCATTCATGGGCTACATGAGCCTCTTCCCTGGGATCCCACCCCGTCCATACAGTGCCACTGGAATAGCCCGAGGCATGGATGCCAGCCCCCTGCAGGATGATAGCGGTGGTGTGTGTTTAGGGAGAGGATTGGGGAGGTGGGGCCGAGATCCAGGCGCCTGTAGGATCCGCTTGAATTAAGATTCTAGACTCAAAGACTTTGCAAGTTGCATCTTCATCCCTCATAGTGGGATCATCTTGCAGGAGGCTGCAGTGATTGCTAGTGTGAAGTGCCGCAGGGGTCTACAATGGGATACCTATTGTTGTATGTCGGCATGTGCCACCTGCTACCCCACACCCATGTGCCTTAACACCTTACAGGTAATACTCCACATGTCCTCGTCTTACATGCATCCTCAATGCATTCCTGATACCCCATACATTACCACCCGACTAAATAGTTCGATCATCTTACAGACTGATGTGAGAAAGTGTGCCATGTAATCCTCGTAGAGATTATACATTATGATTGGTCAATGTAAGTAGTATAAAGCTGGGGCGTTTCACTGCTCCGCTAAAATGCAAGCATCTTCTGTGTGGCATAAGCTGGCAAATGAAGACATGTTAATATGGATGAATATCTTCCAGGTTTCCCAGGATTGAGAGTTTTGTTGAGTTCTAAAGACACATATATACATGTATATAGTTATACACAGAAACTTTATTCTCTACTTGAGAACCATACTTTGTTTGAGATTTATTTGTCAATTTCACCACTTTGTTTAATGACATGGAGGCCTGGTGTCGGTACGAAGTGGCATCACCATGTTTTAGACACATATCAGTGCATGCTTTGATTCTGTATACGAAGACCTGTAATCACCATTGCCTTTACTATTTTACGTTGCAGGAGAAGCAGTTAGAGGCACAGGCCAGGGTACCCACGTCCGCCACAAAGAAGTCCAAAGCCCTAGGTAAGCGTATTTTACGTTTCTGTATTACTGCAACATAATACGTATATAATCTTTCTGTTTACTGATTATGTAACCTTCCAACTGCCAATTCAGATGTACATTTTCTTTCTAGTTCCTGACCATTTTAGAAATGAATGAAACCAATGGTGTACTGGAGTACAACGCTGTACATTTGTGCCAGTAGTAGTCTTGGGATAGGCCTATATTTGGGAATCTCATATATATGCAATCAGAATATGCATCACATGATATCAGTCATTGGGCTGTACACATATCCATACTCTCTCTCGAGATATTATTATAGCATTCTTTCAGCAGAAAAACTATCGCTAAAAAATGGGACAGACCACATTTTTCATATTGCCATATTGATGGTAATAAATCAGTGATTGCATCTTTAAGTACATGTAATACGAATGAGTAGCTGTATCTCTCGGTCTATCTGAACGATATTGTCATGCCTACCGACCGTTGGTTTTCATGTAAGCTAACATTGACTTAGACAAGATAATGAAGCCCCTAATGTGTGGAAGAGGGGTTGACCACAATCCTCAAGTCTGCCTCAAAGTCTGAGACACAGCAGCACAGGGCGGAGGGAGTGTGGAGGGGGGGCAAGTGGGGGCTTGTGACACAGCCACGGCCCTTTGATGTGAACAAATTAGCCAGCCTGCTTCTGATGTAGAGCAATGTTTTCTGTTGCTAAATGGCTCCAGGAGACAGAGATGAGATATGGGAAGTGGGTGATGGGCGGGGGCCTTGGGAGGAGGCGTGGCCACTGTTCCAAAGGGAGGGGGGGTTGAGTGGTGGGGGTCTTGAGATTATGTTCTGATAAGAGATTATACCCGTTAAGCCCCATCCACGGCAACCTCCTAGATTCTGTTGTGCCCCAATCATATCATTGTGTAGGCCGTTGTCATGGAGACTGAGGCCGCCATTAGTTGCCAGATTCATCTATTATCGCCCAGGCTGACAAAAGGGCACTTGGTGGTCACCTGACCCACTGGGGGTACGATCCCCCTAACCCCCATAGGGGGTCCTTGTGGTACTCCACCCCCCACATCCCCTCCATCAGGTCATAGCGCACCTGAACAGGTGGGCGGCGAACAGGTAGCAGCAGAGGGGGCTTAAGGTCCGCCTGGAGGACTAATTAGGTAAGGTGAGCCTCAGGGAGGGGTACATCAATGGTGCATGGGGTACCGCCGTATTGGGGGTAAACCCCACAGCCTGTACGACCAGAACCGTCCTACCTGACTCTTGGCCACTGCTCTATGGCCAGACATTGTCCGAGTGGTCAGCGCCCCACTCAGGGTATTGTCTCAGTAGGAGGAGTCCAGCTCAGAGACCACCTACCCCTCTGATGACCAATCCCCACATTGTCTCCCTCCCCTCCCTTACCTTCCACCCTGCTAAGTCCCTGTGGGGCTCAGCTGGCCCTGTGGCCTAGTCTCCTTGGGTGGCGGTGGCAGGGCTAAAAAGGAAGCCAGTCATATTCACATTAAACTGTCGGTTATTATTTGCGTCGACACGGCACGGTCGACCCATTTGGTGGCAGGTGTCCGCACAGGCCTCATTTCGGTGGGAAAATAAGACTCAATTAGTATCCACTACAGGTCAAATGTCAGCTGCGGTGTTGTCTTTCTGGGACTTGTTATTTGTTAATAGATTATGAGAAACCAGAACAATTTAACAATGAGACAATTAAAAATAATTACAGATACATTTTAAGACCAATGCTCTGTGTTAGGAATTCATTGTACAACTAGTGTCATCATGCAATATTTATATTTCATGTAGTGTCTTACAATAGAGCTTCTGGCAATATTGATTAATTTATGCCTTACACCCATGTATGCATATGAACCACTCTGTGCCGGACACAATGATGGACACATGCCTCGTTAGTACCCCTGGTACTATCTGCTTCATGCAGCACATATTCCACCTGTATGAAGGACATATGTCTGCCTCCTCACTGACCCCTACTCAGTTACCTCTGTCAGGTAATCCCCATTAGCCACAGGTGTTCCGTTAGGCTGTACAGGTAAGCCATCCACCTTACACCTTACCTGTAAATAGTTGCCCACACCTGTCCACCCAATAGGGCCCTGGTCCACCCCTCATAGCCAGCTTCGACCTCCAGGGCGGGGAAATGGTCACAGGCCCTTCCACCACCAGTACCACAGCGTCATGCCTTCTCACCCCACCCAACAACTGCACACCCCCTTCTCCAAATCCCCAAACCCAACACCCGTGTTTTCACTTCACATAGTCCAAGCTGGTGCCTTCTGTGACATGTTTTGGACTAGAACTGTCATGTCACCAGTGCCCTGCCGCGTCTAACCCCCTGTCGGTGAATGGTCACGACGTGTCGGTGACGGCGACGTCTTATCACGCTGCTTATATCGGGTGCCGAGTAGCAGGGATTGGCCACCCCTAAGATAACCCGCTCACATGTATACAGGCGTGCCGAAACCCTACCTGCCGCCCATTGTAAGTGGCCTTCCCACCGTCACACGATTGCCTTTCGCTGCCCTACACCATAAATGGAGAGTTTGTCGCATAGTTTGGGAGTTATCCAGATCACATGACGACACGTCCATGGGTACGTCTGACGTGGAGTACGTCACGGGGACCTAGAATGTTGACCAGCAATAACAGACATCTGTGACGTCTATAGTATGGGAATTAGCCCCCTAAGACCACCTATCTGATATGGGGACAGAGTGTTAGCCTACTAACAGGCCCCTGAGGTCTTATCGGCTGGGTTTCAAGGGGCATTAAGATAGGGCGGAGGGTATAGATGATATGATGGAGAGGTTATATCCATGTCACCTTCCATTGTTATCGCCCACAGATAGGGGTCACCCCGTGAATGTAGATTATTATGACTTTGGAGAAACCTGAGGAAATATTAAGTAGGGGTTGCTATACATGTGGGAAATAATCCTGGATACCCCCTTCCTCCCTACACACATTCCCCGCCTGTAACATGGGAACCATGTGAGACAACCACTTGTGTTCGGGTCTCCAGGGCTACCAGCAATACAGGAAGTAGACACCATGTCAAACTTCTGCAGAGGCCATATTTCTGGGGACGGCTCGGAACAACTGTGAATGTGTGTGTGCGGTGAATTCCCCATCCCACAGTCCCAGTTGGCGCGACTTATCATGTCCAGATATAAATATATAGATGTAAAACTCATATGTAAACCCCTCCCTGTGTGACCCAGTGCTATTTGTGTACAGTAGTCTTAGTAGGGAGTACCTTTGGTACACTGTTCCACATGCCTTGTGACAGATATGCATGTACATGAGGGTTTTGGCTTTCCCTCAGTTGATAGGCCGGAGGATTGAGAAGAATGTACACATTTTGTACATCGGTGTGTACACCAGAGATCTGTGCTGCTCTGGTTTAGTTGTGTAGCTAAGACAACATGCCATACCATCTGGTCATGTTGTATGTCTACTTGCTGTCCGTATACTCTAGCTACTGATCACCCCATGTTGTTAAAAATGCCCACCCCCTGAACTATATAAACATGGGAACTTCTAAATGATGTTGGATAGATACTGATTCTGAGACCACTGCAGTCTAGGGTGATGTGAGCATGTGGTCCATGTCAGCACCTGTATATAAACCGTGTCTAGAATTCACCTCACGGAACCCTGTACTGGGGGGTGGGAGTATTAACTGTTAGATAGCATGTACAGTGAATGTACTTAGTATTCTGCTATAGAATCACAATTACAGACATCTACTCTATATCAATGACATAACACTTTAACCTAGGAACAATGCAGGTGACAAGGATGCAGTGATCTTTCAGGGTTGGATAGCTATCACCTTTTTGGGGGTGGTGGTGGACTGAACCGTAACGTTCACGTATCTGTTTTGAGCAGTATAGTAGGCATAGTACTGATTGATATAGTGTTGAGGCCACCATATAAAAAGTGAAAGAAAACATGAACACCATAAAATACCACTATCAATGAACTTCTTTTCCAAAGTCTAATTGTAGCTACTTTAAATTATGCACTGGCTCCACACCAAGACATATACAAGTGCACAGGTCCCGGAGAGCTAGGGCCTGGCACAGACAGACTCCAGGCACGGGTCTGTAGGCGTCTTATCTTCAGCCTGGGGGAGACCTGCCCTATACTCAGTTATGGGATGCCAAATGCAAGCAATCGTTGCTGAGGCTTTAGTAAGTATATTAACACCCCATATAAACATGTTATAATATTACAGTGGTAGAACATTGCACGTATCTATTCTACTTGGATAGGCGTGTAGATATGAAGGACATGTATCACATAATAAATTGCACTACCCATGCCCATCCAATTCATTACACGTATATGACTGTACATGTATACTCTTCAGTTTTACATATACTTGGGACTACGATGGGAACCCCATAGCTTGTATCCACATGCAGTGGAGAAGTCAGGCAGGGTGGCAGGGCTGAGGTCCTGGAGGTTGTCAGGAGGAATTAGGTATCGTCCTTGGGTGAGTGGGGACTTGTCAAACACCCACTCTTCCACGGCGGGCCCAGACAGCTTCAGCAGACCGCCTCACTCACTGGTCCTCCTGCTAGCTGCCTCCTGGAGGAAGGGGTTCAGGGGATGAGATACTACCTCACTGGGGCTATTATACTTCGCCCAAACCAGAATTCAAAGCTCAGAGTTCGATAGGTACATGTGTATCCGAACTAAGTTTCACCTAAAGATTCATCCTAAACAACTGTTTTGGGCCGTGCCTGATATTTCCAGTTGAGCTTAGTAGATGTAAAGAGTCACCAACCTCCCCTAACCGCTCCTACTGGTGGAGCAAATATAGTATTACATCTGCGCTCATTAAAAACATGAATAACTACAAATGTAGGCGTGGGTTGCCAGTTCTTCTCCGTGGAAACTGTCATCTCTATAGTGACGGGTTTATTGACCTGCCCCCCACCTACTGCCTCACCCCTGTAAGGGATGGGTACAGGAGGGGTTAATGCGCCTCCAGGTCTACCTTTATCACACCCAGGGCATGAATTACAGGTCAATTCCTCTCCCCATGGGCGTGGCCCTGTGCTGGCAGGGGTGGATGACAGGGAGGGTGGGGCTTGACAGAGATGAGCATTTCTTTAAGATTACAGCCCCTGGCTTTGATTGCAATGCACTTCCAGGAAGGCCGGCATTCCTCCTACTGTGACTGTAGGTGTGCTGAGTGGGGACATACAGGAGGAGGAGTAGCTCCTATCCCTGTGCATTAGCGCCTGAGCTGCTCCCAGAACTCACAATGAGTTTCTTGGGCTCATTGCCACTGGTGGCGAGCTGCCCACAGCTACTTTACAGCCTCCCCGAGTGCCTCCTCAACAGCAGCTCCTGTGAGTTGTTCGTCACATGGTGAGGCCAGAAAGACATTTTCTCATATACCTGGTACACAAACAAGAAATGCAGAAGTAGAAACTCATATAGCCACCAAGGCATGCTCTCGGCGCAAGTCTGCAGGTGAATTGATGGCTACATCTATCATAATATGGCAGCTGCATAGTCAGGTAGCTTAGCAACATGACTATTTGTTCACATGGATACTTGGCGTGTCTTGTTCGGCCAAAGTATGGTCCACACAGAACAAAGTAGAAAGAACCGATTAACCATAACGATAGGGAATTATAAGTCATCTATAACCACGCCTTGTAGTTGTGGATCACGTACACATAAGCAAATATTGAACCATACATTAGAACAGCATATGTTGCTGTCTGAAACTAGATGAATACATATGTGAATAAAAAAAAGGCCTGCCTTATTTACAGAAGCGTATACATCTCTTAGAGTTTCTGGTAATTCATTACTTTGGACGTCACAACGCTAAGATCCGAGTACCAAGGTCTGACATTGGTGATATGGACACACGTTTAAAGTTCAAGCCAGGTTTCAGTTTATAAGTATGGTCCCATGGCGGGAGCAGAACACCTGTGTGCGCGTGCTACAGGTGAGCTGCTCCTCTGTGAGCAGCTCACACTGACGGACTGTCTCAGGTGAAGATGAGCACACGTCTTTGATCGTGTTAAACCGCTGTAAACAACATGACTACTAGTATCCTATGTACCATTCTGTTGACAAAGGTATTTTGCGTGATGCATGTAAAAGAACTTTGTTTTTGAATGATCTTCATTTTCATATAAGACCATCATCATGTCCTTTCATGTCACTTTAATTTGGGATTATGGTAGATAATTGACCCAGGGCACTTGTACTTAAAAGTCTTAGTCGACGGAATGTTTCCCTCAAAGTGAGAGGTTTACTGTCTTCTTTTCAAATTGACTTCCCTGTGATAAGGACACCTGCTACTCAGTTACAGCATGGCTAAGGCCCATGTCTTCCGTACATTCTTTTTTTCTTGAATGGTGAAGTGGTGCATCTCCAGTACAGCCATAGGAAACAGTGATGAAGAGTCACCCTGACTCTGAGTCAACTGTGATGTAAATAACACAATCAATCCGTAATGCACAGCTATATACAATTTTCTACAATGATCAATATCCATTGAAGCCCTGGGTCAAAAGTGATTTAAATCATACAACCCATCTTTCTGCAGAGTAGGATGCAGTATTACATGGGGCTTTTGTTTTTGGACCGCATTTATTTATGGTAATTCACTTGGAAAACATCGATGTGGTAAAAATGCTATCAAAGCCTCATCTTTTTAACTCCCTCGGAACGTTATCAAACAACCATATCACATTTTAATATAATACAATTCACACTGCATTTGAAAATGATTCAAAACTACCCTTAAATCCTACCCCCTTTGGCTGCCACTTCGGTGAGAAAATTAATTGTCCCTCGGCTTTTATTAAATATGAAACAGAAAAACCTGTAGACGTTTCAATAATTCACGGAGCAAGCTTCTGGTCAATTAGAATCGATTTAAAACCTCCATGTGTCCCCGCGGAGTATCCAGCTGGGTGGATGTCCATTGTCTGCTAAAACCGACCACCGGTCATCTGCACTTTTACCACTGGCAAGCTGCTTGGAGGGGGGGCACTAATGGCATCCCTGGTGAGCACCTCCCCTTTGGTAGCTGAGTGGTGCACACAGGTGAGAGGTGGCCACCTGTAACTGACCACTGGTCAACGCCCTGCTGACTATGATCACGCACACCACCTCCATCCACTCCTCCTCAACTCTGTGCCTCCTCCTCTTCCTCCTCCCACTGGCCCCTTAACGCATCTGTTGCCATGGTAACTGCCACTAAACACACTCTGGTACCTCACAGGTGCAAACTTAATGTAAGAATTTGATGTCATAAAGCATGGATGCCATAAAGCATTGTCCATATATATATATATATATATATATATATATATATATATATATATATATATATATATATATATATATATATATATATATATATATATATATATATATATATATATATACATTGTATTGTATTACCTGCACACAGGTGGCTGCTGGGGGTGAGGGACGGGCAGAGAGGACGGAGGGGGAGGCTGCATGGTGGTATTACCTGCACACAGGTGGCTGCTGGGGGTGAGGGACGGGCAGATCGAGAGGACAGAGGGGGATGTGGTATTACCCGCACACAGATGGCTGCTGAAGGGAGGGGGTGAGGGACATGCAGAGAGGATAGAGAAAGAGGCTGCATGGTGGTACATGTGTTACCTATACACAGGTGACTGCTAGGGGGAGGGGAACGAAGGGCGGTTCGGGAGCCAGGGAAAGGGCCTGCATGGTGGTATTACCTGCACAGGTTACTGCTGAGGGAAGGGGCAGAGTACAGGCAGAGAGGACGGAGGGGGAGGCTGCATGGTGGTATTACCTGCACACAGGTGGCTGCTGGGGGTGAAGGACGGGCAGAGAGGACGGAGGGGGAGGCTGCATGGTGGTATTACCTGCACACAGGTGGCTGCTGGGGGTGAAGGACGGGCAGAGAGGACGGAGGGGGAGGCTGCATGGTGGTATTACCTGCACACAGGTGGCTGCTGGGGGTGAAGGACGGGCAGAGAGGACGGAGGGGGAGGCTGCATGGTGGTATTACCTGCACACAGGTGGCTGCTGGGGGTGAAGGACGGGCAGAGAGGACGGAGGGGGAGGCTGCATGGTGGTATTACCTGCACACAGGTGGCTGCTGGGGGTGAGGGACGGGCAGAGAGGACGGAGGGGGAGGCTGCATGGTGGTATTACCTGCACACAGGTGGCTGCTGGGGGTGAGGGACGGGCAGAGAGGACGGAGGGGGAGGCTGCATGGTGGTATTACCTGCACACAGGTGGCTGCTGGGGGTGAGGGACGGGCAGAGAGGACGGAGGGGGAGGCTGCATGGTGGTATTACCTGCACACAGGTGGCTGCTGGGGGTGAGGGACGGGCAGAGAGGACGGAGGGGGAGGCTGCATGGTGGTATTACCTGCACACAGGTGGCTGCTGGGGGTGAAGGACGGGCAGAGAGGACGGAGGGGGAGGCTGCATGGTGGTATTACCTGCACACAGGTGGCTGCTGGGGGTGAGGGACGGGCAGAGAGGACGGAGGAGGAGGCTGCATGGTGGTATTACCTGCACACAGGTGGCTGCTGGGGGTGAGGGACGGGCAGAGAGGACGGAGGGGGAGGCTGCATGGTGGTATTACCTGCACACAGGTGGCTGCTGGGGGTGAGGGACGGGCAGAGAGGACGGAGGGGGAGGCTGCATGGTGGTATTACCTGCACACAGGTGGCTGCTGGGGGTGAGGGACGGGCAGAGAGGACGGAGGGGGAGGCTGCATGGTGGCAGTAATTGATAGATGGCCTCCCAGCCTGCAGCAGTTGGTGGCCAGGAAATGGTCCCGGAATAGAGTAGGGAGTGAGATAAGGTATTTCCTGGAGGTCTCGTGAGGCAGGCAGGGTGGGCAGTGATGTAAGTCGGCCAGGAAATGGACTGGTAGGTGAGTGTGTGCTTGTGGCAGGGGTAGGAGGGCTGATAAGGGGTTGCTGGTGATAGTGGCGTGTGGGGTGCGGCCAGAGTACAATACAGACCTGGGGAGGCAGTTGGCAGGGGTCAGTAGTAAGAGATAATGATGCCATCTGTGACGTCATTTACCCCTAATTGGCCACTGCCTATTGTGTGTGATGCCTGAATGGCGTGGATCTTGTTCCCAGTCTGGCAGCTCAGGAAATAAGTCGTTTTACGCCGTATTTTAGCTGTTTTGTTGAATTTGACTATCAGACATGCCATGAACTTCTTTGGAACCCAATGGGTTGGAAAGGACACCATACATCATCTAGATTGGTCTATATGCACATGACGAACCGATCCCGCTCCATGTATATTACCGACGAGGAGCCTATATACAGCATTAACCTCGACAACATAGTAATGTATTGTCTTCAAATAAGGTGCTGAAAATCTATAAACCGTGGAGGGTGTTTTGGGAAAAATAAAACAAAACAAGATAGTTTGCTGCCCAGTGGCAGGGCTGTGTACCATTCAGCAGTATGTAGGTGTGTCGTTGGTGTAGCCTGGTAACAGTCTGTAGATAGCCAGTCAGCAGGATGCTAGGGGTGTTTATAAACACTACAGATAATGCCACAGCCCCAACTCTGTCCAGCAACCCCCCCCCCCTCCCACGTCTCAGACCATGGCCGACCATGGCACACTGCTGGATAATCCGATATAAACCAGGCTCTTAGCCCTGTTGATACACCACTTCTGTGTGCAATGTAGTGTAGCGGCCAAGCTTATCATATTTACCAGTAGTAGGGGAATCCTCAGTCTGCACCTTCTCTGAGATAAATAAAAAAGAAATTGCACAGATTTAAAGTGGAGCATTCCATTTTAAGGGCCCTAGACGGGGGGTAGCTTTGTCACTTGTCGATCCTAAGAAAGACCAATATCCCTTGTCGATCCTAAGAAATGGGTCTTGTCCCTTGTCAATTTTGGAGAAGCAGATTTTTCCCTTGTCCCCAAACCTATGCAGATTTGTCCCTTGTCCCTTGTCCATAAGGGATAAAACAGGGTCCTGTCGCCTTGTCGAATTTACCCGTCTAGGGCCCTATTTTAATCAACACATTCGAAATGCCATATAGAATATACATGCATACCGTACTACACAGATGCTAGACTTATACCTGTAGGTTGACCCAAACTGGTGTCTCTGGTTGATTGATGCACACCTTGATGAGTGGTTGGCAGATCTAGTGACATACTTGGTGCATAATAATTCACCCTGATCCTCCCATCAACAGGCATGTACTGCCGTATAGTTGTGTAGAATAGCCCTTTGTGCAGTCACACGGTGGGCTACATGGTGCTATAGGGGGAGGACGCAGGGCCCCTATGGCCCATTACTCTCTCACAGGTGTTGGCACATTAACTCTTAAAGAACAACATAGCGCTTTAATACACTACTTAGTATGGCCTTTTGTCGCCATGAGTCATAAATTCAGATATAGTGAGTTACCTACCGTTGCTACATTCATGCATGATGCTGACGTTGGCATGGTTCACCAATGTAGTGTTGGCGAGTTACTGGCTGGTGCTGGCGAGTTACATTATGATGGCAAATAAAGATAATGCTGATGCATCATGTCACCCATAAAGGGTTCTCCGACTCTAGGCGTACATGTGCATAATGCGCACCTGGCACCACCCATGTCTTTTTAACGAACCGCCGTAATACGATCGTTGTTATCTTATTCATCGCATCTAACCACTCGCATGAAATGGTCAATGTGTATCATATGTGCATGAGGAGTGGAGGAGAATGAATAATAGTGCAGCACATGTATGAAAATAACAATAACATATCCATGTGAACAGAGGAATGATGGATGCGCCGAAGTTCTATAAGGCAGAGGCTGGGAATTAACTCTGAATTTATTTTCAAGATATATTTATAGTGGGCTGCTGTTCATGTAAGCATAATGGTCATGTACCTTCTATGAGAAAGAAATAGGATACTGTGAGTGTAAAGTTGACACCACCAACTCTGTGGATGTGTATCAGTGTGTGGGTGTGAAGATGGGCAGGTGAGGGTGGTGCCGATGACAAAGAGGAGGGTCTACCCCCAACCACACACACACACACACACACACACACTACCCAAGACTTACCAGGTGCACATTGTCAGGATGATGACGTAACCCCGACGACGTCATGAATGTCATGACGTCAGAAATGGGATTAATATGTTCCTGGCAAAGTGTACTTTAATTGTTATCAACCCATTTGGTCAATCAGTTCATGGCATCCACCTGGCAGTAGTAATGAGCTTTACTAAGTGCAATGTACGATAGAACATGTAGGCACTATATATATGAGATGTATACCATAATATGCATCTCCTGTTTCAATATTGACAAGCACATATTACTCTAAAAGGGAGTCACAGTTGTAATGTAGTACAATTTAGTGAAAGTATAACGCCCATTTTTGTCATATACAGTGAAATGCTGTATAACGATTTAATAGCTTCGGCAATGGATAGTTGGCCCTTTGTAAGAAACAGTTCACTATACATAGGTTATAGTCTGTTTACAACGGCAACTTTACAACATACATTTGCCAAATACGTATTGTGTATACCAAAAAAGTATGACCTGGATCATTATGCGGGTCAATGAAACTGTTTCATTTTAATATGATAAAATAATTTCACTGTTTCATATACAATGTACTACTGACAAAGTTTTGACAATTGTAAGTGCGTGACACATGCTGAGATTCGTGGCCCTACAGTAGAAAAAATACGAGATGAGAACCACGAGGTGCCGAATATCGCCAGCAGTCGGAGGACCCACCACCTGGGTATGTCTGTCGGTACCTGGCAGCTAATTAGCCGCCCTTTTAACATCAAAGACACTCTTTATTGAACAATTCCTCTCCACCAGGCCTCGGCAACCTCAGCCCCGAATAAACTCGTCATTCCAAGATACCCTCCCTGCACATCGACAGTCGTGAGAGTTTGAACATGACGTGTGTTTTGTGTATGTTGCACACCACCGACCTCTTTTACACATGTGGGGGTACTTTAGTGTCTTTGATAATATGCATAAAAAGGACACAAATGCCACCCAAGGTCATCATATATTTATTGCATTGTTCTAGAATACCCCACATGATGGAGCTAGAAAAATGCTCTTTACATTTGGATCTTTCTATACAGTACGTATTGATAAAGAACTGTTGCTGCCTTTGTTTTAGCCGATCCTCTCTGTTTGTATTGCCAGAGTGATTACAGTGACAAAAGAACACAGAAACCTCTAATTGAGTGAGGATCACCACATGTTTATAGGTACCTCTGGGTGAACTGGTTATCAATATACTGACATTTAAGGAATGGATGGGTAATTTCCCCTGCCATGTGGTCTGGCATTGTGGTGTCCAGCCTGTTAGGGCCATAGGTCAGAGGGTACTGGTAAAGCACGTGCACTGTGGATCCACCCACCTACCCTCTACACTACACCCCAGCCCTTCCACCATCACCCCCCCCCCCCACCCACCGCCCCAATCACATTACCCCACATTGTGATACAATCAAAGGACACATGCATCCCAACATGTCATTTTCACAAGTGGCCTCTTAAAAAATTCATAGCAATTTTATCGAAGACAATGATCTTCTTTTGATCTACCATTTCCATGTGTCCCTCCATCTAGGCAAGTGACACATTGAGCGTTTTAAAGGTTGGCCAATGTCTAAATGGCCATCAATAGGGGGTTACATGTGACAGGTTCTTTTATTTACCTGTGTACAGGTATTGTACTTTTCCAGCACCCCTTCTGCCACCCCGCCCTGACCTTTAACGCCTCTGTCATGTTTCATATACACGTGTGGAGTGTAACATACGGATGCAGTCCATACAGTCATTTCTAGTCCGTCATTAAATATTTAATAGGGTTCTTTGAACCAAAGAGTTGTACACCGTACCGTCCTTTGATAATTCGGACTAGTTTTTAAAACGGAAACGCGTTTTAGGGTTGTGCTCTGCTGATAACATATATGTGTGAAGTATTCAAATAGTGCTAAAATATAGAGTGAATGAACGCAGGTAGTCATCTCAATCCCAATTTAGAAAGGGGAAAGAAAGACAAACTCGACTGGCACTAGCCACCAGAAATAGTAAGAGAATCAAATATCGGTTGCCATTGACATGAAACGTGAGATATGCAGAGCATCATTTGTTTTGTGTCCTACAATAACCAGTATTAGCACACAGGGGTTCAACAGTGGAGGAGGTATGATCTGCATGTAATGTCAATGTGAGATGAGAGGTAAAAGATCCCCTACTGTGATGACTACACAGTGTCGGTCTGCACCCTGCAGTGTCCAAAGCCCTGTCCTGTTTTGATGGTTTTTTTTAAAGTGTTTTATTGGGTTGAATAATAACAAATACATAATAAAATGAAATGAAATTAACCTAGCACATGCGCATTGCATTACTTACGCTAGGACCCCTTGACTGTTCAGTATATGAATAGCGTTAAAGAACACAGTATGGCGGACTACAGTGTTGATTATGTTCCTAATCATCATAAAGGAAAACATAGTTTCACTAAATAATTATTGCAGTTATTCTGATGAGATGAGATGAGTAATGAATAGAAAAGATGTACCTATATCAATGGTGGCGAACATGCCAACAGTATGTATGTCTTAAATAAAGAGATGCTGGTTTACATGAAACATGTGTTGTAATTTTTCTTAATAGCAATTTTAAAAGCACTAAGACCTTCTATCTCCGTATAGGCAGGCTTCAGTTGGTTCCATCTATATATTGCTCTATAGTAAGCACTGCGTAATACAATAGGTTTTAGAGACCTTGGTACAACCATCCTTCGCCCATCGTTTCTTCTAGTGGGGATATTTCTATTATCTATATTATTTTCATCTAAAGAAAGGCTAAACGCATAAAACAGTAAATGCATATCTCTTCTTGTACCCAGGTCTTGACATTTGCCCTTTACATGTAGCTCATCAGTGGTAAATTTAGGATTTTTTTCTAATTTAACATTAAAGATTACACGCAAAGCCTTATTTTGAATTAATTGTAATTCTCTATTCTCCCCTTGATTATCCCTATCCCATATGTAATCGACGTAGTCAAAAGTTGGCAGTACCATACTCTTATATATATCAAGTGCAACCTCCTCTTCTACATAGCCTCTAACACGAATATGTTGGTACAACCTCGTTCGTATACTACCTACAGTATCCTTTCTGTGCTCCACAAACTTAAGCTCAGGATCCAGGACTAGACCAAGATAGGGGAATGTGTCGACTTGCTCGAGTACCTTATTATTTAGTGTAAACACAGGGGGGGGGGGGTGTAAATTATTAAAGGTGCAATTAAAAGCAATCCATTTAGTTTTTGTCTCATTGACTGTTAAACTATTACTAATACACCACATTGATAATAACGGTAACAGATTATGCAATCCTTCAGGTGAGGTACAAGACATTACTGCGTCGTCAGCATATAGCGTTATGTCCACATTCTCTTTAAGTGTACTCTTTAAGTCAGGGGGTGCATAGGAAACAATAATATAACCATGGTATTAGGCGGAAGTCATTCTGAGGTGAACACAGGAATAATACCTCAATACCACAGGGGGACCGCACTCGGCCAAGGTGCACCAATTTGCTAGTCATTAGGGAAAATGAACGTCCTCATGCATGGCTGTGTACTCCTGGAGTCAACCCTCAATCTACCCCCCCCCCTCCTGCACACACGCGCCGTGCTCTGTGCAAAGTGTTAGTTGTGTCCCTATGGATCTGTGACAATCACTTTACAGTCATAAGTGCGTTAGTTCTGCCTCAGTCCACCAGGGGGCTTTGATCACTGATGCATGGCGCTGTGGTCAGTTTAGATCAGAGCAGTCATTGTCCAGGTGTGGTTGGTAAAGGTGTGACAGGGGTCAGCCAGCCAGGTGTCCTCCCCACTACCTGAATGTCCGCTGCACGTTGAGGCTCCCCCTGTTGGTGTCCATTTAGGACATGGACCTTGTCCCTGGGGAGATGGTCTGGGGTCATACCCTTTTAACAGCCTGCTATCTGTATATGAATTATTTACGCGTTTCAATTATGATAAACGTTTTACGGGTATGGGTTGGGATTACGGGTCTGCTGTCAGAATGAACTGTTATCAAGGTTGCCCCCCCCCCCCCCCCCCCCCACCACACATACACACCAGAAAGGCGGTTACATCTGGAGGCTAACCGACTGATGCACTGTCCGTAGGCTCCACCCCAGCCTCCACCCTCGTGTAGTGCAGAGTTTACGTGCAGCCTACATCGTCACCTCAGTGCAAAAAGGTTCTCGGTGCAAAAAAAGGTTATGAATATGGCCCATATGAATATGGCCCACAAAAACGTATATGGATATCATCCTCTATCATACAAAGTGCAATTGTAGGAATACTTGTTTTTAGGGGCGTGGACAGCTGTTTATATTCTTGTGGTTCAATTCCGTTTTGGTTGACCACAATTCTTTGTGAAGATGATTACTATGCTATCGATTGTCCGTATCAGACATATATAAGCATTTGCGACAGGAACTGTGAACAACTGCAATCTCATAAAAACATGAAATGTCACAAATCATCCCCAGGTCTGCCTTTATCCTGCCCTTTTTGTTCAGTCACACATGGGCGGACATACGTTCACACTTCCTGCCCACAGGTGACTAAATATTAGGTCTGTTTTTTTAGTCCAAATTAGAACTTCTGAAAAGATACAAAAACATATTTTCCGCTTTTATAAGAGGGCCGTGTGTATGACTCAAAACAAATCGCCCACCTCCACTCTTTGTATCTCTATTCTCCTCCATGCGGGGTGTGCTGATTGAAGTATCCCTGGTGTGCAATGGAGCGGAACCAGTGCCAAAACAGGAGGGCTTAGTCCCTGCAGGGCATGGGGAGAGGGGGAGATGAGGTGCTGGCCGTCCATTCACACATTGACGCTTTGTGGTCCTAATCAGACCAGAATGGGCCTCGTTAATTATTCAGCAATGATTTAGCGCCTGTCATCGCTGTGTCTGTTGTGTGTCTACCTGTACCAGGGTTCTACCTGTGCTACCAGCACCCTGGATGGCCGATGGACAGGTAGGGCGCTATGCTCAATATGGAGGCCAGCAGCAACAGATGGGGCGGGTATATAAAAAATACTGCGATTGCGGAGATGGTATGAGATGAGATGAGAGGCGCAGGCAGCCCATCGCCACTTCCCCCCATGACCAATGGTCTCATAAATTCGCAATTTGCATTTCATTTGGCGAGTTCTAGGGCCAAGAGATGATACCATCGAGATAGTTATCGCAGCGAAATTGATTTCCCTTGAATTTATTTATCTGCTATGACACTTTATCTTTTTGGGCAATATTTCAAACACCACTCTGTTTTTACCATGAAGAATCTATAGTCAGCAACGAGTCGTATGACATTAATTAATTTCACCATCAGTTATACTATATCTCCATATCCCTTCATTTTAGTGAAATCACAAATGAAGGATAGACACATTGTTATTATGCATGTATAATAAATGGTAGCTGAGTGCTGAGATGTACCCAATAGTATCTAGAGGAATAATAGCATATACATGTATATGAAGTGCATTATGTATTGTATTGAACAGGTCCATTTACATATCACCGAGTATTAGGGAGGGTAGGCATAATGTTTTCTGCTATTTCACATAAACAGATGCACTTTTTCATGACCTAGCCATGACACCCACTCGTAAAGCATGGGTCTCTAGCATGGAAGCATGATTCTATGAGTCAGTCAGACAGTGTTGAATGCCACTAAAATAACTCTTTTATGACTGGCGATCCCCCAATGCCACAGTGACGCCTCATGTATAGGTGGGAGGGATATTTTAGAGTCAACCCACAAGACAAGTGATAGACAATACTTCACAGATACCCACCCCAGCTGGGGGAAAACATGGCGGAAATACTCCAAAAGTGGCCTTTGATGTTGTGCCGCCAGGTGACGACTGCAGGTGACAAAGACGGCCAGGCTGTGGGTGTGGGATCAGGAAGGAGACCGTCGGGTGGTAGATCCAACCCTTTATGAGGCTTAGAGCTGTGGACATGGGGTTAGTGAGCCAGTTAGGTGTGTCCTATCAGAGACGCACTGCATGGTTCTGTTAGCAAGTCTATAGCCATGTCATGTCTGCAAATAGCAATAGGGTTTGAGTGTACACCTAGAAAGATGCTGCATACATGTACGTGCACAAAACAGTTGAACCACATTACCTCTACCGAAATGTATATTGAAACATAATTGAGCGAGTTTCGGTTTCATTTGCCATTATGATTATGAAAATGTGTGTATTTTTGCAGTGTGCACGTACTGATTGTATGCCTGTGTGATGCTTTTGTGTCTTTTTCTAGACATCATCCCAATTGTTATAATTGTTTTTTAGAATCGTATTGTCAACGTGCGTATTTTGTATTTACGATGGCTTAAGTACACCGGTGTTATTCTATAATCTCAGAAACCCAGATATACTTTTGGAAAACACGATTGAGCGCACGACAGAGTGTAGAATTACAACATTTGCTCTGTGATTACATAAACCGTCTCTTATTTCGTATTTGGGTTTAAAGGAATAATTGCCATAATCGTGGAATTTGTCATCCACCATCGGCGCCTACATTTCTTATATTGACGCTATACATAAGAGAAAATTGGTAAACCATTTAAGTATAAAACCAGTTCTCAGGTGTCATCCTATTTTCACTGTAGAAATACCGAACTGGGGCATTTTAATCAAACATGTTCAGTTTTGCCTTCATGCCACGCTGTGCATATTTTTTAACGTCTAAAGGGATGTTACATGAAAAAAAATAGTCACGGCACCCTTTAATGTTCTGCAGCTGTTTTGGGCAGAGGAATCCCAGGGTGGCACAGGCTTTGGGTGGGAAAGCCGTGGGTGCTGTTCACACACTCACAGATAGTTATTGACTATGCAAGTAAAATGTAACTGAAAGTACATTGATTAACATTAATATCAGCTTTTGGCACTTTGGTGTTGACTAGTTTATGGTATGTGATGCACAGTTATTTTCAAAGACTTTACACTGGCCAATATCGTTTCTGTCACCTATGTAGATTTAAATGGAGCATTGTTTTAAATACTTTGACACAGCATAGAGGATAATATTATATATATCAGCCATAATGGGGGAGGGGGTTGATGGATCCCAAATGAGTCATGCATTGAATTAATATTCCTATTGATAACATGTGACCTGTCTTAAATTTACCATTCAATGATTGAATACCAGTATTGCCATTGAGGGACTAAGGCTTTCTTATTTTAGTAGGTAGGGTATTTAAAGCACTATGTTTAAAGTGAACTCTGAATAGAATGCATTCCCAATAACCTAAATACGAAACTGTACAACAGAAGTTGATGGTTAAACCTAGTATCCCACTCCAGTTGATATTTTGATCTATGTTGTACAAATAAGTAGAACTAAACCCTGAAGGCTGCACTTAGTGATCAAACAGTAAATACTCTTACTTTGAACCAGATATGCCTGCTTTCCCAATATACCCCTTTGTTATGTCTTTGATGTATCCATGACTCAAAGATTAAAGCAAAGCCCAGATATATGATTAGAAGCTGTATGTGTATATGAAATGGTGTTAAGAAAAATGAATCCATCGTCTCTGTAGTTACACACAGGTGAAAGTCACCTAGCCCATAGTACGTGCTGCCCCCTGGACCGCCAGCGGTGAACTATAATACCAACGCTGGTAGACCCTTTAGACTTGACACTGATAGTTTGGAATCGGTGTGAATGTGAACGTATCGGGGAAATCACGAAGAAAATAACTTGCACGTGGAATTAACATAATGATATAAAATAGCCCATTCATATTATTTCATAATCGACTCTTTTTTCTTTCTAAGATAGAGTTGCAGGCACATGTACTACTGAGCAGGTTCACCAACCAATTGTAGTTAGATTTTGTAAATGAGTTATAGCACCAGAATTCAAGCGATTCAGCTTGATGCATGAGCTGCTCATTGATATCCATACCTCCCCAGGGTGGCCCCACCCCTACCAGCACCAGCCTCTCCCGCATACATACTCTTGGAGATTACTCGGCTACATTTCAGAACACATCCCGATCCCCCAACGCTTTGTTTTCTTTCACCTATGCAGATTTTCTCCTCCCTCCAAAAAGATTAAAAAGAAAACTACAAAACAAGAGGCTAGCTTAAAACCAGCACGTATCTGTAGCAATGTCTCTTTTTAGAGTTCAGTGCGTATCTTCCATTAGTCCGATCCTCTTCTTCTTTTTTCAGGGGGTGTTGTGTTTTTGCTCCCACTGGCTGTGTATGTTTTTGATGTGGGATGCTGGTGGGTGCAGTGAGGCAGGCAGGGCGTCTTGTCTTTACCAGGTGTTGTGAGTTGGGTTGTGTTTGAGATGTGTGTGTGATAGCAGCAGGAGGAGGCACGTTGCCAGCTGAGAGGCCAACCCTGGCTGCTGTGGTGTGGCCGGGCTGACGGCCTGCCTGCCCCGCTCTGCCCAGTGTCTGTCACCGGTCTCTTGTCCCCTGGCCATGTGGACTACCTCTGCCGCCTCCCTAGTCCTTCCACCACCTCTTACACCAGTACCTGGCACACTTCCCCTCCCTAGATCCCTCTCCTAACCCCCTTCTCCACGCCTGTTAAAAAGTGTACCTGCCTCCATTCCTGGTGCTGGGATCCAGGTCGGCCTCTATGAATACTAAAACAACACACACTATGCAGTTTCCACCATTCCTCCACTAAATGACCTCTGGTATTTTCCCACTGATATTTAGAACCCATGATTCCGGCATTTGTAGAGTTGGCTCATATACATGAATGGCATTGTTTGGCGTTATGGTGCTATGATGTATATGTGTTGGTGGCATTACCCGGTATACAGTTATAAAATACAAAGAAAATATGTTAATTGTGTTTTATTGATTTGTCTAAAATGTAATATTCACAAGGCACATGCAAGTTAAGTTTTACGGATATGTCGAGGGCAAATACAAACGCATATCACGTATACGTGTGCATAATATATCTTGGCCGAAAATCAATAATATATGTTAGGCATATAGCTGTACGTGTGATAAGCATGGTATATAATATATAAAGCATCCCCTTTATCATTGGGATATCCCTTCTTATTACCTGTGGTTATACCACCAGGCAAATTCCCACTTAACCTAACTGTGGAAACTATGTGAGACTACGTATGATAAATATGTGCTGTAAGTTGGAATGTCGGTTGGGGCACCTGGGGAGCCCATGGGAGGGGCTGCCCCACTGGGGAATGTGTTAGGGGGATCCCCGCGGCTGAGGACGAGGCTTGGGGAGAGGGAGAGTGGGGGTAGTTGGTGGAACTAGGGAAGCCGTTAAAAGCATTGGACCCTCCTGGAGACAGGTCTGGGATCAACGCCTGGAGACAATGACAGGGGCTCCTCCTCCAGCAGCAGGAGGACAGTTCCTGTAGCCTCCATCCCCCCTTCATGTCCACCTAGACCTCCACCTTGCGCCAAAAAAAGGTGTGTCATTGGCGGATACAGGGGGGCGGCCCAATGGGCCTTGCCTCCCCCCCCTTCCCCCCAAAAAAAGAGGAACATATTCTGTCCTAAAATGCGTGAGAATGCACCATTTCGAATCTAGACCATAAACATTTTCTTGGGGGACATGCCCCCCCCCCCAAATTCCCTTTGTATGGCTGCTGCAACTCGCTCACGGGAAACAGAGTTATTCCAGATTGGCCAAGTTTGCCCCCCCCCCCTTCTAGACAATCCTGGATCCGCCACTGTGTGTTTCAGGTTCCACGACCCTACCTAGCAAAACCGGGCCGACCCTAGAAATATTTATCCAATTTTGAAAAAATATGTATATTTTAAGTAATTTTGGGGCTATTTCATAGTCAATTTGATGGTCCACGAGTCAACGCCATTGTCAGCGAGTCAGCACTGAAATTTGAGAGTCAATTTGTAGGTACTTTTCAGGCCATGGGATTAATTTGCCTTTATAAAACAATTTTGGGGCTATTTAATCATAGTCAATTTGATAGTCCATGAGTCAACACCATTGTCGTCGAGTTAGCGCTGAAGTTTGCAAGTCAGTTTTTGGGTACCTTTCAGGCCAAAGTAATAGAAAAAAAAAAAAAAAAAAAATCCGACCTACCCTACCTAGATGTTCAGACTATGTAACCTGAAACACACCTTCTTTTTTTGGCCTTGGGGAGTAGTTTGGGAGGGTACTAGATCAGACCCCACATATCAGTCATACTCAACCTGCATGTAACACCATCTCATATATACACGTATGTCCTGCTGCCATGCAATATAGCAATGTACAGTGACATAACAATATACAAGGGGCAAAGAATCATTTAGACACATGTCGTGTGCGTGTATGAAGTCATGATATGTGTATATTATGATATATTGTGCACATGTGAATGAGTTTATACATGTAGTACCGGGTACATGGACATTGGTGTCCATATACAGTATATAGTGTGTGTGGACGTGTTTAAATATCCGACCTTTATAGGTAATGTGTGGCATTTGTCTGGGAGGGAATGACGAAAGGAATTTGTATTTGCAAAAGCAATGGCGTATGATACAAGAGGACTACGATTTTCTTTTGACAAACTTGCTGTTTTCAAAATGCTCCACAATATACGCAGCTCTAGGTCTGAAAAGTCCATTTGTCTGGTTTGTATACATGGTATATCTATCCGAAAAAAAACGTAGAATACAGACAGGGAAAAGATCAGATTCTAATGCAGTATGCAGTATCGTACAGTACCCCCCCCCCCCCCCAACACACACACATACCCTCCTCTCACAGTAGATAGCTAGTGAGGCGGCTCCCAATTTGGTAAATGGTGCCCTACAAGAGAGGCTTGGTGTCTAGGACATGGCCAAGATTTAATGATAACCGCCACCCCGGAAACCAACACGTTAAGGTTGGTGTGTGCTGGTAAGGGCAGGGTGTTAGGGGAGGTCAGGGTGTGGGGGGTGGGGGGTGACCAGCAGATTGTGCGATATTAAGGCTGCCAGTTGATGAAATGGTCGGACGGGCGATGAAAGTGATGGACTCCCGTCGCGCCACCTAGCGAAGAGCCGCTGACCGAGCCGCAACCCGACAGAGAAAGTAATTTCACTGATGGACCGGGAGTCGGTGAGGTGTTATGGGTGTTATGATTCACAGTCAAGTGGAACAAAGCCCCAAAACGACCACGGCCAACCCTGCACGTCGTCTGTAGGAGGGAGGGGGTGAGCAGGAGGAGAGAGGTCCTGTATGGGTCTGGGTGCTGCATGCCTGCCGCCCATAGAGCAGGCCCAGCCGTGCTGACCACCACGTCCAGTGGTCAGTCTGGTGGTCAGTCTGTGGCTGCTGTTCACCACACATACATGGTGGGGTGGTGCTGGGTTAAAGACGTAAGGGGCTGGGGGTATTGACGGCTCCGTGCATGTCTGGAGTCACCTGTAGGTGTGGGCAGGTTAGATAGGAGGGGAGGGGGTTATACTAGAGGCGTTAGGGGTCAGGTAGAAGGTTGGACGGGAGTATGGTGTCTCATCTCAATATCAATACATCACTCATCTAAACTAACTTTTTTTATTTCACATACCCTCTACACAGGCGTCCTCCTTCCATATTATTAGCCACATGCAACCTACGTGTATTTATCAGACACCCGGATGACATAAACTCCTGTAATCTGTCATATCCTGTCACTCTGGAGGAACATCCTATACATAGACCGACCTGCAGTGTGTATACGGACAGGGGCTAGGGGTGTTAGTAGGTTAGTACCATGCAGGGTGTGCACAGGTCCCTTTGGGGTATGGTGGCCTCCCCTGTCTGATTTGGCAGCCACAAAAGGCACAGTCCCACTCGGGGATGGCCCCTATTGTCGGCCCACAAAGCACGCCGCCTTCAGCCACCCTCCGCGTGACGCGCCGCGCCGCCCGTGGTGCCGCGCGTGGTGCCGCGTGCCGCGCCGCCCAGAGGACGCGGGAGGCGGCGGTCTGTTTCCTCCATACTGGTGGGTGGAGGGCGGCCGGAGCTGCACAGTGACTGGGCCCCGGAGCTTCTGAGCTCCATAATCGGTATCTATCGTCAAGCCCCAGAAGACACCGGAGCCGGAAACGTTGGGTCTCTATCAGACCTCTGAGGAAACACCACAGGAATACCACTAGGGGCGTGAATCCCCTCCATTTCCCAGCAGGCCCATCGGTGTCTATTTTTAGAGGAAGCAGTGGGGTTTGTCGGGTATGTATAAAGGAAACACATTTCGATCCAGTGTGTTGTCCTTTTAAACATGCATACAATGGCAGTTATGATTTCTGGATCATCATGAGGTCCAATACATATCAGTCCATTTCAATATGTCTTATGATGGCAGTGGTTTGATTTGCCTCACGTAAATTCAGATTGGCTATTAAACTTCACCATGCACAGCACCTACCATGTGACCCTGACTGTAGCTTTCTCCCAACATGCAGCAGGATGAGCAGCTCACCCTCTGTGTGAGCTGCTCATCCATCACCTCCATATGTGTTGAGCAGGAGACAGTCCCCTAACCCTACAGCCAGCCTCCACCTCCTGCCCTGAATCCTCTCCCCTCCTGACCCTACTATAGCCCCCACCCCTGGATGTCTCAATAAAAAGAACTAATCGTCCCTGTGTCAAAGAAGCTTGGCGATAATAGAGGATATTACGTGGTTACTGACGCTTTTATATGGGGAATGGGGAGGTGGGGTCGTTGCTGGAGACCCCGCCTGATGGCGCCCTAATCGCTGCCCTCTGTGTTCTCATTTTTGACAGCGTTAGGGCGTTCCCTACCCATGCCCCCTCCCACACAGGGTCATCCATCCTCATCTGACTTCCATGGAGGCCGACTATATCAGTTATAGTGTGAGGGCAACTCGAGATTAACTTTAAGTTTATCGACATAAGATTTTGTGCTGCATAGTCTCCCTCAAATATCCCATAGGTAGTCAACTATAGGTCAAACTAGTCCACGTCATTAAGCGGGCCCTCATATACGTTGCAGTAAACTATACTGTACACGAAGGTGAGAAGGTAGCAAGGGACTTATAGTAGAATATGGGATGTTTGAGTCATGAGAGTTGTCAAAAAGTGACTAGGAGTCAGTGCCAGGGGACGTTCACACGGGGCGGCAACACGCGCCTTTCAGACTTGCAGAGAAACATCGCCCCGTGCTCTCTGCAGACCTTAATTAAATATCATACGCCGCTCTCGTCTCTACGATTGCAAATCAACTTAACAGGATATGATACCCCGACGTGTGTGTCTCACTGAGTCTAATGGCGGCATTGAGGCTGTCCCTGCCTCCCTGTGTACGTCTGTCTGTTTGTCCCAAAGTCTACTGAAATGCTGATCGCCGCTCTCTGCACTGTTAATCCCCCAGGCGGCCCGTTTCAACCTGAGAAAAAGGGAGTTTTGTCGGGAAGGAGCAGACAGAATATAGGTTAATGAGTCCGTGTTGTATTTTTACTATCCTGATGAGCAGCTCTGGTAGTGAGCGGGTACATGGCGGTTCTGGGGCGCAGGAGGAGAAACTGACAAAGTGAACACCTCCACGCTCATTGTCTAACCCCGCCTACGGCCCTATCTCTTTGATCTTTTGTATTTTGCTTCAAAGTTTCACCTTCTGTTTGCCAGGAGTTTAAAAGGGAGCCGACTTTTCCCTGGAGGGGGCGCTGGCGAGCTGCTCGGAGCGGCCACAGCTGCTCATCACCACAACCTAAAAAAACAATGCAAACCTTATTAGAAGGCAGAAAAGTAATTTAGCCGACTTTGATGTAGCCTAGAGGTAAATGACGAGCTCTAAGGAATGTCAGGTGTACAAAGAAAGGATGCCCATTGTTATGTGCGTGTGTGAGGAGGGTGAGGGTATCGGGGGGTGGGGGGTACAATGGTAATGATGCACCCTACCACAGAGCTTTGTTAACGCTATCAGTAACTATGTACTTTTGATGCTGGTGACAATAAGGTACCCGGGGCCTGGTATTAGGTAGATCTAACCACAGTAAAGGCGGGACACCGGACTACCAGGTACCTACAGAGTCAGGTTGACATATAAGACAGCCACCTAGCAGCAGGAGGAGGGTGAGGGGCGTCATTAACCCCTGCAGCACCGTCACCACGTGTTACTTAACCCTCAACGTGCCGTGACGGCGGCGCTTAGCGGCCAGGGTGCGGGGAGGGAGACCGCCATCTAGGGGCGGTCTACATTCATTGATCGACGACACGCAAGGCAGCCCCCGCGTCTCAACAGCCAAAGCTGATCCACCCTTCTCCCCATCTACCATCTATATGTAGTATGTATATGAGGACTTTACGGTTATGGATGCATCTCGTATCGACTCGTGACGAACTATGTAAGGTTGAAGTAGTTCAAATTGATCGGTGAGATAGATGCTGACTTATGCTCCAAACCAAAAACACGTGTTAGTAGTATAAGGAAATGGCGGGTTGTTCCAGGTGCATTGCCAGACTTTCTCAATAACATGTACACCCCGTTCACCATGCCTATGCTGTTAGAGGTTGCTAGTGTCACCTTAGAAAGTTGACACCTCGGTATGGACTAATATGTATCTGTAGCTAATAAACAGAGATATGTAGAATATGTGTGGGTGTGAATGGGTTAGATATAGTGTGTGCAAAGGTCATCTCTTCTGTGCCAGACAGCCCTGCTTCCTCCTGTAGCCCCCAGCCTTCTGGCACACACGGCCCCTGCCTGGAGGCAGAGCGGGAGGGGGTCTGTGGGAGTCAGGGACCATGGAGGGGAGGGTTGGGTGGCCAGGGGCTGGCCGTGCGTGGCCAGCCTTGGCCTCGGTGCCCTCCCCCTCCCCACCCTGCACCACCCGAGTCGGTCATTGGCACCAGTGGTGCTGCCAGCAGGGTAGGGGGAGGGAGGAGCTAACCTGGACGTTGGACGCCTCCAGCGACACACAGGAGGTGGTCACGCACACGTGTGGTGACGCCCAGGTGCCTGGCGGCCAAAGCCAGGTGACAGCAGGATTGCATGTCCCCATAATACCAGTTACCCCAGCCCTCAAGCCTCCTCCTGCTCAACCCTTGCATACCACACGTACACCTTCCATACCACACACAAATATATTACCTCCAACCACACGCCTGAAACAAAACCCTCCACTTGCACCATACCATGCACATCCTCCACGTCCACTACCTTTTCTACCCTTCATATCGTATGATGCCTTACAAACCCTACGTGGAATCACCCCCCACTACTAGTATACCAGGCCCAGTGTAGCCCCTGGGGGTGTAGTAAGGGTGGCGGTGGGCGCTTTGTGTGGCCTGCCAACTGTTACACCACTTAATGTATAGTGGATCGATGTGTACCACAAAGCCGTCACAAAGTTGTCCTGTGTAGGTGAGAGGGATGGGGTAGAAGGGTGGCGCCCTTGTCTGAAGTCCATAGCCACATGTAGGACAGGAGGCCATTGGCCCTCCACCCCCATAATGTCTGTACAATGAAAGGTATATGTAAGTAAAAGTAAGACAAAGACCAGTAGTCTTGAGACAAAGGATGACTACCAGACTATGTCCCACCTCCCGGGCCCACCTCCCACCCCAATACTCCAGGCACCTCTCTCTGGGTTGACCACCACTACTGACATGTGTGAGAAAGAGTCAGGTGGGAGTGATGGGCCTGTATCAAGGTATCCAGGTGTAGCTGGCCTACACATCATGTAGTCAATAGGCACCTGGAGGCATGAAGCCAGTATACAGGTATCTAACTGAGATGTGCTCTGTACGACTCCCATTAGTATGCAGCTTATTACAGTTGACACGCGTGTACATTAATGGAATGTACTTCTAATTACCATTTTGTAGTTTAATATCTCAAAAGTTGATATAAGTGTAGACAAGGTACACGTACACAGTCTATAGAAAAATCACCCTTTCTTGACGTACAGGTCTATAGGTGCACTATACTTTCAGTGTGAGTAGTATATGGAAATGGTTGTATTGGCCAGGTGTATTGTCTGCCACATACCTGGTTACACCCGAAGTGCATAACATCCACCCCCTGCATTGGCTGCAGTATTTGTCCACGTATCAACCACAACCCATATACATTAAACACGGCAATTAGCCGACTTAATTTTGAATACGAAGTGGTTATCTGACCCCAACAGTCCGATAACGACACACCAACGACTACCACCATTCCTACCTCAAGCTATGCTCTATCGCCCACCTCATGGTCCGTCCTTTTGTACAGATATATTTTCACACACATTACATTTACAGATAGAGGTCCTGGTTTAAACCTACATTTCCTCACCCTATACGTACGGGTAATGTATTGGAAATGTACCAAGTCTAAATACAAAATGTGTGATTAAAAGGTGTATTCCACTGCCGTGAATCGGCCGAGATTCCCCGGATAAAAGGTTCACAATGTTAAACTTTAATATGGACGAGTCTCGTCCGACGGATGGAATCAAGGCCGGTTACGGTAGTGGAATAAAGCCTAAAGACAGATCAATACCTTCCATATTGCCGCCATTTTGTGTGTGATATATGTTCCAGCAACATATAATGTTTCTATAGTGGTAGATTGGAAGTGGTGACTTTAGTGCACTTCAGGACACACATGAACACACGGACACGTCCACCCATACCCCACCCTATACACACATAACCACATTGGCCGCTGGTGACCAGAGAGGGGTGTTTGGTCTCCGTCACACACTGCTGTATTGACGTATTGACCGGTCAGCAGGGATACTAGCCCCTGCATGATGAAATATACACTAGGTGAGTCAATACTGGTACAAGATGGCGCTGACAGGCTAGACGCACGGCGAAAGAGCTCCCGGTGACTATGGACATTTAACCAAGACTCCTGCAACCCGAGTTAAAATTCTCGCGACAAAGTTAGACATAAAGGGCTTGTGAAGCTATCCAACACAAAGAATCTCGTCAAAATGTCTCAAAAAGACAAGAAAAAGAAGAAAAAGGCGGACTTGATCCAGCCGGGTGCCGATATGGACGATGTCATCATGGCCGTCAATGACCTACAAAAGAGACTTCTGACAGCTGAAGATTTGGCAACAGCGACCGCAGACACCGTAGGTAGGATTGAAAAGTCATTAGAGAAATATGATGAGTTCACCACCAAGACGACAGCGGCCATTACTGTTCTTGACGACATTGTCAAAGGGCACACTGAAGAACTAGCAGGTCTGTCAGCAGCCGCCGACGCGGTTGACACTACCCTTAAGGACATAGGCGTCACCTGTCAAGCCCAAACGCGAGTACTGACTTCACACAGCTTGAAATTTGAGCGTATGGAAACCTCCGAGAAGAAAAAGATTATCATGGTGGAAGGACTAACAGAACAGGACAACGAGGATCTCAGCATTGTTGTAGGTAACCTGTTGAAAGATACATGTGTTAATTTCGGACTAGAAAAAGTCGTCTCCATGACGAGGGAAGGCCCCCCGCCCCGCAGACCGCGGCAGCCACCAAATGTCAACAATCAAGATGGCGGCGTAAACACCAGACCTCAGCGACCGCGACCGGTAAAAGTGACATTTGTCGATGTATTAGTTAAACCTGCTTTGATGAAGGGGTTAAAGCACCTCAAAGATGTCCCTGGTGATGCGTGGAAAAATGTCTCAGTGGGAGACGAGTTGGATGAGATCGAGAGACGTGAATTTTTAGACTTGAGATCAATGCACTTCCTAGCCAGAGCGAAAGGTTTCGAATCCTACCTACGTCAAAGGGTGGTGATCATCAACAAACGTCCATTTCCACACAGTAGGTTGCACAACATGCCATGGCCAGAATTAACAATGGAAGACGCGACAACTGCAAAAACCCCCGATGGCATCATGTTCAGGTCGTTACATAATCGCTTGTCTAACCTCTACGTTGAAGATATAGTGTACAAAGGAGTCACCTATTCCTCTGTGGAGCAGGCGTTCCAGTTCCAGAAGTCTGTGATTTGTTCCAACCATGCTGTAGGGAAGCTGATAATGGAAAACCACGACCCCTATAAAATTATGGAGCTAGGAAAAAAAATCAAAGACTCTGTCAAATGGGCGCAACAGGCTGAAAAAGTCCTACACGCTATAAACTGTGTTAAATTCTCAGACGCAGATATGGCTGAACACCTGTTGTCCAAAAAGGGAAACCTGTACGAAGCCTCGTATCACCCTATCTGGGGCTGTGGCCTTCACCTTGGTCAGGCCCAGTCGTGCACCATCAACAAGATCAGGGGGTCAAACCTCCACGGTCTGATACTTGAAAAGATCCGTGCTGTCCTTGTCAAAGCTACCAACAAACCCACTGAAGATGAAGGTGAAGGCGGTGATGACGCTGATGATGACGATGATGATGATGATGACGATGAGAAAACAGGTGATGATGACGACAAGCCTGAAGACGGGGAAGATGAAGATGATGAGGAGATTGCAAGGCGTACAAGACTCCAAGCAGCACTCACCAGACTCAAGACGGTTAAGCCCCCCTAGCGTACCACCATGCCACAGTGTGATTCGAATGACTGACCCTTAAACTGTCCAACATGTATACCTCTTGAACAATGTCCCTGTCACGACACAAATTTGGTACTGAAACTTGGAATTTCTTGAAGGACTTATGATTGAATTAACACATCTACTCATGTAATGTCTGACCCTGTATCTTACCGGTATATAGATATATAGATATTTATATATTTTTCCTGGCAAATACATAATTTGATATTAACTATTATTGAAGGCTTGTGATAAGGTTCTCAAATTGTCACACTTGCATAGCTTGGTATTTTTCATATTTTGTATATCTGCTACCGTCCATGTATAACATAATATAAAACTTCTGCATACCAACATACTTTAATGTACCGGTACTTTTGAAACTTCAAATTGTTAGCCAAGCTCACTCAGGGTATAAACGTTTTCTTCAACTTATCATACTTTATATAGTCTACCGGGTAGCGATTGAACCTAAACTCGAAGCCTAATTATAGAACTGCATGGCAAGCCAGAAGAGCAGAAATGCCTGCAAGGGAAGGGGGGGGGGTCTTTTTTCCAATAATTTTTTCTCTCGACAATGGAATACTTATTATTTCAATAGTATACTGTACTTGATACGCTGTGTGTTCCAGGTAATATTGCAATTGACTCTGACAATGACCCTGAAGCCTCACAGGCGCAGGGGTTAAAATTGCTAAGGGCTACTCTATAGTGCACTTGAATGCTCGTAGCATTAGAAATAAGACAACTCGTTTGAAAAAAGAGTTGATGCATCTCAATATTGATATTGTGCTTTTTAGTGAGACCTGGTTAAACCACGATGATGATGACGATACTCATGCTCACGATAACTATAATTTACACAGGCTTGACCGCGTCAGCATTCACAGGGGTGGAGGTTTATGTGCCTTTACAGACGAGAACATTATTTGCTCACCTACACACTTCCAGCATTTAAATAGAACTAATGAAGACATTGAGATCCAGTGGCTGCTATCGTCAAAGGGTCTTTCAAAAAAATCAATAGTTTGCAATGTATACAGACCACCAAATGGTAGCCTAATTAACTTTTGTGATACAGTTAAGGCTCTCTTCTTGCAAATTAATGAGCTGGAAAATTGTGATGTATTTGTTCTTGGCGACTTCAATGTGAATGCTCTCGGTAATAATAATGATAAAGATCTGTTGTATGAAACGTTCGAGCAGTTTAATTTGTCTCAACTAATTCATGAGATTACAACCACGTCTGGCACTAATACATGTATAGATCTTATTTTTACAAATTGTAACCGCATTGAAATGTCTGGTCCTTTAAACATACATCTCAGCGACCACTTACCGGTACTTGTTGTCAAATCTAATAATACTGCTAAGAATGGTCATAGGACCTTTAAGGGTCGCTCATATAAAAACTTTAATATGGAAGCTTATTTACAAAGCATTGAAGAATGTGACTGGAATTATTTTAATAGCTGCCTCAACCCAGAAGAGGCATGGGATGTGTTTGAGAACATGCTAAAACGCATGCTTGATGTGGTTTGCCCTGTCAAGAGCTTCAGAGTAAAAGACAAGCCAGACCCATGGTTTACAAACTACTTAATAGAGCGAATTAATGATAAGAATGAACTTTTAAGGATAGCTAGACGATCTACCTCTATCCTAGATTGGCATAGAGCAAGAGAATCTAAGAATGAAGTTGGTCTGGAGATTGACGCAGCCTGTAATAATTATTATAATAATCTTTGTGAACAAAATATAAACGACTCTAAGAAATTTTGGTCTATTTTGAAAGACATACTTCCCTCTTCTAAAAAAAGATCCAAATCTATTAATTTAATTAAACCTGATGGCACGTCAATCCCCCCCAATGACTCTGCGACATATATTAATAGTTTCTTTGCGGAGATTGGTCCCAAACTGGCAGCTGAACATGACGAGCCATGGTCTTTCGATGGTATTGAATGTGATGCTGAGATGGATTACTTTAATTTCACTGACGAGGAGATCATCAAGTGTATCAAAGATATTGATATTTCCAAATCTTCTGCCTTAGAATATTTACCCTCTAATATTTTCAAGAGTGTGATACTGCATAATCCATCCAGATTTATTCATATTCTACGCTTGTGTTTGAGTACCGGTACTATACCGAACGCCTGGAAAATAGCCACTGTCACACCCCTACCAAAGGGTGGTGACTCATCTGATGTTTCCAACCTTAGACCAATTAGTTTATTACCAATTCCTGGCAAAATTCTTGAAAGACTTATGCATAATAAAATTAGCGAGCATATTCAGGAAAACAATATTTTAACGAAATTTCAAGGCGGATACCAAAAAGGTAAATCCACAATAGACTCGATTAGTGTTTTTGTAGATGACATCTTACTTAATAGAAACAAAGGAGCTTTTTCATTAGCAGCTTTCATCGATATAAAAAAAGCTTTTGATTCCGTAAATTACACTATACTTTTGGCAAAATTAAACAAATATGGCATTAGAAATAGATCCCTGACTCTCATAGAAAATTACTTATCTGACAGACACCAATGTACAGTGGCTAATAACACACGTTCAGGCATGGCTAGTCTCTCCTGCGGTGTTCCGCAGGGGTCAATATTGGGTCCTTTATTTTTCCTTTTATATATGAATGACTGTGTTTCTACTCGTGATACGCATAAAACAATGTTGTACGCGGATGATTCGGTGCTGTACGTCTCAGGCAAGGTTTTCAATACTGTTTCTAATTTACTCTCTGATGCCCTAAACAAATTCTATGTTTGGGCATCAAAGAATAAATTAACCATAAATATTTCTAAAACAAAGTTGATGACTTTTGCCTCTAACAAACGCTTACCACTGTTACCAAAGCCTGAAATTAAGCTTGGGGACACCAGACTTAAACATGTCAGCTCGTACAAGTATTTGGGCGTAATCCTTGACCAGGAACTAAATTTCAACCTACATGTGGCCAATTTGATAAAAAACATTCGTTTCAAAAACATGCTCCTTTACAGAGCAAAGAAGAAAATGACCTCTGAAGCACTGTTAAAAGTTTATGTAAGCCATGCACTATCCGTGATAGATTACGCAGACATCTTGTATACAAATGCTAGTCATGACAGTTTGGAAAAACTGCAACGCCAACAAAATAGAGCTTTAAAAACCTGCTTAGATAAACATATTTTAACTCCTACTGAGCATATTCACGCCCTAGCCAACCTACCAATGTTAGAGGATAGGAGAAAGGCTCACGTCAATATCTATGCATATAAAAGAGCTCAACAAGACGCCTTTGTAATTAAGCCTACTCGTCTGACACGTCATAATATTTCGCCTGTTTTAAAATACATGACCATCCATTGTACTTCATATGAAAAAAGTCCTGAAGTAACCTGTGCCCAGAGTTGGAACGCCCTTTTACCCCATGTTCGTGCTACTGAAACTTTAAGTGATTTCAAAATCCTGGTTAAAAAAACACTCCTTGACTCCATCCCCGAATTACTTGTAAATTAAATTTAATTACGCCTGTCGGAGACAATTTTAGCAATTTTTTGTTTTAATGGGGGTTTTTCAAATGACAAGATCATAAATACTTCATCATGAACACTTGCTCCAGCGCCTCTTGTACACAAGAAAATGTTTGCTCATCAATCATCTGATTATTCTCTACATACCTCATGGTAGGACTCTAATAACAGTTTACTGATGGTCCTACCATTTCTTTATATGCCACTTTAAAACAAATATTTTTGCTTGTCGTTATTGTTACATAAATTGTAAGAAAATGTAACGACTTGACATTTGACATATTACATGTACTAGCTCAACCTATGTGTAGCTACGACGAGCATGGATTCCTGTTATGTATATACGACGTCAAACTTTATGGCAAATAAAGAAAATCTTGTTCTAAAAAAAAAAAATCTTGTTCTAAAAAAATACTGACCGCTGCTGTTGGCAGACTGACCACAGTGGTGCTGGTGGCAGTGGTCAGCCTACTGACCTCTGGGCACACCTCCATGGGGCTGGTGGTATACAATGTATGGGCGGTCGGTGGTCAGTGGTACAAGTCAACTGTGTTTTCTGGACGGTTTGGGTGTTGAATAAATATACCCAGTAGAAAACAGAGTGTAACATGCACTGTATACAATATGTATTACCAATATAGCCAATTACCAGTAACATTCCATATGCTAATAAACGTAACATGTTCTGCATAATGTGTGAGGTACGATGTCAGAGCCGTCTGTCAAGCTCCTTTTTGGGATCAAGTACGTTGACAATTTTACGTATGTGTGGAGAAATGCATTTTTGAACGGCACAATGCATCCAGTACCAGCGTCCCATCTTAGTACAATAAAAAGGGCCAGCCACCACCCACCGTATCACCACACGGCAGTGCAGTGAAGGTGTTACGCATGAAGTAGTATAGCGACTAGGGCCATTGACCCAGGTGACAAACCACGTCCTCCTGTGCAAGGTCTTGTCTGTTCTCAGTGAGTATTGGCACATACTCTGAGATGCTCGGAATCAAATAGTGGCTTTGTTTGCATGAGTGTAGATGTATTAGTTATGCTGACACCTATATTTACCACCTATCCTATTGATCTCTTTGCAATGTCTATTGAAAATTACATGGATCCTATTTTCTAAACGTGCTCGTTTCCCTTACCTGGTACATCCATCATACATCATAGTATATCATAGACGGTGTATCTTGTAGAGCAGCACCACACACAGCAACCCGTAGACAAACTCAGTAGGTCGTCAATTTTAATGTGCCATGAAAACCTCCCCCAGGAGCAGGTCACTGTCAATTACCAGCAGCGGCGGCTGCGGCCAGTGGTGGCGGACTGCGGGCCCGTCCAGCTGTCTTATGGACCCCGGCGGGCGGGGCAGGCCGCCAGACGGGACCCATTCCGCGCGCTTTATGTCCCAACTTAAAGTGGCCGTGTCGCAATTAGCGCCGCTAAGGCGCGCCCTAATGGTACCTAGTTTGCATGGGCATGGGGGCGTAGGGCAGCACGGGAGGCGTATAAAGACAAATAAGGCGCACACAGGGCATGATTGAGTTTGTGCGTCCATCGCAGTATGGCCGGCCCGCGGTGGTGCACGGCTCACCGGAAGTGGCGTACTCCACCGGAAGGACAGTGGGGTAGGCCGGGAGGAAGGTGGTGTAGGGCGGGGAGGTAGTAAAACGCGGCCCGGCGGGAACCGGACGTGCTCCACCCGCGCCGCCCCACATTATCGCCACGTCCGCCGCCGTCTGCCCGAACTTCCGGTAGGGGAGCGATATGGGGACCGCCCTGTCGTCGGCAAAAACAGCGGCGGCGGGTTTAAGGGTCCCATCGCGGGGTCGGCGATGGTTCCCCCGACTCTGTGAGTCGGCGCGTTACGAGCCTGGTGTGTTCCATAACGCCTAACAACACTTATGACGGGTCGTAAAGCCCCCCGCCCGCCACACCCCTCTGTACTAGCAGCAGCTGCTCACACACACACCTCACCCTCCTCCACGACAATCTCAATTAACCCCAGCAGAAAGTACCGTCTTTTTAATGGGTAATTCGACTTTTAACTGTCCCATGTCACAGGGGCGTGATAGACACTCGCCCCTTCACCCCCACAGGGCAGAATGACATGGAACTCATGTTATATTGAGCACATGACACTCCGTGATCGGTGCCGGCCTCCTGCTGCAACCCGTTAACACAGAGAAGTTACTCAGGTATAAGTCAGTCTGTCCCCAGCCTACACGTGTGTGACATCTGTTGATCTGGTCAGGTAGTGTTACCTGAGTGCCCCCTGGTGGCACCCACCCCTCCCCGCTGTATACCTACCACCTGGCCGACAGCCGCCCACCTGTATTGTCCAGCTCACCTGAAGCCCCCTCCCCCTAGGGCACCCTACCCTGCCCACTCCCGCCGATTAACCCGCTCAATTAAGATAAGTGAAAGCCGAGCGCTGTGCCCGGAGATTCGCCAGTCGTCGTTGTTTTGAGATGGGTGTGAGTTTACTAAGTGGTCACATGTTATAGCGACCGCCGCAGGGGATGAGAATAGGAGGGGTTTTACATTAATAGGCATGCACATGTACTGTCCATAGTCGTGTGTTACTTCAACAGATATATCAGAGCTGTACCCTCACTGTACCTCCACAACCACCACCAACACGAGTACCTCACATCACCTGTACCCTCACTGTACCTCCACAACCACCACCCAACACGAGTACCTCACATCACCTGTACCCTCGCTGTACCTCCACAACCACCACCCAACACGAGTACCTCACATCACCTGTACCCTCACTGTACCTCCACAACCACCACCAACACGAGTACCTCACATCACCTGTACCCTCACTGTACCTCCACAACCACCACCCAACACGAGTACCTCACATCACCTGTACCCTCGCTGTACCTCCACAACCACCACCCAACACGAGTACCTCACATCACCTGTACCCTCACTGTACCTCCACTACCACCACCCAACACGAGTACTTCACATCACCTGTACCCTCACTGTACCTCCACAACCACCACCAACACGAGTACCTCACATCACCTGTACCCTCGCTGTACCTCCACAACCACCACCCAACACGAGTACCTCACATCACCTGTGTCCTCACTGTACCTCCACAACCACCACCCAACACGAGTACTTCACATCACCTGTACCCTCACTGTACCTCCACAACCACCACCAACACGAGTACCTCACATCACCTGTGCCCTCTTTACACTATATCTCCACGCACTACCCCAGCTATCATTCACTTGGTGAATGCTAATGCAATTCAGAGGATCTACTGTCCCCCTCACCTCTCCTCCCACCCAGGGGAAAGCCGAGTCCCTCCAGCCGGAGATATGAAGTTTTATGGTCTCTGCCCATCCAGTGACTGGAGCAGGAGGGAGGGAGGTGAGTGAGGAGAGGCGGGGATTAATTACCTTTATCCATGTAATATTCATCCCCATTAAGCAGCCCCAGTAGCGGCCACACCGCCCGCTGTAAGTGAGGTGGGGGACGGCCTCCGTCCGCGCCCTCGGCCATCCGCCATTTATAACTGTCATGGCCGCCGTGTTGCAGTAAAAGGTGGATCGAGTGAGGCACCAAGTAGAACGGGAAACAAAGGTCCCGATAAGGCGACCTTGTCGGTGATAGATGGGAGGAGAAGTCAGCTTGGAGGTTGTGTATTAATGATATGGTAGGGAGATAAGGGGCTGGGGGTAGGATAACGATAGTGATAGGTGGGTTGGGGGTGATATCAGATTTACAGATTGACTCCACTAACTGCAGCTCATTAGAAGTGTTCTGTAAACTACCGTGTGTCTTGGCAGTGTAATATAGTGATTTAGACGGTCGAGTACCCATGATAAATGGTGAACAATTGTGGAGATATGCATCGTAGATGACTGCACAATATGTGTATTATTTATACCCCACCCCCGAAAATTTCCACTTTCCATATCACATTGGAACCATACTGGTATTTCAATGGTTTTGGTAACAATCAATATGCATAGAGCATAATACGGCAACAACATGTAAAAATTCAGATTATCAGAATTTCTTAGTTTGAAGAAATTTCCCCGTATATCAATTTTCGAAATGAAACAACTGTATACATAACTCATTGGGTCAAAGCGCTGAGATCATATATATTGTCGATCTGTATTTGATCACTCTACAAAACGCACCCGTTGACCCCACTAGCCTCTAGCGACACGAACCACGTGCTCCGGGGTATACCCAGCAGCCCAATACCACGGGCACCAGCTCCAACAATCATTAGGCTTTATTAACACACTTTGTCAGGCGGCGAAAACAAAGTGTGGCGGCCTGGGTAGGACGGATCCATGACTACCCCGGTCAGGGCCGAGGGACGAGCGAGGCTGTTGACGAGTTGTCGGCCAGATTGGTGTTTGACTTGGTCTTGGCCGTCAGGAAATTGGCTGGGGTGAGTGTGGGGGGTCCGCCCGCCTCCCCCACCCCATATAACCCTACCTCAGCCCCTGCAAGTAGCATTGTTTGTGTGTGGTGGGTGATTGGCGGCCTGATCAGGCCCTTATTAAAGTATCGATAGGCTGAGTTGCTCTGAGCTGCTCTCACTTGTTGCTCCATTTATGAAGGTGTGTGTGTTGGTTCAAGCTGCTCGGCAGTCACTCATGACGGCTTTGATCCCACTCACTCACTCACCCACCTCAACACTCCCAATACCACTACTCCTACCCACCCACAAACAACCTTATTGGTCTGCGCCACAATATTGCCCGCCGCTGGCCACAAGTGCTGCGAATACTCAATAAATTTCGGCACAATAAGCGGTGCGGCAGGGCTGGGGGCTGCAGGAGGCGGTGAGCAGCTCACAGGGACTTTACTCAACCTCCTCAGGAGCAGCTCGTGACGGCAAATCACTGTTAGCCATGCAAATAGCAATCGGCGGCACGCTCCGCCCTCCGCCGGAGTCGCATTGTCCGATTATTTAAGGCGCTCGTGTTTCCGCGGGCGCGTCTTCAACGCCCATTTTGAAAAGAAAATTAGCAATCAAATCACCGCGACTATAGGCGGGCGGGGCATGCGATTGCATGCTTAATCGTCACTGAACTCCGATGAGAGATCACGCGCACAAGAGACCAGTGTGGGATGGGTGGTTGGGAGATGCTTAACACAGGAGGACTCCTCCCCCTCCCTACCCGCCATCCGCCCCCACCCCCACCCACCCAGACTAACACAATCAGTACAAACCCTCAACCACTGCATTAGTCACTGACCGCTCGTGACTACATGGCGGCGCCCACGGACAAAGATCGGGAAGTTATTAGAAACATTTATAAACAAGGAGTCCAAATAGAAACAATATGGCCTTCTCCAAGTGCGCAGCAAACATTCCTGGTGGTAGGTTAATTTCCCCAGGTAAACAACTGTGTGTTTGTCTTACCTATTGACACGGGGCGCAGACACCTGTCGTCAACAAACCTCATAACCACCTGCCGGCAGGGGTCAGCCTCCAAGGTCAACCTCAAGGTCAAGCAGGTCAGCTGACTTAAGGTCGAGGTCATTGACATGTGCTCCGGCCCAGGTCAGATAACGTGGAGGACAATGGGGGTCTGGTTTGGACAGCAGGTTAGAAAGCCCAGGGTGAGGTGCAGAAGACAGGAGACCGAGTCGCTCCCTGTCCTGCCCTGACCTTGAGGCGACCTTGGCTCCTTAAGGCTGACCAGTGGTCAGTGGGGCTGCCCCCAGGGCGTGTCGCCGGGGTCCGGTCCACCTGCCTCTGGCCGGACGGCAGCCCGCAGCTGGGCTCCTAAGCTGGAGGTAGCCCGGGGCGCCGTGGAGGATGTGGTGGGGGGGGGGGTATTAACCACACAAACATGGCCCCTCCTGTTTACTGATGTACGGGTAGCATGTCATACCCCCGTGTCCCGGCCCCTATCCCCTGCCCCTAGAGCTGCTGCCACTTGGCAGGCTATCACCTAACCCTCCAAGTGTCAGGGGATTAAGGACCATCTCAGCCCTCAGTCAGCATACTATATCCTGCACCCTGCATCCTGATATCGGCTTAAGATATACATGTATGTTTGTACAAGCAGGTGCTCATTTAGACTTGTCACTAATATAGCAGCATAATGTGATAAGACCACCGGAATAGGAGGCATGTATGATGGCGAATATGTTCTCATTCAATGTGGAACTTGTATTTGGATGCTCTGTTAGAACAAGGAGATTATCTGTATTATAAATTCTCTTCCCGGATTCTCTTATCAGACTTATGCAGTGAGTATGTACACTTTATACAGTGTGCACATGCACCATAAAGCAAAACGTTGTCAATGGTCGGAGCAGTAGTCCTCAACATGTCCAGTCTGCTCCATTCTGTCAATATTAAATTAACCAATTCTTATCGCAGGATCTCTGTCGGCACGCTTCATTAGATTTGTGATTTGGACTGCTGCTGTATTTCCCCCCGTGCATCCGACTCCCAGCGCTACTGTCATCTTAAAAGCTTTTAAACCCCGACCCCCAGCCTCCCCTACACGCTGTCATCTCCGGTCTGACTCTGACCGGCCCCAAGTGGTCAAACCGGACTGGACACTGTCCACTGTACCCCCACCCTGCCCCACACGGCTCTCCTGGATCCCCCTGACCACGTGACCGCTGACCTTTAACCCCCAGGAGGAAGGTCTGACCCTTGACCTTTACCCCTCCCCAACTCCCACCTCTCTCCCACCCCTGACGTTGGTCGTGTGATTGTCAGGGACCACACCGGAGCGCGCTGTCGGGGGAACGACACACTTCCGGTGGCTACTTCCGGTGTCTGGTGGAGCGTCGTGAATGGGTATGGAGACGTCAGAGAGGATCAGGGACGTGGGTCGATAAAAGATGATCTTGGTAGATAAGGGTCCGTGTATGGCGCCAGTTCAAGTCTTTATGGTTGTAGCATGGGGATTACTCTTGTGAGGTACACTGTAAAAAGTTGTTGTTCGTGAACAGCAAAATTTGCTGTAAATGTACAGTACTTTAGCTGTAAATAATAATACAGCAAATTCTACTGTACATGTACAATTCTGTTACTGTAGATGCAGGTTACGGTAGTGACTTGTAGATCTACAGTACTTTTCCCTGTAATATGTACACGAGAGGTCGTGGGATCGATCCTAGGTCTAGCCACCTCTTACCAGGGATCTTTAGCAACAAGGCTGTAGCTCATTTAATACAGACATGGCAGAGGTAACTTATATCCCAATATGACCATTTGTAACACCGGCTCTGTGGCGCAATGGATCAGGGCCCATCTCCAACACCACAGGTGGTGAGTTCAATCCTTGGTGGAGCCACTTCTCTTGTTTCACCTACATCAACCTAAAATTCGTTTTCCCCTCACATGGATGGTTAAAAATATCACCAGCACTGGGAGGTGAACCCAGGACCTTCAGACTATAATTTACAATCAATTTTGCTGTACAGTAACAGAAGATTCTGCTGTCCCTATACCGTACATAGTGCTTTAAATATACAAAAGCTCACTTGCTGTAGGTCTACAGCACAATCTACTGGAACCATAGTTGCCCCCAGTATTTGGTGTACAGGAACACTACTTACTTCTAACAGTGTATATCGGCAAAAAAATACCAATGTTTTTATACTACGAAGACTGGACTAAGCGCGTCATTTGAGGTTTGTGCATTTTGACCGTGCCTTTACTTCCTTTTATTTTGCAATATTCAATGATAGTTATAAATGAATGAAAATGTGAAAGTAATGAACTAGATATTGCTCATCATGCAGTCCTGTACATAAATACTGTCCATGGTTACTTTGCACATTACTTTTGCTCCTGGTATATTGGAAACCAGAAGATTTGAGTTTTGCATCTGTGTTGTTTTCAAGGATAACTAGGCTGTTGTGTCCTAGTATACCGGCGAACTAACAGTTCAAGCCAAACAAGTTACTCTGCGTGTACCAGAGTACGGCTCAGCTGCGTGCAGTAGGAAAGTAGTTCCTGCTCACGGAGCCCTCTGAATGATCCACCTCCAAGAGCGAGCCCGGTGTAATATTGATCCTCACAAATGAATAAGTGGGCATTATCTGTTTGCAGCAACATGACCTGGGATAATATTGCCGCAGACGAAGTACCCCCACCCTTGCCTTCTCCCACACACAAATACACACCCACAAAGCGGTCACCTCCGTGGCCGCCGCCGCCTCCCGCCACCCGCGTCTTGGCCGCAACGCCGACTTCCGGTCCACATTTGTCCAGCCTCGCTTTGATCGGCACTTCCGGTGGTCTTTGATGATGCCGCCAGATGTCACGGCGGCCAGCAGAGATCAATATGACCCCGGCCCCGTTCACCCCCCCCCCCCCACACACACACACACCTCCTACACACAAACCTACGTCATCACACAGACTGAGGCTTATCTCCCCCCCCCCCCTCCCCCACCAACCTACCACCCCAACCCAGCCTCCCCAGCCTCCCCAGCCTTACAGCGACGTCTGCAGGGCTAAGCCGCCATGGCCGGGCTGGGGCCGGCGGGCGGCGTGTTTTATTTCCATCTCGGGCGAATTGTTTTAATACCAGGGAGGATTAGGCCGTGTTGACTCAATGCCAGGTGCCGCCGACGTGGCCAACCATGTAGGTTACCATGGCACCTTGTGATGTGGGCCGCGGATGGGGACTGGGGTAGTGAGCAGTCCACACTGTCAGCATGCTCAATAATACAGTGGTCAACATGAGCTCTAGTCAACCCCCACCATCACCCAGCTCCCTCCGTCCCCGCTGTACCCTGACCCCTGACAGAGAGGACAGGTCGACCCCATGGGAGGAGAGATCAGGACTTATAGGGTTAATGTTACTGACCATGGGGATGGAGGGGTTAATCCCACTGACCACATCACAGGCTGTGTCCACTACAAACTACAGAGCTGCTCCACCCACCTGTCCCGTCCCCTGCCAGATGAGTAACCCCTGCCTGCCTTGACCAGTGACCCTCCAGTGCCACCCCCATAGTACGTTATTGAGGGCATCTTCTGCGAAATGTATTCAATATTGAATTCAAGAAACCTACATAATCTTATTGCCCAGCTCTTATATAGAAAAGGCTCACTTGAAACCTGATGGCGATGTGGCGAAATAATAACTGCAGCATACATGTATAAATATAGGCGCCTTGTGTGACGAACTGTAACATTTTAGAACTATATAATTATCCATATTTAACTATATTAATTACTTCTAACACTAATGGTCATCTGGAAGATACAAGAGGCATTAGTGCTGCGCGTTATGTGCATTTAGAATGGTCCACATTGCAAGAACACGCCCAGAGCGGGTGGTCACCTGTCTGTAAGTAGTAGATACAATTGGCGTTATGGCTCTGGTGATTGGCGGCAGTTACTCCGCCACACCCAGCCCTACACACCGGCAGTAAGCGTCCACTACATTTATGTCATGTTGTTATGATGTAAGTAAGTGTGTTATACAACCACCAAGGGCTCTCCAAGTGCAGCTTCCTTAGTTGTGGGTTACTGAATTAACCAGCGTTTGCCATTAGCGTCAGGAATTAGTGCGCCATAACGGGGAGCGGCGTCCGTCTGGGGCCGGCCGCCATCTTTAATGTGCTGCATGGGGCGGGATGGCCGTTAAAACAGATGTCCATCACGTCAAATTAAACCACCACTCGGCCCGGCGCGTGGCGCTGACAGTTTGGTGGTTATCTGGGTGGGGCTGTATGGGACGGGGCGTCAGAATGTCGTCTGCTATTGCTATAGAGGACCAAGGGCTTCACGCCTCCCGTAGACTCGCCCTATATTAAATTATGTGTAAAGTAACAATGTATAGTGTAGTGATACAGGGATGTCGTCTGCCATCACAATGGCAGCTTGTAGAAGCAACAACAGTGATAATGATATACTAACAACAATAGCGGCCCATTGTACCGGTAACTTTTAAAATAATACTGACTTGCTTGCTCACTACAATACACTCATTCACTCATCCACTCACTCACTAACTCACTCACTCACTCACTCACTCACTCACTCACTTACTCACTTACTCACTCATCGCTCACTCACTCACTCACTCACTCGCTCACTCTCACTCACCGACCTGCTCCCAGACGGCCACTCCCCCATTCACCAAACCATTGACTGCCCCAAGAGCGGCGCGCGGCAGGTTGAGGTAAAACAAGACAGCTCTGATTGGTGCAGACGTGATTTGATTTAATCAACAATCACATCAGTTTTCACTTTGTTGGCGCCGGCGTGACGCAGATAAAGGCTCTGCTGGTTGTCGGCGAGCAGTGCATTGTGGCCGTGTGTAGGACGGTACTAGTGGATAACGAGCACGTGGTGGGAAGGACACCTCACCCCCTACACTGGCCCTTGACGCCCTCAGGGCAGCGCCCCGTGCACCATATGTAGGGTTATCTCACCCCGCCCCCGGGGGTGGGGGGGGGGGGGGGCAGCACCAACTGTCGGACTGTCAGGGTTTGGTAATTAGGCACACCCTGTGGAGGGCAAGGATACGTTGTGTAAAGCCATGGGGTACACTATGGGCAGCACATAGATGTTTCTGTGTGGGAGGTGGGTGTGATAGGGACAGGAGGGGTGTTTGTGTATGGGAGGTAGATGTGATATGGACATGAGGGGTGTTTGTGTGTTGGAGCTAAATGTGATAGAGACAGGAGGAGTGTTTTTGTGTGGGAGGTGCATGTGATATGGACATGAGGGATGTTTGTGTATGGGGGGGGGGGGGGGTCTGTTCGATATGGACAGAAGGGCTGTTTGTGTGTAGAAGGTACCGGTAAAAAAAATATGGACAGGAGGGGTGTTTGTGTGAGATATGGACATAAGGGATGTTTGTGGATGGGAGGTATAGATGTGATAGGGACAGAAGGGGTGTTTGTGTGTACAAGGTAAATGTGATATGGACAGCAGGGGTGTTCTTGTGAGATATGGACAGGAGGGATGTTTGTGTATGGCTAGTATGTGTGATGTGAACAGGAGGGGTGTTTGTGTGTGGGAGGTATGTGTGATATGGACAGGAGGGGTGTTTGTGTGTGGGAGGTATGTGTGATATGGACAGGAGGGGTGTTTGTGTGTGGTGGGGGCGGGGGGGGGGGGGTATATGATGACTGAACATTGAGCTCCAGAGAGTCTGTGCAAGGACTCGGGAGTGTGTCGGGATCAGACTTCCGGTCATGTTTGTCGGCTCTGGGCTTAGCCTTTATCCGCGGCCCGTGATTAAGAGTGGCTTATCAGTGAGAGGGTAGATGCGGGGGGGGGGGGGGGGTTGTGTACGCCTGATTGGACCCACCCAGTAGGGAGTCTGTCTGTTCTGCCTCCGCGCGGCGGGGAATGATAACAATGATAACGGAGGCCATCCACAAGGCCTCCCAGGCCGGAGACCGCAGAGACCCGACCCGCCCCCGACGTGGGCGCGTCCTGAAGACGTCGGTACCGTCTGAAGGACGTTTACGGTGTCAGCACACGTCACGGTGACGTTTTACTCTGTCAGCAGACGTCAGGGACGCTGACAGCACACCGGCCGCTATTAGCCTGCCCCATGGTGGCGGCTGACAGCGCCACAATGCGGCGTCAGGTGGAAGCAGGGCGCCGACGGCCGCTGATTGGCCGTGTACGTTTACCCGCCGGGTACTGGAGAAGGTCGCCCACCGGCTGCCGCCTGCCCCCACCCCCGCTAGGGGCGCTAGGGGAGGGTGGGCGCACCTGGGGCACCTGCCCATACAGCCAGCAATCAGGGCCCGGCTTAATTAAGACTTGCCGCCGGGGGGGGGGGGGGGGGGGTCTACCACACCCACATCAGCCCACGCACTCATCTTTGACATGGCCATAATGCACCTGGACGACTGAAAACATGGAGATCCGGGTCTGATCATTAGGAAAACCGCATTTCATATGCATAGCTTTATCATGACAAATACGCCAAATAAAGGTGACCCAAGAAGTCTCCTGTACTCCATGGGATAGGAGACTACTGATAGGCGGCACGCAGTGGTATCTGTGCTTCTGCAGAATATTTGCCGTGTGTTATTGTTCAGCAAAACAAAAACAGATTAGCCTCGGCAGTTGTCTGTGACATCTGAGGGCCGGGTCGTCCTCCGCCCCAGGCCTCCTTCTCCCCTCCCACCCCCAGCCCTGTGCCATACCGCCATGTCCCACCCCCCGGCCCGCCCTGTCCTGTAATCAGCGTATCTCATGCTGCGGGGCTGTGGTGCCTTCTGCCAGTGTTGGTGTCCTCCAACACTGGAGTCACTCACAAAGTCATCTGTATTGCCCTCATCTCGCCTCTCGTGTTGGGAATCACCCTATCACACTCTCGTCACTTCCACCCATATATATCTCAAGCCTTCCCTTACTTTAGTTAAAATCACATATGTATACCGTATACGTATACCCTATCTGGCCCTGTCTGCTATGATACCATTCCGTGTATATAGGACCGGGCAAATAAAAGAACACTTGCCGTCTTTCGAAAAGAGTAGGGGATGTGCCCAGGTAACTGTTTTCTCCCCATCACCATAGATTCGCTCCTTCATCTCTCGATCAGATTATCCATAGATCCAACCACTGCTGTATAGACAAGCGGCGTTCTAAATACCTGTCCCAAAATGAGTGGAAAAGATTTAACCTTGTGGAAGTCTGGTTTGCCTAGAAAGGCCCCACCGGACGTTAAACCACTCAATCAACAATCAAACTTGACCGATGCTTCTTTCCTAGGTTTCACCATTCCTGTCTCACACTTCTCTCCGTCATCTAGCCCCTACTGATATGTTTATAAAAACCCGACTGTGCCCTATCTTTATATTGTCTCAACCTTGTTTAAAACAACAGCACTATTTAAATCTACAAGAAGGTTACTTTCACGAGTATGGCTGTCATTGTCTTTGGACTGAGAGTGACAAGTAGTCTTGGCAGTATACACAGGGACCACCCCATGTTAACGTGTTCTGTTAATGTCATTCTGAACTTGAAATTGTCGCCTGCTTCATTGCCAGTGTCATAATATTGTCCATGTTCATTTCATACCATAAGAGATATAAACCAGATGTGATGTATTTGAAATCAACAGCAGCCTATATCAAGAAAACTTCATGAACTCCTAACCAACGTTAGTACATACTATAGTACATGTATTGACACCGTACCATGACATTGTGCTATACATGTATAACCACAGTGATATTGACATGTTGTAATTACCGAAAGAAAAATCATCCTGCACTACTACATTTTTTCAATAACATCATTACAGTCCTAGATTATATGAATATCGATTTGTAGTGAGTGCAATAAGGGCAGTTTACATTTATGTATAATATGTGACTTGTCCCCCACCCTGTTCCCCACCAGATTGCCTCACTATGGGGAGTGCCCATAGCAGGGCCCCACCCCCAGCAGGGGAACCACTCTGTCATTGTTAACAAGAATTGGTGTGTCAACCATGAACCGTGCAGCAGACCCTGTCTCCACAGGGATATGCAGATCTCCCGTGTCAAGGCAGTAGGGCTGATTTAGTTACATAACCCACAAGGTGCTGCCATGTCATAGCATTGTATCTTGGTGTAATGTATGCACACATCTGAATGTCCAGATGGCAGCCATGACAGCGTGACCAAATGATAAATCTACACACTATCTGTTCCAATATGCAGCCTGACATCCTACATCATTTGTAGTTGACTTAGCATCATGTATGCATGGCTAGATGCACTTATTGTAATTGTAGTCTATTCTGTAGGTGATGTATCAATGTCTGATTAAGGCATTCCACATAATTGTAACAGATTATGTGGACTCAGAAAGTGTTCTAAAACATCACCCGCTGCTCACCCCTACCCTTCTGCATTCAGTCTGCCCCTCCTCCCCATCCCCCTCCTCTCCCCCACACACCACCTTCCTCACACCGACAAGGTGTTGAAAACGCCAGCCGTCATTCCGGTAGCCAGGCGCCGCTCGTGCATTGTTTTTGCTGAGGTCTTCTGTCAGAGAGGGCTGCCTCCTTGTCACCCCTCACCCTGACACTGGAAACACTCCTCATTCTGATGGGTCTTTTTTCTGTATATATCCGTCACCTCCAGTCTAAAAAAAAGTTTCCCTCCTGGGGGAACATGAGACCTGGAGTTACTGAGTGCACTCATGAAGGAGGACAGAACCGTGGTCCATGCTTTTTTTCTATCCAAAGTCGGGTCTTTCCTTTTGCACCATATCAGAAGAAAGAAACTTATATCTATACACCCGGTATTTCTTTTAATCTGAGGCCTGTTATCCCCGCCTGTTATATTATAGCCTTGGTGGTATGCTTTGTGCGTTCTCTCATCTGCATTCCAGGTGTGTTTTTGTACAATTATTACTGTGCTTGAAACGGATAAATATGCAATATCTGGTTACGGAGAATGGTTCACAGCTACCATGTTGAGTTCGCAGTCCCTATTAAAAAAATCTAAGGAATTAAGTGTAAGGAAGGGGTAATGGAAGGGCTGTGAATTGAACCTCTCCAAGTGACACGTGCATGGTAAGAATGCATGTGCCCTCCTGTCATTTTATCTTTGCACTTATGAACCTGGCCTTGGTGGTCTGTGTTATGCAGGGTTACAGGGTCCCAGTAGAAGTGAAAGGGGTGCCGCTTTGCCACTACCCCCTTGTAAGGAGACTCCTGGTAGAAAACTTCACTATTTCGCTGCCAGTCCCATAGAGAAAAATGAAATAATAGAATAGCAAACAAAAAGGCCATGCCTGCATGCTGATACCCCTAGAGATAGCTATCTGGCTAGGTGGGTATAGTGAAACGTGTGGGGTCTGGTTTCAGGCCGGCTGTGGGGTATGGCTGGCTACCTGGTGCTGACTGACTCACCCCGCTAACCTGGCGTTTTGTCCGCCCTGTTTGTGGGGGCGGGGGTTAATAACGCGCCCCTCTTGGACGCCACCAGAGGACGCCACTACCGCTACTTCCGGCGGCGTTGTGGCGCGCGTCTGCGCTGTCGTGGAGACGTCACGTCAAGCTGTTATCGCGTCACCATGAAAACAGAGACAGGTAACACCTCCATGGCTGTCAGGGGCAGCACGACAGGTTAATGCTACAAAGCACTGGGAACAATCCACCTCACATTTAAAATAAAAAGGGAAAAGAAAGTGAAATGTGTGACGTAGGGCAGCAGCCACCTTACATTATTGTCACACCTAGATCCGTCATTAGGATTCAGCCATGTCGCTATGGATGTTGGGAGCATGTGGCTCACCTGGCGGTGTGAGGTAGAAGCACCTGGTGGTAACCTTAGTATGGGCCCCAGATAAGGAGTGGCTACAGCCCGGTGTTATGTCACCCACACACAGGGCCAACCAGCAACAAAAAGCACCAGGAGAGAGGCAAACGCCGATGTAACCTGGAGAAAGCTGGTGTCGCCCTCGGCCGGGGTCCCCGGACACTACCACCATTAGTAGATATGCAACCCAAGATGGCCGAGTGAGGCAGCGTCTGTAAGCGTCACGGTCAGCAAGGTGCGGCTTTCTGCCGCCAGGTGGCCCGCCACGCGACCCCTGTCACGGCGACCTGACGGGCCTTTGTCAAGGACAAAATTAATAAAAGAAAAACAGACCCAACCGCAAATGTGTTATCCCTACCTGGGTATAGGGTTGCTCTTTTGGCCAGGGTTACGTTTTTAGGGTGGCACTTTCTGCTGGTCCTATACTGTAATCTGACGGGCATACTCTCACACTGTGTCTTGATGATTAGCTCTACCTGGGGCAGGGAGGGCGGAGGTTGTACAGATAGAGAGGGTGATACCGTGAGGGGGCAGGGACGGGTGTAGTGTGGCCGACTGTGGAGTAAATGCATTGGTTACTTAACATGATGAGGTGTAGGGTAACCCGCCCAGCCAGGTGAAAGTTGCTGCTCACAAACAACCAGGTTAACCTGCCCGCAAAAAATGATTTTACTAAGGACCAGAGAAGAAGTGAAGCGAACAAAGGAATTTAGATATAACAGGGTTTTTTTACCATGATATTGGTGTGCTGTAGATTGATATTGAATAAGGGGAACTAAAATGTGCTAAAGGGTAAGGGTGCCTTTTCCCAGTGGGCACAGAACATTGAATCAGCGTTGAAGAATAGTTGTCACTGTTGATTCAACATTCATCAGGGTTTTGTGCCCACTGGGTTGTTACTTGGAAGTGGAAGGTGTCGGATATAACTGTGTTTCTTCTTTGTATATAGTTTAAGCAAAAGGTTTACATGGTAAAATTATGAGTTTGCATGGATGGGCCAGGAATGCTTGTTTTCATCTCAAATTTGCTCTCTTCCCTATTGCATCTAAATGTTCTACCAATCAAGGTTACCAAGTCCTCTGATTCGAACTGGTCTCTAGTATGATCTCGATACAGCTCACCTTTTCACTGAACATATGGAAGTATTCAAATTGATTGGTATCAGCTATTTACGGACTGGGCTGTCAGAGTTTGATTCATGTTTATACGTTTTAAAAAGCGCAATTATCTTGGTAGTCTTTGTATTGTAGGCATTGTAGTCTTTTTTTTTACACGTTAGATACCTGGCACTGTCAACGTCTATGACACCCCTTAACCCCACACCCTCCTGCACCTCTTACGTGTTGCCTAACAGCTGCTTATCGCCACACCTTTCCAAGCCCAGATCGTAATATCCATTTGATCTGGCACAGTCATCTAGGTATTTCATACATAAAAAACAAGTTCAGAGCCCACTTCGACAATATCGATTGATGCCCTCATTGTAAACTAAACAGTGCATCTGCCATTTTATTGCATATAGCCTAAGGTTAAACAAGATCTTTGCCAGTCTGTAGTTATTAATTAGTGTTCCATATAACCGTTGTATATGTACATTTGTTTACATCAACATCCGTGTTTGATTTTTCTTCCTAGTTCAGAGTATATTGACTCTGCCCAAAGTTGAAAGTTTGTAGTATTGATAGATAGGTTAGAGAACGATGCCTTTCTCTCGTCTGCTTCTTGATCGATGTATCTGTCTTTGCAAATCTTAAGAAAAAGACTGTGCATAGGCCGTATATAGGGCAGGGCCTATTTTGGGTGTATCTGAGTTCATAACATATTTCTATTACACATGATGATCTTACAAAGATACAGTGCAAAATGGTTCTTTATGTCCCATATTAGTATTATGTTAATCCATACTGATTCAACTCCTCGAATGTGATTGATAGCACACACTGGTACTTTCCTTTAACATATGTTTTTAAAATACATCAGACGTTCCTTGCATTCCTCTATGTGGTGTGGTCCTTACTTAAACTTTGATATACGCATGCGACCTAGCAAACTGTCTACAAGGTGGAAGAATGAATAGAAAATTGAAAGGGGGACTTTTTTGTTTTGGATACAGAAGAGATGTTAACTAATATTATCTTAGCCGCAGCCTGCTAACACGCACATTGGATAGATACCAGCCTGAGACATGTACACAGGACCCAGTGGTCAAACTTTAAATCTTTTGCCTTTTGAATTTAGGTGAGAGCCTGGTGAAGAGTTTGGGCTGTGTTGATGTTTAACCTCGGGTATTGAGGGAGTGACCACCTCGGCCTTTCTGCTACCTCTTGTAGACTGTGTGGATCCTGCAGGGGGAGAGGATGTGGGGGTTAAGGCGACCTTTGATCCGGGTAGCATGCCGACAGGCGTAGCTCGGGTCTCAAGTGCGTGTAGTGGGGCACGGCCTGGAGTAGGGAGGGGGCACAGGAGGAAAGCCCTAGTGTAAGCCCCCACAAGTACTTGACAAAACAGCCGACCACCGCCCTGCAATGCTTTGAAGCGCAGCGGTCGGGGCTTGGTATTGTACACTATGTAAACGGCCTCTACTGACCACTGGTCAACACAAACCCCACCCCCTGCACAACGCTATATGCTACCAGTCTACTGTTGCTGCTACTCCAGCACCCAAAGAAAACAGCCGTGAGTTTAGTGGTCACTTTGAATGCCATGAATGGTTCCTGAGGGTGGTGGAGTTGGTGGCGGAGAGCAGAGGAGAGAGAAGGAGGGTTGTGTGTGGAGAGACGGTGCCAGCGCAAACAGGCACCAGACCTGCAACCCCGGCCACATCTTTGTTAGCTAAAAGCAATTATTTGGATGGCTGTATCAACCCTAGCAGATTGACAGAGGGAAAATGAAAATTATCCCCTGTTTGCTAATCGGTTAAATAGTTTCTATAGCTCTGCTCACCCCCTCCCCCAGCTCCACTGCTGCCCCCAGGGGTGAAAGCCGTGGAGGAGAGAGTTTATGTAAAAGCAGTCAGGTTCGATCAGCACCCAAAAAACAGGTCGACCAGGCGGGAATAGAAATCCCTTTAATACCTTGAAACGGCAGAACAACACGTCCCCCGCCCACCCCACCCCTGGAGGAGCCCCCAGGGTTGACTCACACTCCTGCGGGGCGCAGTCAATATATACACACACTTATGTGTGTGCTCCAGGGCTGGAGTGCAATTCATTCCACAGGAGGACTATTAGGGAGTGAACTCCAAGCTGCAAGGCCGCCCTGTATGCCCCGGGTATAGAATTGAAGCGCCGTCATTTTGGCCAAGCAGCACCGGTAGCGATATATACAGGTGTATAGAACTGGGCGGAAATTAAGTGTATTTGCACCTCTAGAGCAGGTGCCCAGTGAATAGCCGGTAAAAGTGAGGTGTTTTGCAATAGCTTCACTAGACTCTTAAGCCACATGGGTCCTAGTTGAATCTAAATTTCAATGATATAAAAGCATGGCAAATACGACATATATATTTTACATGGGTCCCACTTAACCACCGGTTTACCCAAGTGTACCAACATATATTGAAGTAATAGAGTCATATCGATTCCACGGTCCTGTATTAAAGTGTTTCTCATATTAGATATAATTGCGTTGTGTGTATGTAAGAATGGACATTTTATTGCTGATTTGCAGTCTTTGATAATATGAGGATTGATTTAGCCACCCATGTACAGATTGTACCTAAGATATCTAAACTATTTTGACGTTCATGTGTTATAGGATTGCATAAGTAAATGGTGTATGTTCTATAGAAAAATAATGATTATTTAATCTAGAAAGTCTTGTATGTAGTACTAGTAGTATATCCGATGATGAAATAATCACGAGCGATCATTATGACATGCCTGTGTATAGTGTAGACGTATTTTCAAGAATAGATTCATTCTGCAAGTATAGAAATCATGACACTTTCTTATCAAATAAAACCCTAAGGACTCATCCCCTCACCAAGCCATTCCTTCTCCAGGGTGGGATGTTCCCATGGAATAGACAGTGACCAAGGTGACACCCCTGACCTCAGCCTGGAGGACACTGACATAGTCATAATAAGGATGGTCAGCGGCGTCTACATATAATAGCCACACAGCAAAGGACTCGGGGCTCCCAGCACCCTTCTGCCCCCACCTCTCCACCCCTCCCCCTTCAGGCAGCTCACTCCCACACCTACTTTGAAGTGGAGGCAGAGATACCACAATTGGGCTTCGGCTTCCATCATTTTTGCCAAACTATAAACACGTTGAATTATATAATTTCATGAAGGCGTGTGAATAGAGAACTTGGGGAATGGGTAACTGATAGAGAAAGTGCGTAACGTCTACTGCATACATTTATCAGTTTTCTATCAATCTTATTTGTTTTCTAAACTAATCACGCCGCTTGCATTCATCATTGATACTCACATTCAGGTAATACTAGAAAGGAAGCGATTAATCAATGCTGACTGACAAAGCAGGATCACGAGAGGATGCAGTATTGCATTCAGAAACAAATGACGTTAATTGTTGTGTGTAACACTACCTTTCGGCGGAGCATTGCAATAAATGGCAGGCGTTCGGTATTCGGTACTAGCTATACGTGCTTATTGACGACGGGCATTTCTGCTATTCAGGTCAGAAAGTGGAGGTTAGTGTGTGTATATACCACCATTGCAGCCACCTCTCAGAGCTACTCCAAACACTCAGAGCTGCTCGTCACGGGTCTGACACATTGCAGTGAACTGACTCAGACACCTGCTCCCCTCCTCTGTGGATATTTACTGCTCCAATAGCACGATGTGTCACCACCCCCTTCCCACCCTATCCCACAATGAGAAATATACCTTCTTTTTAGGGAGGGAAACTAATCTATTTTAGATTTGTATATTGCTATAGGTATACGATCCCACTGTTATCAGCACACTTTCCTTAAGATATATGGGTAGAGACAGGACTAAAACGGTTCTCTCTAGAGTTTCTTGAATTGGAGTTCTGCTCGTGATTTTCTCTCACAAGTGTGTACCCTGCCTAAACTGAGATATCTTGGCAATGTGCCTAACAGAATATGATACATGTAAAACCTATTCATACCATACCCCTCCAGAAACAGCAATATTGCTATACATTATTGTATTGATTTGGAAAGAGGCAGCTCTAGTGGTGTGGACGATGTGATTAATGGTGAGGGCAGAATAAGAAGAGTATTGTTGAGGGGAGGCACTTTTTGTGTGTCACACATCACGCCTCAGATTCCCAGAGTCTACAAAAAGGGGGTGATGGTAATCTTGATAGGAAGGTCACGTTGACTGCTAGTCTTGAGTCATTCTTTAGGGGGACTCAATGATGTTGGCACACCACACATGAGAACTCCTACGCCTACTGTGTCCTCATTACCATGAATAGTTTCCATGCAAAGTCACAAATGATTGATGAACAAATACACGTATTGATATACAGAATGCAATACCTTTGGTTGTAATAATAACCCAAGCATTTCACACTTTACCTAATAAGCTGAGCAACGTACTTTGTAACTATAGTAAAGAGTATACTGAGGCAAACCGCGAGTGTCGTGTTAGCCTGTTCCTAAACATAAAACTGTTTTGTGAAAGCAATTATAAAAAAGATGGACAAAGATGACAGGAACTTGCTGACCATCTAATGTATTATGACTCAATACCCTTACTACGTGCAGTTTGTGGCTGTAGTTTGGAGCAATCTGTTGCATTCCGGGTTGCATTATCAGGAAGGAAGGCGGAAAGTACATCAAGGTGTTTGGGACCAGTGCGCATGACTGAACATGTTAGTTTGGGCTTTAGCCCTGGCCTGCAGGCTGTTGATTTTCGCGCCCACACCTCCTCTTTCTAGTCCCAGGCTGTTGCCTTTCGCGCCTGCAACCCCTGCTCACCCGCAGGACTCGTCACTGTTCCCTTGTATTATCGCCCTTATCGTCTTGGTACGCCGTTTATCGCCCATCTGACCTGAGGTGTTTTGGGGAGGTCTGCCCGGAGGGATGTGAGAGGTGGGGAGGAGAGGGGTACAGGACAAGGAGGGGCCTGTTGTGGCTGTACACACTTCTTGTGGTCGGGTCAGCATTTGTCTGCAGGGTATACTAACAAGTTTTCACTTCATTAATTTGCAGTCACATGTGTACAATGTACAACGGCGGCTTTGAACAGCGGAAAAGTGTCATAACTAGGACGTTATGACAACACAGTTAGGGGGGGAATGTTTCACTCTCACCTAAAACCCAAGCCTATGGCAAATAAAGCTCATCGTATTTACTATGAACTGTACAACGCAAATACTTTAAGTTAACCATGCCCATTATTGGACGGGGCACATGTTTGACGAGGGAACAGAAAAACTACCCCTGCACTAGGCCCTTCCCAAAACAACCTGCCAGTGTTGAGTGGACTGGAAATCTGTTTTTAAACTGTGAAGAATTGTAAGTTAATGCTACCGTGCTGATGCCTGGTGTATAGGGGTGGTGGGTATTGTGTCCTTAGAATAAAGGCCGGCACAAGTGAAAGGATCTCCTCCTGCTAACCAGGGACCAGCTCCCGGAAGTGCGCCCCATGCCCCTAGCTCAATACGGAAGACTACAGCTCCGCTTTGTGCCTACCGCTTCCCTCCCTAGACCCTAGACAGGCAGCTCTAATGTGTCGCCATAGAAAGTCATTCTCCACCTTCTCTACGTCACTGACTTCCTCTTCTACCTACTTCCACACCCAACGTCAATGACATAACCTCATGCCGATGACGTGTTACCTGCCAGTCTACTTGCCCTCCCCCACCCCCTGCCATCAAACACAGCACCCATACACACACCCATAGAGCTACCCTAGTCACCGCCTATACCACCGCGGGCCAAAACGGAAGTCGCCCTGGACGAGTGCGCAGGCGCGGCGGAAGTCAGGCTTACCCTGAGTATGACGTAAGCATGACGCGTGTGACGTAAGGTCGGGTGTTTTGTGAGGGGATCTGGTGGGGCAGGCGGTCAACATGCGCCGACCGTGCGGGAGACAATACCCCCTACCTGTACCAAGTTTATACAGGTGTGTCACCCCAGGTAGACACTGGAAGAGCCGGGAGGGAGGGGCACTTGAGGATTACCCCCCGCTGACTGACCACACCCCCAGTCAGGTGTAAAAAACACTTCCACCCCTAGCCATGAACAATACAGTCCGTTTAACCATGGACACGTCACTGATTTGTCAGCCCCGCCCCACCTTGTCCCACCCCTCCAAGACATTTACTCACAAATACCCCTACACCTAAATCTGAATGCATCATAGAGCATACGGTATAGTCACCGATTCGGGTAGCAAGCCGTTCGGTAGGACAGTCACGGTGGATATTTTCCCGTTATGTCACCTGAGGGGTTGGTCAAACACTTGGTTGTAGGGCTGTGATTTGTCCGGTGTTGGTATGCTACTTTTGGTCTGCACGTGCATAAATACAGGAAGGAAGGGGCTTCAGGAGATTAATATATTAGGTCAAGTAATCTTTCAAGTACTTACCACCGTTTAACCGCCGTTATCGTTCATTTTGTCTGAATCCATCGAAGGAAATGACGGATCATATATGTGTTTTTTAAGGCCAAAAGGCCCCGGAGGGGCCCTGGTGGTGAGCTTGCGAACTACCAGCTTGAGGCATTATATTGTTTTCATTTGACAGGAAGTCAGTACGGGTGCCGCCATTTTGTTTTAAGGGGTGCCGCCATTTTGTTTTAAGGTGTCACAACACAAATTTATGCATATATAATGAAAAAATTTATATTAATCAACCTTCGATCCTGAGGTTGATCATAAGCATACCTATACCTCCTAACGTGGACCCTAGGAATTCAATGGTTCTATTGGTTTGTTGCTAAGACAGCTGGTTGCCTAGCAACAGCTATTCTAATTGTTTATCTGCCTAGTAACACCCATTTCCATGCTCCTCAGGTTGATTATAATCATACCTACCCCCCCTTACATGGACCCAAGAAATTCAATGGTTCTATTAGTTTGTTGCTAAGACAGCTGGTTGCCTAGCAACAGCTATTCTAATTGTTTATCTGCCTAGCAACACCCATTTCCATGCTCCTCAGGTTGATTATAATCCTACCTACCCCCCCTAACATGGACCCAAGGAATTCAATGGTTCTATTGGTTTGTTGCTAAGACGGCTGGTTGCCTAGCAACAGCTATTCTAATTGTTTATCTGCCTAGCAACACCCATTTCCATGCTCCTCAGGTTGATTATAATCCTACCTACCCCCCCTAACATGGACCCAAGGAATTCAATGGTTCTATTGGTTTGTTGTTAAGACAGCTGGTTGCCTAGCAACAGCTATTCTAATTGTTTATCTGCCTAGCAACACCCATTTCCATGCTCCTCAGGTTGATTATAATCATACCTACCCCCCCCCCTAACATGGACCCAAGGATTTAATGGTTCTATTATTTTGTTGCTAAGACAGCTGGTTGCTTATAATCCTACCTACCCTCCCTAACATGGACCAAAGGAATTCAATGGTTCTATTAGTGCTGCTGCACTGGTTGTCACCTAGTGGCTGTATGTTACACTAAATCCCTGTAATGGCACGTTTTCCCCTGTTGTGTCACATCTGTCAGTTATATCATCCTCCCGCCCTGTTTATATGGTGTCTTGAATGGGTCCCCTACAAATATACCAACCATGTAGACATTATGTTCCTTCAAATGCAAGAATTGCGGTTGTTGCCGCGTATAAAAATGCCTGAGGCATTTTTTTACGCGGCAACAACCACAATTCTTGTTAGAAATAGATTGATGCTGTAACTTGCACATTTCAATCCATAAACAATGTAGATGTATGTCGGGTGCCACAATATGACAATCGATTTCATGTCATTCTCTCTAAATTAAATCTCTAGTTCGTATATAAAGAAAGTGACATCGTCCTCGATTTTGAATGCGACAAAATAAATGGTCAAGGATCTGCGAGTAATGAAACTAGAAAAGTCTGCATTTAGGCACCCCCCCCCCCCCCACCTTCCTCTCCGCTATTTTAGATGCTAGGACTTAAACTTCAGTATTCTGTCTGAGAAATGAGCTGCGTGCTTATTAAGAGACTTCCTGAATTATATGCATGCCAGTTAAGAAGCGGGATATACAGTGTTTGAAGATGATGGCTAAATGCAGTTAAAATTTGAAGGTGTCTGTCGGTCGGTAGGTGTACCAAGCATACCTTGCGCCAGACATGTCCTTTCGAGATTAGGTACTATATTTATTTCAAATAGTGGCAGTCAAATAAAAGTAATCTGTTTTGCACAAGAAAAGTTAGATGTCCGTTGTAGCTGTTTCTGTAAGACGTATAGACTGCAGAAATGGAATTGCATTTTCTCATTATACTTAATGCTTGGCTACCTAATCCCACCTTCATACCCCCCATTTAATATCACCGTGTGTCGTATCCCTGTGCCTAGTCCCCCAACCCTCCCGATCTGAATCCCTGCTCCCGGCTGTTTGGTCTGCCAACCTGAAAGGTCCACACGGTGTGTCTGTAACTCACTCAGACAAGCCACCCCCTGCCCCTCCCTTCCCTCCTCCAGTGTCCCCGGGCTGTTGGGGCCCTACCCAACTGAGGATATCACAATCTGCAACACCCAGCCCCGCACACAGCCCTGGGCTCTGTTGACAATCTAATGCCCTGTCTAAATGTTGTCCTGAGTTGTGATCTGGACCACAGGGGACTGAGGGGTTGGTCCTGTTGGATCCTTGTCGATATGTAAGGGATAGGGACACGGCTCATTGTGGTCTATAGATCTGTTGACTTTGTATGCTGGTGGTCGGGGGGGGGGGGCAGCTTTATACACCTCGATGACCACCACAGTCTCTACAGCCCAGAGACGCCATAGGTCCAAACATATGTCAGGGGCGTAGGAAGCAAATCTTCATTGTGGTGGGGGGGGGGGGGGCAGATTGAATTGTCAATGTTTATGAATGATGGCGTATATATAGACACATGTTTATTGGAATTGTTTAGAAAAGAAATGTTCTAGACAAGCTCTTAATTTTTCACACGTCCAGCTTTAGTGAATTGCAGTGATGCTGAACTATTATTTGCCAATGGGAACATAGGTTAAGACGTGGTTATTTACCTGTGTTTTGCTGTTGTATTTTGCAGACAAGGAAGCTGAGAGGATGTCTCTAGCTGCCAGGTTCCCCGTCGCCGATTGGGACAACGCCAAGGAGTACTTCAAGAGGAAGACTGATGACGACAACAAGAACGCGTCACTGTAGGCAGAGATATAGGACAGTCCATCGTGGAGAGAAACAACATAAGATTGCCTGCAGGCGTAGTAACTTGAGACATCTAGTAACAGGCATCGTGCATGTATTAGAAGACATTTTTGGCCACAACTATAGATATGGTTGCAGATAGTTACTTCAACTAATTGAAATTTTCTAAATATAAGGCGTTCTCAGACACCACTATGAAGAGACAACTGCTGAAATGTCAATGTCACGAACAAATATGATCTAATACTTGAACCATATCAAGGAATATAAAGACATGTAATGTGAAGGTTAACATAATTACATATAGTACCTATATGTATTCTCGAGTATATAAATGTTTGAAACCACCTTATCAATACAGCAATAGTTTGTATTGCCTGTTTGCACGGTTTGTGTAGTGTAACATTTGTATGCACCATTTTAAGATATGGCTGATTTTCACGAAACTGCTTTTTTTCACTTATTTTTTTCTCCTGCCTATATTTTTTCAAATATGATAGATACATCGATCTTTTTGATGTATTCTGGTCAGGATAGACGAGGACTTTACAGGGTACCCTGGTTTTGCCTATCTATGAGTCAACATAAGAGAGCTGGAGGTCAAAAACTACTCAAAAACAGCCCTTTTCCACCCGAAAATCATGATGACCCATATTGCAAGCTAGATAATTAATAAAATAAATAGCCATGTGCTTATTTCTTTATCATTCCACTTCCCAAATAAGGTAAGGAATTTTTTAGTACCAAATATGGACATATAGGCAGCATTTTATAGGTCCTGTAGGCATATATGTATTAGGGAACTTTATTGGCTTCACGCCTAACGCCCTAAACAATGTCCTTCACCTCTGAGATTAAAACAGTAGACAGAATATCTGATTGTGGCATGTTAAGGCCTAACATGTACCTACATAATAAAAAAAAAATTAAGAGTGTGGGTTATTTACAATAGCCTAGAGAGGACATTGAGCAGGTTGGGGAACTTCTACGGAGCTTCACGCCTAACGCCCTACTTATATTCTAATGCTATGGTAGCATTCAAAGATATTATATTTAACCACATTCACTATGCCATAAATATACTTACATATGTAGGTTTCTTTATGCTTTAATTGCATTATTCTACCATATGAGTAGCAATAGCTGTGTGCTCATATATATGCTCTGGCTTCACACCTAACGCCCTGGCTTCACGCCTAACGCCCTGGCTTCACACCTAACGCCCTCATGAATAGCTCTCAGTGGTGTACAAAAAAAGGTATCCAACCGACCTGAATAGATGTGTGATGGTGCTACCATGTACCACCCTTCTTCCCATACGATATATACGATTAATTGCAGTAGATAACAGGTTTTATTCACATTTTAATATCATTTTCCGGCCAAAAAGTTAACAATTTCTTCCAAGAACCCAAAATACAGAAATGTTTTGGGCCCTATATATGCTTTAAGGACTAGAATAAGGCAGAGGTAATGTGCAGAAACATATATCTAGCAGTTAAGAACCTGTAAGATTGGATAGAAAGAAGGTAGGGGGAGCATATCCTCTCTTAACCCTGTTGGTCAGCATTGTGGCTTCACGCCTAACGCCCTCACCAATAGCTCTCTGTACAATACAAAAGGCTATCCAACCACCCTAAATCGATGTGTGATGGTTCTACCGTGTACCATCCTACTTCCCATACAATATCTAAGGTTAATTATACTAAATCATAGGTTTTATTTATGTTTTAATATCATTTTCAGGCCAAAATGTCAACAATTTCTTCCAAAAACCCAAAATACAGAAATGTTTTGAGCCCTATATATGCTTTAAGGACTAGAATAAGGCAGAGGTGATGTGCAGAAACATATATCTAGCAGTTAAGAACATGTGAGATTGGATAGAATACAGTTAGGGGGAGCATATTCTCTTCTAACTCTGTTGGTCAGCGTCGTGGCTTCACGCCTAACGCCCTCACCGATAGCTCTCTGTACAGTACAAAAGGCTATCCAACCACCCTAAATCAATTTGTGAGGACACTACCATGTACCATGCTTCTTCCTATGGCATATCTAAGGTTATATATGAAAAATAGTATGTTTTGATCATGTTTCAATGAGATTTTCTGGTTGCATGCCTGGCTTCACGCCTAACTCCCTTTTCAGAAAGCTTTAAAACACAATAAAATCACCCTTGCCCCATATAACGGTATACCACGCTGTAGGTTAGGATGTTTTCTTTAATATCAAAACATGATATTAATGAAAAATAATACCTTATACATGAAAAGGGGGTCTCCTTCTTGAGTGGAAAGGGCGTTAGGCGTGAAGCCACGCTACATAAGATACAACTTTGCCCCTCCACTGGACATTTGCTATGTATATTTAACCTGCCCCAATATTTCTGATGTATGGCCCACCCCCTAGGGTACATGGACACAAAAGGTTTTAACTATACTCCAACATTAATTTTGGACCCCTTAGCACATGAAAAAAAGCAGTTTCGTGAAAATCAGCCATATGCGAGATTATGGATAGGTGGTAGAGAAACATGTAATAAATGAAACCATAGAAAAGAACAAGACCAGTGTTAACAAGGAAGCGCCATAATAGACGGAATCTCACTATCTTTGTGCCATTCACAGATGGAAAGCCTGAACGTTTAAGTCAGAAAAACACATGAAGAACGTTTAAAACTTCTTATTGTATGAGCATAGTTCGAAACATTCCTATTGTTTTCTCAATCTTAAGTATAGCATATTACAGTATGATAACAACCATGAAAACCGTTTTGAACATGCACACCTAACCAATTGAATCCCATCTATGTGTCTCAGGATTATTTTTTCTCATCCATTAGAATGACAAAGTGGAAGTTATTACAATCACATAATCTGCTGTTTTAGAGTGGTAACTATATTTATCATTTCTAGAGTGTATCACTAGTCACTTCATGTATTACAACAGGGTGACGTGAATGTAAGTGGTGTTGGTGTGGACATTACAATGTTACATTGACTGTTATTCTGTAGGAGGAATCTTATTGACACGTGTTGTTCTTGACTGTTTGTCCTATTGTATGACATCTGTATACAGTGTGTTATTAATTGTACTGGACGTCAGAGTAAAAGTGATGGTACTGTTTGTTACTGCACATGATACATGCAATGTAGGTAAACATGTACATAGATACTATGACATAACCATACCTTTTTAGGTAAAACCCACCAATCATGTATTACTAATATAGTATACATGTAAGTGTCACACACATTACATTTTCTCATTTTGTATAAAGATGTTAAGCCGACCGTGAACAAGGTACTCAGAATTGGATGTGTACAAATTCAGTAACAGTAACTATCTAGCCACACCAGACAATAATGTCTTCCTGTGCCAAATGTCCACTAATGGAACAACACTAGTGAGTGGATATTTGTTATTCATGGTGACACCCTTTAGTCATATTTCTAATGATGCCACAGCCATAGACAATTAATACTATGTCCCATTTTCCATTCTATCAGGACTCAAATCAGCATATCTAGTCAGCTTTATTTAACTCGTGCCTGTATATGTGACTAATAGTCTATAGACTAGTATATCTAATGTCATGTGATATCTAGCATTGCTCATGTTAGGTCACCTATGTTTTATGGAAAATAGCTATTAGATACTGTATAGCAGACTACCAGATAAAGGTGCTGTATCTATTACTTCAATGTCATGGGCAGATATGCCAATCCGTGGTCTAAAGAATGAAACATGTCATGTCATGTAAGTCTATACTACATGAATTTACAACCTAATCATTGACCAGCAATAACATGTAACTAGTGACAGCAGCAAGTATACAAAACGTAGCATAGATGCCCCAACGTAGTATTCCCACCTTTGAACAAATGTCTATCCACTATTATCACCCTTTGTTATTCCATGGCTGAAGAGGGAAAGAACAAGCTCCTCATTGGAGAATAATTTAGACGCATAAAAGCTCAAACTGCTGTATCTATTGTTCTGACCAAACAGTATCAAATAATGCAAAATCCAAACAGTTTACATTTACCCGATGACTAACCACATCAGTATTTTCATTGGAGTGCAGAACTGTTGAGAACCTTCGGTGTCATTTACTGTACTTCCATAGCAATGATATAACTGTGACGTCACAAAAGTCAGTGGTTTCATAGGTCAGCTATATTTAAACTCACTAGTGACCCCCTACCCCCCCCCCCCCCACCGCTCCCTACACAAACACACCAGCCACCATATCAGCCTACATGCTTCAATAATGCAGTGGTGTTGATGGGATGGAACGTGAGGGAAGGCAAGCCTGTTACAATATGCAAAAACCTCGTGCTGTTCTATCGATTCTGCCCTCGCGACTGACAGTTCTTTTTACAAATGCACTAATTATGAATTTCTACTCTGAGCCAACAACAATTTGTCGGCATTAAATAATGAATAGGTGTGACTCTCTGAGCAAGGACACGTAAACTGTAGCACATATTTGACCGACTCAGCAGGGTAATAGAGATTTTATTTAGTTATATTTGACTATTACTATATTATCATTTCCCATGTCCTTGCCTTACCATCTTTAAAACTCCCACATATCTTGGAGTTTGTGATAGCTCAGTTGCCATTCTGTTGCCTTTATACTAAACCTTACTGGGTTGTTCTGTGACCAAAGTTCTTGAATGCACATTTCTATTTTCGTTAGGCTTTTTACACAAAGAATGTTATTTTGATGATAATTAATACGACATGTATACTATCCTTGATAATAAGATAGGCTTTTAGCATTCCTTGTATCGTAGTAGTGTTTTGTGTAGTATTGTCTGTCTTCTTGCATGTGTTCTTTTATCTGAAACAGTTGGAATCCATTTCATATTATTAGAGGTTATACTTTAGATGTGATGAATAAGCGTATTGTATTGGACCATCCATGTAAATGAAAAAGGCATTTCGACGTATCCGACTTTATTGTTGCTACCGATAAATGGAGGCCATTTAATTTATTTTACTCATGAGGGTATACGTACATAAATAGCTTTAGTAATGGACTGCATAATGGCCTTATATATTGCTTGTTAGACTGCATGACTGTTATATAGGCCTACACTGTAAAAAATATTCCGTAGAAAAAACGGAGAATCACTGGCATCAATGGGAGCCGGGAAACCCACGTTTTTTTTAGGGAATTCCGTTTTTGGAAGTCACCGTTTTTTTAAGGGAATTCCGTTTTTGGAAGTCACCATAATTTTTATGGAATTTCACTGTTTTATTATGCTTTAGCCAAGAACAATTAATTAGCTATTATAATGAGTTTAAGGCTGCATTATTGACCTGTTGTGATTACCCCCCCCCCCTCACCTTTTGTAATTTAGCACTTATTATTATTTATATCATCGTGCAGTTCATTATAATTATCAACCATATCCATTTTAGTTCCATGTGGACATCTTGTGCCCGGACTTCATAATTATCATGAAGTAACACATATAATGCCCCACAGCACTTAATAATCACAATTTATGAGCAAACATTACTCTAGAATTGCTATAGAACATCTACTACAGTGCTGCGCATATATATTTTTCTTATTGTCACAAGATGGGTGTCTATGGTATTACAATTACTGCTCGGTGTCCCACACAATCAACTCTTTTATCAATTTCGAATATTTCATCAAATTTAAATTACATCTGTATATCTATGTTATAATCAATTAAGATATTGAAAAATATTAGCATATTAGCACATTTATATTGCTTTATAATATAGAACCATCAGAAAACTGAACTGAGGAACTAGGCTGCCACCTGGTAGGAAAAGATGAAACTACCTGTAAAACTGAGTTTCACTGTAAAAGAAAAAACGGAGTTTCACTGCAATCATTTACAGAAGTTCACTGTAAAATAGATGAGATTTACAGTGATTCACTGTAAACAAGAAAACGGTGATGCACTGTCAAATTTAACTGAGATTCTCCGTGAATTCAAGGGAATTTTTTTACAGTGTATAACTAATCTAGCACCATCAATATGTATACTGGTATATCGCTTGTCTTTAGTATGATATTAACACAGAGTGTTGCTGTACTTTGCCTTGTGCCTTCAGTTTCTACTGCTAAGACTTCTTTGTGATTTTTGTGTCATTGTATGTACTATTATAAAATTCCTAGAAGTTGGCATCAATCAAGCAGACTCTGAAAGGTTTTGAAACCCTCGTTATTTAAAGTTGGGCTATGGCCTTCACTTTCTACAACATCGAGCCATGTGTGTGGTACAACTCCTAGGTTACTTGTAAATTAATTCATCATCATCGTCATTGTACCGTTTGTACATATAACATTGGGCTTGTCACTATGAAAAGGCTTTCATTGACCTTTGCGAATGTGAAATTCCATCTTAGTGAAGTCCATATATTAGAACAAAGTCCTGAATACATTCATGCAAGGACTAATCAACACGTTTATGACTAATGAATGTGAAAGCCATATTCCAACTTTAAGTTTGATGTGACTTAGAACGGCCCGACCTGACCTTATAATACCACCTCCATGATTTCATAGAACGTGTCAATCATCCCCTCAACGTGACACAGTAATCGTTACAATCTGTACAAATGTCATTCAACATTATTCCATCCAACCTATTTATATGCTGTCTCTGTTGAATGGTCATTTCGTCCCGGGACAGGTTGCATCATTACTATAAATTGGACATAAAACCTAAAAATCAATGGTTCCATTTCCAGTTATGTGCAAGAGGTTCCTATATTCACTTCTATATCAACGTATGAAGTCATGTAGTAACTTGTGCACTTGTTTATGTACTTGAACAGGTTTGCCCTGCTTTGTAACCAATTTTTGGTGGAAATAAAATACCTTTCTCAGAAAGAACAGTCGTCATTGTCGTTATTGAACTTAGAATCCGTGCTAAGGGGACATGCCAGATATGACTCATTTCTCTCTAAATATGAAATTGTCTTTGGAAAAAAACCACCAGAAAGGTCCTACCACATTCAGAATCCTTCTATGGGTGGGGGACCCCTTTGTGGATATATGTGTGTGGGGAGGGGGGCACACATTATTCTCTTTCGATTTCGACTGTGGTCTTTGCTCATAGATCTTGCAGTACCTGCCGGTTTATGTATCATTTCATAAACCGTTGAATACCAAAAACCGCAGAGGACTGCTGTACAACCCAATGTAATAATACCAGTTCCGAAACTGAATTTCGGTATATACCCTTTCTAACACACAATAGTTACTTCCGATTAATATCCATTACATTCTATTCTACGATTAATGGCATCTTGTCTACTCATACACTTACACCCTGCACATGTGCACATAATGAGGATAAGGCACGCATATGGGCTGTAAATGTAACAAGGCACACACAGGGTGTACAGGTAATGAGGAAGAGGCACACACAGTGTGTACAGGTAATGAGGATGAGGCACACACACTGTAGGATATGATGAGGAACACATACAGAGGTACAGGTAATGGGGATGAGGCACACACAGAGGGTGTATAGGGAATGAGGATGAGGCACACCACAGGGTGTACATGTAATGAGGATGAGGCACATACACAGGGTGTACAGGTAATTGGGATTAGGCACACACAAAGAGTGTAAGGCAATGAGGATGAGGCACATACACAGGGTGTACAGGTATCGAGGATGAGGCACATACACAGGGTGTACAAGTATCGAGGATGAGGCACATACACAGGGTGTGCAAGTATCGAGGATGAGGCACATACACAGGGTGTACAAGTATCGAGGATGAGGCACATACACAGGGTGTACAAGTATCAAGGATGAGGCACATACACAGGGTGTACAGGTATCGAGGATGAGGCACATACACAGGGTGTACAAGTATCAAGGATGAGGCACATACACAGGGTGTACAAGTATCGAGGATGAGGCACATACACAGGGTGTACAGGTATCGAGGATGAGGCACATACACAGGGTGTACAAGTATCGAGCATGAGGCACATACACAGGGTGTACAAGTATCGAGGATGAGGCACATACACAGGGTGTACAGGTAATGAGGATGAGGCACACCACAGGGGGTACAGGTAATGGGGATGATGCACACACAGGGGGTACAGGTAATGGGGATGAGGCACACACAGGGGGTACAGGTAATGGGGATGAGGCACACACAGGGGGTACAGGTAATGAGGATGAGGCACACCACAGGGGGTACAGGTAATGGGGATGAGGCACACACAGGGTGTACAGGTAATGAGGATGAGGCACACACACAGGGTGTACAGGTAATGAGGATGAGGCACACCACAGGGGGTACAGGTAATGGGGATGACGCACACACAGGGGGTACAGGTAATGGGGATGAGGCACACCACAGGGGGTACAGGTAATGGGGATGAGGCACACACAGGGGGTACAGGTAATGAGGATGAGGCACACCACAGGGGGTACAGGTAATGGGGATGAGGCACACACAGGGGGTACAGGTAATGGGGATGAGGCACACACACAGGGTGTACAGGTAATGAGGATGGGGCACACACAGGGTGTACAGGCAATGATGATGGGGCACACACAGGGGGTACAGGTAATGGGGATGAGGCACACACAGGGGGTACAGGTAATGGGGATGAGGCACACACACAGGGTGTACAGGTAATGGGGATGAGGCACACACAGGGTGTACAGGCAATGATGATGGGGCACACACAGGGGGTACAGGTAATGGGGATGAGGCACACACAGGGGGGTACAGGTAATGAGGATGAGGCACACACAGGGTGTACAGGTAATGATGATGGGGCACACATACAGAGGTACAGGTAATGGGGATGAGGCACACATTCAGGTTGGCTGTATGTAACTAGTGTCTGTTACTGTCATCAATAATTGTTGAATTACGTTCATGGCTGCGTGCGGGGCTCCACCCCTGTGCACCACCCCTACCTATGCCCCGAAAGAAGTTGTGCCAAATTTACACATGGCTCCCACCCAGTGAGTATTTTAGGCAGCAAACATCAAAGAGAACGTCTCCACCTTGAGGTTTCCTTTGGCATATTTAAGACAAAGTGTGGCCACTTTCAGACAGGCGTCGTTCGAAGATTTCCTCTGTGTGCATGATGTGGTCCCAGTAATCTGTACATTCTGTGCAGATACGTACACTGGCTAATGCGAGGATCAATGATAAAAATGATAACAATTTATCATGGATTCAATGTAAAAAACATCAGAAGGCGCTTCGTTTCATCTGTTTTCTGCTTAAAATGAGACAGAGCATTTGGTCAGATTGTAAGCCCAAAGCTGCAGCCCAGTTATGATCTCCTGGCATGCCATCATAACCTGCAGGATGGCTTCAAGGTCGCTGGACTGCTGCCAAGGTCAGAGTGAACCCGCCAGATGGACACCACCGGGGGCCGCAGCCTCGGTCTGACTCCACAACACCCTAACCCACTTACGGCTGACCACATGACCTGGCCGCCCGTCACGTGACCGTCTAATTAGCAGACCATGCCCCATAAAGCTGCAGATCGGTGGTGGGGGTGGGGGCACGGTAACACAGGGGTTTATGTACACACATTAGTTAATAAACAATACACCGTCAATTGTTAAGGGATCCGCAGCGTAGGACAAGCTGCCCAGTTGGATGTGTGGGAATCTCCACTAGTGCACTGAGCTGCTCTGCGTCCTTCAGAACACTTGTCTTGGTAGTCTATTGTAGTTGTATACATAATTAACACCATTACCCACAGCATGTGTTGTAGTCACAACACCAGCTAACAAGTTTTTCAACACCTCTTGCAGATTGAAACCCTGCTTCACAGGGAATAGATTTACATACATGTCATTCCTTGGGGAACCGGCATCCCCAGAAGCGTATGCTGGGAGTGACTACTGAAGTCCAACTGTATTACCATTGCCTTGTTTATTCATTCAAATACATGTACAATACTCTATCTTAATGTACTCGCCCGATATCATTTGAATAGCACGATAAGTATAGAAAGTCTTCGTCTGAGATACATTTTGTTTATGTATGTATCAAAGACAAGTGTGTAAGTAGTATATGTACTTGTGGACTTGGCCCAGGGTATACCCAGCTGTTTAGATTATGTTCCCAAAGGTGCACCAAGAGAGTTATCCGATTACATATACCTGATTTCATTAAATAGGGAGAAGTTATCACAGCTTAATACCTTAGTCGATATGGCATGCGTGTATTAATGCGTGTATCTAAGGCCTGGAGGGGTGGCGTCCTGTGTTGGTGGGCAGCACACCTGAGTGCCTCCTCCTGCACCCAACCACCCAGGCAAACATGCTCCAGCCCCCTGGGAACTAACCCAGGAGGGACTCAGCACAAGGGATGGAGAAAGAGGAGGGAGGAGGCGGGACAATTAAGGTTTTTGTAGATTGCATGTCTCAATTTGGCTGCCGAGGCATCTCCCCTATAAGAACTCGTTAGACGCCAAAGGTAGTTGGGTTCGCATGAAAAGGCATTGGCTGACCTGGCAGGGAGGATGGTGTGAGGCAGAGAGCGTGTTCTCTCCAGCTCTTTGGTTCCAATGTTCCCTTTCTCCTTATCAGATGGTCGTCGTAAGCCAAGACAGTGATACTGATAAGCAAACATGAGAAGTGTACGGCCAATGTATAAATCATTAAATCAAACATTGGAGATGGAGATGGTATACAACTATTCACTATATATATACTGGGTAACCTTCAGCTTCCAAGATGCTCTGACAGGGGCCCTACACAGGGGGTCTAATACTACAAAGTACAATACCGATAGTATCACTCTATATGCCCTATATATCTGCAGCATTGCAGCACTATCTGTTATTGAAGCAGGCACAATGTCTTCCCAGTGGGGTTACGACCTAATTAAACATGTCGTACAGATACTTATTTCTTAGGATAAGAAAGTGCTCAAAATTTGTAACATGGAAAGAGAATCATATTGGAATAATCTTAAACAATTCTAGAACTCGTCCCTACTTGGATCCTAGTGATAACGCGACTGGGCTTACTCTATATACCTGCCTCCCTACATGTTTTTCTCAACTCACTGCTACGGTGGGGCAGAAGGTGGACACCAACAACTTCTTACGTAATCTCTTCCCGACATGAACTGCCAACAGTGGAAGCTGGTTTGCTATCTAGTCGCTACTGCTTGATGACCTACATTATTTACAGTGCTTCAAGCATCCCCGCCACATTTGGCTTTACTGTACATTAACTTACAACTTTGACCTGGGTGTCTATGATATAATAGCCATGACTGTTGTGTTTGGTATTACTTCACTAAGCAACTTACCCACCTACTGCATACTGACCAATACCTGCATATACCTGTGATCCATCCTCCTCGTCCCACTGACCACTACCACATGTACATGTAGTAGTGCACGCCCTCCCTAGCGTCTCCAGCCGCTGGTCGGGGTCCGGGTTGGGTGTGCATTATTCACGTGTATCATTAATGATGCACGCCCTAAGTTGTAGGTGTACCCTATGAGACGCCCACCCCCTCATCACCCTATAGCACTGGACGCAGCCAGACCCTTACCACCGTCCAAGATACATGACAATAATGATGGACCAGCAGTTTTAGTATAAGGATCGTGGTGTATTTGAGGTTCAATCATTTCGTGTTCAATATATGCATGTAATATATCTATGCCTGGGGTTCAATTGTCAGTATTCATATTGAGTCGAGTAGATGTAGAGGAGGGGTTAGAGTAAGGTGAAGGAGGAGAGGTGTGCGTGATGTGCTGTTTACTATATGGGCTGCCCAGCTAATACTACCGACTTGAGGTTCTAACTGCCCACACGCCATCCCACTGACCATTGACCTCACCATCAGAGTATTTTACGTCCATCAATACCTTTCAAGGCTATTATACATCGAAATTATACATGTATGTGTAGTGCAGGGAGTGGTGGTCTGAAGTGAACGGTGGTTGCGTCATTAGTGAGTTCGAAGAATGTGTAATAACATTAGAAATATTTTGAAATTTTCCCGAAATTTCAAAAGGGCTGACCTCCTACAGTTTGCATCTTTAAGAAAGTATAGACTATAGCTATGCAGACTGATATCTAATATATCATTCTCGTTGCTGAGAAGGTCCCACAATAAGTGTAGGGCCAGACATAGAATCCGATAGTACCGACCGAAGATTCACTGTTAACCCTTAAGCGTAGCAGAATGCCTTAATGTTCTTGTTCTCATGTCGACACGGTGCACCAACAACGTCCTTGTGATTATTTCACTATCAAAATGAGAGGGGGCGTTTATTTTGTAAATACATAGTGTCCTACATGTGTTCTCTTGGCGTAACAATGTTACTGAATTCTAATTCCAAAAAGCTACCCGACCATAGAAGCCAGACACTGTGAGCGCCCACTGTCCAGACCACCGAGATGGCTTTCCACCTAACTAAACCCAATCCTGCCGCAGTATCGATCTTTGCCGCTAGGAGGCACGTTTTCCCATCACCCACTGCGAGGGGATGACTTATAATACCCAGCCTGCACGGCGAAGGGAGACCCGACGCGGCACAAGGCGATCCTACGGCGTCAGGGGCGACTTGTGAACCCCCTGTATTTGTAGCACCGGAAGTAGCGTGGTGGCAGCCGGAAGCCGGGCATTATGACGTCACCAGTGGCCGCAGGGGACGCCGGGAGGATACAATGAGGCGTCGGGCATTGATTCAGGAGGGGGGAGGGGGTGCTGTTTTATCCCGCAGTGTGTGTGTGGGTGAGGGGGGGGATCAGAAAGCACTAGGGGATTGGAAAGTTGTCCCCCCTTCCATCCACATCACCTCTCCTAGTACAAAGGAACATTGGTGCCTGCCTTCTACCCAACACACACAGACAGGCATACCTAAGCAGTATGTTCGACGACATTGTATTAATTGTAGGCCTGAATTATGCACTACCTTATCGTTTTATATCATAGTCGCTTCTTTATTCATTTCTTACTGCTGGGGTATAGCATATTCCTGATTCTTGTTCGGTGTCAACCCCCGATGTACCTCCAAAATCGTATGTCTGTCATGTCTTGGCATGTGATTATGTTGGCTTATACAGATCCTTCATATGTCTAGTGATTGTACTAAGGAATCACGAAACTGAAAGCCTAACTACGTGTAGGGTCTTTTGATTTATTCTGCAGAGAATCGTACAGGGGTGACTTTGAATTGTTAATGGCAGTTAGATATACCAGCATTTATGCCTTGAAGGGCATTGCATATACACAGAGGAATTTCTATGCATAGTAAAGCAATAATCTTCCGCCAGTCGGTGCCATATAGATACATCTATGAGAGTGTAAAGTATGGCGCTGTCACGTCTGGACGCGGGAGTTGACGTCCTTTATCAACCAGAACCAGGAGCGACCCTTTCCTCACACCAAAACAGCCTCCCACTGTCCCGGCCACACCTTCCATAATGCCACACAGACTGTGCCTCTTCCCTCCCCCTCCCGCCCCCAACACCCGCCACCATTCAGCGTCCACAGCAGGTTAAAAGCATGCTCAGACCACCACTCCCTGCACTAATTTCACAATTTTCACCATCATATTCCAGCCATGGTGCACACAATGCCCTCCCGCTAGGAGAATGCCCTTAATATGAGGGTAGATGGAAGGGCGCAGCGGACGCTAAGTGGGGCATTGTCCCTTCCTGGAGGAGGAGTCTCCTCCAGGTGATGACCTTGTATGCCCTTGTCCACCCCCTTCCCTGGTGGTCCCACCCCTGCTCCCTGGTAGTGCCCTCCCACGCCGCTGGGGGAGTTAGGGGCGCTATGGTGGTCACGTATAAACACAACACATGCTGACAATACCTGGTGGTGCCCATTCTGTACCCAGGGTGAGGGGTTAATGGCGTCAGGTGGGGGATGTATGTAGGGGGAGGAGTAGGGGACCCCGGGGGTGGGGGTGAGGGGTACATGAGGCAGCCACGGCACGTGTTTTCATGTAAGTCACTAACATGTCAATGTCGCCTTTCGTGTAGGGATAACGGACTTCGCCCGGGGCTTATGTTGTGTGTTGGTTTTCCATCTTCAAAAGGGCACTCAGTGGCCTTCTCTGGTTCAGTTACAGTCTTCAATAGCACTACAACCAGGAACAAACTTTTCAAAAAGGGCATCTTCCTCAAGAAACTCAGCAGTCAATTTTTTTTTCTAGTGGTACTGTACATGCACACATGAAATGATGTAATCATTTTGTTTAATATACATTTGGATTAATTTGGTGTTGAGATCCAATCCAAAGTAAGGGTGTTGTAGGGGTTGTACTACATCACTATATTTCTTATTTTGTTGTTTGTGTTTTTATATTCACACATCCTTTGGTTTCGAACCGTATGTATTGCAGGCAATGACACAACATTGGATGTCACAAACGTCTCTATCTGCTATCGGGGCAACAGAAAGCCAGGGCAATGGTCGGGATGTCTGAAACGCAATAGGCATAAAAGCTATGAGGGGACAGAGGATCAATTCTTCTGGAGTTATCTGATAATGGACCAGATGAAACAAAATATGTCCGGACTGACACCCTCCTGTCCCCCTAGCACTCTCCGGTTCGCCCAGTGCACGACCCCCCAATACAGCCCCACACGCCTCCTGTGTTGTTGACCAATCTAAGTGCATGGCCACCAGAGCCAATCGCCGCCCTGGAGGAGGCAGCCTGGAGGACAACAGGGGCATTGTGTTGTGTGGTGGAGGACAAAGCAGGGTCAATTTGGATCCCCCTGAGGCTGTGGGTAGGGGCGGGAGGGGCCTGATCCCGTGGGGGTATTGTGAGGTGGGGATCCACCCCTGATCAACCTTGTTGACGACAAAGGGTCACATTAGGTGGAGCGCCGCCCGGTGGTCGGACGGCCACAATACACGCGCATTAGTCTAAATGTGTCTGTTGTGGTGGCGCATGTCTACTGGTAGTAGCCGTATAGTGGTGGTGGGGGGAGGTGCTGAGGACAGTGCTGCTGGTTAGGGCAGTTATTGGTATACCAGTCTCCGTGAAAACTTTTTTGCCATGCAGGACATTCGGTCCTGCAAATCTATTATTTGGCAGGACCGGCTTAAATTGTGCAGGCCCGGACGCCCGGTCCAGAAGCCTTTTAGCCGGCTATAGCCGGTGTCCGGCACGTTTTCACGGACACTGGTATACATGCAGATATATGACTGATGCACTCTATTTCTTTATATATACAATGGCCGTGCTCGTCTCTCTCTACCTAAAGGCATAATTGATCACTTTATTTATTTGTTATTATATATAAATCCTTTATTTTCAAATGATATTCCTAGATGCAGATAGGATATAAACGTTTGGCTCACACAATGTCTAAACAGTGTCGATCCCATTTATAAGATGAAGCTTTACATGTAAAGGTCTCATGTCTCTGTTCACCCCATACTAAATCCTAGTCATCTGCATTTTGCTATCTATCCTGTAAAATGGTTGATCTCTCAGATTTTACCTGAACACATAGTTATTGGTGTCCGCTGCCTCTGGCCCTCCATCCATCCCTCACCCCGCCTCCTGAACCCGATGGTAGAGTGGCATGGGTGGAGTACGTTGTGGGGAGTCAGTTAAACGACTGTTGAATATTTCATCTGACCCTGGAGGTCGGTGCACAGTCCTCTACCCCTCCCATTCTCTACTAATGAGGACACCCCCTCCCACCCCTCACTCTCTCACCTACTCGCTATAGTAGTATAGTATGTATCGGAACGGGACTATAGTTAAGTACTGTTTATTACTCAATCGACATGCAGCCAATCAGAGGCTTCCATTTGGTCACGTGACCCGTTGCCATGGTAACGTGACCTACTTAGGGCTCTCAGCCAATCAGAAGCCAGCATTCTGGGTGACCTACTGACCTACTTAGAAGCTCTCAGCCAATCAGAGGCCGGCATTCTGGTAACCATGGTAACGTGACCTGCTTACGTCACGTGACCTACTTAGGCTCAGCCAATCAGAAGCCGGCATTCTGGTAACTAGGGTAACGTGACCTACTTAGGGTTTGTTTGTAAACAACACCACGTGGCTCTCTTGTTTGTAAACAACACCACGTGACACGTGACTGTTTGTAAACAAACAACTTATATATAGAAAATAAACACAACAAGTTCCATGTTATGTTAAAATTATATTTTCAAAAAAAAAAGCACATCTGTTACAGCGTCTATGTGTAACTACGCGCGTTCTCATTCAAACACTATAACACTATCATACCGTAGCAGCAGCAGGTAGGACTGGAAGAAAAGCAAGCGCACGAGCAGAAGCGACGACACCAGTTGCACCATCCGGCCGTCGCGTTGGTAGCCCTACTACTCGTCGCGCGTTCAACTGGAGGTTTAAGAGTGACAAATGACGATTCTTTGTCGACGCGACTGCTAACATCAGCATCGGCAGCAGCATCGGCAGCATCGGCAGCAGCATCGGCAGCAGCGGCAGCAGCCTCGGCAGCAGCGGTAGCAGCAGTAGCAGCAGCTGTAGCAGCAGTAGCGTGAGCATTAGCAACAACAGCAGCAGCGACAGTAGCAAGGGCGGCAGAGCGGGCACTAGCAGCGTTATCAGCGGCGTCATCGGCAGCCGCAACAGCATCAGCAGCAGCAGCGTCGGCATCGGTGGCATGAGTAGCTGCATCGGCGGCAGCAACAGCAGCAGTCACAGCCGCAGCGGCAACAACAACAACGTCATCACAACCAGCGTCACTAACAGCCGCAGTAAATGCAGCAGTAGCACGCTGAGCAGCACTAGCAGCAGCAGTAGCAGAGGCTACAGCATCAGCTTCACATTCGCGCGCCGCTTCGTCATTCCGCTTCATGTCACGGTAGCAACTTTCCATCATGGGGATCTGCAAATTGAGGCGCGGTGCTGGTGGTAGTAGTAGTAGTAGTAGTAGTAGTAGTAGTAGTAGCGTGAACGATGATGACGATGCCGAATACGGTTTCACTCCCCCTTATATACTCTTACTCCCCTCCCCCCCCCTTTTTTTTTCAAGCTACTGGCCAGCTGCCCCCTCACGGCAGGTCTTTAGATCAGCCTTAAGTCGCTTACTACGCGGCTCATCATCCCTCTAATCGCATTTTCCAGCCGCCGGCCGGCTGACTGCTGACGACAGGAGAGGGTGATTTGTTTTTCTTTAGATTTAAGCCGCTTACCACACGCACACCCTCTAGTCACAGACAGAGTGACAGAAAGGGAGGGGGTCGCTTTGTTCACGCTACCTGTAGTTGTTTTTCTATACACACGCTGAGCCCATGACCCGCTAATCCTTTATACAGGTAACACGCGTTCAACTAATTACTCTATTGTATGACAGTCGGTACACGGATTTAATTTTAAACCACCTTCCCATCTGGATCCATGTCTGGCGGGGTGGAAGGATCCAGCTGAAAAGCGTGATTAGGGCTTTTGTTTCTCTTATGATAGCAGCAGGTCAGCATGCGACAGCTGAAAATGTCAGACTCGCCGCTCCTATAAAAGACTGAGATGCGTCTCTCTTTCCACACACCCTTCTACCATCGCCGCCGACACCGCCACCGCCGGCCAGCCGACCGCCGCCACCGCCTGCAGTCACCGCCATCACGCCAGCAGGGAATTTCGAGCTGAGTCTGCTTATTGCTTATTTTTTTTCTTTGAGCTTTTTGTTTTTTTAAATTTTTATTTTCACTCAGTCTTTTTTGTTTCGGAGGAAAGAAATATGGCGCTGCAGAGGGCGCGAGTTTCTAAAAGACGGTCGCGCGAACAAAGTGCTCTCCTCAACTGCCCGGCTATTTTTTTTTTCTCAAAGGAGAGAGCGTCACGTAGTTGAGGTTCACGCTTCTCTTGAAGCGTACCGAATTCTCGAGAAATGCAAAGCTGAGCGCCATCGTCGTTATACAAGAGCGGAAAAGGAAAACGTAGCGACATGGCCGAGAGCCGTCTTCTCAGAACAGCATTTACTCTACTATTGCATAACAGCTGCTCTCAGCGCCCCCACTCGTTGGGCGTTTCATGAAAAGAAAGAGCGCCGCTACTCTCCTCACCCTGCCTCCTCTTATAAAGTGAGAATAAGTGCTATGAAACGATTCGACAAGCCGATCGGTTTCTTGGGAGCGACTGCAGCTCCCACTCGGTGGGCGCGCGTTGTGGCCGACGTGAACACGGTCTCTAAACGTTTCGACGTCGTCACTTGTTATCCCGCATATTGCAACACAGCCGAATTGAAGAAGATAGGGACGCACTATTTTAAACCATACGCTCCAATATGTATTTGTCACCGCCGCGCTCACACGCCTTATTGCTTTTTCGAGACGATCGTGTCACAACACAGAAATAGAAAAAAAAACGGCAAAGCAACGAGCTTTGCCTAAATGATCAAAAAAAAAAAAAAAAAAAAAAAAATTAATCTCCTCCTCCTCCTCCTCCTCCTCCTCCTCCTCCTCCTCCTCTTCTTCTTTTTAAAAAAAAAAATAAATATTTGTATCAGACTCCTCTGGAGTCTGATACAAACATTTATGACTATTGAGTGAAAATAGAATTTTATCGCAAAAAAAAAAGAAAAAAAAGTCACTTCTGCCGCCGCTACTGTGACACCGGCCGGTATCAATAAAAAGGTCGGCTGACTTTTCTCCACAACCATTCACTACCGACCGTTCGAGTGAGAAACACAGCAGACAGTCAGACACACAACCGCTCTCTGACGCGTCCTGAAAAAAAACAAAAAAAAATGTCCAGTAGTAAAAGCAAACTCTTCACAGAAATTCATTTCGACGCTCGACTACAAGGACCCTTTAGTTGTATCATTAGCGGTCCGTCGGGTTGTGGAAAATCGCGCTTGGTGGATCAATTTCTGAGCGACGTGAACAATTTGGTCACGCCGCCGGTGGAAAAGACTTTTTACCATTACGGCGAGTGGCAACCTCTGTTTGAAAAAATGCAAAATCAGTACGGTGTGGAATTCAGAGAAGGTCTTCCTAGCAAAGAGTCTATAGCGGGAGACGTGGAAGTAGCAGAAGACGCTTTACGACCCCACACTCTACTGATATTGGACGATCTGATGAGCAGTTCCAATCAGCAAGTGGTAGCCGACATCTTTACTAAATACTCGCATCACTGGAACGTGAGCGTCATATACATCACTCAGAACCTATTCCAGAAATCACCCGACTTTCGAACTATGAGTCTGAACGCTCACTACATGATCGTTTTCAAGAACCCGCGCGACATGGGGCAAATAGCTAGTCTGTCTCGCCAGGTGTTTCCGTCCAACGCGGCGGCCCTCTCTAGTATATTTACCCATGAACTCAAGCGACCTCACTCATACCTCCTTCTGGACTTCAAGCAGTCAACACCTGACGATCTGAGAATACGCTCCTCTTTGACGTCCATACACTCTCAGCTAGTGTTCGTACCGCTAGACAAAAAAAAGAACAAGAGAAAGCAGTAGCAAAAAAAATGTCTTCTCATCTACTCGAAAGACACTTTGGTACTCTCAAGCACTTAGCTAAGTGCTCGCCAAAGGACTGCTCGCATCTAATAGACTCTGGAAGCGACGATCTGATCGCAGCGTTAAGTGAGATCTGTCACAATTTACTGGTAGGGAACATCCCGCTCAGCGACAAACAACTGGACAAGCTTCGAGAATCGGCTGACGTGTTGAGGGAGGTCGGCAAAAAATCTACGCCCATCAAAAAAAAGAGACGCGTCTTGGTACAAGAGGGAGGTTTCCTCATTCCGGCTCTCATAGGGATGGCCTTACCGCTTATAAAGAGCATTCTCCGTATATGAGACACCTCATTCGACACCTACTCGCCGACAGCACCACCACCACCACCACCACTACCGCCACCACCAGCGTCATTGCCACAGTCGTCCCCATGACGGACTCAGAGCAGCAACAACACTACAAACGTTTAGCGCTCGTGGATCCTGAGACGCTCTACAAATCATCACGAGCAGGTCTACTTCATCATGTGCCCGCTGCTGCTGCTACTACTAGCGCTGCTACTACTGCAGTCGCTGCTGCTAGTACTTCTACTGCTCCAAACCTTCCTCCTCTTCCTGATGAGCGCACTGAAAAGAACGAGAGTTCCGCTCCTGCCACCGCCGCCCGCCTACCTGCCGACATGGCCTATTACCACAAGCAGGCAGAACAGTCCCTTCATCCCGACGCGGCCTTGCACCAGGTGCTACAGTTTATCTACAGGGACTTGGATTTAGTGTTGAACGACCCCACTTTGGAATCGCGCGAGAAAATGTTGAAATACCGAAGGTTGTTGAATAGATTGCAATTTTTTCTCGCGAATCCCCACAACAGCAACATCTCTTCGTCCTACTCTTCTTCGCCCCCGGCTCACCTCCGTCAGTCTGCTGAAGAGGCCAGCGCGTCCCTACTCGAGCGGTTGGTGAACCAAGTTCCCAAGAGGAATCGCACTCGGACCGTGGCGCTGTACAAACAATTGGAGAAATCCGGTGTGATCAAGTGGAACGAGGACGGTGCGGTGCGCGAGATGTCGGGTCGGAGAATACCACCTGAGCATTGCATCAACATAGTGGACTTACTGAACGACGCTGCCAGGTTCAGGAAGACGGCGCCCAGACCGGCGGGCTACTCGCCGTTCACGAAAGCGCTGCGCGAAGCAGTTCCCACAGACTCCTTGATCGGAAACCATCTGTATAAAGCGAGCGGACCTGGCCGAAGTTTGGACACACGGCTTGCTGACAGAGGTCGGAAACGACCGAGCTTCGACTCGGAAGAAAGAGAAGCAGCAGCAGCAGCAGCAGCAGCAGTAGCAGCAGCAGACTCTTCTCTCCAGGTGGACGATCAATCCTCTGACGACGAGGAGGACGACAGTGAACTTTTCCAAACTCCGACTTCCTATAGGAGCGTGGCGAGTAAGAAAAGGAGAGGGCGCAACCGCCTAGCGGCGAGCTCGTCGTTCACGCCCTCAACAGGCCCACCATGGGCAAACCAGTGAAGAGACTGACCAAGAAGGAAAAAGAAAAGAAGCGCGTAGTAGCTAGATATACCGACGTCAAAGCGCCCTCCAGTTTCACTAGCGTGACTAAACTCCAGAAACATCATTTTCGCCACCTGAACCCGGCCGTCATCCGAGATGCTTTAGTGTCGCTGGACGCCTACACTAAACATAAACCCATTCGGAGAAAATTCGCAAGGAACAAGACTATAACCGGCGCAATCGATCAGCAGTGGCAGATAGATCTGATGGACATGCAAGCTTTGGCGTCTCACAACGACCGCTTCCGGTACGTGGTGACGGCGATCGACGTTTTCTCTAGGTACGCGTGGGCCGTTCCCATTAAATCCAAGAGCGGCGCTGATGTCACCGAGGCCTTCCGAGAGATGACAGGCACTGGCGAGAGACGACCGCGCACTGTTCAGACAGACAAGGGGAAAGAGTTTTTGAACAAGATCTTTCAAGATCACTTGAAGAGCGAGGGCATAGAGTTCTTCACTGGCGAGAACGACGACATCAAAGCTAGTCTAGTGGAGCGCTTGAACCGCAGTCTGAAGGAGAAGCTGTGGCGTTATTTCACACACAAGCGCACGTATCGCTACGTAGACGTACTGCACCATGTAGTGTCTTCTTACAATCGCACTCACCACAAGACGTTGAAAATGGCGCCGGCTCAAGTCAGCTCGGAAAACAGCGAAACAGTTTTCTACCGACAAGATCTCCCAACTAACAAACAAATCGACGAAATATGGAAAAAGAAGAAAAAAACAAAGACGTCCGCCGTCGACGTCATCGCTCCGGGTGACAGAGTGAGGATGTTGAGAACTAAAGGCGCCTTCGACAAAGGGTACGAGGGAAACTGGCGCGAGGAAGTGGTCGACGTTGCTAAGACGTTGGGAAGCAGAGGGTTCGAGCTGAAAGACGACAAGGGCGAGGAGATAAAAGGCGTCTTCTACCCGGAAGAGGTTCAGAAGGTGTACAAGAGTCGTTACGACAACAACTACCTGATAGACGAGGTGTTGCGCCGCAAGACCGTCGACGGTAAAGAGTTAGCTTTCGTACGTTGGTTAGGTTACGACGACAAGTTCAACGAGTGGATCCCCGTCAAAAAAATAACGTAGAAAAAAAAAAAGAAAAAAAATGAACATCACTCTACCTAGCAACAGCTCTATGGAGTATTATCCTGACAACAGCTTGACGTCTTTCCGAACTCACTTCGACTCGCCGCTCCTTCTGCCCGAAGCGTACGAAGCGGCTCTGACTGAGATCATCCTCCCTACAGAATGGACTAACGTGCACGACGACGACTTGATCATCGTTGTTCCTCTGCGCACCAAAGGTTCGCTAGAGGAGGCGATCCAGGTTTTAAAAGAAACTAAATTCTCCGAAGGAAAAAAACCACAGGTAGACTGGAAGAGAATGAAAAACGCGAACGGTCTGAGCAAGCTAACGTTCAGCTCAAAATTCCCGCTGAGCTGGAAGGAAGCGAGCTATGTAACGGTGGAAGAGATATCAGACACGTCGGAAGAGCAGCAATTGAAACCGGAAACAAAAAGGTTCAAGAGAGAGGTCGACTTGAGACAGACGAATGCCGTATACAAGCAGTTCTTGTCCCCGGCGGTGAAGAAGAAGACGATCAGCCATCAAGCAAGACAGATGATCGAAAAGATGGAGAAGGACATGGGAGTGCGCAGTTTCATGCCAAACATATTCGAGATACCTCCTATTTTCACCGGAAGCAACCACACCCTAATCGAGCGCTTGAGTGAGACGTTGCGAGATGACAGACTAGAGGGCGACAGCTTCTTGCTCAAACCGATGCGGATCTTATCGTACGACGCCAAGACGAAACGCGTCACCATCAAACCGCCGAGACACTGTGCTGTCCTGCTGAGTCAGCATCTCGCATGCGTTCTAGGCTTCGGAGAGAAGACGTGTTTCGCGTCGCCGACTACCGGCGCCTACTCGATGGATGTTTACGGGGACGTGCACTCTGTGTACATATACACCGACATGATCCAGGAGAGACGTGTGGGCGACATGCAAGTGCCGCTGTTGCGCTGCGTGGCGGTGGACAGAGGCGGAAAGCGTCGAGGTGGCGTGCAAGCTATCAGTTTTCCCCATTTGGATTATTTCCCCTTGAAATCCAAGAGGTTTACCGAGGTCGGCATCTATTTAAGAGACCGATCCGGTCATTCCATCCCATTCGGTAGAGGCGAGGTGACCGTGACACTTCATCTGAGACCTATTGAGCGCTGAAAGAGAGAAAAATGATGCGTCAACGCGTTCCGTACTTTCCACCCAGGCGCACCGTCGGCAGAGGGTACAGCGATTACTACAACGCGCAGCTGGGCAACGGCGTCAACGTGTACAGCGGGCGCTCTTTCCAGAGCGGGCACGGTTTAGGCGGCGCTCTGTTAGGTCTGATGCGCTCGGCTACCCCGCTATTGAAGTCGGTGGGAAAAACGCTGCTCCGCGCCGGTGTGGGCGTAGCTAAAGATGTGCTGGCGGGTCGGACTTTAAAGAGCAGCGTGAAAGACCGAGGCGCAGGCGCTCTGAAGAGACTGGCGAGTACGGCGTTCTCGGGAGGAAAGACGCCTGTCGCGTCTAAGAAAGGGTCGAAACGTCGCCGGCATTCTCCTCAGACGGGCGGTGGCTCTTGCAAGAGACGTAGAGGGGATGTATTCGACCGGTAAGCGCCTAGGCGTTCAGGTATAAATAAAAAGACTGGAGGCGGCCGGCGTCAGTCTGTCGGCCGCATGAAGAGAGAACACAATGGCTTACGTACACGAGAGCAGTAACGAGTGCGCGCTCTCTGAGCTCGACCTGCACACCGTAGCGCCGACTCAGACTACTATCTTAAAGTCGTCTTTCCTGGGGATAGAAACAAAAAACTCTTTAGAGGATGGAGGTAACATAAATTTCACCATCAACAAGTCGCAAGAGTACACAGACCTGAACGAGAATTACCTTCATCTGGAATGTCAAGTGCTAAAGGACGGAGCGGCGATCGAGGACACCGACGCGGTAGCTCCGGTGAACAACTTGGCTCACTCGCTCTTCAAAGACGTCCAAGTCTCCATCGGCGGTTTCAAAGTGTCTGGCAACACCGAGACCTACCCTTACCGAGCTTACTTGGAAGGGTTACTCAACTACAACAAAGACGTGAAGGATGGCGTCATGAGCGCCCAGGGGTGGCATGAAGATACGCCCGGTCAGTTTGACACGTTGACTGACGCGAATGCGGGGTACAAAGCGCGCAAGAAGCTAATCTCCAACAAGCGCTTTTCGCTGATGGCGCGACTGCACTTTGACCTGGCTCATCAACCGAAGCTCATCGTTGGAGAGACAGAAATCAATCTCACTCTGAAACAAGCGGCGCCCTCTTTCTATCTGATGTGCGCCGCTGACGGAGGCTACAGCTTGAAGATCTACAAAGCAAAGCTCTACGTGCGACGCGTGCTGGTGGCGGACGCTGTAGCGGAAACGCACGAGAGAGCGGTGATAGAACACGGGCCCTTCGACTACCCGGTGAACAGAGTGGAGGTGACGACCTACGCCATCCCTCAAGGTAACAGAGATCACAGCTACACGCACTCCAACACAGGCCAGCTTCCCAAGTCGATGATGATTTGCTTCCTTGACCACGACGCCTTCAACGGTAGCTACACCAAGAACCCGTTCGAGATGAAGCATTACGACATCAGCTCGCTTCAAGTGATAGTGAACGATCAGAAAGTGCTGAACGACGCCTACGTGCCCGACTTTAAGACCAAAGCGGCCGTGAGAGAGTACTTGGCGCTACACACGGAAACGGGGATGTACGAGGGCGCGCGCTCCTGCGGTATTTCATACGATCAATTCCTGAACGGTTACACGGTGTTCCCCCTCGACTTAACCCCAGACAGATCGCACGACGGGTGTCGCGTGAACCTTATAAGAGCGGGTCAGCTGAGGGTGGAAGTCAGTTTCCGCTCGGCGCTACAAGCGACAACAACGGTGCTACTCTACTTGGTGTACGACAACGTCGTCGAGCTGACCCGAGATTGACACCCCGTCACCGACTACCACATGAACTGAAGACAAGACGGCGGTACTTGGCGTATCGTATGAACACGCTTGAAATAAGCAGAGTGTTGAAGGAAAACGTTCACACAAAACATCGTTTCCTGGGCGTTTTCTCTTGTGACACTATTCCGAAGCACCCTATCAAAGACACTTGTTTCGTGAGCAACACAGATCCGCAACATTTACCAGGTCAGCATTGGGTGGCGTTTTACGTGTCGAGCACGGGTGAAGTGTACTACTTTGATTCCTTCGGCTTACCGCCGCTGAGTGCGGAGTTCTTGTCTTTCGTGGAACGCTCTGCTCCGTTCAAGTGGCAAAGAAACCGCATTCAACTACAAGACACTTCTGCTGACACCTGTGGACCTCATTGCGTTCATTTCCTAATTGAAGCATGTCGAACAAGAAACCCCAAGAAGTGCGTCATGCGCATGAGCAAAATCCCAAAGCTGAGCGACCGGGCCGTGAGTCAGAAGCTATCGATGATGCTGTTGTGACGGGTTGTTGCGATGGCGGCCGTTTCATGGAGGCAAAGATTCTCTGCCTTGCCGAAATGGTGTTGGATTTATCCAAAGTCGTGCAATGTCTATTGGAGAGAAGTCGTCCGGGGTGTGGTGGTGCGAGTGACGGCGGCGTGAGACTTTGCGGCCTGTTGAGTTGCTGCAAATTGAAGAAGCAAGCTAAAAAAGCATAAACTTGTGTGTTTTTTCTGATTGAAATGAAAATAAAGAATAAAATGAAAAGAAAAGAAATTATCTTGTTGTGTTTTTATTTCTATATATAAGTTACATAACTTTTTTTTGTTTGTTTGTTTACAAACAGTCACGTGTCACGTGGTGTTGTTTACAAACAAGAAAGCCACGTGGTGTTGTTTACAAACAAACCCTAAGTAGGTCACGTTACCCTAGTTACCAGAATGCCGGCTTCTGATTGGCTGAGCCTAAGTAGGTCACGTGACGTAAGTAGGTCACGTTACCATGGTTACCAGAATGCCAGCCTCTGATTGGCTGAGAGCTTCTAAGTAGGTCAGTAGGTCACCCAGAATGCTGGCTTCTGATTGGCTGAGAGCCCTAAGTAGGTCACGTTACCATGGCAACGGGTCACGTGACCAAATGGAGGCCTCTGATTGGCTGCAGGTCGATTGAGTAATAAACAGTACTTAACTATAG